>CM038671.1:320254083-321454083 GCA_021605145.1 Aegilops bicornis | reverse complement strand
CGAGTGCTCATCATTGCCCATGTCAACAATATGCATCATGCATATCCAATCATTTCATCAATTTAAGACATTATCTCACAGAGAATATATTTTTTACTCAATTGAAAACCAGGCAGCAAGGAAAAGTAAACTGAAAATGTTAACAGTGACAAATTCACTTACCATCAATAAGGTGATCATCACTAGACGATGGCCCCTCCTCAGAGGTAAGGTAATGAAAAACAGAATTGTTTACAAGATTACAAAGTGCTACAAAAACACCAAGGCAGAATTGTGCGAGTAGAAATAGTCCAGGGATAGAATAATGCCATATGCCAATAGTCTCCCATATTATCGTATCCTGCAAAATTGACCAAAATAAGTTTTCACGAACTTCAATAATCAATAGAACTTGGATAGCTAAGTCTGATACCTTCTGAAATCTTTTGTTGAAGAATGTGAATGCCACATTGAAGACATATGTGCTTACTGCCCAAAACAGGATAAACACTAGGAGTGACCCATTCAACCGATGCATTTGGAACAAGGAAGGGAAAGCATATAAAATGTATCCAACGATGCAAGGAGACCAAAAGCGCAAATACTAGTGAAGTTGAAACTCCATAAGGAAAGGGCAAGAAGCAAAACCTGCAATAGTCATCAATTGTAATCTCGAATAAGATGTTCTTTCGGTTTCTCTCAGACACAATGAGCAAAAGATAATTGCTTGAATTCAGAAACAAAAGTTAGAATACTGGAAAGGATATCCATCACTGCATCCAAGAGTACTATCATTTGATAAACTGCTCATTATTCTGTTTTGGCCTTAGTAGGCAAAGTTGAGCCCATATCCTGCATGACCTACCACCGCAAAAGAAATTTACACGTGTCTCATGCAACTGATATTAGAGTGGTTAGTAAGCCACAACTAAGTCTATAGTTGATTTACTGAATCATGCTTGTTGAGCAATATTTGAAGTTTATGAACGGAAACCAAGGGCATGTACAATGCTAGATGCGTATATGTGGATGCTTAAGAGAAAGTATACAGCCACATCATCAATCACTTATGTAAGCTTTCATCAGTTCGATGCTTCTTTGTATGTTCTTGCATGATTTTCTTATTTATTATTTGGTGCTAGTTATATGCATAAGCACTTGCTAAGCACCAGTGCCTAATCAAGCAGCCATGCGACACTAAATGGCACAAAAAAAGGTTTATTTTGCTAAGTCATCTCCAGGCAGCTGCATTGTGCATGTGCTTAGCCTGAGAAAGCTCATGACCACAATCCGCGGCAACCGTGCACGGATATTATCTCATGCTAATAGCCGCAGGGATGAATCATGCTCTTGCCCTGGTAGAAACACAGGCAAGCTTCTAGAATGACATCTAAAGATTATGCCTCCCCTCCCCCGCGTCGCCCCTGCCCAGGGCGACTCGGGGGCTCCTCCACCTAGCAGCACCGCCACCCCCCTCTTCCTCCCTCCCCTCCTCGCGCCGCCGCTGAAGGACGCCGCTGGGCAAAGCCCGTGGCGAACGGGCGGCGGCGGAGGTCTTCGCAGCTCCCCGCCTGCGGGTGGCGGGTGCAGGTGGCGGTGGCGGTGTGCCAATCTTGTGTGATCGGCGCGTGGCTGCGAACCTCGGCGAGTGGTGGCGCAGCTGGGCTTCTGCGGCGGCGAGCACGTCGCGGCGTTGTGGCCTTGTGACATCGAGCCTCGGTGGCGATGGCGGTGGTCGGTCCTCCCGTCGTCTCTGACTCCTCCCCCTCGACTTCTGCCCCGATTTGGCTGGTTGGGCGCCGGATCCGGCCTCCCTGGTAGCTGGCGGTGCTGCTAGTGGCCCATGGCGGACTGGATCGAGGGAGGTCGGGGGTCTCCAGCTCAAGATGGTGCCTTTCCGTCCTTCCGGCGTTGGGGGTGATGTTTGAGGATTGGTGCTTGGTGACGGCTCGAGGCGTGGGTGCGTGCCCGGCAGCGCCGACGCCGGGAGCTCGCTAGGCGGCGCGGGTTGGGCAGTGGCCGGGGTGGCCGCTGCTCCGGCCGTGGATGGCTCCATGGTGGTTTGGCAGGTCGGCTTCGACAACGGCTGGCACGTCCTGGCGTCGGTTCATCCGTAGGCGGCTTGTATCGGCCTTTGGCCCACCTCCTCGTTGTCCGGTCGCTACGTTCGGCGAAGGGCTAGCCTTCTCCCAGCTGCGGTCCATCGCTTGTCTCGCGCCCGGCGCATAGGTCCGAGCTCGTCTCGCGCACAGTGCCGCAGGACTAAGCTCGTCTCGCGCACGGTGTAGCAGGACTGACCTCGTCTCACGCACGTGTTGCAGGACTGAGCTCGCCTCCTGCCCGGTGTTGCAGGACGGGTCAATGGAGGCCAGGTGGCCGGCCTATTGGGTCTCAGCACTAGGGGTTGCCCAGGGGTGCGAAAGGTGGGACCTTTCCGCTCGTCTCTTTGGTTGGGATAGCGGCAGGTCTCGGGTGAGGTGGTGTCAAGGTCTTGGATGCCGGGGTGGCGGCCCTGGTGGTGGTTGCGCGGTACTCTCGGGCGGAGGCCGGGGCTTGGTGCTGCCCGGTGGCCATGGTCGTGTGGGCGGCATGGTCGCCGGGGTGTGGCGTTCGGTGGCGGTGAGTTTTGGCCGGGGTGAAAACCTGTTCTATCTTCGGACGGACCAGCGGCGGCGAAGCTCGTTCCCTTCTTGAAGGAGTCGTCGCGGCTCTCATTGCCCGTCGTGCGGCTCCGGGGGAAACTCTGATCCTCGAATTGGGCGGTGGCAGCGCTCCGATGTCGTATCCTTCCTGAAGGCGCCGCCTTGGAGCCCACGGTTCGTCATTTGCGGCTTCATCTCTTCGCGATGGTAGTGCTAGGGGTGGTGTTGCCGCGCTCAGCACCTATGTATCATGCCTTGGGTGTGTGCGTGTGTTGTGGTGGCGTGCGTTTGTACCGGGTTGTTGTGATCGTGCTTTACATATAAAGCGGGGCGAAAGCCTTTTTCGGTAAACACATGCAATGTTGTTCTGCAATTTGTGAGGGGTGAGGAATTGCATACCCCAACAAATATAAGAGTGGGAACTGCAATTAATATGCAAAAGGAAAAGCATGGAGTGAGCGAGGAAAAAAATAGAATACCGGAAAGCCATAAGTGAAGAAGTTGATACTGAATGTTCTGAAAACTGAACCTCCTAGTAATACATTAGCATGCCTTCTGCCAGTTCTGAAGTAGAAGAAGTTCTTTAGCAAGAAAATACAGTATAAAATGGTAAATCTAGATAAATAGGAGTGGTTAGAAAGAACTATCGCAAAAGTTATTCAGCTTGGCAAGAGCATACTACCATTTAATACATTTCGAAATGTGTATGGCTACAAGTATATTACCATAAAAATGAAGGAAGTACAATTAAAAGGTTTGATGAATCAAAGAGAAAATTGTGTAAGTTACAAACTTATACTGCCAACATGGAAGTAGTTTTAGCACCTACAAAAGCTGCTGACTTGGACATGTATGACACAATACACGGGCATTAGTTTCCCCTTTGGGTGATTAACATTTCTTCATTGTCATCACTGCATTTGGCACTAATTGCATTCGGCTTGCTAAACCTGCCAATAAGGTAAGACATGACCAGTACAAATAGATGGGATTGCACTATCTAGGTAGGAGAGGAAAAGGGACGAAACAGAAGAGGTAGCAACAGGATGAAAAAAACGCCCAATCTGAAAATCATGGAGACCATTTTGCGCCCTCCTCTCCCAGGACTGCCCTGGTGGCAGTGCCAGCCATAGCCGTTCCCCTAATTCTATCATTTACTCATCCATGCTGCCATGAGGACGCCAAGGCAAGCATCCATGCCCAGTGAGCGCACCCCACTGCGAGAGCGCCACGCGTCGAGCCACCCACTCATCCGCAACCATGAAGGACGGCACACACGACGCTACGAGGGCACCGTGCATCGATGCACCTGAAGCAGCACAAAGGTTGTGGAGGAGCAACTCCACCTTGCTGCTACAATGTGTACAGCACAAGTGTTGAAGGAACAACTTCAACGTGCTGCGCTAGATATCGCTCTAGAGGCGAATGTAGGCCGATATGGCAGCAAGAGTTCAATCCAGAACTCCTAGAGCACAAGATCTACTCCAAGATCTTAGATAAGAACAAGTTCTATTATAGGTAGAGGGTACATAGTCTGGGTTCAAAGTAGAGGTGAGGACCTCTATTTATAGGGCTTTGGGAAGCCTTCACATACTTCTACTTATAGCTGGGATACTCTAGAAACATTATTTAAGTTTCAACATTCTACTCATAGCTACTCACAACTAGAAGACTCTAGAAAACAGTAGGTAGGATAGAAAAGAAATACTACACTAGAGTGGAAGTATCTAGAAGTACCCAAACAGATCTGGCATGTGTTTTTCTCTCTTCTTTTTCTCTCATCTATTGTTCCTCATCATTCTCCCCTGGTTGTTTGGAACTCGCCTCGAGTTATCGTCATAGAGCGCTTCTTCTGGATGGTAGAGAGTCAAGTCCGTGTTGAGTCAACCATGGTCTTCGGTTGCATGCATGCAGCACCAACAGCTTCCTTGGCGTGCAAGGACTAGGTAGTTTCCTAGTTATTTCCTGTAGTTTTTCTTAACGTTGAGGATCTTGACTAGAAGTAGACTTTAGCTGTGCAAGCAAGTACGTAGTAGTTGCTAGGAGGGTGCTTTGCATGGTCGTGGTAGTAGTCCCGTAAGTGACATGCAAGTACGTAGGAATTTCAGTGTGCTGTGTGCACGTCCAGCCCGGCCTATAAAAGGACACGGCTCCTTCACTTGTAATCAAGCCAGTTCAGAAGCAAAATCATTCAGGCCCTGTTCGGTACGTAGGAAAACCGAAGGAAAACCACGGGAAACAAATTTCTATGGAATCGCCACAGGAAACCCCGTTCGGTACAAAGGAACGCGTCCTTTCCAATCCGGTGGAAAGTCTCATGAACCTGCGTTTTCAGAGGAAAAAAAGAATCTGCCCAAAGCGCTTGTTTTCGCATATGCCCGAGGAATGGAAGAGAAAAGCTGCGGCAAGGCATGCAACTGGACCCACACTGTGGTTGATCTGTGTACAATTTGGTCCCACACGCACAGGAATTGAACTGTGGTTGATCTTTTTCAATATTTAAAATGTACTGACCGGGACCCACATCAATTGATTTCCTATGGTCACTTTTCCTCTGTCTCGAACACCAACTCTGCATGCAGGTGCTGCAGTTTTCTTTCCTATGCTTTGCAGCTGCATTCCTCTCCATTTCCAGCGTTTATCTCCAATATCTCCAATACTATGTTTTCCCTTCCTTTGACCCGAACAGGCCCTCAGCTTCCACCAGTAGTACCACCGTGTCTCCTCACTAGTACGTGAGTGTGTGTGCTTGGTAGTGTTCGTGCTAGTGATCCTCGTCCAGATATTCTGCTCTTTCTTCAGTCTGGTACTAACTAGTTTGTAGTTCGATCCCGGCGGAAGAGCTAGCTAGACTGTAGTTGGGCTAACAATTGGCATCAGAGCCTTAGGTTATGCCGAAGCATATGCCGAAAGAAGGCGTCGCCAGCAACAGCTCCAAGACCGCTGAGCAGAGCTCGGCTGAGGAGGCCCGTGCGGCGGACGCGCTCGCGCTGCGAGGAAGGCCGGGAGGCAAGCTGGGTGCGCCACGCTCCGTGCGAGACGTGGGCATGTCCAGTACCTCCTTCCCTCTCCTCACGCGGACCAACTACCCCACTTGGTCGCTCTTGATGAAAGTCATCATGGAGGCGCGGCATATGTGGAAAGCCGTGGAAACCGGCGATGTCGAGTACGAGGACTGGCTGGCGATGGAGGCGATCTTGCGCTCCGTCCTACGGGAGATGGTGCCCACCCTTGGCGCCAAGAAGACGGCCAAGGAAGTATGGGACACCATCAAGACTCTGCGCATCGGCGTGGAGCGCATACGGGAGTCGAAGGCCCAGACCTTGCGCCTCCAGTACGAGGAGATCCGGTTCAAGGCCGGTGAACAAGTTGACGACTTTGCTTTGTGGTTGTAAGGTCTCGTCACCAAGCTCGCAACGCTCGGAGATCCCATCGACAACAAGATGGTGATTCTCAAGTTTCTCCTCGTCATCCCCAGGCAGTACAAGCAACTAGCCCGGTCCATCGAGAGCTTGGTGGATCTCTCCACCATGACGATCGAGGAGTTGGTAGGGCGGCTCAAGGTCGTCGAGGAGCACAGAGAGTAAGCCAACAACCGCGCCGGCGAACTCATCGCTCACCGGGAGCAGGGGACGACGCCAGCCGAATGAGTCCATGATGGCTCCTCCGGCAAGAGAGGCATCGCCACGGGAGATGAGCGCGGGCAGGCGGAGGTGCGCCAGAGCGGCGGCGCCAACCGCGGTCGTAGACCGGGCCAGCCCCAGCAACAGGGTGGACCTGGGCGACTTGGCGACAATGGCGACCGGAACAAGTGCCGCTATTGCAACATGTCGGGTCACTGGATCCGGGATTGCCACACGAGGAAAGCCGACGAGGCAGCCGCGGCAACGGCAAACCTCATCCAGGTTGACGTGGACGGCGGGCCAGCAATGATGCTGGCAAGAGTCAAGCCCGTGCAGGAGAGCTCAACGTCTCCCGCGACCACGGCCCCGAGAACCACCCATTCCGTGCAGGAGGCACGGAGCCCGTCAGCGGGTTCCATCCCTTCAGTGACAGCCCACACCCTGACAACGACGTTCTCGGGGCCTGTCGACTGGGAGGCGATGAAAGCCCGGGTGTGGGGGAACCACACCACGGCGACGGTGTCCCTGAAGACCTCGGGACCCGACGAGGTGTCGCAAGTTGGTGCGGCAAGGACGCATATGGCGGACCATGCTCCGACCATGATGCTTGCGACCATCGACTCCGTGCAGGAGCGCACGGAGACTCAGGTCAGCCACACTTCTGTTCCAGCAGAGCAACCACAACGAGCAAATCTGAGAAGTAAGATCACTTTAAAGGGGAGACAAATCGAGCAGTAGAGCCTGTAAGTAAAATAGAGGAACCAAAAGTACAAGCACACCACAAACAGATGAAATTAAAGAAATATTGGAGCAGATGGGCTCAACTACCAGATATCATCACAATAACTGTTTAATGCAGAAAATAACGTCGTTATAGCTGAAATAAAGTTTATGTCCTCCTAGTCTTTCAGAGATCTTGGAGAAGCTATGACGGTGGCGAGGAAGAAGACTGCAGGGACACAAATTAGCTGAATGAGCAGCAGTGGCTGCTAGTAGTGGCGACAGGAGTTGATCAGGGAAGAAATGGCAAGTGTATTTATTTTATTTTTGGGAAACTTACAAAAGAGTACTTGCTTTATGCAGTGTCATTTTCCATAATAAACTCTGATCGCAGTGTCATTTAGTAACTGAGCTCCTTTATGGTGTTGTTTCTCTAATTTCACCATCTGTCGTGTTAGTGAGCTAATTTCCCTAATTACAAAATATAAAATAGCCAGCATGTTCCGCAGTTCAGGAAATAAAAAGTGGATAATTCAATGATTTTTTAATGTACAAAAAAAATTCCATACCGAGATTGACGAACCAAAAATGCATTCCTAGAAGGGAGAAGGTCCTCTGTTAAGCTGTCGTTTTCTAGAGACATTAGACTATCCATTTCTTGTATGTCTCGCTTGAATGATGACAGCTACAATGAGAGAAAAAGAGCATTAGAAGGCAAAGATCTTTTGACTACTGACATGTGAAAAGCCAAAGGCCCTGAAAAGTGATGGTAGAGTGTAACTGATTCTTCATTAGGCGCTGGTAGAGTGTAACTGATTCTTAATTAAGCGCTGGTAGACTGTAACTGATTCTTAATTAAGAGGACTAATGCAAAGTTATCTCTAATGTTACTCCCTCTGTAAACAAATGTAAGGAGTTCTATTTACAGAGGTAGTATATTCTATCATATGTCACTTCACTTTCCTTTGTTCATTCCATGGTTTTTAAGGCATCGCTTAGGTGCTCAGGCTGCAGCGGAAGGCATCCGCCTTGGAGCTTTGAGGGATTTGGAGCGTCAGTTAGCCGTAGCCATAGGGCGTCGCCCTAGGCCAGGGAAGCCATCACAAGAGCATAGAGCGGGAAACAGGAAAAAAAGAGATCAAGTAGGGATTTGCACGCGGGGGATAAGAAGAGAAGGCGGAGAGAGAATGATGCTGGCCAAACAACTGACAACCAGAAGTCTGAACTGATGAAAAGGGCTAGGCAATCCATATATACACTTCAACACCCCCTCTCACATGTGACGTGAAAGTCAATGCGTGACTAGACTCAGAGGTATGGCTCAAGAGGCCTATACGTCGGCACAGAGGGGGCAACATCAATTTTTTGATAAATTGCGAAAGCCAAGACTTGTACTCAAGACCTTAGACTCTGACACCATATTAAGCTTCATGCACTAGCCAGCGCAACCAAAAGTTTGAACTTATAGAAAGAGCTAGGCAATCCGCATATACACTTCAACACTCTGCACCAGGGAACTATCAGGTACAAAAACAAAGTAGAGGTTGGTCACAGCCCTACTCTCAGGAAAGATATAATTACTGCACCGTGTAGCAGTGAATTAGGAGGCTGCTCAGGTCAAGGAGCAACTTATCAGACTCAAACTCCTCTTCCACTGGTCTGACATGAAACAAGATGTGCAAACCTTCATTCAGCAATGCACTAGGTGCCAAACAAACAAGCCTGACCACACACAATACACAAGCCTCCTCCAAGCACTCCCTATACCTAAATCTGTCTAGACCCATGTCAACATGGACTTTCTGGAAGGACTGCCATTGGCAAACAATAAAGATCTCATTTTGGTTGTTATGGACAATTCACTAAGTACAGTCATTTCATTCCTCTAAAGCACTCCATCACTGTTATATCTCTTGTTGCAGCCTTCACTGACAACATCTTTAAGTTGCATGGCATTCCCTCGCCTTGCGCATTAAGCGCTTATAAAACATGAAAAGAGGCAAGGGTGCCTCACCTCACCTCACCTCACCTTACCACCTTAAAACCCATGGTTCATTCTAATTTAGACCCTGTTCGGGACGGAGGAAAAGCATAGCCTTGTACCAATCCTTTGGAAAGTTTCTTAGCCCCGCACTTCCAAAGGCAGATCAACCATGCACTTTGGGACCCACATAGAGTTCAAAATAGGTAGCATGCATGCATGCTGGGGCATGTCTAGACCTGAACTCAAACAATGTGACATAGAAAAATTATCCGTGAGACCTACTTGTGTAGATTTCCTGGGCTATTTTTCCTGCATTCCAAACACCACCAGCGGTGTTCAAATGGTGTATTTCTATCCCTATGTTTTACACCTTGTTTCCTTTCCTATTCCTCCATTTTGTCCCAATCCTATTGTTTCTTCCCTTTGATCCAAATAGGACCTTAAATGGTGTATATCCATTATGTCCATCCAAACAAACAAACACCACCACTTGTACTGGATGGAACACATACCACATTATGGGTAACACTAGGCACTACATAATCCAACTAGTTTAGTTGCTACACTGTTGTGGTTGATCCTACATTGGCTAAGCTCTACCTTACTCGTAGCCTGTGAAGTTACCACTTCAATTTGCTGGTACAGTATTCATAAACTTGTTTCAACCATCTTACAAATGCATGTTGACAAGCAACAGCACTTCATCTCTAATCAAATTAAACATGTGTTAGAATAATTTAAAGAAGATGACATTCCCGTTATTGCTTGAAGCTATGTCCCTGTATGTAAATCACTAGTCCTCTTAGAGCATCTCCAACAGCTGCATAAAAGTTTCGCGCGCTAAAATAGTTTTAGCGCGCCACTGTAGCACTTTAGGGCGCTAGACCCAACATTGATTTAGCAGATGCCCAAAAACGCGCGCCCAAAAACGCGCAGTGCAAATTGTGAAGCGCGCGCAATCCGGCGTCCCAAATTTGCAGCTTCTGATAGCGCTTTTTAGCGCGTGCCCAATCCTTTTTTGCACGTGCACTATTTTACAGCTTCTGCTGGAGCTGTCCGACGCCCAAAAAACCCAAATTTTAGCGCGCGGAGCAGTTTTTGTGCGCCTGTTGGAGATGCTCTTACTTCAAAGTTATCTATTCCTTTTACTATTTAGACTACTGGATGTAGAATAAATAAGTCAACGAGAAGAAATGTTTTTCAAATTGGTTGTAATAAATACATATTTTTTTAATAAAGCATGAATTGAATGAAGTGGCAACGATGGCATGAGTTTGCATTTCACAGCCTCTCCAAGGTACAATTTCATTCTCTGGAATTCTACACACGACAGATACTAAGCAAGTAAGCTTGAAGCATCAAGAACGAGCAAATAAAAAACAAAGATGATTAGTATCACTGCCAATATCATGGTTTTACCATATGATTCAAAATATCCTCACTGTGTGTGCCCAATATATTATATTTGAGATTCTTAGCTGCTTACCATGAAGTAATACACCAGAAGAGAAATACCGGAGGACAGCTCAGGCCATTCTGATTTTGAAGAAACTTTGAATAGACCAATAAAGTCAGCAAATGCTACCACAACATAGGGAAACTTGACACGCAGTTGGTAAATATAAAGAAGAAGAATGCTGAAGACCGAATATATCTCAAGTAACCTCCACCACCTTCAGAATGCATTGCAAACACAATTTAACAATTATCAACAAATGTGCAATCTCAATATAATAAACTAATTGTTCGCAGCAAAGAAGAAAAGGCAAAGATGGAGCTTACCGGAAAAGACCAAGAAAATTGCTCGTTAAGGACCAATCCACAAGACCGATGCAGCTAAATACAAAGAATGGCAACGAAATCCAAGAAGGGTGACTGATACTGACAATTAATTGGACAGCAGGCAGCAACAAACAGCACGCAACCCGAAAATGATAACCTGCACACAGAAAATGCATATATCCATTAGGCAGTAGACAATGATATGTACTGAACTTAAGTTTGTACAGTTCTTCAGTACAGACCTATGGTAAGATAAACAGCTCGGCTGCATCCTTTCTAAACAGGCATATATGGACTAAAACATTGCAAGAAAAACATATTTAAATAGCAAAAGAAGTAACATCATTTTCTAGTGGTATGAATGAATGTATTCAAAACAGTTTGAAATCTCCTATTACACAGTCTAGGAATATAACTATCATTTATTTAGGTTAGTCTGACTCGATGCACAGTGCACCACATGCTGACCTATTTGCTCAATGTCAAAGGAGAAGTTGAGCCAACATGAATCTTGATGGATCCTGCTTCCAAAGACTTCAACCGAAGAAATGACAGCAGCAGATAGCTGTACGATAAGAAAATAGATAACAGATGGTGATTCCCAAGGCTGGTCCCTGCATCAACTATCATGATTAAGTGCAATCCAGATATTGCCTGCATAGGAGGCATATAGACAGTTGTACTCATGGATATGAGCAATACATGAACATGAACACAACAAAAGTCAATGCAACAAATGGAGTCGTTTAAATACCTTGCAAAACCAACCAGCTTCGCCCACCAAGAATGAGCCACAATCCATCCCTTTCCCTCAATTCCCCATATTATATGAAACGTAACTTGAGCCAAAATGGCAACTGCTGAGTAAATAACTGTACACCAGTATAATAGGTACAGCCTCCAATTGTGAAATCCTTCCAGATAAGGATAGAACATTAGTTATCCAAGATGTGCAGAAATAAATAATGTAGATGTAGATTATATAGATAATACACAAAGAAAACAGTTTCTCATGTGAAAGTCGCAACCAGACTACGTATCATCTTTGAATTCAGTACTCCCTCCGATCCAAATTAATTGACGCAGCCTCTATACAATGTCGCCCAAGGGGGCAAAAATATAGTACAAACACACACAAGGAGATTCTGACCACAAGTCAATTTACCGGAGACTAGGAACTAATAGTAGCTTAATACACCCCGCCCCTTCCCCAATGGAAAGCATATGTCATGTAAACATCCGAAATCTGAGTTTTGATAGCATCAATCTAGAGAAGGTGTCAAGGAGAGAGAGAGAGAGAGAGAGAGAGAGAGAGAGAGGCATGGCAACAAACTCAGAGAAAAGAAGGCAATGGCGTCATGACATCTTCTACAATCAAACCATGCCAAAAGAGGCCCCACGATCAGGGAAAAAGACCAGAAGCAAAGGTTGATGGGCAAAAAGGTTGTGGACTTGCGCCATACATGAACATGGTATAGCAACGGACCTTAGTGGAAGCAACAGAAGGGATGATTCTAGATAGAAGAGACGTGAAGAATGCATCAGCTCCTCTGCCTTCACAAAAACAGCGGGGCGGGTGATAGACCATCGCAGAAGCAAAACACAAGCAAACCACCAGCAATAGCCACACAAAAGAGGCACAAAGTAGCAACAGCCCAAGTAGTAGCAGGCCCAACAAAAGTCACCATGGAGCTCTTATAGTTGCAAAGGCAAACAATGGTTAGTGACGCTTGATGAAGATGCCTGGACAGATTGGCCTCCATGATGGCCCAAGAGAAGGCAAGGTTGATGAAGACCACGACCTGTAGATGGAGATGAGCCACAATGGGTCATGTTCCCTCTCCTGTCACAACACCACCAGTCAATTACCATCAGTAATGACAAAGTCCCAAACCCCTGCAGCTGCCAACACCTTGCCTGCACTGAATCGAGTACCCATCGCTTTGCCTTTGAGAAGCAGCCTCACCATGGAGCCCCAAGCCTGAGCTTGGGCGCTAGTCTCCTGAGGTTCATCTTGGTAAAGGAGTATTAGTATATAGGTCTAGGTCTCTTTTAAGTAGTCGTATTAGTCTAGGTTTCCTTCCTTGTACCCCAAGTCTACTGTGCTATATATTTGACCCACAGGCTATGCAATACAACTAGGCTCCTCCTCTAACATGGTACCATGAGCCCAGGTTTAGGGTTTTCAGCATGCCACAACGCACGCCCGATTGGAAAAAAATCTGGTCTCCACCTCTCTCAATCGATCTCATCACTCTTCTTCCATTGTACATCGTCATTCTCATCGAACATTTCCGGAATGCGCCACCCATCCACCGCCAACCCGATTTCCTCACCCGGCTCATTTTCATCCATCAATCGAGCCTCCTCTGCTTCAGATCGAAGCCACGTCCAGATCACAGGAGCCGCTAGGCGATCCAGCTTCCCGACTCCATCGTGCACAACCAAGAGATCGAGGTCGGCATGTACCAGCCATTAGCTTCTCCATGGGGCCTACTCCGCCTAGATCGGGCCAACGTTGGGCCATCTTCCTGCCTACTCCGGACCTCCTGGATTGACGCCTCTCACCGGCCTTTGTCGAAGCCTGCTCCCTTCAGATCGAGCGACATCGCCGCCATCGAGATCTCTGACCACCTCCAACACTTCCTCGCTGCATCGCACGCTTGTGCTGCTCCGCCCGGCACCAGGATTCCCCAACCAGCTGCTCCACGTCTCGGAGGCCTACTAGTCGGTCTGCTGCATCACGCGTAGGCAGCTCTAAGAGACAGCGCACTCCCTCACTGTTGTTCATGCAAGGCTCGTCGACGGTTGTCATCGACTCCGCCGATTGATCTCCCGCCCTGCGTTGCGACTTCTTCCATCACCCGCACATCCCGCACGCATGATCTCCCTTGCCAACATGTCCTCGTCACGCGCCCGCCCTGGTCAGCATCCATCTATATGGGCCGGCTAGGACGCCCCGCGGCCTCGTCCAGATTGAAGGTTGCTCACCTCCTAGGCCGCGACGCAGCCGCCACATCCATTCTGATCTCTCAGCTCGTCGTCATCTGTTCCACCATCTCTAAACGAGAGCTCGCAGCCACTCAAACACGTGACATCGCCACAGTATCTCCCTTTAGTCCCAACCACCGACAATAGCCTCAGGCTGATCTGCCCGACTCCTCCCCATCTAGTGCTACTACAGCTTCCAAGTGGCATCGTGCACACCCCTATGCTCGACGGACACGTCTAGCATGCATGCCTTCTCAAGGACACCACCAACGGCTGCACCATGAGCTCCCTCTTGGATTGGGCTGCCTGTATCGACCGTGTTACTCTACCGCCCCTTGCACCACTGCCATCTCCACCAAGCCACTGCGATCCACCCGCTTCACCGCCTCCCCGTCCAGATCCGGAGCTCCACTGGCCACCTTTACCGCCACAGTCGTCGCCTACTCCCGCAATGCCTTGGCCTGCTTAGCACCTCCCTGTGTGGGCTTCTTCCACGCTTGTCAACAGGCCACTAGCCTTGCCTGTTCTTCTGAACAAGTGTAAGTCATTCCAAAATACGATCTTTGAAAAAAGAGCAATTACAATGTCCTTGTCGACGGGCATCGTTTCTCTCCCTCGGTGGTCGGTGATTCTTGACAGTGGTCGTTTCACCGACTCTGTCTCACACGTATACCTTCCATCAGTGTTGGGTGCTCGTCCGCTAGTTGATGTTCTTCGGCGCTCCTCGCCAACATCTCACCTGCATGGCCTCTTCCGACACCTCCCCTACAGGCACGACTGCTCCTGCATCATTGTCTTGCATCTGCTTTCTATTTTCCGTCAAATCGTTATTTGCCAGCCTTCTTTTCTTTTCTGGTCCTGGTCAGCATAACTTTTGTTGGCCTTACTATCCTTGTTGTCTTCTATAAGATTTTCGTCGCCTCCTTTTGCATTGTCGTTGATCTACGCCCATTTCCATGCCTCCGAGCTTCTTTTGCCGCCGGTTTCTTGGGCTACAAACCTTTGCGCTTCATTCTCTTTTTTTTTGACAGAAAGACTGTAAGGGAGGCCCCTACAGTATAATTGGTGCAACAAACCCAAATTGCAAGTACCATGCCTTGAACCTGGGTGGGTGGGAAGGCATCAACCCCTTCCCACCACTTTTGCGCTTCATTCTCTTGATGTGCATCTTCCTTTGACGACCCATCTAATCTTGTATATTCTCCTTGTTGAGGTGTATATGTGGATTGCCTAGCCCTTTCCATCGGTTTGGACTTTTGGTTGTGTTGGCTAGTGCATGAAGCTTAACATGGTATCAGAGCCCAAGGTCTTGAGTTCCAAGTCTTGGCATTTGCAATTTATCCAAAAATTACGGTTGTCCCCTTCTATGTCCACATATAGGCCTCTTGAGCCATATCTAAGTCTACTCACGTGTTGACTTCCAGCGTCACATGTGAGAGGGGGTGTTGAAGTGTATATGTGAATTGCATGGCCCTTTCCATCAGTTCAGAATTTTGGTTGTGTTGGCTAGTGCATGAAGCTTAACACTCCTGATGTGTTGTCTTCCTCTGATGAGCCATCTTCTCGTTATCCCTCTTTGGATTGACTCAACGGGTTTTTGAAGATTCCTTGCTAAAACGACATTATCAAGACGCGGATTTTGGAGTTTCATTATTTTTGTTTTTAGTGTTATACTTTTGCAACCACTATTCTATTGCATATACTTTGCATTTGAGGGGGGGGGGGGGTGTTAAGGAGTATTAGTATGGGTCTAGGTCTGTTTACGTAGTCCTATTAGTCTAGATTTCCTTCCTTGGACCCCAAGTCTACTGCACTATATATTTGCCACATGCGCTATGCAATGCAACTAAGTTGCTCCTCTAAGACATTTGCCACGCCTTTGAGGCGGGGTAGTAACGCAACAAATTTGTCACAGTAGCGTAGGGAGGGCTGTGGTGAAAATATCCTTCATGGGTAAAGGAGCTCGGTGCTAACTCTCCGGTAATGGCAGCCATGAAGATAGGAAGGTAACAAAATGGCAAGATAGAAGAGGAAGCATATGGAACCCATTTAACAGGCCACTGTCTTTTAGTGCTATAATCCACATATTGTGTTTTGCCACTTGCCTATCACCTAGCTTGCCTATGCACGCTTAGGTGTTACGATACAAAGAGTTGCTCGCAGGGCTGTGAGAGGTTGGACGACATAGAACCAAGAGGAGGAGGAGCAGAATGGTGAGAGGTCACCCGAAAAAGGTGAGCAGCAAGGCTGGGAGGTCATACTGGGAGGAGGAGGCGACAGTGGAGGATTCGGGGTCTAGGAATACAGTGTGGGTCATACTCCTCTCCTTCCGCAACATAGCTAATCCGTGCACGGCAAATTATGGAACCCTAGCATGCCAACCCGGTCTAAGCCGTCTATCTGCTCTAATCTAAACCGTCCATCTGCTCTCCTCTGTCTCTTTCTCTAGCCTGTTCCCTTCAACACACACATCGATGGCGACAATAGTCGGTGCTGCAGCTCCTCGTCCATAGCGGCATCTCGTTCTCGGCGCTACAGCTCTTCCCTGCAGCCACATCTCCTCCCTGCCGCCAGTACCTCGTCAGCCGCCTAATAGTTAGTGTGTTGTCTGGTTTTATAATTGATCGGAGAAAACAGATTTTGGCGTGTAAAGTTGAAGTTTTCAAAGAATAAATCGAGGACAGGGTACACCGCATTACTAGCCATAAGAAAGAGAATTTATTTGGTACAAGAAATACTAATCTCATGTCAATAAGAGAAAAATGAATTTGTTCTTACGCTTTGCAAATGCATTTTTATAGAAACACCTAGATACCACAATACAAACTATCCACAGCAAATTAAATAGCATAGGAAGACACTAATGTAAAGTTAAGAAATGAATATTAAGTTTGTAACCGCACATGTCTATAGTAACTTGATTGAGAAGAGTTCGCAGTTATAAGAAAAGGATTATTAACTTTTATGTTGAGGTGCTGCAGATTAGTTCTTCAAACAGTATATGGATCCAAACAAAGTGTAGTTTAGCTCCAAAGAGATATATTGGCAATACTTAGCTAACGTGGAAAAAAAAGCTGGCATACCTCTCCTTGGAGCAACAAAGCGGATAGCAAAGAAGATAACCATATTAACAAGAGAAATCAAGCTCCAGTCAAGTAAGGAAGCTGCAAAAAAAGGTACACATTGAAGGGTTAGATCAAAAAATCCATGTTAAAGCTCAAAAAGGTTTCAAGTAGTTATTGTATCCAAACATCCAGAAATAGGTGTGTTTTCAAACCAAAACAAAGCATACCAACCACTCGGCTACCTAGCAATCCATAAGCAAGCCTTATGTTTCTAGATTAAATTATCATGACAAATTCCAACAACTAAGTCTTCAAACCAAAAGTGTGGGCACTGATTGATCCCAGAACATATAACTTTGTTGTCCTTTACAAATAGGAGCTATCGTATATAAGCAATAAGTATAACAAGACCCCAAGAAGAGACGAGTGGCATAAATATGAACGAATCCATCTTGCAGTGGAATTTTACTGTTTCTTCTTTTGCCATTCTTCCGATTGGCCAATAGACGCCGTATGAAGTGGCAATATCAAATTTTATGCTAATCCGCATTTCAAAAGGGCTCGGATCGGCAGGGGGGGAGGAGCCGCACCTGTCAGGAGGAGCAGCGGCAGCAGACAGCGGCCGGCGCACCCACCTGTTCGCCACGCCATCTCGAGACGGCAGCCGCGGCCGCTACTCTCCTTTCGGTCCAACTAGTCCGATGCCGGCAGCATCTCGCGAACCCAATCTTGCGCGCGGGGAGAGAGATCAGGATTTTAGGACGATTAGGGTGGCGAGGGGATCTTACGAGGTGGGTTTATTTTCTTTTTCCTCTTCTCTGTTTTTATTTGCCTTTTTGTGGTACCTGGACGCGGGTGTGTGTGCGCTTCTCGTGCTCCATCCTAGCGTTGACCATCGGCTCAAGAGTGTGACGGCTTGTCCTACTCAAACACATCCCACATGATCGGACATAACACACATATACAACTCGTATATGAGACGGATATGAAAGGTTAGAATGTGCCTCTCTCATCTCTCCAGCCACGTTCCTTAAAAAAAAGTATGACTCATGCCGCCTCCATCACCATGTCCTAGCTACGGCGAGGTTGTACACACAGATTTACGAGTTCAAGCCTCTTTCGGAGGAGGTAATAGCTCTACGTGTCGGTGCCGTGGAGGCTTGTCGATTGGATGTGTGCAACAGTTACAGAGGGTGCGAACCCTTGTGCCAGAGGAAAGGGGTGGCTTATATAGAGTGCGTCTGGCCCCTCGCAGCCCTCAATTACACAGGGGTTCATTGAGAGTTATGTCCTAAACGTTACTGGTAACGCCTGCAATAAATGGTCTTTATAACGATGGAGTGAATGCCTGGCCGTTGCCATCCTGGGTGACGTTAGGCCTTCTGTACTCTGAGTGGGTTATTGTATAGTTGAGTGAAGTTATCATGGTCGAGTAGAATTGGGATATCCGAGTGGAATCTCTCGTCGAGTGGATTGCATTTGAGGACGATTTCTGTCGGTATCTTCTGTTGAACCTTGTAGGCCTTGGACTCTAGGGTAGTGTCCTTGGGTAGGGTGTCTAGGTCAGGCCTAAGACCCTACCCTAGATACATGTCATCGTCAACTGTCGTCCCCTCCTTGCACCCGTGTTGTGCTTCGACCGCGCCCTATGACCCCGCCCGCTCTCGAGCTATTGCTCCTAGTAGCCGCCATCGCCAGAAGCGCTCTGCTTGCCGCCACAGACGCCCGCCTTCCGCTTGCGGCTTTTGGGTCTGCGGCCACCATGCGCAGACCACCGCGCCGTCGAGCCGCCTGTCGCGCGCATCCTCCTCAGGCGCCTCGCCTCATTGATGCCCTCGTGTGCCGCCGTTGTTCCCGATCAACCACGCCAAGGCCACGCCTCGCCGCGCTTTTCTTCGCCGCCGCAGCTGCTCCATGCCGGCCACGCCTCCTTGGCCTCGCCTGGCCCCGACACCAGTCGCGAGCCCCGCCGCGGCCTGGCTCTGCTCCCCTCGACCGCACGGCTGCCGACCGCGCCGCCCACACGCATCCCGTCGAGTCAGACCACGTCTGCCACCGCTGCACGTCGCTGTCGTTGTTGCTTTGGCCAACACCCGCATGAACCAAGGACATGGGAGGACGCGCGGCGGAGTGGCCGTTCGAAAACGGCTAGCCACGTCCCAAATGGTCGCCGACGCGCAAACCACGTCCAACTCCGGCGTGTCTCTGCCGCAGAACGCTTGCCGGAGCCCTCTCGGGCGCCACCGACGACGTGGCATGTTAGGGCCCACCTTGGGCCACTGAATAGTGGGTCCCGACGGCCCTTTGACCAAGTTGTCCCGATCAACCTTATTGACTTGGCCGGCCCTAGCAGATGACATATGGGCCTCCCACCTAACTCTAATTTAATTTAATTAGGCTAATTAGACACTAACAGGTGGGCCGGTAGCTTAATTAGTTAGTTTAACTAAAATTAATCCACTTTTAGCCCCATTGTGTATGATAGGTGGGACCCAGCCGTCGGGTTTGGCCTAGGCTGGCTGGATTGACTGCTGACGTCATGATAACGCAATAAGTTCATTTTTGAATTAAAAATAATTTTAGAAAATGTTTAAAATTTTGAAAATTAATATAAAATAATGCGTAACTCGGATGAAAATAATTTAATATGAATGTTGCTTAGAATAATTCAATGAATCTGAATATGCAATCCGTTCATCTGTCACATGCCTCTAGCATGATGAACATGAAACCACCCCCTTAGATTCATCTGTCCGAAAAATGCCAAACTCCGGGAAAACATTCCCAAATGTTTTCCCTCTTCATCTGTATTGTGTAGTACCGCGTTAGGTCACCCCTAGCAGTGCTTATTGTCATGTCATGCATCGTGATGCATCTGTTTGCATTATATTTATTGTTTTTCCCCCTCTTCTCTCTGGTAGACACCGAGGCTGACGCTACTCCTGACACCGCTACACCCCTGACGACCAGACCTTATCAGCAGAGCTTCCAGGCAAGCAAGCCCCCCTTGATCATTCTGATACCGCCCATTCCATTCTCTCTCATGCTTGCATTAGATTTTGCTACTGTAATTGATTGCTCTCATTCTGATGCATAGTCTGCTTTGTAACATGCTTTGTGTTGGGGAACGTAGTAATTCAAAAAAATCCTACGATCATGAAGATCTATCTAGGAGATGCATAGCAACGAGACGAGAGAGTGTGTCCATGTACCCTCGTAGACTGAAAGCGGAAGTGTTTAGTAACGCGGTTGATGTAGTCGAACTTCTTCACGATCCAACCGATCCAAGTACCGAACATACGGAACCTCCATGTTGAGCACACGTTCACCACGATGACGTCCCTCGAGCTCTTGATTCAGTAAAGGGTTGAGGGAGAGTTCCGTCAGCACGACGGTGTGGCAACGGTGTTGGTGATGTTATTCACGCAGGGCTTCGCCTAAGCACTACGACAATACGACCGAGGTGGTAAACTGTGGAGGGGGGCACCGCACATGGCTAAGAAACAATTGTTGTGCCTTTGGGGTGCCCCTGGCCACGTATATAAAGGAGGGGGGAGAGAGGCCGGTGGCCAGGAGGGGCGCGCCACGGGGGGAGTCCTACTTGGACTCCTAGTCCAAGTAGGATCCCCCCTTCCTTTCTTCCACCGGAGGGAATAGGAAGGAGAGGGAGAGGGAAAGGGAAGGGGGCGCCGCCCCCTCCTCCTTGTCCTATTTGGACTCCCAAGGAGGGGGCGCGCGGATACCCCCCACGGGCTTCCCACTCTCTCTCCCTTAGGCCCATGTTGGCCCAATACTTCCCCGGGGGCTTCCGGTAACCCCTCGGTACTCCGGAAAAATACCCGAATCACTCGGAACCATTCCGATGTCTGAATACTACCTTCCAATATATCAATCTTTACCTCTCGACCATTTCGAGACTCCTCGTCATGTCCGTGATCTCATCCGGGACTCTGAACAAACTTCGGTCACCAAGACACATAACTCATAATACAAATCGTCATCGAACGTTAAGTGCGCGGACCCTACGGGTTCGAGAACTATGTAGACATGACCGAGACACATCTCCGGTCAATAACCAATAGCGGAACCTGGATGCTCATATTGGCTCCTACATATTCTACGAAGATCTTTATCGGTCAAACCGCATAACAACATACGTCATTCCCTTTGTCATCTGTATGTTACTTGCCCGAGATTCGATCGTCGGTATCATCATACCTAGTTCAATCTCGTTACCGGCAAGTCTCTTTACTCGTTCCGTAATGCATCATCCCGCAACTAACTCATTACTCACATTGCTTGCAAGGCTCATAGTGATGTGCATTACCGAGAGGGCCTAGAGATACCTCTCCGATACACGGAGTGACAAATCCTAATCTCGATCTATGCCAACTCAACAAATACCTTAGGAGACACCTGTAGAGCATATTTATGATCACCCAGTTACGTTGTGGCGTTTGATAGCACACAAGGTGTTCCTTCGGTATTCGGGAGTTGCATAATCTCATAGTCAGAGGAATATGTGTAGGTCATGAAGAAAGCAATAGCAATAAAAACTAAACGATCATAATGCTAAGCTAACGGATGGGTCTTGTCCATCACATCATTCTCTAATGATGTGACCCCTTTCATCAAATGACAACACATGTCTATGGTCAGGAAACTTAACATCTTTGATTGACGAGCTAGTCAAGTAGAGGCATACTAGGGACACTGTTTTGTCTATGTATTCACACATGTACTAAGTTTCCGGTTAATACAATTCTAGCATGAATAATTAAACATTTATCATGATATAAGGAAATATAAATATCAACTTTATTATTGCCTCTAGGGCATATTTCCTTCAGTCTCCCACTTGCACTAGAGTCAATAACCTAGATTACATAGTAATGATTCTAACACCCAGGGAGTCTTGGTGTTGATCATGTTTTGCTCGTGGAAGAGGCTTAGTCAACAGGTGTGCAACATTCAGATCCGTATGTATTTTGCAAATCTCTATGTCTCCCTCCTTGACTTGATCGCGGATGGAATTGAAGCGTCTCTTGATGTGTTTGGTTCTCTTGTGAAATCTGGATTCCTTCGCCAAGGCTATTGCTCCAGTATTGTCACAATAGATTTTCATTGGACCCGATGCAATAGGTATTACACCTAGATCGTATATGAACTCCTTCATCCAGACTCCTTAATTTGCTGCTTCCGAAACAGCTATGTACTCCGCTTCACACGTGGATCCCGCCACGACGCTCTGTTTGGAACTGCACCAACTGACAGCTCCACCATTCAATATAAATACGTATCCGGTTTGTGACTTAGAGTCATCCGGATCAGTGTCAAAGCTTGCATTGAGGTAACCATTTACGATGAGCTCTTTGTCACCTCCATAAACAAGAAACATATCCTTGGTCCTTTTCAGGTATTTCAGGATGTTCTTGATCACTGTCGATGATCCACCTCGGATTACTTTGGTATCTCCCTGCTAAACTAATAGCAAGGCACACATCAGGTCTTGTACACAGCATTGCATACATGATAGAACCTATGGTTGAGGCATAGGGAATGACTTTCATTTTCTCTCTGTCTTCTACAGTGGTCGGGCATTGAGTCTGACTCAACTTCACACCTTGTAACACAGGCAAGAACCCTTTCTTTGACTAATCCATTTTGACCTTCTTCAAAACTTTATCAAGGTATGTGCTTTGTGAAAGTCCAATTAAGCGTCTTGATCTATCTCTATAGATCTTGATGCCCAATATATAAGCAGCTTCACCGAGGTCTTTCATTGAAAAATTCTTATTCAAGTATCCTTTTATGCTATCCAGAAATTCTATATTATTTCCAATCAACAATATGTCATCGACATATAATATTAGAAATGCTACCGAGCTCCCACTCACTTTCTAGTAAATACAGGCTTCTCCAAAAGTCTGTTTAAAACCATATGCTTTGATCACACTATCAAAGCGTATATTCCAACTCCGAGAGGCTTGCACCAGTCCATAAATGGATCATTTGGAGCTTGCACACTTTGTTAGCACCTTTAGGATCGACAAAACCTTCCGGTTGCATCATATACAACTCTTCTTTAAGATATCCATTAAGGAATGCAGTTTTGACATCCATTTGCCAAATTTCATAATCATAAAATGCGGCAATTGCTAACATGATTCAGACAGACTTAAGCATCGCTATGGGTGAGAAGGTCTCATCGTAGTCAACTCCTTGAACTTGTCGAAAACCTTTCGCAACAAGTCGAGCTTTGTAGACAGTAACATTACCGTCAGCGTCAATCTTCTTCTTGAAGATCCATTTATTCTCTATGGCTTGCCGATCATCGGGCAAGTCAACCAAAGTCCATACTTTGTTCTCATACATGGATCCCCATCTCAGATTTCATGGCCTCAAGCCATTTCGCGGAATCTGGGCTCATCACCGCTTCCTCATAGTTCGTAGGTTCGTCATGGTCAAGTAACATGACCTCCAGAACAGGATTACCGTACCACTCTGGTGCGGACCGTACTGTAACGCCCCGGATTCGATGCGCCAGGTCTCCGTCAGTTATTCGCTGTCATTGCCATGTCATTTGCTTGCGTGTTGCACTTTGCCATGTCATCATCTGCATTTTTATCATGTCATTATGTGCATTTCATTTTGCATACGTGTTCGTCTCATGCATCCGAGCATTTTCCCCGTTGTCCGTTTTGCAATCCGGCACTCCTATGTCTCCCGGCGCCCCCTTTTATCTCTTTTCATGTGCGGGTGTCAAACGGTCTCGGAATGGACCGAGGTTTGTCAAGCGGCCTTGGTATAGCACCGGTAGACCGCCTGTCAAGTTTCGTGCCATTTGGAGGTCGTTTGGTACTCCAACGGTTAACCGGGTAACCGCAAAAGCCTCATTTGTTGCAGCCAAACACCCCTTTCTAACTGGCCCAAAACCCACCAAACTCCCTTCCATGCTCTCGGTCGTTCGATCACGATCGCGTGGCGAAACCGCACCTCATTTGGACTCTCCTAGCTCCTCTACCTATAAATCAGTCCCTACGAAATTCGCGGATGAATCTACCCTAACCTTCCCCGCCGCCGCCGGACGTTTCTTCTCCACCGACGGACATGTCCGCGCCCCCGCAGCCACCTCACTCCGACCAATGAGAGTGCGCCACGTCGCCCCGCCGCCTCTCTCCTCCAGCCAGGTCGCGCCACGTGGCACCGGCCACCTCCCGCCGCCCCCATGAGCCCATCGCGGCCCAGCGAGCCCGCCGTCGCCGCCCGACCGGCCAGCGCCTCGCCCGGAGCCCGCCGCGCCGGCGCTTCGCCCGCCCGCCAGCCGCTCGCCGCCTTCCATGATCGTCGCCTACGCCGACTCCACCGCCGTGCCCGCCGCTCGCCTCCACGTCGCGGCGCCGGCCGTCTCCGCCCGCCCTCCTCCGGCCGGCCCGGCAACCGCATGGCAAACCAGCGCGCCGAAACCCTTCGCCGCCGCCCGCCATTCCCTCCGTGGCCGCGCCCGGCCTCCTCCGGCAGATCCGGCCGTGGGAGCCGGATCCGGCGACCGAGCTTCGCCCAGCCTTCTCCCTCCTCTCCGGTGGCACCTCCGTGAAGATCCGGCGATCCTCGAAACCCGTGCCGCGGTTGACTTCCCCCCCTCTAATTTTCGTCTAAGTCCTCTAATATGTGATATTTCGTGCCATCTTCTTTGCATCATATCTCCGTCATCGTAGCTCCGTTTTGCGCGTATAATATGTCCAAATGTTCGTCTCGAAGAGTAGATCATTTCGTCTCATTGCATCATTTTCATTTGAGCTCATCTTGATGCCCGAAATGCTGTTGCAAGAGTGCTAGGTGATGTTAGTTTCTGATTTTTATCAGAACTTGCACTTTTGTCATTTTTGCCATGATTGATGTGTGCATCCTATGGACTTGAGTCCTACATGTGTTTTGCAATATGCCATGTCTTCTTTCCAGTGGTGCTTACTATGTATTTTTGTGACCTATGTGGTGACTAGCACAAGCATGCAAACTAGGTGTCTTGCTGTTGCTGTTTTCCTGGCAGATTCTGTTATATTTTGTTGCCATGTTAACTTGATGATACAGAGTTTTCCATGCTTATTTTGAGTTACTTCAGTAAGGATGTTTGTTAAACATGTCTTGCTCTATCCATCCATGCCCTTGTTTGCAATTATGGAGTGCCATAGCTTGAGTCAATCGAGCTCTACTTTTGCTATAAAATGTTCCTGGCAGATTGTTTACATGTTATTCAATTTTGCCAAGGTTGTTGTTATTGATCCGTATATGCTATGATGTTGTTCTTGCCATGTATAGCTTCTATGCCATGTCTTCTTGCTGTTGGTTATCTTGCCATGCCATGTATTGCTCTGTGGTGAGTGGTTCAAGCTCACCAACATGCCTACATATCGTTGTTCCTGCCATGTATGAATCTGTAATATAACTTGCCATGTTTACATGTGTGCCATCATATTTTCTGATCCTTTTTGGCTCATGGTCACTAAAGGACTTTTGTTCTATGCTTTGAGTAGATTCATGCCATGCCTTTGGTTGCCATGATGAGTTCCTGTAACATGTCGTTTCATAGCTCTAAACATTGCAACCTGATGTTATTTCTGCCAAAGTCTGAAACTGTTATTAATTGCAATCTTGCCATGTCATTTTGAGCATGTTCTAGTTGTTTCTGGAGATAGCTCAGTGTTCATGTTTTGTAATGCTTTACCTGTACATCATGCCCATGCCTTTTGTTATTTCGTTGAGTTGCTGTAACATGTTGTTTTGATGCTTGCAATATGCCTAGTTGCTGTTTTGAACAGTTTGTTGTCTTAACTTGCGTAGGGTGTATGTGTTGATCCGTTGCTCCGTTTTGAGCGTGCTCTATATGAAACTTGCTTGATTTTGCATGTAGCTTCATATTATCATGTTGCATCCATGTTTTGAGAGTGTTTGCTTGATGTTTGTATGCATTTTGCATCAATGCCATGCTTATCTTGTTATGCTCATATCTTCTAGGCGTAGCTCAATTAAATGAACTTTATATGTAACTTGACTAGAATTTCGTGTAGATCGTCGTGGTGCATCTTAACTTGCTGTTTAACAACTTGAACATAAGGGTTATTCAGATCTGGACCAATTTCGAAATTTGCATATGAGGACTTACCGGAATTGTTATATGTTGTTTCCGGCCTCATTTAAACTTGCTTTGAGGTGTTGCTCTTGTTTTCATCATCTCTTGCCGTGAGTAGCCTTATCTAGATTTGTCATGCATCATGTTTGTTGTGCATCTTGTCTTGTTCATGTGTGGTGTGTTTACTATGTTGTGTGCTTCTTCTTGTTAGTTCCTGTTTCGTTGCGATCGTGAGGATTCGTTCGTCTACGCTTGGTTCGGCTTCATCCGTTCATCTTCTTCATGGACTCGTTCATCTTCTTCATGGACTCGTTCTTCTTCCTTGCGGGATTTCAGGCAAGATGACCGCTACCCTGGATCTCACTACTATCATTGCTATGCTAGTTGCTTCGTTCTTCGCTATCTTTGCGCTACCTATCACTTGCTGCTCAAGCCTACCAAATTGCCATGTCAGCCTCTAACCTTTTTCACCCTTCCTAGCAAACCGTTGTTTGGCTATGTTACTGCTTTGCTCAGCCCCTCTTATAGCGTTGTTAGTTGCAGGTGAAGATGAAGTTTGTTCCTTGATGGAACATGGAGATGTTGTTCCTTCTTTGGAACATGTTTACTTGTTGGGATATCACAATATATCTTATATTATTAATGCATCTATATACTTGGTAAAGGGTGGAAGGCTCGGCCTTATGCCCGGTGTTTTGTTCCACTCTTGCCGCCCTAGTTTCCGTCATATCGGTGTTATGTTCCCGGATTTTGCGTCCCTAACGCGGTCGGGTGATTTATGGGACCCCCTTGACAGTTCGCTTTGAATAAGACTCCTCCAAAGAAGGCCCAACATTGGTCTTACCATTTGCCTCACCTATGCCCTTTTATTTCCCTTGGGTTTCCGGAGCCCAGGGGTCAGCTTTATTTTAGCCCCCCGGGCAGTTCTCCTTCGAGTCTTTGGTCCAAACCGAAGCGATGTCCGGCGCCTGGCAATCAGGGTCTATGCCAACCCGTCGTCTTGCTCATCCGGTGTGCCCCGAGAACGAGGTACGTGCGACTCCTATCGGGATTTGTCGGCACATCCGGGCGGCTTTGCTGGTCTTGTTTTATTGCTGTCGAAATGTCTTGTAGCCGGGATTCCGAGACTGATCGGGTTTTCCCGGGGAGAAGGTCTATTCCTTCGTTGATCGCGAGAGCTTATCATGGGCTAAGTTGGGACACCCTGCAGGGTTTGAACTTTCAAAGCCGTGCCCACGGTTATGTGGCAGATGGGAATTTGTTAATGTCCGGTTGTAGAAAACCCGAAGTTGATCTCAATTAAAATACACCAACCGTGTGCGTAACCGTGAGTGTCTCTTTTCGGGGTTGATCGAGAGGAGAACACGGTTTCTGGGTTATGTTTGACGTAATTAGGAGTTCAGGATCACTTCTTGATCATTGCTAGTTGACGACCGTTCCTTTGTTTCTCTTCTCGCTCTCATTTTGCGTATGTTAGCCACCATACTTGCTTAGTCGCTGCTGCAACCCCACCACTTTACCCCTTCCTTTCCCATTAAGCTTTGCTAGTCTTGATACCCATGGTAATGGGATTGCTGAGTCCTCGTGGCTCACAGATTACTACACCACCGATTGCAGTGCAGGTTTTCCGATGATCATGGCGTGAGAGCGATGTTTGCTTGTGTTGGAGTTCTTCTTACGCCTCTTCTTGAGCAGGGGATAGGTTCGGTCGGCGGCTGGGCTAGCGAGGTGGATGTCGTTTGAGTTCTGTTTATGTTTCATCCGTAGTCGGATGTTGTTTTCTTGTGTATGATGTTGATGTATTCTTGTGGCATTTGTGCCTTTTGTATGTATCCCCATCTATTATGTAATGTTGATGTAATGATATCCACCTTGCAAAAGCGTTTCAATATGCGGGTCTATCCTTGGTGGGACCGTCGAGTTCCTTTTGGATAGGGTCGCATATTGGGCGTGACACGTACTCTGGTTGACCTACGAGGTTCGGTAATAACTTGATCTGAAGTTTCATGATCATCATCATTAGCTTCCTCACTGATTGGTGTAGGAATCACTAGAACTGATTTCTGTGATGAACTAATTTCCAATTCGGGAGAAGATACAATTACCTCATCAAGTTCTACTTTCCTCCCACTCACTTCTTTCGAGAGAAACTCCTTCTCTAGAAAGTATCCATTCTTACAAACGAATATCTTGCCTTCGGTTCTGTGATAGAAGGTATACCCAACAGTCTCCTTTGGGTATCCTATGAAGACACATTTCTCCGATTTGGGTTCGAGCTTATTAAGTTGAAGCTTTTTCACATAAGCATCGCAGCCCAAACTTTAAGAAACGTGATACGTCCATTTTGCATCATGCTTTTATATCAATATTTATTGCATTATGGGTTGTTATTACACATTATATCTCAATAATTATGGCTATTCTCTCTTATTTTACAAGGTTTACCATGAAGAGGGGAATGCCGCAAATGGAGTTCGGGCCGAAAAGGAGCAAACGTTGGAAACCTATTCGCACAACTCCGAAAGTCACGAAACTCCACGAAACAACTTTTTGGATTTATTAAGAATTTATGAGCGAAAGAAATAGGCGGAGGGCCCACACGCTGTCCGAGGAGGCAGGCGCCCCCGTAGGCGCCCCTATCTCCTGGGCCCCGTGAGCCTCCGTGGAACAAGCGGAATCAATCTAGGGCTCTGGCGGAGCTGTTCTGCTGGGACACTTCCCTGGAGGGGAGGAAATCATCACCAACGTCATGACCAACGATCCTCTCATCGAGAGGGGTCAATCTCCATCAACATCTTCACCAGCACCATCTCCTCTCAAAACCCTAGTTCATCTCTTGTATCCAATCTTGTATCAAAACCACAAATTGGTACACGTGGGTTGCTAGTAGTGTTGATTACTCTTTGTAGTTGATGCTAGTTGGTTTACTTGGTGGAAGATCATATGTTCAGATCCTTTATGCATATTATTACTCCTCTGATTATGAATATGAATATGCTTTGTGAGTAGTTACGTTTGTTCCTGAGGACATGGGTGAAGTCTTGCTATTAGTAGTCATGTGAATTTGGTATTAGATTCGATATTTTGATGAGATGTATGTTGTCTTTCCTTAGTGGTGTTATGTGAACGTCGACTACATGACACTTCACCATTATTTGGGCCTAGAGGAAGGCATAGGGAAGTAATAAGTAGATGATGGGTTGCTAGAGTGATGTAAGCTTAAACCCTAGTTTATGCGTTTCGTTAGGGGCTGATATGGACCCATATGTTTAATGATGTGGTTAGGTTTACCTTAATACTCCTTTTTGTAGTTGCGGATGCTTGCAATAGGGGTTAATCATAAGTGGGATGCTTGTCCAAGTTAGGATAGCACCCAAGTGCCGGTCCACCCACATATCAAATTATCAAAGTACCGAACGCGAATCTTATGAACGTGATGAAAACTAGCTTGACGATAATTCCCAATGTGTCCTCGGGAGCTCCTTCTTCATTATTAGAATTTGTCCAGGCTTATCCTTTGCTACATAAAGGATTGGGCCACCTTGCTGCACTTTATTTGCTTTATTTAATTTTTCCTCGTTATTATTTATCTTATCATAAAACTATCTATCACCTACTATTTAAGTGCTTGCAGAGAAAACCTTACTGGAAACCGCTTATCATTTCCTTCTGCTCCTCATTGGTTTCGACGCTCTTACTTATCGAAAGGACTACAATAGATCCCCTATACTTGTGGGTCATCAAAACGACAGCTTAGGTTTCTTGCCAAACCACAGCTCATATGGTGTCGTCTCAACGGATTTAGATGGTGCCCTATTTAACCTGAATGCAGCCGTCTCTAAAGCATAACCCCGAAACGATAGCTGTAAATCGGTAAGAGACATCATAGATCGCACCATATCTAATAAAGTACGGTTACGACTTCGGACACACCATTACGTTGTGGTATTCCAAGTGGCGTAAGTTGCGAAACTATTCCACATTGTTTCAAATGAAGACCAAACTCATAACTCAAATATTCACCTCCACGATCAGATCGTAGAAACTCTATTTTCTTGTTACGATGATTTTCCACTTCACTCTGAAATTCCTTTATCTTTTCAAATGTTTCAGACTTATGTTTCATTAAGTAGATATACCCATATCTGCTCAAATCATCTGTGAAGGTCAGAAAATAACGATGCCCGTTGCGAGCCTGAACACTCATCGGACCGCATACATCAGTATGTATTATTTCCAATAAGTCAGGTGCTCACTCCATTGTTCCGGAGAACGGAGTTTTAGTCATCTTGCCCATGAGGCATGGTTCACAAGCATCAAGTGATTCCAAAAGCCCATCAGCATGGAGTTTCTTCATGCGCTTTACACCAATATGACCTAAACAGCGATGCCACAAATAAGTTGCACTATCATTATTAACCTTGCATTCTTTGGCTTCAATATTATGAATATGTGTATCACTACAATCGAGATTCAATAAAAATAGACCACTTATAAAGGGTGCATGATCATAAAATATATTACTAATATAAATAGAACAACCATTATTCTCTGATTTAAATGAATAACCATCTCACATAAAAAAAGATCCAGATATAATGTTCATGTTTAACGCTGGCACCAAATAACAATTATTCAGGTCTAAAACTAATCCGAAGGTAGATGTAGAGGTAGCGTCCCGACGGCGATCACATCAACTTTGGAACCATTTCCCACGCGCATCGTCACCTCGTCCTTAGCTAATCTTCATTTAATCTGTAGCCCCTGTTTTGAGTTGCAAATATGAGCAACAGAACCAGTATCAAATACACAGGCGCTACTACGAGCATTAGTAAGGTACACATCAATAACATGTATATCAAATATACCTTTCACTTTGCCATCCTTCTTATCCGCCAAATACTTGGGGAAGTTCTGCTTCCAGTGACTAGTCCCTTTGCAGTAGAAGCACTCAGTTTTAGGCTTAGGTCCAGACTTGGGCTTCTTCACTTGAGCAGCAACTTGCTTGCCGTTCTTCATGAAGTTCCCCTTCTTCCCTTTGCCCCTTTTCTTGAAACTAGTGGTCTTGTTAACCATCAACACTTGATGCTCCTTCTTGATTTCTACCTCCGCAGCCTTTAGCATCGCGAAGAGCTCGGGAATTATCTTATCCATCCCTTGCATATTATAGTTCATCACGAAGTTTTTATAGCTTGGTGGCAGTGATTGAAGAACTCTGTCAATGACACTATCATCAGGAAGATTAACTCCCAGTTGAGTCAAGTGGTTGTGCACCCAGACATTTTGAGTATATGTTCACTGACAGAACTATTCTCCTCCATTTTGCAGCTATAGAACTTATTTGAGACTTCATATCTCTCAATTCAGGCATTTGCTTGAAATATTAACTTCAACTCTTGGAACATCTTATATGCTCCATGACGTTCAAAACGTCTTTGAAGTCCCGATTCTAAGCCGTAAAGCATGGCACAGTGAACTATCGATTAGTCATCAGCTTTGCTCTGCCAGATGTTCATAATGTGCGGAGTTGCTCCTGCAGCGGGTCTCGCACCTAGCGGTGCTTCCAGGAAGTAATTCTTCTGTGCAGCAATGAGGATAATCCTCAAGTTACGGACCAAGTCTGTGTAGTTGCTACCATCATCTTTCAACTTAGATTTCTCTAGGAACGCATTAAAATTCAAGGGAACGGTAGCACGGGCCATTGATCTACAACAACATAGACATGCAAAAACTATGAGGTACTAAGTTCATGATAAACTAAAGTTCAATTAATCATATTACTTAAGAACTCCCACTTAGATAGACATCCCTCTAGTCATCTAAATGATCACGTGATCCATATCAACTAAACCATGTCCGACCATCACGTGAGATGGAGTAGTTTTCAATGGTGAACATCACTATGTTGATCATATCTACTATATGATTCATGTTCGACCTTTCGGTCTCAGTGTTTCGAGGCCATATCTGCATATACTAGGCTCGTCAAGTTTAACCCCGAGTATTCTGCACGTGCAAAACTAGCTTGCACCTGTTGTATGTGAACGTAGAGCTTATCACACCCGATCATCACGTGGTGTCTCGGCACGACGAACTGTAGCAACGGTGCATACTCAGGGAGAACACTTATACCTTGAAATTTAGTGAGAGATCATCTTATAATGCTACCGCCGTACTAAGCAAAATAAGATGCATAAAGGATAAACATCACATGCAATCAAAATATGTGACATGATATGGCCATCATCATCTTGTGCCTTTGATCTCCATCTACAAAGCACCGTCATGATCTCCATCGTCACCGGCTTGACACCTTGATCTCCATCGTAGCATCGTTGTCGTCTCGCCAACTATTGCTTCCACGACTATCGCTACCGCTTAGTGATAAAGTAAAGCAATTACGTGGCGATTACATTTCATACAATAAAGTGACAACCATAAGGCTCCTGCCAGTTGCCGATAACTTTTACAAGACATGATCATCTCATACAACAATTTACATCTCATCACGTTTGACCATATCTGATGCGGAGCATCCTACAGACATCACCATGTCAAGAGTCCGTTTGGCGAGAGACACCTGCGACATCCACTTCACATACACAAAGGTGAATCATCTCCTTTATGCGTGTTCACTTGACCCCATCGAGGATGGTATACTACTTGACACTCCTCTCGTGTGCATTTATAGGAATCATCGGAGCACCACGGATGATGAGGAGGAGTGCAAGCGCAATTGTACGCCTACACCGTCCATGAGAGAAGCTTGGAAGCGGCAGCGGAAGAAGACGGTGCAAAATTTGCACTACCGGACTGTCTGGTCGCCCAACCGGACTGTCTGGTCCATCCAGAGAGCAGTTTTGGTGTGTGCAGAAATTGCACTACCTGACAGTCCGGTCCCCCAAGCGGACAGTCCGGTAGTACAATTTTTGGACACCCAAAAGTTTCTGTTTGCACGGGACTGTTTGGTCCCCCGTACCGGACTGTCCGGTAGTGCATCTGCGGGCCGAATTTGGGCAAGGCCCATGTAACTTTACCCTTTCGCCCTCACTTACCCCTTCCTTGCCTTGGACCTATATATATCCCTCCTTCTCCTCCATTTTAGGGTTAGCTAAGAATAGACACAAATCATAGAGCTTAGCTCATGTACCTCCCCTTGTGGGATTCCTCTTGAGAGAGAAGGCTCCATTGGAGTACAAGACCTCCATTGGAGAAGATCCCTAGGGATGCAAGCCCCCCCTTTGGGGAAGGATCTACCTAGATCATCAAGCCCTCATCTCCTTCATAGGATTTGGGATGAACTCTACCATGTATCTTGTTTCCTTTGATTGTTCATGTACCTTGTGGATCTTGTGTGTTTGTTGGTCTAGTGGATGTGTGATTGGACTTGTTCTTGAGTGTTCCTCTTGTTTTCCCTCCTTGTGTTCATCTTGTTCTTGGGGATTCCCCCTCCAATTCGTGAAAGATCTCTCCATAGGGTTCCACCCTACAACATCATGGTATCATGAGCCACGTTGATCACGAATTTGGAGTCCCCCCACCATTTTCTAGCCTTGTTTTTGCTTGATTTCGTCCTAAAATCTGAAAATCCCCACCAAAAATAGCCCCAATTTTTTTTGTGATTTGTTGGTTTGATGATGTTTTGTTGATTTTGATCCATGGATTCATAGTGTTTTGAGTGGATCTAGCTTCCCCACAAGTTTCCCCACCTTCCATCCACAAAATCTCCTCAATTTTGACCCCAAAATCATCCATTTCCGCCCAAAAAATTCAATTTCGTGCCTTCCCGACCCGCACCGGACTGTCCACACCCTGTACCGGACTGTCCGCTCGCATCAGGAGCAAAATCGCTCACAGACCGGACTGTCCGCTCCCAACACCAGACTGTCCGCTTGAATCGGAAGGTTTTCGGATGAAGACCGGACTATCCGCTACCCAGGACCGGACTGTCCGCTAGTTCAAAAACTGCTTCGGCTGATTTCTTGTTTTGGCCATATCTTCCACATCCGGAGTCCGATTTTGACATTCTTTAGCTCGTTGAGTAGCTATTGACATCCACCATCCATATAGATAGGTTCCAACATGATTTGACTCCATCAAAATTTTGTCATTTTGGCATCTTTGCCTAGGTCATCCACCATATCATCCGCAAAACCACCATAGCTTTCCGCAACCTAACACATTTTGACCCTTATAGCATTTGTGGTTGCTTGAGTGGTGACTTGAGTCTCCTAAGGTGTTTCGGCTACTTAGGGACGGTTGCTTCATCATCAACCACCACCACTTCCGCATTGCTAACTCCGGAACCATCTATGCATTCCGCTACCACCATTTGACATTTTCCTTTGAGATTTTGAGTTTGCGGTTTTTCCATTTCCTAGTGTGTTTCGGCTAACTAGGAACGGTTCGACATCAACAACACCGCCACTCACCTTCGACAAGGATTCGACATCGACCACTTCACCATTTTGACAACCTAACCGTAAGCAAGAACGGTAACCTCTATATCATCTTGGTATCGTGGAATTCCATTCATTGTACATTCTTGCCATTACATTGTTAACCCCTTAGCCCATTTTTGCGTCACTTGCCTATCGATACTAGCCATTTGAGTATTGACAACAACGTTACTTGTGCACATTAGTGATCATAGATCTACACGTTCCATTGCATACATACCATATCATATTGGTATCATCTTGGTATTGTATCATCCCTTGTGTCACACGTTTGTTCCCGCATATACACAATTGCTATCTTGGTTTGTGCATTGTGGCCATATCAAAATAAAAAAAGAATAAGCTTTTAAGCAAAGAGAAAACAAAGAGCTTGTAAGCAATAGCCATAGCATCGCCACATTGCATATCATACTACCATATTGATCATCTTGGATCATCGTGTGCTAAACACCGGGAACCATACATAATAGCATACTTGGGATAGAAAGTTTATCCATTTTGCATCTTATAGGTTGTGCACAAGTGTCGTATCCGCCTATTGAGAAATCGTGCTAGCGTCTCTCTTGAGTTGTGCAACACGAGCGTTTTCCATGGATTCCACATTTTGTGCTCATTCCTTGGTTGCACGACCCCATTTATCTATCCGTGTGTGTGTTTCCGTGTGCCATTCTTTGCTATTGGTCTACTTGTTTCTCTTTCATGAATTTGTGAATCTCTTTCAACATTATTGACTCTTGCTAACATTTTGCATTAAATTTTTGTGCCACTATCCTCACCGAGCTACTCCATAAGCTTTACTTGATAGGTGTGAGTGAACAAGTCCGGTACCAATTCCACTATTCTTTCATTTCACATTGAGTGAAACAAGATACATCTCAACTTTGGGAAAAGGTAGCTTGGTATTGTTTATCTCATTTCCTACTCACCTTTGCTCGAGTCTTGTGATGGGTAGGCAAAGCACACCTCCTTCGGTCTACAACAACAACGACGATTTTGATGCCACGAAAAACTTCATCGACGCCAAGATGCAAGCTCAAATGGAGGAGATCAAAGCCCTCATCGAGTCCTACAAGAGGTCTTCCTCATCTTCTAGAAGACGCTCAAGTGCACATGCTTTCGAGCCACAATCTCCGGCAAGGTCACATCAGCATCGACACCATCAACGGCAAGTACGTGAAGGTCAAGAGCCCAACACCAACAACCGCTCAACGACTTCACCATCTACCTTGGCATCTCCGCCAAGCAACTTCAAGGCATCTTCGCCTTTGGACATGCGGCATCTTCGCCAACAAGCACCTCAAGACTACGCTCAAGAGAAGCTCCCCAAGCTCAAGTCCGCGACTTCCACGAGCTACTACGACCTCGACATCGGCCACACGATTCCTTTCTATGGGACTCAAGAACCCGAGGAGTATCTCAAGTGGGAGTGCCTAATGGACGACTACCTCAAGCTACATCAAGTTCCTCCCGAAGATCAAGTGAAGTACGCCTCAAGAAACTTCCACGACTACGCCTCGACATGGTGGCTTCACACACCTTCGGAGAGCTACAACATGAGTTGGCCCAAGACGAAGAGAGCTTTGAGGCGAGAGTTCGTGCCTCCAACCTACACGGAACAACTTCTACGCCAATTGGAGAATACCACCCAAGGATCCAAGTCCATCGACGCGTACTTCAAGGAGATGAAGATTGCCTTGCGATGAGCCGGCGTGGACGACCCCATGTCGATGAAGTTCCACTTAATGATGGGATTGCACAACGACATCTCCAAGACGATCTTCCTCGAGAACTACAAGTCCCTCGACGACAACTACATTGGTGCTCTCAAGGCGGAACAAGAACTCATGAAGGCCAAGGCTTCTCCACCCCAAGCTCACTTCGCGACGACCAAGCTCCATGAGAACGAGCATGAGGATAGCACCATCAAGATGTCCAAGCCTGATGAGCTCCAAGACGATGCTCCCAAGTTCGACTCCACCGCCATCCCTCTTTGTGGCATTGATGATGCCGAGTCTTCCTCGACCCTTTTTCAAGACGGTGCGGCGACGAGTACGACTACGGAGACCTTCAAGGACCAAGCTTTGGAGGCGAGCGACAAGGTGGCGAGCAAGGTTGATGCTTCCATGTTTGGAGGCGAGAGGGATGACGTGCCATCTTCGGCCTTCATCCACGGCGACGATGACGAGATGATCGAGCATGGGATTTTCCCTTCGGTCATAGAGGAGAGCGATGATGTGCCATCTTCGACCTTCATCCACGGCGACGGTGATGAGATGGTTGAGTATTTCACTTCGGCCACGGCGACGTATGATGACTTGAGTGACTTGTGCCACCATATTGAGAGTGAGAGTGACTTCACCACTTGCCCCATATATGATAAGTTGCCACAATTCCCATGTGAGGAGAGCCACAACCCCCACCACTCGAGTGAGATGAGTGACTCCACCATATGTGAGTTTGAGTGCACCTACTTTGAGGGAGTGAGTGAACCATCACATAGAGAGAGGGAGATAGTTGATAGGTCTAGTGAGGCCATTTGCATTTCTAACAATTTGACCTCTACCTCTGTTGTGTCTCCTCATTTGGTGCTAGGTCCCATTTATGATGACGCGCCGATCCTCGACGACTTTGTCCTCCCTTTGGACAAGACAATGGCCATGGTGGAATATGATGCACCCCCCACATGGTTCCATCAAGATAAAGATGACCAACATTTGGTATTTCCCACCTCACCTACACCGCTTGAGTGGAATGAGAATGGTAACATAGGTGAAGGTGATGCTCTAGTCCCACTAGTGGACATTCTTGACAGGGATTGCTTGCATGATGTTGATCCACCTATTTTCCATGATTCATGCTAGTGCGACTTCCTCATGTGATGATTTCTTGCCCATTTATGATGAGTATGATGATTCTCATGTGGAGTCTTTTAGTTGTGATGCCATGTTACATAGGATCTCTTGTGAAAATTCCCTTGGTCACATCATGTTTGATAATCCGCTTGACTTGTTATATTCTATGCATGAGATCAACCATATGTCTTATTTGCAATCTCTTCATAGTGACTATGAATATGCCATTAAAATAAACCCAATTTGCAAATATGGCATAGATGACAAGCCCATGGTTATTGGCATTTGTTTTTCTTGTGATGATATTGATATGCTCCCTTTGCATCATTTATCTCATATGCCATGCCATGCCCACCTAGCTTCGGATATGCATTGTTTTGGATGTTTTCCATTTTCTCCATATGATGTTTCCAATGTTGTTCATGAGGAGACCCCCATAGTTTCCTCATACATGTTAGGAGATTTTGATCCATCCCATCCATTGCATGATCCCAATAATTATGTGCACCATATGTTTCCCATGAATGAAAATGCTCTTGATGTGCCATATAATTGTATGCTCAATTTGCATCCCCATCGTGTTATACATAACAACTATTCTTTCATGATGGATGACATGTTCTTATACCATGCATCAAATTTCTTTGAGCGATGCTTATCTTGTGCTAATTCACACGTGCACATACACATCATGATGGATGATGTGTACATTTACCATGCGCACAATTCCTTTGGTTTGTGTCTCTTTTGTGTAGGTACCCATGAATACTTGTCAACCTCGCAATCCCATGAGTTGACAAAACGAGCTTTAGAGAGCAATGATGACTTGGGATCCCATGGTATATTTTTCCCACCGCTCTCTTCGCGCCAAGACTTCGCGCATTTATTCTACATGGCTCTCACATGGTTATGGCTTATTGTCCATTGTGTCTCATTTGCCCATATTGCCATGTTTACTTTGCATTATATGATCATTCCTATTCCTTTGCCATGCACTTGTGACCCATGCTTTGCATTACACATGATGATTGATTCTAGTACTTGTATGTGTATTTGCAAGCTTTGTGGAGATATTGCTTGTTATTGCCATGTTCCATTTGTGACCCATTCCTATGATGATACTATGATCTTGCTTTGTGTTCGCGCGTGTGACATGTCATGTGCTTTGTCTATGCATATTATTTGCACACATGACATGATTGCCATGATTTCCTCTAGTGTGTTGCATCTTCGTTCCACTAGTTTGCACAACTTGATTACTTTTCTTGCTTATGTTGCATCACAGATGATTCATGCTTGCTCATTTCATGCGGTTGATGACAACCATCTACATGCTTTACACATGATTGTCATTGCTTCTTGCCATATATCTCCATATGTTGCCTCTCTCATGATAGATGATTTTCCATGTATTGAGTGCAACAATGATTTTAGTCTTCCTCATGAGATTGCCCTCATAGCATTCTCACATATAATTGGAGATTTTGACATATTTCTTGTGAAGCATGCTTGCCTTCCTTCTTTGCACCATATACATAGTGCCATGAATATAGCCATTGTTGCATCATATTGTTCATGCACTTGTGCTTCTAATGATTATGTGCAAGAGAAGAGAACCATCACGATAGATGATGTGTTTGTCTACCATGCGCATACTTTCTTTGTTTTGTTTTGTGCATGTGTAGGATACTTGGACATTGTTTCGACTTCCACGTCACGTGAATTGACCATTCGAGCTAGCGAACCACCTTGTACCATGACGATTGTACATCGCACTTGCTTGTGCTTTGGCATTGTGAAGGACGCACAAGGACACGCTTTCAAGGTGACATCCTTCTTGAGCTTGGATATTGTGGATCATACTTCATGTGTTGCTTGCATTTTGCACGCATGTTCGAGATATTGCTTTCACCCATGATTACCACATTTCCATGCTTCATGATATATATACCTTGTGTGTTGCATCCAATTCTTGGACTACTTGCTCCTATCATATGGTTGGTTGCACCAATATCATTTCTTCACATATGCCATGTCCCATTGCTTGTCACATGCTTGACTTGATTGCCTCACACATGATGAACAATTGCTCTTTCTATTGTGTTGAGTGCCACACTATATTCACTACACCCTATGCACGTTATGCTTGGATTGTCTTGCACTTGGCCCATGTGTTTAGACACTTCATTTATGTTGGTGTTGTGAATGATTCTTATGCCTACCATCGACCATTTGTCGAGCGCTTTATGCATGATTGCTATGACCATGAGCTAGATGCTTATTCTCTTGTCCCAAATATTTGCATCACTACCTCACATTTACATGCTTGTTTCCATGATGACCTTGATTGTGCTCAATTCATATTCTTACATGCCATGTCACAATCCTTTGTCACGCCTTATGCTATGCATGATGACAACACTTGTTCGGTGAATCACCACTTGAATGCTTGGTTTTGCACTAAAGCTAACCACATTTATTTTTCCAAGTGTTTGTTGTCCTTAAGCCTTGTGAAGGAACCACAAGATGGTGCGACATTGGAGAGTGACCACTTCTACACGACGACGCCTTCTCTTTCCCATGGTGATTTGGTTTTCGATCTGAGGTCGGATCTTTCCCAAGGGGGAGGGGATGATGCGGAGCATCCTACAGACATCACCATGTCAAGAGTCCGTTTGGCGAGAGACACCTACGACATCCACTTCACATACACAAAGGTGAATCATCTCCTTTATGCGTGTTCGCTTGACCCCATCGAGGATGGTATACTACTTGACACTCCTCTCGTGTGCATTTATAGGAATCATCGGAGCACCACGGATGATGAGGAGGAGTGCAAGCGCAAGTGTACGCCTACACCGTCCATGAGAGAAGCTTGGAAGCGACGACGGAAGAAGACGGTGCAAAATTTGCACTACCGGACTGTCTGGTCGCCCAACCGGACTGTCTGGTCCATCCAGAGAGCAGTTTTAGTGTGTGCAGAAATTGCACTACCGGACAGTCCGGTCCCCCAAGTGGACAGTCCGGTAGTACAATTTTTGACACCCAAAAGTTCCTGTTTGCACGGGACTGTCCGGTCCCCCGTACCGGACTGCCCGGTAGTGCATCTGCGGGCCGAATTTGGGCAAGGCCCATGTAACTTTACCCTTTCGCCCTCACTTACCCCTTCCTTGCCTTGGACCTATATATATCCCTCCTTCTCCTCCATTTTAGGGTTAGCTAAGAATAGACACAAATCATAGAGCTTAGCTCATGTACCTCCCCTTGTGGGATTCCTCCTGAGAGAGAAGGCTCCATTGGAGTACAAGACCTCCATTGAAGAAGATCCCTAGGGATGCAAGCCCCTTTGGGGAAGGATCTACCTAGATCATCAAGCCCTCATCTCCTTCATAGGATTTGGGATGAACTCTACCATGTATCTTGTTTCCCTTTGATTGTTCATGTACCTTGTGGATCTTGTGTGTTTGTTGGTCTAGTGGATGTGTGATTGGACTTGTTCTTGAGTGTTCCTCTTGTTTTCCCTCCTTGGGTTCATCTTGTTCTTGGGGATTCCCCCTCCAATTCGTGAAAGATCTCTCAATAGGGTTCCACCCTATAACAATATCACATCACAACATGCCCTGCAAAAACAAGTTAGGCGTCCTCTACTTTGTTGTTGCAAGTTTTACATGGCTGCTACGGGCTTCTAGCAAGAACCGTTCTTACCTACGCATCAAAACCACAATGATTTTTCATCAAGTGTGCTGTTTTAACCTTCAACAAGGACCGGCCGTAGTCAAACTCGATTCAACAAAAGTTGGAGAAAGCAGACGCCCTTGACCACACAATGCGAAAAGCACGTCGGTAGAACCAGTCTCATGAACGCGATCATGTAACGTCGGTCCGGGTTGCTTCATCCAACAATACCGCCGAATCAAAGTAAGACGTTGGTGGTAAGTAGTATGACTACTATCACCCACAACTCATTGTGTTCCACTCGTGCATATATCATCTACGCATAGACCTGGCTCGGATGCCACTGTTGGGGAACGTAGTAATTCAAAAAAATTCCTACGATCACGCAAGATCTATCTAGGAGATGCATAGAAACGAGATGGGAGAGTGTGTCCACGTACCCTCGTAGACCGAAAGTGGAAGCGTTTAGTAACGCGGTTGATGTAGTCGAACGTCTTCATGATCCAACCGATCCAAGTACCGAACGTACGGCACCTCCGTGTTCAGCACACATTCACCACGATGACGTCCCTCAAGCTCTTGATCCAGTAGAGGGTAGAGGGAGAGTTCCTCAACATGACGGTGTGGCAACGGTGTTGGTGACGTGATCCGTGCAGGGCTTCGCCTAAGCACTACGACAATATGACCGAGGTGGTAAACTGTGGAGGGGGGCACCGCACACGGCTAAGAAACAACTGTTGTGCCTTTGGGGTGCCCCCTGGCCACGTATATAAAGGAGGGGGGAGGCGGTGACCGGAGGAGGGGCGCCATGAGGGGAGTCCTACTTGGACTCCTAGTCCAAGTAGGATTTGCCCCCCCCCTTTTCCTTTCTTCCACCGTAGGGAATAGGAAGGAGAGGGAGAGGGAAAGGGAAGGGGAGCATCGCCCCCTCCTCCTTGTCCTATTCGGACTCCCAAGGAGGGGGGCGCGCGGCCACCCCCACGGCCTTCCCCCTGTCTCTCCCTTAGGCCCATGTTGGCCCAACACTTCCCCGGGGGGTTCCGGTAACCCCTCGGTACTCCGAAAAATACGCGAATCACTCGAAACCATTCCGATGTCCGAATACTACCTTCCAATATATCAATCTTTACCTCTCGACCATTTCTAGATTCCTCGTCATGTTCGTGATCTCATCCGGGACTCCGAACAAACTTCGGTCACCAAAACACATAACTCATAATACATATCGTCATCGAACGTTAAGCGTGCGGACCCTACGGGTTCAAGAACTATGTAGACATGACCGAGACACATGTCCAATCAATAATCAATAGTGGAACCTAGATTCTCATATTGGCTCCTACATATTCTACGAAGATCTTTATCGGTCAAATCGCATAACAACATACGCCATTCCCTTTGTCATCGGTATGTTACTTGCCCGAGATTCGATCGTCGGTATCATCATACCTAGTTCAATCTCCTTATCAACAAGTCTCTTTACTCGTTCCATAATGCATCATCCCGCAACTAACTCATTAGTCACATTTCTTGCAAGGCTTATAGTGATGTGCATTACCGAGAGGGCCCAGAGATACCTCTCCGATACACGGAGTGACAAATCCTAATCTCGATCTATGCCAACTCAACAAATACCTTCGGAGACACCTGTAGAGCATCTTTATGATCACCCAGTTACGTTGTGGCGTTTGATAGCACACAAGGTGTTCCTCCGGTATTTGGGAGTTGCATAATCTCATAGTCAGAGGAATATGTATAAGTCATGAAGAAAGCAATAGCAATAAAAACTAAAAGATCATAATGCTAAGCTAACGGATGGGTCTTGTCCATCACATCATTCTCTAATGATGTGACCACGTTCATCAAATGACAACACATGTCTATGGTCAGGAAACTTAACCATCTTTGATTAACGAGCTAGTCAAGTAGAGGCATACTAGGGACACTCTGTTTTGTCTATGTATTCTCACATGTAGTAAGTTTCCGGTTAATACAATTCTAGCATGAATAATTAAACATTTATCATGATATAAGGAAATATAAATAACAACTTTATTATTGCCTCTAGGGAATATTTCCTTCACTTTGTACCTTGCCTACTTATCCTAAACTGCTTAGTATAAGTTGATTAGTGATCCACCAGTGACCCCTCACCTTGCCCCTTTTGGGGAACGTAGTATTTCAAATTTTTTGCCTACGATCATGCAAGATCTATCTAGGAGAAGCATAGAAACGAGCGGGGAGAGTGTGTCCACGTATCCTTGTAGACCGAAAGTGGAAGCGTTTAGTAACGTGGTTGATGTAGTCGAAAGTCTTCGCGATCCAACCGATCAAGTACCAAACGCACGACACCTCCGTGATCTTCACACGTTCAGCTCGGTGACGTCCCTCGAACTTTAGATCCAACTGAGGCTGAGGGAGATTTTCGTCAGCATGACAGAGTGGTGACGGTGATGATGAAGTTACCGACGCAGGGCTTCGCGTAAGCACTACGACAAATATGACCGAGATGGAAAACTGTGGAGGGGGGCACCGCACATGGCTAAAGATCAACTTGTGTGTCTATGGGGTGCCCCTTGGCCACGTATATAAAGGAGGGGGGAAGAGGAGGCCGGCCTAGGAGGGGCGCGCCTATAGGGGGAGTCCAACTCGGATTCCCAATCCTAGTTGGAGTCCCCTTCCTTTTCCAACAGGGGAGAGAGGGAAGGAGTAGGAGAGGGAGAAGGAAAGAGGGGGGCACCGCCCCCTCCCTAGTCCAATTCGGACCAGCCCATGGGGGGGGGGCGTGGCCTCCCCTTGTGGCCCTTCTCTCCTTTACTCTAAGGCCCATGAAGGCCCAATACTTCCCCCAATGAATTCCCGTAACTCTTTGGTACTCCGAAAAATACCCGAACCACTCAAAACCTTTCCGATGTCCGAATATAGCCTTCCAATGTATCGATCTTTACATCTCGACCATTTAGAGACTCCACATCATGTCCGGCATCTCATCCGGGATTCCGAACAAACTTCGGTCATCAAATCACATAACTCATAATACAAATCATCAACGAACGTTAAGCGTGCGGACCCTACGGGTTCGAGAACTATGTAGATATGACCGAGACACGTCTCTAGTCAATAACTAATAGCGGAGCTTGGATGCTCATATTGGCTCCTACATATTCTACGAAGATCTTTATCGGTCAAACTGGATAACAACATACGTTGTTCCCTTTGTCATCGGTATGTTACTTGCCCGAGATTCGATCATCGGTATCACCATACCTAGTTCAATCTCGTTACTGGCAAGTCTCTTTACTCGTTCTATAATACATCATCCCGCAACTAACTCATTAGTCACATTGCTTGCAAGGCTTATAGTGATGTGCATTACCGAGAGGGCCCAGAGATACCTCTCCGATACACGGAGTGACAAATCCTAATCTCGATCTATGCCAACCCAACAAACACCTTCGGAGACACACAGAGAGCATCTTTATAATCACCCAGTTACGTTGTGATGTTTGATAGCACACAAGGTGTTCCTTCGGTATTCAGGAGTTGCGTAATCTCATAGTCAGAGGAACATGTATAAGTCATGAAGAAAGCAATAGCAATAAAATTCAACGATCATAATGCTAAGCTAACAGATGGGTCTTGTGCATCACATCATTTCTCTAATGATGTGACCCCGTTCATCAAATGACAACACATGTCTATGGCTAGGAAACTTAACCATCTTTGATTAATGAGCTAGTCAAGTAGAGGCATACTAGGGACACTCTGTTTTGTCTATGTATTCACACATGTATCAAGTTTCCGGTTAATACAATTCTAGCATGAATAATAAACATTTATCATGATATATGGAAATATAAATAGCAACTTTATTATTGCCTCTAGGGCATATTTCCTTCAGTCTCCCACTTGCACTAGAGTCAATAATCTAGTTCACATCGCCATGTGATTTAACACCAATAGTTCACATCGTCATGTGACCAATACCCAAAGGGTTTACTAGAGTCAATAATCTAGGTCACATCGCCATGTGATTAACACCCAAAGAGTACTAAGGTGCGATCATGTTTTGCTTGTGAGAGAGGTTTAGTCAATGGGTCTGCCACATTGTGTATTGCCACTTCTTGAGCTTGCATTGGTTTTTCCCTTGAAGAGGAAAGGGTGATGCAGCAGAGTAGAGATAAGTATTTTCCTTAGTTAGAGAACCAAGGTATCAATCCATTAGGATACACCGCACAAATCACCAATACCTGCATAAACAATCAAACACTTGCATCCAACGCGATAAAGGGGTTGTCAACCCCTTCACGGTCACTTTCAAAAGTGAGATCTGGTAGAGTTAGATAAAACTAAACAAAATATAAAGTAAATATGTTTGGTTTTTTTGGTTTATAGATCGGAAAGTGAAAGATTGCAAAATAGTAGATCGGAAACTTATATGATGGAAAATAGACCCGGGGGCCATAGGTTTCACTAGAGGCTTCTCTCAAGATAGCAAATAATAGGGTGGGTGAACAAATTACTGTCGAGCAATTGATAGAAAAGCGCAAAGTTATGAGAATATCTAAGGCAGTGATTACGAAATATAGGCATCACGTCCGTGTCAAGTAGACCGACTCCTGCTTGCATCTACTACTATTACTCCACACATCGACCGACTCCTGCCTGCATCTAGAGTATTAAGTTCATGAAGAGCAGAGTAACGCTTTAAGTAAGATGACATGATGTAGAGCAATAAACTCAAGCAATATGATGTAAACCCCCTCTTTTTATCCTCAATGGCAACAATGCAATACGTGCCTCATTGCCCCTACTGTCACTGGGAGAGGACAACACAAGATTGAACCCAAAGCTAAGCACTTCTCCCATTGCAAGAAAAACCAATCTAGTTGGCCAAACTAAACCGGTAGTTCGAAGAGAATTACAAAGATATCAAATCATGCATAAAATAATTCAGAGAAGCTTCAAATAATATTCATAGATAAGCTGATCATAAATCCACAATTCATCGGATCTCGACAAACACACCGCAAAAGAAGATTACATTGGATAGATCTCCAAGAACATCGAGGAGAACATGGTATTGAGAATCAAAGAGAGAGAAGAAGCCATCTAGATACTAGCTATGGACCCATAGGTCTGTGGTAAACTACTCACGCTTCATCGGAAGGGCAATAGAGTTGATGTAGATGCCCTCCGTGATCGAATCCCCCTCCGGTAGGATGCCGAAAAAGGCCCCAAGATGGGATATCATGGGAACAGAAGGTTGTGATGGTGGAAAAGTGTTTTCGTGGATTCTTCTGGTGGTTTGGAATATATGTGAATATATAGGAGGAAGATCTAGGTCAAGGGGTCACCGAGGGGCCCACATGGTAGGGGGCATGCCCTACCCCCTCGGCGCGCCCTCCACCCTTGTGGCCGCCTCGTGGCTCTTCTGACTTGCACTCCAAGTCTCCTGGGTGTCTTCTGGTCCTAGAAAAATCATCGCGAAAGTTCATCGAGGGGCCCACATGGTAGGGGGCATGCCCTACCCCCTCGGCGCGCCCTCCACCCTTGTGGCCGCCTCGTGGCTCTTCTGACTTGCACTCCAAGTCTCCTGGGTGTCTTCTGGTCCTAGAAAAATCATCGCGAAAGTTTTATTCCGTTTGGACTCCATTTGGTATTCCTTCTCTGTGAAGCTCAAAAACAAGGAAAAAAACAGAAACTGGCACTGGGCTCTAGGTAAATAAGTTAGTCCCCAAAATAATATAAAATAGTATATTAATGCATATAAAACATCCAAAACAGATAATATAGTAGCATGGAACAATAAAAAATTATAGATACATTGGAGACGTATCATGTATAAATTTAAAAGAATAATAGACATTGGCTGCAAACCGTGCAGTTCAATGCACAAGTCAGAGTAACTAGTAGTTAAAAGGCATGAGGATTAAGGACTTACAACAATTGCTTAGACTGGTGTAGTCATCCCCTTCATCTTGCTGGTGTGCCAGTCCTTGATGATTGACACAACATTTGGTTCAGTTACTTTTTCGTTCTTGCGGGCTTTCCTCTGCATTTGGAATAGGTCAATACAGATATGATAATGTGGCACATCAAAAAGAGTGAATCAATAGCTAGTTACAAGAGCCTCGCTGTGTGCAATATAGCTACGAGATCCTGTCATCCGTTGGAATTTCACTTTCGTATGGTTGGCCTTGTTCTTTGAACAGTTCACCTAGAATAAGATAGATTTGTGAGGCACATGCGTAAATGGGAGTTCAACATGTGATCAGATCAGATATATATCTAACGCACTTGATACTTTGGATCAGACCAGTGTTTAACAAGGCCTCTCCAGTCTTCATCCGTTATATTTTCCACTGGAGATGTTTGGGCAAGGTCATTGTTAGCCTTGCCTTCAAAGTGAGTTTTCTTCAAGTTATACCGATACTGTCGCAGAGCAGACTTGAAAACATGGGTGCATGCTTGTCTGGTTGCATCATCTTGGCTATCCAACTTGAACCTCATCTGTTGAAAATTATGGGAGTCTAATTACCAGCAACCTAGAAAGTATGGGACAGAGCAAGACGATATTACTAATTTCCATACATAACTATACTTACAGATATATGGTCGAGGAAGGTGTTGAACTGGGTTTCGTCTTTGTCATTCCTATACTAAATCCATGTTGGGAGGATACGTGCATGACACCTCACGACAACAGCTGCCTCTGATACTAACTTGGCTGACTCGGTAGCATCACGTGGCCTTTTTAAACCTGCCTCAAAACAGATCTCCATTCTTCCTCCTCTAGATTTAGTTAACCTGTCAAGCATTATCCCTAATGTCTATGTAACGCCCAATATGTGATCCTATCCGAGAGGAACTCGAAGGTCCCACCAAGTATAGAAGCGCATATTGAAGACGCTTTTGCAAGGTGGATATAATTACATCGTACCACATAAAACACAAATGGGGATACATACAAAGGCATACAATTGCCGCATGAATACATCAAACATCATACAAAAGAACAACATCTGACTACGGATGAATAAACCCGGAAAACACAAACGACATCCACCCTGCTAGCCCAGGCTACCGACCAGGAACCTATCCCTCGGTCAAAGAAGAAGAAGTAGAAGAACTCCAAAACAACCAAGCATCGCTCTCATGTCATATCATCGCATTACCTGTACCTGCATCTGTTGTTGTAGTAATCTATGAGCCACGAGGACTTAGCAATCACATTATCACGGGTATCAAGACTAGCAAAGCTTAATGGGTATGAATGGGTAAGTGGTGAGGTTGCAGCAACACTAAGTATTGTATGGTTGCTAACTTAACAGTACAAGAGTAAGAGGAGAAACTACGCATAACGGTCGCAAACTAGTAATGATCAAGAAGTGATCCTGAACTACTTACGAGTCAAACATAACCCCACCGTGTTCTCTTCTCGAACTCACTCAAAAAGAGACGGTCACGGTTACGCACGAGGTTGGTGTATTTTATTTCAGATCTGGTGTCAAGTTCTCTACAACCGGATATTAAAAATTCCCATCTGCCACATAACTACGGGCACGGCTTTCGAAAGTTTAAACCCTGCGGGGGTGTCCCAACCTAATCCATCACAATCACTCACGATCAACGGAGGAAAAGCCTCCTCCCGGAACAACCCGATCAAGCTCGGAGTCCCGGTTCACAAGACATTTCGACAATGGTAAAACAAGTCCAGCAAGACCTCCCGACGTGACAACACCCCGATAGGAGCCACGCGTGTCTCGTCTTAGGCCACGATCGGATGAGCACAGCGTACAACAGCTGAGACCAAGTTTCCCCGGGGGAAGCCGCACACGACTCTAGTTTGGACCAGCACTGCCCCCTGTATTATGTTGAATAACAAACCACGGGTAGCGCTAACTGCCTATGCGTCAAACTTATTATCATGTTTATTATTATGTTGGGCAAATGGTAAAACCAATGTTGGGTCTTGCTGGAAGAGTTTTAATAAAAGCGAGCTGTCAAGGGGGCCCCCAAAACTCCGACCGTGTTAGGGACGCAAAATCAAGGAACATAACACCGGTATGACGGAAACTAGGGCGGCAAGAGCGGAACAAAACACCAGGCAAAAGGCCGAGCCTTCCACCCTTTACCAAGTATATAGATGCATTAGTTAAATAAGAGATATTGTGATAACCCATGATATCCATGTCCCAACATGGAACAACCTGCACTGCACATGCAACTAGCAACGCTATAAGAGGTGTTGAGCAAAGTGGTAACATAGCCAAACAACGGTTTGCTGGGATGGTGGAAAATGTTAGAGGCTTATCATGGCAATTTGGGAGGCTTGATAAACAAGTGGCAGGTAGCGCGACATAGCAATAGCATCGAGACAACTAGCAAAGCAAAGATAGTAGTGGCATCCAGGGTAACGGTCATCTTGCTTGAAATCCCGCTCGGAAGAAGATCAAGTCCATTAAGTAGACGAACTAACGTAGTCGAAGGAATCCTCACAATCGCAACGAAACCGGAACTATTGGGAAGAAGCACAAACGGAAAGAAGCAAAAAACACGGTAAACAAACAACACAACAACATGGTATGATGCACAACCAAGTATGATGCATGACAAGATTAAATGTTGTTACTCACGACAAGAGATAAAGCGTAAAAGAATCCCACATCAAAGCAAGTTTAAATGAGGCCAGAAACAACACGTAACAATTCCGGAAAGTCCCCATATGCAAATTTCGAATTTCATACTGTTCTGAATAAAACATTATGTTAAAGTTGTTAAACATCAAGTTAAAGTGCAGGATGTTAATCTATATATTTTCTACCCCATTTACATATAAAGTTTATTTAATTCGGAGCTATGGTTAATTAGTTACGATATAAACCATTTTAGCATGTCATTCATGCAAATTATTACAAAACAATTTTAAACATTTTTAACAGGGATGAAAGTTGCATATTGTGAATGTTCATGAAAATCTTAGCAAGATGCATATATGACATGTTTTAAATGGATGCACACTTATTTAGCTATAGACAAAACAAATTAATGGCATTGCTGTAAATATGCATGCACGGGGAAAACTAAATTCACAGGTAGAAAAAAATAATGCACGGGCCCGAAGCAGCACTGTGCAGCGGCCCAGGAGTAGATAGGGCCCAAAACGGCTGTGGGTGTGTGTTTGTGCAACAGTAAAGAAAAACAGTGCACAAAATTGGGGCGCATGGGACTCAAACCCAGGACCTCCCAGATGCGACCGCGTGTGGCTAATGGGGTGTTTGGTTTCTTGGTTTGCATTTGGCTTGCACCCACCATGCAAAACTTGAGTGGTTTGGTAGGCTGCATGGGCGTGTGAGCCTGGTCCGTGGATGCAAAAGGAGTCCTCCCAGTCAGGCCGAGGGAAACGCAAGTTACTCGCGTTTCTGGCATGCAGGCTCTGGCTGGTTTGGTTTTCTTCTATCTTTCATCTCTTCGCCGCTAGACCAAACTGGATGATGTATGAATTGCGGGAGGAGCCCCGGCTGCTGGGGCACCGGGTACGGCGGCGGCGTCGGGAAGGGCGCCTGGTGGCGCAGCTGCGGGGGCGCGACCGGGGCAGTGGGAGGCGTCGGGGGCCCACCACGGGTGGTGCCGGCGGCGAGGGCAGTGTGGATGGCCCCCGCCTTCACCTGCTTCATCCACTGCTCCTCCAAGCGGAGGTACACAACAAACTTGGCGAAGGATGGGTTGGGGATGAGGGTGAGGTTCGCTGCGGCATTGCCGAAGTCCTCGTTGAGCCCGGTGGTGAGTGTGCAGAGGAGGAGGTCATCATCGATCTTCACGCCAATGTCGTGGTGCTTGTCAGCAAGAGTCTTGTGGCGGCGACAATAATCATCGATGGAGGACTTGTCCTGGTGGCATCCAAAAAGCTCTTGCTGCAAAAAAAACGCGACGTTGGAGTTGGTTGTCGGTGAAGAGCCCGTTCAGCTTGGTCCACATAGCGCAGGCGTCATCACCGTCCTGCACGACCGTCTGAAAGAGGTCCGGCGAGATGGTGAGGAAGAACCACCGGATGATCGTCGTGTCGATGGTGGACTAGTCATGGAACTCGGGGACGAGGCTGGAGTCGACGGTGCCGTCCACGTGGTCGACGAGGTGGTACTTCCGGAACACAAGGGAGAAATATGTCTTCCACATGTAGTAGGAGGAGTCCGTCTGCGAGAGACGAACCGGCACCCGCTCATAGATGTTCAGGTTGCGGATGTCGTTGACGTCGAGAGGGTTGGCATCGGCGAACGGGTTGGAGTTGGTGGACGCGGAGAAGTGACGGACGACATGGCGGCTAGGGTCGGCTCGGGGTGGAATGCAGGTTAGGGTTTAGGGTCGGGTGGCGGCGGCGGCGGGTCGGCTACAATGGCGGATTAGCGCGGGCTGGTGGTGGCGCTCGGGAGAAGGTGCGGGCTAGCGGTGGGGAGGGCAGGCAGCGGCTAGGGAGCGGCGGCGGGGTAGCGGCAGGGTAGGCGGAGGTGCTCGGGTGTGGGTGGCGCTGCGTCAGGGAGGTGTAGGCGGTGACGCGGGTTGGGGAGCTGGCGGCAGGAGAAGGGAGCGGCGGCGAAGAGTATGACGGCGGCGGTGGCGTGGCGGAAGCTAGGGTTTAACCCGAAAAACTGATACCATGTATGATGTATGAATTACACGATGTATTGCTCATGTGCAAAGGCACACACACACACACACACACACACACACACACACACACACACACATATATATATATATATGATGTACAAAGGTGGGCCATGACGTCAACTATAAAAGGAACTAGGATGTGGGCCTGATACACAGATACGCACAACACATATACTCAACACAAACGCTGCCCCTGTCGTCCTCAACCAACGGTCGCCGCCGCCTCGTCAAACCCTGTTGTCCTCGTTCAACCTCCACCAGGCGCCACCATTGTCCTTGACCAAGCATCGCCGCCGCTGTCGTCCTCGACCAAGTGTCGTCCCCGTCGTCGTTCATGACCAAGGGTAGCCACCGCCGTCGTCCTGGACCAAGTGCTGTTGCCTCGTCGTCCTCGACCAAGGGTAGCCACCGCCATCCTCGACCAATCGTCGCCGCCGCCATCCTCGACTAAGTGCCGTCGCCGCTGCTGTCCTTGACAAGTGCCGTCGCCGCCACCGTCCTCGAATAAGTGCTGCCGCCATCGTCGTCCTCGACCAAGCATCATCGGCACTGTCGTCCTCAACCAAGCATCATCACTACCGCCGTCCTCGACCTAGCGTCGTTGCCCCATCGTCCTCAACCAAGTGTTCTAGTCGCCGTCGTCCTCGACCAAGCATCGTTGTTGCTGTCCTCGCCCTGCTATCTGGAGGCGCCGAGCTGTGGATCTTCTCGCCCCGTGCTACTACGTCACCGCGTTCCTCACTGAAGGAAATGGTTAGTGCATTTGCACGGTGACTCGCGGCAACATTGGTCGATTCTGCGCAACTTGTTCGATCCATCTCCTCTGTTTAAATGCGAGATAGCTAATGGAGCAGTGCAATTTTGGTCATGACTGGCGGCTCGAGCGCTGGATTGCGTACTAGCCATCTGTCGCTGAAGTAGCCAGCAAACAATGATCAGGCAAGCCCAACAAAATTCAGAAAAACATGCTCGTGGTGCAGCAAAATCATGAAAGTTCACCAAACACCCATCTCTTCTCGTCCTTGCATCAGCCCAACCAGGCCAGGCTCACCCAGGACGCCCCATGCAATGCAGCCTGTAGCTACACAAGGAACCAAACATGCCCTAACCAACTGGGCTGGTGTTGTGATCTTGCTAGAGAAGGAGCACATCCCTCTTTGAATGGATCCCAAGGCCAAACCCTGACCTTCCATGTACGTAGATGAATCTTTGCCGGCGGTAAACTTGATCAAGACGGCGACTTTGGAGGTTGTAGAGCACCACCGGGCGTGCGGAACAGGGACATTGGTGCGCTGTGAGCTGAGATCGTGCAGAAGGCTCGGGTGCACGGGAAGACTCGAGGATAAGCTCAAGGTCGCCTCGGTCATGGTAGTGGCAAGACGAAGCAGGGCCACGGGCTCGCAATCGAGCGCGGCTGTGCGCGTGTGCAGATGCGTGTGCATGGAGGTGTGCAGCGAAGGTGCAACAAAGCAACGAAACCAGCAAGCATGTGCACAATGAAGAAGCAGAGCGAACAAAGGAGCATGTCAGCGCGTGCGAGAAGGACAGTGGGCGAGCTCATCAGAGGAAACTCCGGTGACCAAAAGCTACAGTGAAGTGGCGCTATCGATGCACGGGACAAATACGCACTCCCACGTGCCACTCACGGCATCAAACGACGACAGAGACATCGCCGGCGTCGGGAGGACAGAGGCGACAGAGACCAGCCCAACACGGCGAACGGTGGGGTGAAACGGCTAACATCAGGAAGAAGACACACCTACAAAGGACCCTAAACCCAGCGATGCAAGGAAACGGGAAGGAGGCCACCGGATGATCTCCGGCGACAACGACAAGCAGCGATGCACTCGGCCGGGAAGGAATTGGGAGGGACAAGACGCGATCGAGCAAGATAAAGGCATGGGGAGGAATTGGGTGCTCACCACAAGCACGCGAGCGTGCTTGCATTGCCGAGAGGTGGTCGTAAACGGCTGGAATCGATGAGGCTCATCGACGGAGGCATTCTTGGCTCCGAGAAGAGGAAGGAGAGGAGTGGATGACATGGACGACAGCGGGAAGGCGAGATGGCGTCCGATCCGGGACGTAGAGGAAGTAGTCGACGTCGGGGTACTCCTGGTCGCCCTGGCTGCGGCTGGGCTTGACGGAGAGCACGCCGGTGACGAGCACATTCTCCTGCGCTCTCTCGGATCTCTCAAGGGGAAGGAGGAGGAAGGTAGGGGAGATGCCGTTGGGTGGCAGCGGAGATGGGTAAAGAGGGGGATCGGGGAAACCCTAGGAATGCCGCGAAGGTTTTATAGGAGGGCTGGAAGGTGTGGATGGTGCAGGCGTGCGACCACGGTGGCCATGGGTGCCTGGGTTGCAGAGTTACCATGAGAGAGAGGTAGGACGTGAGGCGGAAGAAAAGGAGGGGGAAGAAAGAATGATAGGTGGGTCCAGGGAAGGGGTAAACAGTGGCCGCGTGGGAATTTTACCATGGGATGGAGTTGGGCTGCGGGTCTGCTGGGCTGCGCGCTGCTGGGTTGCTCTCTGCTGCGTTGAGTTACTGCTCTTTCTTTTCCTTTAGTCCATTGCAACCTCTTGAGCACTGCGTTGGTTTTCCCTTAAAGAGGAAAGGGTGATGCAGTAAAGTAGCGTAAGTATTTCCCTCGGTTTTTGATAACCAAGGTATCAATCCAGTAGGAGATCATGCACGAGTCCCTCGCACCTACACAAAAAAAAAGAACCTCGCAACCAACGCGATAAATGAAATCTGATAGATATGATAAGATAATATTTTTGGTATTTCTATGATAAAGAGAAATAAAGATGCAAAGTAAAATAAAAGGCAAAAGAAATAACTAAGTGTTGGAAGATTAATATGATGGAAAATAGGCCCGGGGGCCATAGGTTTCACTAGTGGCTTCTCTCAAGAGCATAAGTATTATGGTGGGTGAACAAATTACTGTTGAGCAATTGATAGAATTGAGCATAGTTATGAGAATATCTAGGTATGATCATTGTATATAGGCATCACGTCCGTGACAAGTAGACCGACTCCTGCCTGCATTTACTACTATTAGTCCACACATCGACCGCTATCCATCATGCATCTAGAGTATTAAGTTCATAAGAACAGAGTAACGCTTTAAGCAAGATGACATGATGTAGAGGGATAAACTCATGCAATATGATATAACCCCATATTGTTATCCTCGATGGCAACAATACAATACGTGCCTTGCTACCCCTGCTGTCACTGGGAAAGGACACCGTAAGATTGAACCCAAAGCTAAGCACTTCTCCCATTGCAAGAAAGATCAATCTAGTAGGCCAAACCAAACTGATAATTCGAAGAGACTTGCAAAGATAACCAACCATACATAAAAGAATTCAGAGAAGATTCAAATATTGTTCATAGATAAACTTGATCATAAACTCACAATTCATCGATCTCAACAAACGCACCGCAAAAGAAGATTACATCGAATAGATCTCCACGAGAATCATGGAGAACTTTGTATTGAGATCCAAAGAGAGAGAAGAAGCCATCTAGATAATCACTATGGACCCGAAGGTCTGAGGTAAACTACTCACACATCATCGGAGAGGCTATGGTGTTGATGTAGAAGCCCTCCGTGATCAATGCCCCTTCCGGCGGAGCGCCGGAAAGGCCCCAAGATGGGATCTCACTACGTAAGGTTGCGGTGGTGGAATTAGGTTTTGGCTCCGTGTCGATAGTTTGGGGTACGAGGTATATATAGGAGGAAGAAGTACGTCGGTGGAGCAACATGGGCCCCATGAGGGTGGAGGCGCGCCTAGGGGGGTAGGCGCCCGCCTCGTGCTCTCCTGGTTGATTTCTTGACGTGGACTCCAAGTCCTCTGGATCACGTTTGTTCCGAAAATCACGTTCCTGAAGGTTTCATTCCTTTTGGACTCCGTTTGATATTCTTTTCCTGCGAAACACTGAAATAGGCAAAAAACAACAATTTGGGTTGGGCCTCCGATCAATAGGTTAGTCCCAAAAATAATATAAAAGTGTATAATAAAGCACATTAACATCCAAAACAGAATATAATATAGCATGGAACAATAAAAAAATTATAGATACGTTGGAGACGTATCAAGCATCCCCAAGCTTAATTCCTGATCGTCCTCGAGTAGGTAAATGATAAAGACAGAATTTTTGATGTGGAATGCTACTTAGCATAATTTTCAATGTAATTCTGTTAATTGTGGTACGAATATTCAGATCCGAAAGATTCAAGACAAAAGTTTAATATTGACATAAAAATAATAATACTTCAAGCATACTAACTAAGCAATTATGTCTTCTCGAAATAACATGGCCAAAGAAAGTTATCCCTACAAAATCATATAGTCTGGCTATGCTCTATCTTCACCACAGAAAGTATTTAAATCATGCACAACCCCGATGACAAGCCAAGCAATTGTTTCATACTCTTGGTGTTCTCAAACTTTTTCAATCTTCACGCAATACATGAGCGTGAGCCATGGATATAGCACTATATGTGGAATAGAATGCTGGTTGTGGAGAAGACAAAAAAGGAGAAGATAGTCTCACATCAACTAGGCATATCAACGAGCTATGGAGATGCCCATTAATAGATATCAATGTGAGTGAGTAGGGATTGCCATGCAACGGATGCACTAGAGCTATAAGTATATGAAAGCTCAACTAAAGAAACTAAGTGGGTGTGCATCCAACTCGCTTGCTCACGAAGACCTAGGGCATTTTGAGGAAGCCCATCATTGGAATATACAAGCCAAGTTCTATAATGAAAAATTCCCACTAGTATATGAAAGTGATACCACAGGAGATTCTCTATCATGAAGATCATGGTGCTACTTTGAAGCACAAGTGTGGTAAAAGGATAGTAACATTGTCCCTTCTCTCTTTTTATCTTATTTTTTTATTTGAGCCTTTTCTCCTTTTTTATGGCCTCTTTTCTTTTCTTTTTATTTTTCGTCCGGAGTCTCATCCCGACTTGTGGGGGAATCATAGTCTCCATCATCCTTTCCTCGCTTGGGTCAATGCTCTAAAAATGATGATCATCACACTTTTATTTACTTACAACTCAACAATTACAATTCAATACTTAGAACAAAATATGACTCTATGTGAATGCCTCCGGTGGTGTACCGGGATATGCAATGAATCAAGAGTGACATGTATGAAAGAATTATGAACGGTGGCTCTGCCACAAATACGATGTCAACTACATGATCATGCGAAGCAATATGACAATGATGGAGCATGTCATAGTAATCGGAATGGTGGTAAGTTGCATGGCAATATATCTCAGAATGGCTATGGAAATGCCATGATAGGTAGGTATGGTGGCTGTTTTGAGGAAGGTATATGGTGGGTGGATGATACTGGCGAAAAGTGCGTGGTATTAGAGAGGCTAGCAATGGTGGAAGGAAGAGAGTGCGTATAATCCATGGACTCAACATTAGTCATAAAGAACTCATATATTTATTGCAAAAATCTACAAGTTATCAAAGCAAAGTATTACGCGCATGCTCCTTGGGGATGGATTGGTAGGAAAATACCATCGCTCGTCCCCAACCGCCACTCATAAGGAAGACAATCAATAAATAAATCATGCTCCTACTTCATCACATAACGGTTCACCATACGTGCATGCTACGGGAATCACAAACTTTAACACAAGTATTCCTCAAATCCACAACTACTCAACTAGCATGACTCTAATATCACCATCTTCATATCTCAAAACAATTATCAAGCATCAAACTTCTCATAGTATTCAACACTCATAAGATAATTTTTACTAATCTTGGATGCCTATTACTTTAGGACTAATTTCTCCATTTAAGAAAATTACCATGCTGTTTTGTAGGACTCTCAAAATAATATAAGTGAAGCATGAGAGAACAATAGTTTATATAAAACAAATCCACCACCGTGCTCTAAAAGATATAAGTGAAGCACAAGAGCAAAAACTATATAGCTCAAAAGATATAAGTGAAGCACATAGAGTATTTTAACAAATTCCGAATAATGTGTGTCTCTTTCAAAAGGTGTGTACATCAAGGATGATTGTGGCAAACTAACAAATAAAGACTCAAATAATACAAGACGCTCCAAGCAAAACACGTATCATGTGGTGAATAAAAATATAGCTCCAAGTAAAGTTACCGATGGAAGTAGATTTAAAGAGGGATGCCTTCCGGGGCATCCCCAAGATTTGGCTTTTTGGTGTCCTTAGATTATACTGGGGTGCTATGGGCATCCCCAATCTTAGGCTCTTGCCACTCCTTGTTCCATAATCCATCAAATCTTTTACTCAAAACTTGAAAACTTCACAACACAAAACTTAACAGAAAATCTCGTGAGCTCCGTTAGCGAAAGAAAACAAAACACCACTTCAAGTTACTATAATGAACTCATTCTTTATTTATATTGGTGTTAAACCTACTCTATTCCAATTTCTCTATGGTTTATAAACTATTTTACTTGCCATAGATTCATCAAAATAAGCAAACAACACACGAAAAACAGAATCTGTCAAAAACAGAACAGTCTGTAGTAATCTGTAACTAACGCAAACTTTTGGAACTCCACAAAATCTACCAAAATAGGACGACCTAGACAATTTGTTTATTGATCTGCTGCAATTGCAATCAATTTTTTATCACGTTCTGGTGATTTTTAACAATTGTTTTCGTGAACAGAAAGTTTCTGGAATTTTCGGCAAGATTAAATAACTGTCATCCAAGAAGATCCTATAGGTTTAACTTGACACAAAAACAAATTAAAACATAAAAACAAATATAACCAGAGTCTAGATAAAATATTTATTCCTAAAAAGAAGCAAAAAGCAAAAAAATAAAAAAATTGGGTTTCCTTCCAACAAGCGCTATCGTTTAACGCCCCTAGCTAGGCATAAAAGCAAGGATAGATCTAGGTATTGCCATATTTGGTAGGCAATCCATAAGTGGCTTTCATAATAGATTCATAAGGTAATTTTATTTTCTTTCTAGGGAAGTGTTCCATGCCTTTTCTTAACGGAAATTGGAATGTAATATTCGCTTCCTTCATATCAATGATTGCACCAATCGTTCTAAGGAAAGGTCTACCAAGAATAATAGGACATGAAGGATTGCAATCTATATCAAGAACAATAAAATCTACGGGCACATAATTCCTATTTTCAACAATAAGAACATCATTCATTCTTCCCATAGGTTTCTTAATGGTGGAATCTGCAAGGTGCAAGTTCAAAGAACAATCATCAAATTCACGGAAACCTAGCAAATCACACAAAGTTTTTGGAATCGTGGAAACACTAGCACCCAAATCACACAAAGCATAGCATTCATGATCTTTAATTTTAATTTTAATAGTAGGTTCCCACTCATCATAAAGTTTTCTAGGGATAGAAACTTTCGACTCAAGTTTTTCTTCATAAGATTGCATCAATGCATCGACGATATGTTTAGTAAAAGCTTTATTTTGGCTATAAGCATGAGGATAATTTAGCATGGATTGCAACAAGGAAATACAATCTATCAAAGAACAATCATTATTAAATTCTTGAAATCCATGATCTCTTCAATCTCACTTTCTACCAATTTTTGCATCAAGATCTAAAGACTCCGAATTTTTGGAACACCTTCTAGGTAAAGGTGGATCATATTCAGTCCCATCATTATCAAGATTCATATTGCAAAACGAAGATTTAATAGGAGACACATCAATAACTTTTAGATCTTCATCTTTATTTTCATAAAAACTAGAAGAACATGCTTTCACAAAGCAATCTTTCTTAGGACGCATCCTAGCGGTTCTTTCTTTGCACTCATCAATGGAAATTATCATGGCTTCAAGAGACTCATTGATACCATGCTTAGGTGGAATAGATCTAAGTTTCAAAGAATCAACATCAAGAGAAATTCTATCAACGTTCCCAGCCAATTCATCAACCTTAAGCAATTTTTCTTCAAGCAAAGCATTGAAATTCTTTTGCGAATTTATAAATTCTTTAACACTAGTCTCAAATTCAGAGGGCATCTTATTAAATTTTCCATAAGACTTGTTGTAGGAACTACCATAATTATTAGAGGAATTACTAGGATACGGCCTAGGATTAAAGTTTCCTCTATACGCGTTGTTACCAAAATTATTCCTACCAACAAAATTCACATGCGTAGATTCATTATTATTCTCAATAAAAGTAGACAAAGGCATATCATTAGGATTAGAAGAAACACTTTTAGTATCAAATAATTTCATAAGTTCATCCATATTTCCACTCAAAACATTAATTTCTTCTATCGCATGAACTTTTTTATTAGTAGTTCTTTCGCTGTGCCATTGAGAATAATTAACCATAATATTATCTAGGAGTTTAGTAGTTTCTCCTAAAGTGATTTCCATAAAAGTGCCTCCCGCGACCGAATCTAAAAGATTTCTAGAAGCAAAATTCAATCCGTCATTTTTTTTGTATAATCATCCAAAGATTCAAACCATGTGTAGGGCAATTACATATCATTAATTTCATCCTCTCCCAAGCTTGTGCAACATGTTCATGATCAAGTTGCTTAAAATTCATGATATCGTTTCTAAGAGAGATGATTTTAGCGGGAAGAAAATACTTAGAGATAAAAGCATCTTTGCACTTATTCCATGAATCAATACTATTTTAAGGCAAAGACGAAAACCAAACTTTAGCACGATCTCTAAGCGAAAAAGGAAATAGCTTCAATTTAACAATATCATTGTCCACATCTTTCTTCTTTTGCATATCACACAAATCAACGAAGCTATTTAGATGGGTAGCGGCATCTTCACTAGGAAGGCCGTCGACTTGATCTTTCATAACAAGATTCAACAAAGCAACATTAATTTCACAAGATTTAGTATCGGTAAGAGGAGCAATCGGAGTGCTAAGAAAATCATTGTTGTTGGTATTGGTAAAGTCACACAATTTAGTATTATCTTGAGCCATCGTGACAAGCAAGTAATCGAACACACGAGCAAACAAGAAGCAAGCGAAAAAGAGGCGAACGGAAAGGTGAGCAAAAGAGAGAGGGCGAATATAATGACAAGGGTGAAGTGGGGGAGAGGAAAACGAGAGGCAAATGGCAAATAATGTAATGCGAGGGATAAGAGTTTGTGATGGGTACTTGGTATGTCTTGACTTGACTTGACTTGTCGCGAATCTCCACAGCATCGGCGCGAAAATCCTTGTTGCTACCTCTTGAGCACTTTGCGTTGCTTTTCCCTTGAAGAGGAAAGGGTGATGCAAAGAAAGTAGCGTAAGTATTTCCCTCAGTTTATTAGAACCAAGGTATCAAACCAGTAGGAGATCACGAACGAGTCCCTCACACCTACACAAACAAATAATAACATCGCAACCAAAGCGATAAAGGGGTTGACAATCCCTCAACGGTCACTTACGAGACTGAGATCGATAGATATGATAAGATAATATTTTTGGAATTTTTATGATAAAGAGAAATAAAGATGCAAAGTAAAATAAAAGGCAAAAGAAATAACTAAGTGTTGGAAGATTAATATGATGGAAAATAGGCCCCGGGGCCATAGGTTTCACTAGTGGCTTCTCTCAAGAGCATAAGTATTACGGTGGGTGAACAAATTACAGTTGAGCAATTGATAGAATTGAGCATAGTTATGAGAATATCTAGGTATGATCATGTATATAGGCATCACGTCCGAGACAAGTAGACCGACTCACATGCGCATCTACTACTATTACTCCACACATCGACCGCTATCCAAAGCATGCATCTAGAGTATTAAGTTCATAAGAATGTAGTAACGCTTTAAGCAAGATGACATGATGTAGAGGGCTAAACTCATGCAATATGATATAAACCCCATCTTGTTATCCTCGATGGCAACAATACAATACGTGCCTTATTGCCCTGGCATCCTTTGGGAAAGGACACCGCAAGATTGAACCCAAAGCTAAGCACTTCTCCCATTGCAAGAAAGATCAATCTAGTAGGCCAAACCAAACCGATAATTCAAGAGACTTGCAAAGATAACCAATCATACATAAAAGAATTCAGAGAAGATTCAAATATTGTTCATAGATAAACTTGATCATAAACCCACAATTCATCGGTCTCAACAAACACACCGCAAAAAGATGATTACATCGAATAGATCTCCACGAGAATCGTGGAGAACTTTGTATTGAGATCCAAAGAGAGAGAAGAAGCCATCTAGCTAATAACTATGGACCCGAAGGTCTGAGGTAAACTACTCACACATCATCGGAGAGGCTATGGTGTTGATGTAGAAGCCCTCCATGATCAATTCCCCTTCCGACGGAGAGCTGGAAAAGGCCCCAAGATGGGATCTCACGGGTTTAGAAGGTTGCGGCAGTGGAATAGGTTTTTGGCTCCGTATCTGGTAGTTTGGGGTTAAATAGGTATATATAGGAGGAAGAAGTATGTCGGTGGAGCAACGTGGGCCCCATGAGGGTGGAGGGCGCGCCTAGGGGGGTAGGCGCGCCTCCATGCCTCGTGCTCTCCTGGTTGATTTCTTGACGTGGACTCCAAGTCCTCTGGATCACGTTTGTTCCGAAAATCACGTTCCCGAAGGTTTCATTCCGTTCGGACTCCGTTTGATATTCTTTTTCTGCGGAACACTGAAATAGGCAAAAAAACAACAATTTGGGCTGGGCCTCCGGTTAATAGGTTAGTCCCAAAAATAATATAAAAGTGTATAATAAAGCCCATTAACATCCAAAATAGAATATAATATAGCATCAAACAATAAAAAATTATAGATACATTGGAGACGTATCATCCATCAGACGGAAATAAAAGAGAAGAAATGCACAGTTGGGTGGGAGAGGGTAGAAGCTAAAAAGAGAATTAATATGGGATCCTGGAATTTAGGACTAATTGAATAAATTGGTTTGGACATTTTTAGAGGTAGAAAAATAATTTAAGTTTCAATTAAATTCAAACTTGAGCCATTTTTGAACCCAACCAAAGCAACTCCAAATGGGATCACATTTGGTAGAGAAGTTGAGGACATGGTCTAAAATAGATAGGAAAAGATTGAACATTTATGGAGGAATAAAAATGTCACTTGCAAAAAAATGAAAGAAAGAAGAATGAAGGAGGAGGTGATGGTGCATTGTGAGGTTGAGAGAGGAAACAAAGGGGTTGAACTTCAACATACACATAGAGCACGTAAAACAATAGATGAATCTCACAATGCACATGATGAGCATGATGAAATGCAAAATGACAAGGGCACAATGCAACACATGGCATAACAAGTGAAAAGAGCATGGTGCAAGAAGCAAAGATATGACAAGGCACTCAACATGATCATGGCAACAACATAGAGGAATGAAATATGAAAAATAATTATGATAATGCAACAAACAAAATAAACACATGACAACAACGAAATACATGGAAGGCAACTAGAGCATCGACCTCGGGGCGTCACAACACTCCCCCACTAACAGAAGATCTCGTCCCGAGAACTTAGGAACGAGACGGGAGAGAAGGAGGATGAACAGAACAAAATGGAAAGGAATTGAAGAAAATCCCGAATAAGACAATTGACTGATGAGACTTCACTCTGTCGTCGAACTTGGAAAGAATTTGCGAATACTCCGAAAAATCAAAAGAGTCAGGTAAGATCCTGGGAAGAAACCTGTTGGTTATGGGCCCACTCGAAAGAAACACCGTTGAGAATGATTGATTCAAAGAGAGATGACACACATGAACGATTGAAAGACTTGAATAAGGTGATAACCACAAATTAATTTGAACGCAAATACGAATCTTCTGAGAAGTATTCAACACTCTGAAACGATCAATTAGCAAGAGGAGAACGAGCACGGGGAAACATTCGTGCTAAGGAAAAGAAAGTAATCAACACCAAAAAATTGAATTGGATCCACCGGAGGAGAAAACGAGAATGAAGAATCCACCGGATGAAACAACTGAGGAAGGAAAGAAGAGGCTTCGCACGAATGCAGTGAATGCCCGATTTTAGACTTCGGACTCCATGAACAAAATGGGTGGGAGGGTGGGAAAAACAAAGGCAAACTTGGGATGAAGAGAATGGCCACCGTTGACAAGAATTGAGAACTGATCTTGCAAAAGGTAAAGAGGATGGAACAACTTGAAGATGAATGCACCGGCTGATAAGGATTGACAACGCAATGATCAAAAGAAGCCTGCGTGAGCCTAAATAAAATTTGAAAGGGAAGAGGAGCAAGTCAAAACACCTACATCACGATTCCTCACCAGAGCGACAAAGGGATGAGGAGTAAAAATAATTCCTACGCTCTGATATAGCTAAACTCCAAAAATAGTTTTTATTCCAGACTCGACAATGGCCAAACTACGATCAATCAAGGGGGCTCCTTTGGTCGGTCAAGGCTCTGATACCAACTTGTAACACCCAATATGCGATCCTATTCGAGAGGAACTCGAAGGCCCCACCAAGGATAGAAGCGCATATTGAAGACGCTTTTGCAAGGTGAATATCATTACATCATACCACATACAACACAAATGGGGATACATACAAAGGCATACAATTGCCGCATGAATACATCAAGCATCATACAAAAGAACAACATCCGACTATGGATGAAAACAAACGGAAAACACAAACGACATCCACCCTGCTAGCCCAGGCTGCCGACCAGGAACCTATCCCTCGATCAAAGAAGAAGCAGAAGAACTCCAAAACAAGCAACCATCACTCTCACGTCATATCATATACCTACATCTGTTGTTGTAGTAATATGTGAGCCACGAGGACTCAGCAATCCCACTACAATGGGTATCAAGACTAGCAAAGCTTAATGGGTATGGAATGGGTAAGTGGCGACGTTGTAGCAGCACTAAGTATTGTATGGTGGCTAACTTACGAGTACAAGAGTAAGAGGTGAAACTACGCATAACGGTCGCAAACTAGTAATGATCAAGAAGTGATGCTAAACTACTTACGATTCAAACATAACCCCATCGCGTTCTCTTCTTGAACTCACTCGAAAAGAGACGGGTCACGGTTACGCACGAGGTTGGTGTATTTTATTTCAGAGCTGGTGTCAAGTTCTCTACAACCGGATATTAAAAATTCCCATCTGCCACATAACTGCGGGCACGACTTTCGAAAGTTTAAACCCTGCAAGGGTGTCCCAACTTAGTCCATCACAAACTCTCACGATCAACGGAGGAAAATCCTCCTCCCAGAACAACCCGATCAAGCTCAGAATCCCAGTTCACAAGACATTCGACAATGGTAAAACAAGTCCAGCAAGACCTCCCGACGTGACAACACCCCGATAGGAGCCTCGCGTATCATGTCTCAGGCCACGATCAGATGAGCACAACGGACAATAGCTGAGACCGAGTTTCCCTGGGGGAAGCTGCACACGACTCTAGTTTGGACCAGCACCATCGGCACTGACCCCCCTGTATTATGTTGAATAACGAACCTCAAGTAGCGCTAACTCCCTATGCGTCAATGCCGGGGGAAATCGACGCCTATGGAATCACTGGGATCCCTTCTACGGTTGGCGGGTGCGGGGTTGTGCAAAGAGCGGGTCTGACAGAAAGCACACGGATCGTTTACCCAGGTTCGGGCCGCGGAGATGTGTAATACCCTAGTCCTGCCTTGGTGGATGTATTTGAATGTTCTTGTGTTTCTGAGCTAGCTACGGGGTGTGATTTGCCCAAAAGATCCGTATCCTTCTCCTGGTCGCCTCGGGCCTCCTTTTATAGGAAAAAGGGGTTTCCACAGTGGCACACAGGAGGTTGAAGGGTCTACAGTGGATGAGTCTATCCTCTGGCACCATCGGACAAACGCATTTAATGCATTGCCGACGTGCCCCCCTCGCTTTATCGGGGACGACCAGGAAGCACGTCCCAGCTGTCGCTGCCTCGCCTGGCTTCAACACGAGTCCGAGCTGATGAGGCGTCACGGCGCCACGTCGGCTGGCTGCTGGGCTGGCACGGTGGTGGAGTCTTCATGAAGATCTACATGCCACCACGCAGGTGCTTGATGGGTCGGTGTAGAGGCCGCCCGTCGCCACGCAGGTGCCTGTCCAGCTGGGTGAGCTAGCAGCTGCATGGGAATGGTGGTGTAGTCTTGGCAGATTGGGCCTGGCTGCGGCCCCGCTGGTGTCCTTGGCAAGGGTCTTGCCGGTGCCCCGACAAGGGTCTTGCCGTGGCGTCGTGGTCGTCCCCGACAAGGATCTTGCCGGGGTTCTTGTGGATTTCCTCGGCTAGGATCCAGCCGAGGGTCGTTGTCTTCTGGTTCTCATCTGATCTTGTGTGTTCATGATCTTGACAAAGATCTGCATGCCACCACGGAGGTGCCTCCTAAGCCTTGGTTCCAATGTAGTTGTTGGCGGCGTTTGGGACCCTTGGGCTCAAGGGTGGCCCGCTCTACTGGTGTTGGGCAAGCTGCCCCGGCAAGGGCCTTGCCGGGGGACTCCACCTCGCCCCTTTGCTCTTCAGTGCTTCTGGTCTTGGCGTTATCTGTTTGTCCTGTGCTTCGGTTTCCCTCCGGCTTCCCTCCTCTGCCTTGTTAAGTGTGGCATGGTAGCGCTCATTACTGTGCACAAGTAAAGGGGTCAAAAGGAGAGCCCCTACTTTTGTACACCGACAGGAGCCCCCGGGCCTGGGCCACACATAAGCGTGACACATTGTTGGGCTAGGCCCAGAACGGTGCGCGGGCAGGTGGGGCGGATTTTACCGCAGTAACTTTTTGTCCGCTGCGCTTCCCCACGACCCGCGTTGAACGTGCGACGTGGAGGGTTGTGCGTGACGTGGTGGTCATGCGTGGGGCGGTTCCCACACGCATGCGTCACATCGCGGTTAATGGGAAAGGAGGCGGCCCGCGCCTTCCCCGTAAAAAGGAATAACCGCGGGCGCATTGCTCATTTACCCCTGCGCTTTCTCCAATCTCGGAACCGCCGTCCCCTTCTTCCTTCCTCTCAAGCTCTTGCCTTTGCTTGCCATCGCCGCGTCCTCATCGTCCTTCCCCCTTTGTCTCTCGCAGCCGCCATGGCATCCAAAACCAGTAAAGGCAAGGGAGTGGCCAAGGACGCCGGGGCGGAGGAGCCTCCGGAGAGCGAGTTGGCGGTACGGCGGATGTAGTCCGCCTACTTCCCCACGGCGATCGACACGATTCATCTCTAGGACTACTTCAAGCACCTATGGGGGTGCAAGATGGGGGGGGGGGGGGAGACGACGGGGCACCCGGCCATGCGCGTCATCCCTGCAACCTCTGCCCCCCCTTCTCTGATTTCTTCAATGACGTCATGCTCACCTACGGCTTCCACCTTCTGGATGTCACCCCAAACGCCGTGCCGTGCATGGCTCTTTTTGCGCATCTCTGCGAGGGCTTCGTCGGGGTGCATCCCAACACGACGCTCTTCCGCCACTACTTCTTCCCTCGGATCCAAAAGGGGGGCGCCATCTCCGGTTGTGTCGCCTGGGTCCCAAGGTCCAGAGGGACATACCCGGAGGGTGCTCAGAAGGAGAGGTGGGAGGAGTGGCGGGGCCGGTGGTGCTAGATTGAGGAGGAGGATCCACCAGTATTCTGCCAGGTTCGCCAAGCACCGCCGGTTCGCAGAAACGACTGGAGCAATGTTGACGCCGACGACGTGAAGCTCACGGTCGCCACCACCAGGATTCTTTGCCTCGCCGAGGCCGGGCTCGCCCTTGAGATGCTTCGCCCCGGCTTAGACCACAACAAGGGGAGGCCGGCCTGGCTCTTCACGAATGCAGCTGACATCATGAGGCTTCGCCCCGGCTTAGACCACAACCTCACGGTGATGGGGCACGCCCACTTCTGCCAACGGCTCTTCCAGCTCGACGTGAACCGCAACGGCAAGGTCGAGCAGTCCGGAAAGGCCGCGAAGGCCGGCAAGGTTGCCAAGGGGCCCTTGTTTGTGTTGCCGGCGGGGGTGGTACCGCTGAGCAACAACTCGCGTTGAAATGACATCATCGCCATGATGCCGGAGTTCAACCCGCAGGGCCTTGTCCCAAATTGGGACGAGCCGCCGGCGGATCAGGTGCAGGAATTTTTTGACACCTTGGAGGACAAGTACGTTAGCGCCGAGCCGCGGCTCGTCCAGGACACCACCCAGGCGGAGCTGGACTACATCACCGCCAGGGCGGCGGAGGCGGAGCTCGCCAAGGAGGCCAGCAGCAGCGGCGGTGTGGAGTACAAGGCCGCGGCGGCTGCGGAGGAAAAGGAGCTTGCCCAGTGGGCGGAGTCCGCTGGGGATGCCGACAACGCCGACACCGGGGCCCCTCTCATTGAGGATGTGGTCGACGAGTCATCATCAGAGGAGGAGGAGACTATCGATCCCCCGGCTATGGGGAGAGGGCGAGTCCTGCGGTGGGCCAGCTTCGGCGAGCCTGTCCGGCCCGGCAGGGTTACGCAATCGCAGCAGACCCAGGAGGGGTCCATGCTCCAGACAAGGGCCGCGGTGGCGAGGAAGTTGGTGAAGGCCGCGGTGGCGAAGAAGAAAGAAACTGCCTCTTCTTCGTCCAAGCGTGTCCAGAGTCCACCTTCTTCCCCTCCTCCTGCAGACGTCGACGCGGAGGTCGTCTACGACTTCGGGTCCCTCAGCCCAAGGAGGAAGAGGAAAGCAGCAGAAGAGGAGGTGGAGGATGAGTAAGTATCTTGCTCTTTTTTTTTGTCGTCTCCGTCTCCTCAAACTGTGCCGCTTATCTTGATTTGTTCTCATCTTTGCAGGGATGCGGAGACGCTGGCCCAGAGGGTGAAGAGGGCCAGGGCTTCGGCAGGCAGGCAGCCCCCGGCAGGCGCTTCCGGTACACCGCTGGTGGTGTTGAGCAGCCCGGACAGCAGCCCCGGGCACAACCCCTGCGTAAGATCATCACTCACCCCTCGCCCATGTGTGTTGGGGGCATGATCCCTTGGCGCTGACCTTGCCGTGTTTGCAGGAGGAGGACGGCAGCAGGAGGAGCCACTGAGGGCTACCCCCAACACGCCCCCCCATCGACCACGTCGCCCCGAGGGGCGTCCCCGGCAAGGGCGCCAAGCACCGAGCCCATGCACACAGAGGAGGAGGAGGCAAACTCGGGCGCTGGTGGCTTCGCCTCGGCACCAGGTGTTGGCGGGGAGGGGGCCTCTTCTTCCCAGCCCGACATGGGTAAGTTACTTGCCCTCCGTCCCTGTTCTCTTTCTGTTCTTTCTAAATCTTGGTCTTGGCTTTGCCTCATCCCCTTCTCGATATCCAGATCCTCCCTCGGCGGACCGGGAGGACATAGACGCCGTCATCGAGGATGTTGCCAAGGATGCCGCGACGGAGGCCGAGAAGATCGCCACCGAGGAGGCCGCCAAGGGGTCTGCCGGGGAGCCTGGCAAGGCTGCTGCCGAGGAGCCCGGCAAGGGGCCTGCCGGGGAGGCCGACAAGGCTGCTACCGAGGAGGAGGTGGTTGACGACCAACCTTCCTCCTCCGCTGCCTCTGGCTCGGGCAGGTACTTGAGGGTGAGCGACGACCTGTTCGTCCACCTTCCAGGGATGGCGAGCACCGGGGCGCCCGTCGAGGGGGAGGTGTTTGATGGCGAAGTGCTCGCCGCCGCCGGGCTTGAGGTTGTTGACGAGCCGAGTGCCGGTGGCGGCGGTTCCCAGGAAGAGCGGCTCCTCCAGGCCATGGGCGCCAACTTCCAGAAACTCCAGGCGCTCCATCGTGCCCGCCTGGACAAGGCCAAGTCCAGGATGGCGGTGGTAGACAAGGCGGAGGCGGACCTCGAGGGGCGCGTTGCCGAGGCGCAGGCTTGGTTCTGCCAGGCCCACAAGGACTTGAAGGCCGCCCAGGACGCGCTGGCTGAGCACAACTTGGAGCTCGTCATGAAGCAGGCCGATATCGAGAAGGCCCAGGAACTGGCGGAGCAGCAGGCTGCCCAGGCCGAGGCTGCTCGGCACCAGCAGCAGGCCATGCTGAACTCCCAGGAGGAGGACCTTGCCGCGCGTGAGGAGAAGCTCGCCGCAACTCTCCGTTGAAAGGACGAGGAGGTGGAGAATCTCGTCGTGCAGCAGACCCAGGAGCTGGAGTAGAGGCACAAGGAGGCACTCAATGCCCAGGCTCTAGTTCACGCCGGCAAGGTGAAGGAGCTAGAGGTGGAGCGGGACGGGCTGACGGATCAGGCCCTGAAGCTGTCCAAGGAGAAGGACACACTCAACGGTGCCCTGGTGGAGGCGCAGGGCGCAGTCCTCGGCAAGGCTGAGCAGCTCTCCAAGGCCAACGACTCCATCAAAGACCTGAAGCAGAAGCTGGAGGGTTTTGAGGAGACGCTCTCGGAGGCCAAGGCCCGGGGGGAGACCCTGGCCAAGGATCTGGAGGCCGAGAAGCAGCAGCGGAAGAACGAAGCTGCCAACCACAAGGATTTTGTGGAGGGCGAGACCCGCTGGATCGGCCGCCTCGAAGACGTCGCCGGCAGGATCACCACGTAGCTGGCTACCATGGGGATGCCAAATGTGAGGTACACCCCAGAGCGCAACGTGAGCCCCAATGCCAAGCTGACCCTATTCTTTGAGGGTGTCTTCGGGGCCTTGGAGCAGCTTCACTCGGTCAGCGGCCTCTCCGGCCGATGAGGCTGGAGGCTTTCTTTGGGTGCCATGAACAAGGTCCTCACCAAGGTGGCTGCTGGAATCCCAACCTCGACTTCGACGCCGCGCTGGAGAGCTTGCCGGAGGATGCGGACCTCACGGTGCTCAAGGAGCGTATCAAGCCCATCATCAGCCGCATCGACGGAATCCAGAGGGTGGAGGGCCTTTGCCGGGACTAGGCACCCCGTTTCTCATCGCCGCTGCAGGTTCACGACCAAGACAATTTTTATCTTTACTTAGAACCACATCAACAATTGATGTATATAACTCTGCAGTACTTTTGGAAACGATGCGTGTTATTTCCCTGTTTGGTCCCCCTTTGTATGTCCACCCTACGTGGATCGGGGTAGGCTTGCAGGTGCGTAACCCAGGCTACGACGCCTTAAGGACGGATCCCCAATAGCCTGCCGGGTATGCTTGCTGCCAGGCGAACCACCTTACTACCCTCAACACGGCCGCCCGAACTATCGAGCTTGACTCGAGTCAGAATCGAGAGCATTGCCAATTGCGGAAGGCTACCCTGCCGCTCTCGACGCGGCCGCTTGAGCTGTAGAGCAGACTCGAAATAGGCGAGGGAGTTGCCAATAGTGGGAGGGCCCCCTTGCGTGCAGGTTTTCCATACATAGGGCAGGACCTTCGAGGACAATAACCTTATATATAAAAAGAAATTGCTTAAAGTTTCGCATGACTTAGCTTTTTCTGTCATTGCACGGGCGTCCACCGCATCTGTAGATGGCGCCGTCAAGCTTGGTCATCTTATTTCCTTGGAACGACGGCTACGATGAAGCCGCTGCTCCGATCAGACCAGATTTCCACAACTGCACCCCCTACCTGGCGCGCCAAAGTTGCCGGGGGAAATCGACACCTATAGAATCACTGGGATCCCCTGTACGGTTGGTGGGCGCGGGGTTGTGCAAAGAGCGGGTCTGACAGGAAGCACACAGATCGTTTACCCAGGTTCGGGCCGCGGAGATGCGTAATACCCTAGTCCTGCTTTGGTGGATGTATTTGAATGTTCTTCTGTTTTTGAGCTAGCTACGGGGTGTGATTTGCCGAAAAGATCCGAATCATTCTCCTGGTCGCCTCGGGCCTCCTTTTATAGGAAAAAAGGGGTTGCCATAGTGGCACACAGGAGGTGGAAAGGTCTACAGTGGATGATTCTATCCTGTGGTACCGTCGGACAAACGCATTTTATGCGCTGCCGACGTGCCCCCTCGCTTTATCAGGGACGACAAGAAGCACGTCCCAGCTATCGCCGCCTCGCCTGGCTTCGACACGCGTCCGAGCTGACGAGGCGTCGCGGCACCACGTCGGCTGGCTGCTGGGCTAGCGCGGTGGTGTAGTCTTCATGAAGATCTGCATGCCACCACGCAGGTGCTTGCTTGGTCGGTGTATAGGCCGCCTGTCGCCACGCAGGTGCCTGCCTAGCTGGGTGAGCTAGTAGCTGCACGGGAACAGTGGTGTAGTCTTGGTAGACGTGGCCCTGGCTGCGGCCCCGCTGGTGTCCTTGGCTAGGGTCTTGCCGGGGCCCCGGCAAGGGTCTTGTCGTGGCGTTGTGGTCGTCCCCGACAAGGATCTTGCGGGGGGTCTTGTGGATTTCCTTAGCTAGGATCCCGCCGAGGGTCGTTGTCTTCTTGTTCTCATCTGATCTTGTGTGTTCATGATCTTGACAAAGATCTGCATGCCACCACGGAGGTGCCTCCCGAGCCTTGGTTCCAATGTAGTTGTTGGCGGCGTTTGGAACCCTTGGGCTCAAGGGTGGCCCGCTCTACTGGTGTTGGGCAAGCTGCCCCGGCAAGGCTCTTGTCGGGGCCGCGGAGGCCGCCCCGGCAAGGGCCTTGCCGGGGGAGTCCACCTCGCCCCTTTGCTCTTCAGTGCTTCTGGTCTTGGCATTGTCTTGTTTATCTTGTGCTTCGGTTTCCCTCCGGCTTCCCTCCTACCTTACATTAAGTGTGGCCTTGGTAGCTCGATTGCCGATGCACAAGTAAAGGGGTCAAAAGGAGAGCCCCTACTTTTGTACACCGACAGTCAAATTTATTATCATGTTTATTATTATGTTGCGCAAATGGTAAAGCCAATATTTGGCCTTGCTTTAAGAGTTTTATTCAAAGCGAGCTGTCAAGGGGGGCCCATAAACCCCAACCGTGTTAGGAACACAAAATCAAGGAACATAACACCGGTATGACGGAAACTAGGGCGGCACGAGTGGAACAAAACACCAGGCAAAAGGCCGAGCCTTACACCCTTTACCAAGTATATAGATGCATTAATTAAATAAGAGATATTGTGATATACCATGATATCCATGTCCCAACATGGAACAACCTGCACTGCACCTGCAACTGGCAACGCTATAGGAGGGGCTGAGCAAAGCGGTAACATAGCCAAACAACGGTTTTGTTAGGATGGTGGAAAATTTTAGAGGCTTATCATGCCAATTTGGGAGGCTTGATAAACAAGTGGTAGGTAGCGCGACATAGCGATAGCATCGAGACAACTAGCAAAGCAAAGATAGTAGTGGTATCGAGGGTAACAATCATCTTGCCTGAAATCCTGCTCGGAAGAAGATCGAGTCCATGAAGAAGACTCGAGGAAGAGCTCGAGGTCGCCTCGGTCATGGCGGCGGGAAGATGAAGCAGGCCAGACTTCATAATCAGCGCGGCCATGCTGGCGTGTGCAGATGCGTGTGCATGCATGGAGGTGTGCAGCGAAGGTGCAGCAAAGAAACGAAACCAGCGAGGCATGTGCGCAAGCGGCGAAGCGAGCGAGAGGAGCATGTCGGTAGCGTGTGAGAAGGACATTGGGCGAGCTCATCGGAGGAAACTCCAGCGACCAAAAGCTATGGCGGAGGGGCGATATCAATGCACGGGACAAATACGCACTCCCGCGTGCCACTCACGACACCGAACGATGACAGAGACATCACTAGCATATGGAGGACAGAGGCGGCAGAGACCAACCCAACACGGTGAACTGCGGGGTGAAAGGGCTAATAGCAGGATGAAGACGCACCTACAGAGGACCCTAGACCCAGCGATGCAAGGAAACAGGAAGGAGGCCACCGGAGGATCTCCGGCGACAATGACGAGCGGCGACACGCTCTGCTGGGAAGGAATCGGGAGGGACAAGACGCGTTCGAGCAAGATAAAGGCATGGGGAGGAATCAGGTGCTCACCACAAACACGCGAGCGTGCTTGGATTGCCGAGAGGTGGTCGGAGACGGCCGGAATCGATGACGCTCATCGATGGAGGCGTTCCTGGCTCCGAGGAGAAGAAGTAGAGGAGTGGACAACATGGACGACATCGGGAAGGCGAGATGGCGTCCGATCCGTGACATAGAGGTAGTAGTCGACGTCGGGGTACTCCTGGTCGCCCTGGCTGCGACTGGGCATGACGGAGAGCATGCCGGCGATGAGCACAAGCTCCTGCGCTCTCTCGGGTCTCTCAAGGGGAAGGAGGAGGAAGGCAGGGGAGATGCCCTTAGGTGGTGGCGGATATGGGGAAATAGGGGGATCTGGGAAACCCTAGGGATGCCGCAAGGGTTTTATAGGAGCGCTGGAAGGTGTGGATGGTGCGAGCGCGCGGCCACGGTGGCCATGGGTGCTTGGGTTGCAGAGTTACTGTGAGAGAGAGGTAGGGCCTAAGGTGGAAGAAAAGGACGGGGAAGAGAGAATGACAGGTGGGTCCGGGGAAGGGGTAAACAGTGGCCGTGTGGGAATTTTACGAGGGGATGGAGTTGGGCTGCGAGTCTGCTGGGCTGCGCACTGCTGGGCTCTCTGCTGTGCTGAGCTGCCGCTGCTCTTTCTTTTCCTTTAGTCCATCGGGCAGAAATAAAAGAGCAGAAATGCACAGTTGGGTGGGAGATGGTAGAAGCTAAAAAGGAATTAATATGGGATCCTGGAATTTAGCACTAATTGAATAAATTGGTTTGGGCATTTTCAGAGGTAGAAAAATAATTCAAGTTTCAATTATATTGAAACTTGAGCCATTTTTTAACCCAACCAAAAAAACTCCAAATGTGATCAGATTTGGCAGAGAGGTTGAGGACATGGTCTAAAATAGATTGGAAAAGATTGAACATTTATGGAGGAATAAAAAGGTTACTTGCAAAAAAAATGAAAGAAAAAAGAAGGAAGGAGGAGGTGATGGTGCATTGATAGGTTGAGAGAGGAAAAAAAGGGGTTGAACATAAACACAAGATGAATCTCTCAATGCACATGATGAGGATGATGAAATGCAAAATGACAAGGGCACAATACAACACATGGCATAACAAAGTGAAAAGAGCATGGTGCAAGAAGCAGAGATATGACAAGGCACTCAACATGATCATGGCAACAACATAGAGGAATAAAATATGCAAAATAATTTTGATATTGCAACAAACAAAATAAACACATGATAACGTCGAAATAAACGGAAGGCAACTAGAGCATCGATCTTGGGGCATCACAGTCTGTTTCCTCTTGTGTCTAGGTGCTAGTCCAACAATGAACATAGGAAGTGTTAGTGTACATCAAACTGTGAGACTACATATAAACAAGCACGCAACTATTACTTGACTCGAGCAAGTACCTTCTTCTGTTTAAGCTCACAAGGTACATATGATCTTGACAACTCCTCTTGTGGCAAGAGTGTTTCAGAAGTAGTGTCAGGTGGCAAGGGAGCTTGGGAACTTGCCGCTAGCTGAGTTGACAAATGAGTAACTCGTGCAGATGTTGTACTTTGGAAGAAGGTGCTGCAACAACTAGGGTTGTCGTTGCTTGTTTGGTGCCAGCTTTTCGTTTGCGTTTGGATTGTTTTGTGAAAGCGCAACTAATCCCCGGGTGGTTTTGGTAATTCATAACAACATATAGCTCATTGAACTAATATCCATTCAAGTCAAATATTTGAGAAAGTTCAATGATTGCCATGGCATGGACTAGAGATGTGGACCCCTCAAAATGCTAAGGACAAAGATTGGCAAAAGCTCAAGACTCTACATTTCTATTTTAGTGATCCAAGATCACATTGAGTCCATAGGAAAGCCAATACTATTAAAAGGGGATGAGGTGTTGCTTAATGGTCTACTTGCTCAAAGTGCTTAGTGATATTTCTCCAAAATCCTCAGCCACTTTCTCATTTCCAAATATGTCCACATGTCAAAGTCAAACTCGGCCCCATCGAGATGACCTATCCGGGCCCATCGAGTTCATTTGACATAGCCACTACCAGAAACCCTAGACAATTCAGTCACACCGATACGGATCTCGGTCTCACCGAGATGGCCCTGCAAAATCTCTGTTGCCCATTGTAATTATTTTGGTCTCACCGAGATGTGCAATCGGTCCCACCGAGTTTGCTTGATCAACTCTCTGTTTGTTGTTTGCTGAAATCGGTCTCAACAAGTTCAAGCCATCAGTCTCACCGAGATGTGGTTTTGCCCTAACCCTAGCACGTCGGTCCCACAGAGTTATTCCAGTCGGTCCAACCGAGATTCCTAACGTTCACATTTTGAACTGAATCGGTCTCACCGAATTCTTCTATTCGGTCTGACCGAGTTGGGTCAAATGCGTGTAATGGTTGGATTTTGTGTGGAGGCTATATATAACCCTCCACCCCTTCTCCATATGTGAGAGAGCCATTAGAACGTGCCTACACTTCCACAATTCATTTTCTAAGAGAGAACCACCTACTCATGTGTTGAGACCAAGACATTCGAATCCTTCCACAAGAATCTTGATCTCTAGCCTTCCCCAAGTAGCTTTCCACTCAAATCATCTTTCCACCATAGCCAAATCTGTGAGAGAGAGTTGAGTGTTGGGGAGACTATCATCTGAAGCACAAGAGCAAGGAGTTCGTCATCAACACACCGTCTATTACCTTTTGGAGAGCGGTGTCTCCTAGATTGGTTAGGTGTCACTTGGGAGCCTCTGACAAGATTGTGGAGTTGAACCAAGAAGTTTGTAAGGGCAAGGAGATCGCCTACTTCATGAAGATCTACCCAAGTGAGGCAAGTCCTTCATGGACGATGGCCATGGTGGGATAGACAAGGTTGCTTCTTCGTGGACTCGTCATGGGTGGAGCCCTCCATGGACTCGCGCAACCGTTACCCTTCGTGGGTTGAAGTCTCCATCAACATGGACGTACGATAGCACCACCTATTGGAACCACGCCAAAAATCTACGTGTCTACATTGCATTTGCCTCCTCCAAACCCTTCCTTTTACCTTCATATGCAAAGTTTTACCTTCCGCTGCTACACTCTTAGAATTGCATGTGTAGTTTGATTGCTTGACTTGTACTAGTTGCTAAAATCTGCCAACACTTAAAATTGGGAAAAGGTTAGATTTTTATTTGGTCAAGTAGTCTAATCCCCCCCTCTAGACCTACTTTTGATCCTTCAAGTGGTATCAAAGCTTTGGTCTCCATTTGCCTTGATTTCCATAGCTTTGGTGATCATAGCCTTGGTTTCACAACCTATGATAGTATGGCGTCTAGCGAGGGAAATTACCACCGTAGAGGTTCTTACTTTGATGGTACTAATTTTGCTAGTTGGAAGCATAAGATGAAAATGCATATTCTTGGTCATAACCCCGTCTTTGGGCTATTGTGCATATTGGCTTGCAAGGTGAATACTTTGAGGATGGAAGAGAACCGGATCGTGAAGCGTGCGCGGAAGAATTGAAGATGTTGCAATACAACGCTCAAGCTTGCGATATTCTCTTCAACGGATTGTGCCTCAAAGAATTCAACAAAATCAGCCGCCTTGAGAATGCAAAGGAAATTTGGGATACTTTGGTTGATATGCATGAAGGTGCCGAGTCCGTCAAGGAATCCAAATTGGATGTACTTCAAATCAACTTGACAAGTTCAAAATGAAGGATGGTGAAGGAGTCGCTGACATGCACTCTAGAATTGCTCTCATCACAAATGAGATTGCCGGCTTAGGAAGCGAAGAGATGACCGACAGATTCATCATCAAGAAGATCCTAAGAGCCTTGGATTTAAAATATGATACCATGTGCACCTTGATCCAAATGATGTCCAACTACAAAGATCTCAAGCCAACAGAAGTCATTGGTAGAATTGTTGCTCATGAGATGTCACTCAAGGATAAGGAGGAGCTCCATAGAAAATCTAGTGGTGCTTATAAAGCTTCATGTGATGCTCCTACAACATCAAGTGAGAAACAAGTATTCAATGAAGAATTGAGCTTAATGGTGAAGAACTTCAACAAATTCTACAAGAATAGAAGCAAAGAGAGAAGTCCCAAGTCAAGGTCCTACAATGACAAAAGATCTTCTAGTCATGATCGCAATTGCTACAATTGTGGAAGACCCGAACACTACTCCAATGAGTGTAAGGCTCCCTACAAGAGAAGAGAAGATTTACCTAAGAGGAGAAGTAAAAGAGATGAATCACCACCAAGAGAGAGAAGGAGTAGAGATGATCGTTATGAACGAAGACACTCTTGTAGAAGCAAGGATTCAAAAAGGAAGGACAAGTCATCAAAGAGCTACACAAGACGAAGACATCAAGTTCCCGTTGGTGAATGGGTATCCGGTTCCGACTCCGACAACTACTCCGAGAGAAGTTATCACTCCGTCTCCGAATATACTCAAGATGAAGGTGTTGCCAGTCTTGCACTTGTGTCATCCAATCCTACGACATATTTGACTCATCAAATGAAGGAATTGGAAGATGCTTCATGGCTAAAGGCCCTAAGGTATCACACGCCGAGTATGTTGATTTCAATAGTGATGAAGATGATTTGCTAGGTGATGACGATTTACTTGTTGACAACACTAGTGATGACAACTATGATGAAATTGCTATTAATCATGCTAATCAAGATGAAACGAATGACAATGATAAGAAGGAGATTGAGCTTCTAACTAAAGAACTAAACACTCTTAAGTTAGCTCATGAAACAACTCTAGAGGATCATAGAGAGCTCCTAAAGACTCATGAGAAGCTATGCTTCAAGAAGCTAAATTTAGAACAAGAGCATGGGTTCCTAAAAGCAATCAATGATGATCTTCGAAAGAAGAGTTCTTCTTACATTGCCAAGTGTTTACTCTTGTCTACTGATACGTCTCCAACGTATCTATATTTTTTGATTGTTCCATGCTATTATATTATCTACCTTGGATGTTTTATATGCATTTATATGATATTTTATATGATTTTTGGGACTAACCTATTAACCTAGAGCCCAGTGTCAGTTTCTGTTTTTCCTTGTTTTTGAGTTTCGTAGAAAAGGAATATCAAACGGAGTGCAATTGACCTGAAAATTTACGGAGAATATTTTTGGAAAATATAAAAAACACTGGAACAAAAAGATATCAAAGAAGAGTCCTGAGGCCACCACAAGGGTGGAGGGCGCGTCCCCCCTAGGGCGCGCCCCCGTCCTTGTCATTACCTCGTGCCCCCTGACTTGCCCCCGACGCCAACACCTCCTATAAATCCCAAAACCTCCAGAACATAACCTAGATCGCAAGTTCCGCTGCTGCAAGCCTATGTAGCCACGAAAAACGAATCGAGAGCCCGTTCGGGCACCCTGAGGGCGAAACCATCACCGGCGGCCATCTTCATCATCCCAACGCTCTCCATGATGAGGAGGGAGTAGTTCACCCTCCGGGCTGAGGGTATGTACCAGTAGCTATGTGTTTGATCTCTCTCTCTCTCTCTCTCTCTCTCTCTCTCTCGTGTTCTTGATTTGGCACGATCTTGATGTACCACGAGCTTTGTTACTATAGTTGAATCATATGGTGTTTCTCCCCCTCTACCTTCTTGTAATGGATTGAGTTTTCCCTTTGAAGTTATCTTATCGGATTTAGTCTTTAAGGATTCGAGAACACTTGATGTATGTCTTGCATGTGCTTATCTGTGGTGATAATGGGATATTCACGTGATCCACTTGATGTATGTTTTGGTGATCAACTTGCGATTTCTGTGACCTTGTGAACTTATGCATAGGGGTTGGCACACGTTTTCGTCTTGACTCTCCGGTAGAAATTTTGGGGAACTCTTTGAAGTTCTTTGTGTTGGTTTGAATAGATAAATCTGAGATTGTGTGATGCATATCATAGAGCTATAAGTGTATGAAAGCTCAACGAAAGAAACTAAGTGGGTGTGCATCCAACTCGCTTGCTCACGAAGACCTAGGGCAATTTGAGGAAGCCCATCATTGGAATATACAAACCAAGTTCTATAATGAAAAATTCCCACTAGTATATGAAAGTGACAACATAAGAGATTCTCTATCTTGAAGATCATGGTGCTACTTTGAAGCACAAGTGTGGAAAAAGGATAGTAACATTGTCCCTTCTCTCTTTTTCTCTCATTTTTTTATTTGGGCCTTCTCTTTTTTCTCTCTTTTTTGGCCTCTTTTATTTTTATTTTCCGTCCGGAGTCCCATCCCGACTTGTGGGGGAATCATAGTCTCCATCATCCTTTCCTCACTGGGACAATGCTCTAATAATGAAGATCATCACACTTTTATTTACTTACAACTCAAGAATTACAACTCGATACTTAGAAAAAATTATGAATCTATGTGAATGCCTCCAGCGGTGTACCGGGGTATGCAATGACTCATGAGTGACATGTATGAAAGAATTATGAATGGTGGCTTTGCCACAAATACAATATCAACTACATGATCATGCAAAGCAATATGACAATAATGAAGCGTGTCATAATAAATAGAACGGTGGTAAGTTGCATGGCAATATATCTCAGAATGGCTATGGAAATGCCATAATAGGTAGGTATGGTGGCTGTTTTGAGGAAGGTATATGGTGGGTATATGATACCGGCGAAAGGTGCACGGTATTAGAGAGGCTAGCAATGGTGGAAGGATGAGAGTGCGTATAATCCATGGACTCAACATTAGTCATAAAGAACTCACATACTTATTGCAAAAATGTATTAGTTATCGAAACAAAATGTCTGCGCATGATCCTAGGGGGATAGATTTGTAGTAAAAGATCATCGCTCGTCCCCGACCACCACTCATAAGGAAGACAATCAATAAATAAATCATGCTCCGACTTCATCACATAACGGTTCACCATATGTGCATGCTACGGGAATCACAAACTTTAGAACAAGTATTTCTCAAATTCACAACTACTCAACTAGCATGACTCTAATATCACCATATTCATATCTCAAAACAATTATCAAGTATCAAACTTCTCTTAGTATTCAATGCATTTTAAAGTTTTTATCTTGGATGCCTATCATATTAGGACTAATTTTATAACCAAAGCAAATTACCATGCTGTTCTAAAGGACTCTCAAAATAATATAAGTTAAGCATGAGAGATCAATAACTTCTATAAAATATAACAACGTCGTGCTCTGAAAGATATAAGTGAAGCACTAGAGCAAAAACTATATAGCTCAAAAGATATAAGTGAGGCATAAAGAGTATTCTAATAAATTCCGATAAATGTGTGTCTCTCTCAAAAGGTGTGTACAGCAAGTATGATTGTGGTGAAATAAAAAGCAAAGACTCAAATCATACAAGACGCTCCAAGCAAAACACATATCATGTGGTGAATAAAAATATAGCTCCAAGTAAAGTTATCGATGGACGAAGACAAAAGAGGGATGCCTTAGGGGCATCCCCCAGCTTTGGCTTTTTGGTGTCCTTGGATTTACCTTGGGGTGCCTTGGGCATCCCCAAGCTTAGGCTCTTGCCACTACTTGTTCCATAATCCATCAAATCTTTACCCAAAACTTGAAAACTTCACAACACAAAACTCAACAGAAAATCTCATGAGCTCCGTTAGCGAAAGAAAACAAAACACCACTTCAAGGTACTGTAATGAACTCATTATTTATTTGTATTGGTGTTAAACCTACTGTATTCCAACTTCTCTATGGTTCATAAAATCCATTACTAGCCATAGATTCATCAAAATAAGCAAACAACACATGAAAAACAGAATCTGTCAAAAACAGAACAGTCTGCGGTAATCTGTATCTAACGCAAACTTCTGTAACTCCCAAAATTCTTAAATAAATTGATGGACGTGAGGAATTTATCTATTAATCATCTACGAAAAGAATCAACTAAATATCACTCTCTAGTAAAAAGTTGTATCTAATCTCGTGAGCGCTAAAGTTTCTGTTTTTTACAGTAAGATCAAAAAGACTTCACCCAAGTCTTCCCAAAGGTTCTATTGGCAAAAACACTAATTAAAACATAAAAATACATCTAACCAGAGGCTATATTAAAGATTTATTACTAAGCATAACCAAAAAGTAAGAAACAAAAATAAATTTGGGTTGTCTCCCAACAAGCGCTATTGTTTAACGCCCCTAGCTAGGCATTTATAATTTCGATGATGCTCAAATGAAAGACAAGAATTGAAGCACAAAGAGAGCATCATATAGCATGTGAAAAACACATATAAGTCTAACATACTTCCCATGCATAGGCATATTATGGGCAAACAAATTATCAATACAAGCAAATACTAGCATATGCAAGGAAGAAGTGAGAAACAATAGCAATCTCAACATAACGAGAGGTAATTTAGTAACATGAAAATTTCTCCAACCGTATTTTCCTCTCTCATAATAATTACACGTGGGATCATATTCAAATTCAACAATATAGCTATCACATAATATTTTCTCTACATAATCAACATGCATGCAAAGTTGACACTCTTCCAAAATAGTGGGAATATCATTAACTAAAGTCATGACCTCTCCAAACCCACTTTTATCAAAAATACCATAAGATTGAATATTCTCCAAATATGTGGGATCTAAAGTTGACACTCTTCCAAAACCACTTTCAATATTATTGCAAACATTATTATCAATCTCATATTCATCATGGGGCTTCAATAAACTTTCAAGATCATAAGAAGAATCACCCCAATCATGATCATTGCAACAAGTAGAGGACATAGCAAAACTAGCATCCCCAAGCTTAGGGTTTTGCATATTATTAACACAATTTACATAAATAGAATTTATAATAAAATCATTGCAATCATGCTTATTATTCAAAGATCTATCGTGAATCGCTTCATAAAGTACTTCATCGCAATTTTCAGATTAACGAATTTCAAGCAAAACCTCATAAAGATAATCTAGTGCACTAAACTCACTAGCAATAGGTTCATCATAATTGGATATCTTAAAGAGATTAGCAAGTGGATGAGGATCCATAAAAATAGATTTTTAGCAAGCGAAGATGCAAGCACATAGAAGGCACATGACAACACAAGCAAACGAAAAAGACGAATGGAAGAGGGGCGAATAAAACGGCAAGGGTGAAGTGGGGGAGAGGAAAACGAGAGGCAAATGGCAAATAATGTAATGCGAGGGATAAGAGTTTGTGATGGGTACTTGGTATGTCTTGACTTGTGCGTAGACTCCCCGGCAACGGCGCCAAAAATGCTTCTTGCTACCTCTTAGCATGCGTTGGTTTTTCCCTTGAAGAGGAAAGGGTGATGCAGCAAAGTAGCGTAAGTATTTCCCTCAGTTTTTGAGAACCAAGGTATCAATCCAGTAGGAGGCCACACGCAAGTCCCTCGTACCTACACAAACAAATAAGAACGTTGCAAGCAACACGATAAAGGGGTTGCCAATCCCTTCACGGCCACTTGCAAAAGTGAGACCTGATAGAGATGATAAGATAATATTTTTGGTATTTTTATGATAGAGATTGAAAGTAAAGATTGCAAAATAAATGGTGCCAGAAATAGCTTGTTGACTGTAACACCCCAAAATTCTTAGTCTTGTTTTATTAATATAAAATTTTGCCAGGAAATTTAACTTTCCTTTTCTTGGTTTTCTTGATTTCAGAACCATTCTTTTCTTGGATTTTTATGGAATTTTTTTACCTCAAGTGAAAAACTTCCCAATTTCACTGGACTCTTTTATCCTCTCAAATAAAACATTTCTTCTATCAGTAGGATTATTTATATAATTATTCTTTCCATGAGCTTTATTTCTCCAAAAGGGTTTTTCATAAGTTTAGGATCCCATTTGCACTGCAACCCTTTTATAAATCCTTTCAAAAATCCCACCAAAATTTGGAGATGTCATATGATGTTTTTAAGCCACCTTTATGCAAAAATACCTTCTGTCCTTTGGTAATTTTGAGCTCTACACCAGTTTTTCAAATCTGGTCCGATGGATGAACTGCACTTCTGACCTCTTTAAATATTTCTTTAAAGCTTCCACCAAAATTGTGGGATGTTAGTAGCAGCATATGATTCAACTTTATGCAAAAACCCAGCTTTGTTCTTTGAAAATTTTGAGTGGATTAACCTCTTTTCCATTCTGGTCCAACTTGATGGTTTGTACAACAACCACATTTTTAGTTGCTCCTTTATCCTTGATTCCTTTTCCTACTTGTAGTCCTCCCTGTTAAACCCCTAAGTCCAGGAGCAAGCACCCATTGGATCATTTTGGATCTGAAGTAATGCCATTTACCTCTGTCCAGAATGGAAGTTTTGCAAAACTTGCACTAGCAAGTTTGTGCTTTGGACAAACTAACCTCACCACCCTCTCTTTCATCTAAAGAGAGCCCAACCTGGAAGATTTGGCCACTCCAAGAAATACCTAGATGCCTGTGGCATTTTGTCAAACACCTTGAGAGCATGGGCCATGATTGGGCATGAGTTTTTGTTTTCATAGTGGACTGATTCACGACTGCACCAACATGCCCCATGGATTTGCCTTAATCTACAACCCCACCCTGCTAACCCTCTTGTAGTTTAAAGCCCCCTAGCATGCTTTAGCATTTTGTCGAGCATGTTCCGTGGGTGCTCTAGGCGCGAGCAGAGCGCGCGTTTTGCACATGCCGCTGCCGAAGCGTGCGTCATACCAGCTTGGCCCACCTCGCATAGCCGCCACGCCGCTCCCCTCTCAACAGAATGCGCCAAGCAGCCCTGGTGCCCTGCAGCACCGCCGACAGAGCTCCTTGGCGGCACGCCGGCGTCCGCAGCGCGTCTCTGCCAGGTCGGTGCTGCCCAGGCCTCTCTCGCTCGCCACCTGCCCCTGGAACAACTCAACCTCATCCTCTCGCGTGTCCTCTAGCTCTCGTCGTCACCACGACGCCCTGCCGCTACAGGGAGGCGGTTCGCCGGCGAACTTATCCACGGCCGCCGCAAACCGACCTCGTTGCGCTATAAAGAGAGGCTCTCGAGCACGTTAAGTTCACTAGGCAGCCTCGGCATGCTCCCTAGTTCTTAGTGGCAGCCAATCAACCCGGGAGGTCTTCTTCCCCACCTCCGGCAGCAGCCGCCGCCACCGCCCGCCATTCCGGGCGCCACGAGCCTCCCGTCTCCACTCTCTTCACCAGGAACTCCCTCTCCCCCTAGTGAATCCATCCCCCTACTCAATCTTGATCGGGACTCGCCGCGGGCAAAAAAAAAACCCACTTTGCCCGACGACCGCCGTCCGCTGCGAAGCTCGCCGCCGGCAGCTCCGTCTACCCCAGAGACCGTAGCGACCACCGGAGTGACCGTCTCGATCCCCTGAGCCCACGGATGGCCTCCGTTTCCCGAACGGTGCCGCCATTCGCCGGCGGGCATCGCCGGAGTCCCGCCTCCGCTCGGGGCAGAGGAAGAGGAGGGAGGCCGACTAGTCAAACCTGACCAGTGGGTCCCCGGCCTTGTCGATGACTCCCAGCAGTCCACGCTGGTTAAGTGGAAACGTATTTCCAGAATACGCCTTCGACGTGTACGTATAATCGAACCGTTTTCTATTTCCGTTTTATTTTAAATAACATATTTTGACCAAAACTTTGACCGCCTATAACTTTTTAATTATAACTCCAAATGAATTGATTCCTTTTCCTACCTCTCTCAAATTTGATCTAGTTTATTTTAAGATTTATTTGAAAAAATTTCAAGACAAATTTTTGTGCTGTTTTAAATTTGTGTGTTTATTCAAATTTATTTAAAATAGGACTTTGGAGAGAGAGAAGCAAACTATCAAAAGTTTTGGAGTGCACCCTGCCTTTCCACATATTTATGGCAAGCATTACGAACCACGGCATAATATTTTGCATACATTGTTTGACACGATTATGGCACCACTTCAAAACGTGGAACTCGTTATTTTATGTGGTGATGTGATCGTTTGCATAAATGCTTATTTGAAATTTCCTTGCTGTTGGAAATGGACATGCTTGTGATAATGATCATCCTCGTATGCATTTCGTGCCTACCGGAAGGAAACGGGAAAGTCTCTGTCTTGGGTAGACCCGAGCTTGTCCCTAGTTCCTCGTCGAGACGAGTGTGTCCGGCATGGCATGAGGGGCATGATGAGTGATGATTCTATCTGTTGGATGAAATATGTTCGTTATGCTAATCATGCAGGGAATACTTAAACCTCCTGAGTTGACCATAGATCGAGTCTTGTTTCATTAACCCCCATACTTGTTTCGTACTACCACTTGGCTTTACAACAAGTAGGGTACGGTTCAGTAAATCGTCAACCCCTTTCCAGCACACACCGTACAGAGAGGCCATGGTGGAAGATACCGGTTGTAGCTGGTAGGCAGGCCACCACGATCCGGGGCATGGGTGTTTCAGTTGAGACCGAGAGGAGGCCACCCCTTAGGCCTTGAGATATAAATTTGATCCCATGCTATGCGAGGCTGTAGCCTCCCCACTTAGAGTTTTGCTTAACAAGTGCCGTGGGTGATTCCAGACATCCGTAAGTTAAGCTGGTGTGTGCAAGTTAGGTGTGTTTTCAACTAAAAGGCCGTAGACGGAATTAGTCCCGATGGACTAAAGGAATTCGTTACTCGTGGGTAAAGAGTACACCCTCTGCAGAGATTAAACCTATTCGAATAGCCGTGTCCTTGGTTAAGGATTCTGATGCAGGATGGGTCAGGTGTCGGTCTTAGTGTCGGTCTTCGGAGGTGAAGCTGTTAAACAAGAACTGGGATCACAACTTGAGACTTGTAATGATTATGATTATTATTTTGTTATGGACTAACCCGTTATATTATTTGAATTATCGAGTATCCCTGGGATGGTTCTATCTCCTGGATATTCACTCGATTATTTATAAGCCCTTTATGTGGTGTCGCTAAGACGCCTTGATCGTGGCATTACTTGTTATTTATTTTATTTATAAGCCCTTTATGTGGTGTCGCTAAGACGCCTCGATCGTGGCATTACATGTTATTTATTTCCTTTATAAGCCCTTTATGTGGTGTCATTTGACGCCTTTAATCGTGGCATGCTTGATATTTATTTTTACCTTATAAGCCCTTTATGTGGTGTCGCTCAGACACCCGACTGAGGCATGCTTGTTATTTACCATCATTTCGAGACGTCGCTTCAGACATCCGAATGGTGCATTTTATTTCCTACTCTATCATTTCATATTCATTGTTACATATTAATAACCTGCTTGCATGTATCAAGGTTTTCAGCTTATGGTAGCGTTATGATCATAGAATATTTTCAAAGCATGATTATCGGTTGTTATATTATACCTGTGTTCATAATGTTTGCGAGTACATTCAAAGTACTCACTGGCTTGTCCCTGGCTATTTTCTTGGCCAGATTTCTTGCGTGAAGAGGAGCGTTGCGATGACAGCCCCGGAACCTAAGCAATGGGGATAGCAGCCTCGCGAGGATAGGAGTTATCCTGGCCAGCTGTTCCTGTGGATATTGGAGTCCCATAGACACTGATGATCCACAAATCGCTTCCGCCATCAACCATTAGAAACCATTTTTTGTACTCACAGACCAGAAGGGTCTTGTACCACATATTTTGTATTTTGCTTGGAATTTCTGTATCAAGTTGGTGCCTCATCATTCTTGATAATCACAGGGCTGGTGAGTACAACGGCCATTTTCTGGAATTTATTACCCGAAAACCGGTCGCCACAAACTTGGTATCGAGCCAGTGACCATTGGCTAATCCTATCCTAGCCGGGTAAATAAACTTAGGCAAACCAACCCACCGGACCTTAACCTAAACCCAGCCAAGCTTCTCGTACAAGATAGCCACCAAGTGACCCGACACCTTTTGGCGTTGATTGCCCAACCTATCAACCTAGCTTTGTCTATCGCGCACGGTGACCAGCACCCAAGGTGTCTTATTACATAGCGTGCGAAGGAAGACTCCGTCCCCTTTTACTATAAAAAGGGCACGTTAGCCCCAACCCAGCACAGCACAGCCTCTACCCAAAACCAAGCCATAATGCCTGGCCCCGTCGTGCACAATGAGACCATAGCAACCAACCTTGGAGGCTTTGTGACCATACTCGCAAACCTCACCCATCGTGCCTATGCGTTAGAAGAGCCTCCCGAATATGTTGTGTACCAAGGACCCATGAGCGGTGAGCCGTCAATTACGGGCCTTTGTACACATTTACGGTAGGGGTCTAGCGCCCAAGCGCCCCTGAGTTCACCGAAAGAACAACTTCCTTTGAGCCACAAGCCATCCAACTAGCTGCTCGAGAAGCTATAGTTCATCTCCGGCACTTGTCGCCTGAGTTAATCGTCGCTCATTCCACTACTACCCTGCACGTGAAGGGTATGGCGAGACCACCCCAAGTTGCCAGCGGAGATCACGAGAGCGGATCACGTGTTGTTGCACCTAGTGCGCTATGTAGGTGCACTAGAGGAACTGTTCGATCAAATCACCATTGATCTGATCGCAGCTCGTGGAGAGTTGGTTCGTCAAGCCCCGGCAAGAGAAGAGAACGAGCCCGACGCCAACAACCCAGTCGTGCTGTTCGGACACCCAATCGAGACCTTGAGGTCCGCCCCGGCCATCAACCAAGGCGCTTTGATGACCCCAGCAGTGCTTCATCGCCTCTTGGGAGCACACTCCAACGGAGTTGTGGCCAACAACCCCCGAGATGGTCATCATCGCTACCCGAACTGCAGCCCCTCAACCCTCTCCGGCTAATTCCGGCGGTGAGAACCGTGGAGAAGCCTCGACATCCACAAGGCACACCCGCTTGGATGTAAACGAGGTGAACTAAGTCACTCAAGTAGTGTCGAGGTCGATGTATCCCCGCTTTGTAATCATGTGACCATATAGATAAACGCCGCCCGGTCGTCGTGCCTCTGTTTTTAAGCGGTAACCTTGCATAAGCGGATAAAGACGCAGCTTGTATTTTTCCGCATGACTACGAGAACCACCCGACAAACCCCACAGTGATATGTCACTTTGGTGAGATATGTATCTGTGGCTTTGACCCCGACCCTTGGAGCCGAGCTGGCAAATTCATTACCTTTCACCACGGTAAAATGACCCAGCTCCGGTGCTATAAAAAGGCCACCGCGAGACCTTGCCAAGCATCCCTCAACTTGTGCACCCTCCTCACAAACATTTCTTGCCATGCCGAGCCCTAGTATTTATCTGAGAACTCCGGATGCAACCCCGGGTAGCTTTGTCAAAATATTGTGGGATTTTACCTGCGGTACCATGGGCGCTACCCAGCCACCCCAAAGACGAGCTGTTCAAATCGAGAATCACCCTTTCCACCTCGAGATATTGGGCAGCGGTGCACATCCCTCCGTAGAATCCAAACCAAGACCCAACGAAGTCTCCTTCATGGGAAATCTATGCCGACCCACATATGGCCGTAGAAGCTGCTGCATCTGGCGCTTGCTCGCCTTCGATTCGCGGTACCCTATGCGGTGACGAGGGTATTATTACTTTCGAGCCGTGCAGCACCCGGAGGAGTAACATCTTTTCCGGTGGGCGAATTGAGAGAGACCAGTCTGGCCAACCTTGTCCAAGACGTCATCGCTCAAGAGCGTTTAACCCAACGTGTGATGGGTTATCTCGAGCCTCATGATTTAAATCCTCGAGATCGCCGTCGGCGAATCACCGAGGCCCGACCGGAGAGACACATTCATCGACTAATCAATCCACTTTCCCGATAGAAGAGGAGTGTATCCCGATGCAGAGCGTTCTCTCGGGACCCTGTCTGTTACCGTTTCAACTTTAGAGCGTCACCACTGTGTTTATTATTGCAACATTTATTTATGAGTTGTAACTTATGCGCGGTACCCGAGTTTGCACTGACGAGCAATTCTTTAATTTCTATTGTTGTGAGTAGTTACATTGCGTTTGACTCTAATGTATCACTGTTTTCTCTCGCGAGAAATCACGGGTGAGATTTCTTTTCCCTGAGTTGCTGCATCTACACCTTATCACGACGTGGATTATTTTATTTCACACAGAACCACGGCAGCAGACTCACAACCAAAATCATTCGAACACATACACTGCTTGCAAAATCTTGCAACTGTGATACAACTAACTGAGCACCTCCCGACAACAGTTAGCAGCTAACACACCCCACCTACTCCTCGTGATCACCGCCACCGCGGAGAGCCAACACCCGAGCAGCAGCATCACGACCATCATCGAGGATCGCCAGCGCCACGAGCACGGAGAGCCCGGCACGCTGCCGACCCTCCGCTGCAGGATCACGTGCCGATCCGGCACCACCGCCGCCATTAGAGCCTCGCGTCGAGCTTGACAAGCGGAGGCGAGAGGAGAAAGGAGGAGGAGGTGAAGCGAGGTCATGTGGGAGGAAGAAGAGAAGAACACCTCGGCCGTTTTATAGCTCGAGCTCGGTGTACGGTGGGCGAGGTCCACCAGCGCCGCCCGTCGCCCGATCGCCGGTGTTCAGAGGCGAATCCACGAGCAGTGCCGACAGCGCCCAGCCTGAAAGTGAGTGCCGCGCTGCCGGCAGCTAGCACGCCGCGCACTACCGCGGTATTGCCTAGATGCCCTACGAGCTAGACGTCGCCGGTGGAGAAAGCGCGGGAGAGAGGAAGAAGAAAGAACCAGAGGAAGAAGAAGAGATCGGCGGTGGACCTGGGTCCACACAGCCGACCAGGGAGCAACTTGTGCTCGAATGCGACCAGCGTATTTTTTTTAAATTTAGAATTTATTCTAAATTTATATCCAGCGTAGAAATCGCTCGTTTTTCCCCAAAACCGTGGATTTTTCCACGCCGCGCCAGTGTTCCACACTGTGGTTTTGCACCACTTATTGCCCTCTCACTGTAGCCGCATTTGTTTTAATGCATTTTTTTTATAAAAATAGCTCTTAGCAAATCTCGAGGACAAGATTTTTCTTAAGGGGGGTAGTGTTGTAACACCCCAAAATTCTTAGTCTTGTTTTATTAATTAAAATTTTTGCCAGGAAATTTAACTTTCCTTTTCTTGGTTTTCTTGATTTCAGAACCATTCTTTTCTTGGATTTTTATGGAATTTTTTTACCTCAAGTGAAAAACTTCCCAATTTCTTGGACTCTTTTATCCTCTCAAATAAAACATTTCTTCTATCGGTAGGATTATTTATATAATTATTCTTTCCATGAGCTTTATTTCTCCAAAGGGTTTTTCATAAGTTTAGGATCCCATTTGCACTTTGCAACCCTTTTATAAATCCTTTCAAAAATCCCACCAAAATTTGGAGATGTCATATGATGTTTTTAACCCACCTTTATGCATAAATACCTTCTGTCCTTTGGTAATTTTGAGCTCTACAGCAGTTTTTCAAATCTGGTCCACTGGACAGATTTGCACTACAACCTATTTAAATATTTCTTTAAAGCTTCCACCAAAATTATGGGATGTTAGTAGCAGCATATGATTCAACTTTATGCAAAAACCCAGCTTTGTTCTTTGAAAAATTTGAGTGGATCAATCTCTTTTCCATTCTGGTCCAACTTGATGGTTTGTACATCAACCACATTTTTAGTTGCTCCTTTATCCTTGATTCCTTTTCCTACTTGTAGTCCTCCCTGTTAAACCCCTAAGTCCAGGAGCAAGCACCCATTGGATCATTTTTGGATCCTGAAGTAATGCCATTTACCTCCTGTCCAGAATGGAAGTTTTGCAAAACTTGCACTAGCAAGTTTGTGCTTTGGACAAACTAACCTCACCACCCTCTCTTTCATCTAAAGAGAGCCCAACCTGGAAGATTTGGCCACTCCAAGAAATACCTAGATGCTTGTGGCATTTTGTCAAACACCTTGAGAGCATGGACAGATTGGGCATGAGTTTTTGTTTTCATAGTGGACTGATTCCTGACCAGACCAGCATGTCCCATGGATTTGCCTTAACCTACAACCCCACCCTACTAACCCTCTTGTAGTTTAAAGCACCCTAGCATGCTTTAGCATTTTGTCGAGCACGTTCCGTGCGTGCTCTGGGCGCGAGCCGAGCGCGCGTTTTGCACATGCCGTGCCCGAGCCGCCGCGTCGCGCCCCTGGCTTGGCCCACCCTGCATAGCCGCGCCACGCGCTCCCCCTCTCACCAGAATGCGCCAAGCAGCCCTGGTGCCCTGCAGCACCGCCGACAGAGCTCCTTGGCGGCACGCCGGCGTCCACATCGCGTCTCTGCCAGGTCGGTGCCGCCCAGGCCTCTCCCGCTCGCCACCTGCCCCTGGAACAGTTCAGCCTCATCCTCTCGCGTGTCCTCTAGCTCTCGTCGTCGCCACGACGCCTTGCCGCTACAGGGAGGCGGTTCGCCGGCGAACTTATCCAAGGCCGCCGCAAACCGACCTCATTGCGCTATAAAGAGAGGCCCTCGAGCATGTTCCGTTCACTAGGCAGCCACAGCATGCTCCCCTAGTTCTTCCGTGGCAGCCAATCAACATGGGGAGGTCTTATTCCCCACCTCCGGCAGCTGCAGCCGCCGGCACCGCCCCGGCCATTCCGGCGCCACCAGAGCCTCCCCCTCTCCACTCTCTTCACCACGAACTCCCTCTCCCCCTAGTGAATCCATCCCCCTACTCAATCTTGATCGGGACTCGCCGCGGGAAAAAAAAACCCACTTTGCCCGACGACCGCCGTTCGCTGCGAAGCTCGCCGCCGGCAGCTCCGTCCACCCCAGAGACCGTAGCGACCACCGGAGTGACCGTCTCGATCCCCTGAGCCCACGGATGGCCTTCGTTTCCTGAACGGTGCCGCCGTTCGCCGGCGAGCATCGCCGGAGTCCCGCCTCCACTCGGGGCAGAGTAAGAGGAGGGAGGCCGACTAGTCAAACGACGGTGGGTCCCTGGGCCACTGTCGGTGACTCCCAGCAGTCCACGCTGGTTAAGTGGAAACGTATTTCCAGAATACGCCTTCGACGTGTACGTATAATCGAACCGTTTTCTTTTTCTGTTTTATTTTAAATAAAAGATTTTGACCAAAACTTTGACCGTCTATAACTTTTTAATTATAACTCCAAATGAATTGATTCCTTTTCCTACCTCTGTCGAATTTGATCTAATTTATTTTAAGATTTATTTGAAAAAATTTCAAGACAAATTTTTGTGCTGTTTTAAATTTGTGTTTTTATTCAAATTTATTTAAAATAGGACTTTGGAGAGAGAGAAGCAAACTATCAAAAGTTTTGGAGTGCACCCTGCCTTTCCACATATTAAAGGCAAGCATTCTGAACCCTGGCATAATATTTTGCATACATTATTTGACACGATTATGGCACCACTTCAAAACGTGGAACTCGTTATTTTATGCGGTGATGTGATCGTTTGCATAAATGCTTATTTGAAATTTCCTTGCTGTTGGAAATGGACATGCTTGTGATAATGATCTTCCTCGTATGCCTTTCGTGCCTACCGGAAGGAAAACATGAAAGTCTCTGTCTTGGGTAGACCCGAGCTTGTCCCTAGTTCCTCGTCGAGGCAGTGTGTCCAACATGGCATGAGGGGTATGATGAGTGATGATTCTATCATTGGATGAAATATATTCGTTATGCTAATCATGTAGGGAATACTTAAACCTCTGAGTCGACCATATATCGAGTCTTGTTCGATAACCCCCATACTTGTTTCAGTACTACCACTTGGCTCTACAACAAGTAGGGTAGGGTTCGATAAGTCGTCAACCCCTTTCGACACACACCGTCTGAGAGAGGCCATGGTGGAAGATACCGGTTGTAGCTGGTAGGCGAGCCACAGTCCGGGGCATGGGTGTTTCGGTTGAGACCGAGAGGAGGCCACCCCTTAGGCCTTGATATAAATTTGATCCCATGCTATGCGAGGCTGAAGCCTCCCCACTTAGAGTTTTGCTTAACAAGTGTCGTGGGTGATTCCGGACAGGTAAGTTAATTTGGTGTGTGCAAGTTAGGTGTGTTTTCAACTAAAAGGCCGTAGACGGAATTAGTCCCGATGGACTAAAGGAATCCGTTACTCGTGGGTAAAGAGTACACCCTCTGCAGAGATTAAACCTATTCGAATAGCCGTGTTCTTGGTTAAGGATTACAGTCTGGGATGGGTCAGGTGTCGGTCTTAGTGTCGGTCTTTGGAGGAGAAACTGTTAAACCAGGCGGGATCGCAACTTGAGACTTGTAATGATTATGATTATTATTTTGTTATGGACTAACCCGTTATATTATTTGAATTATCGAGTATCCCTGGGATGGTTCTACCTCCTGGATATTCACTGTGATTATTTATAAGCCCTTTATGTGGTGTCTCTAAGACGCCCGACTATGGCATTACTTGTTATTTATTTTATTTATAAGCCCTTTATGTGGTGTCGCTAAGACGCCCGACTGTGGCATTACTTGTTATTTATTTTATTTATAAGCCCTTTATGTGGTGTCGCTAAGACGCCTTGGTAATAACATTACTTGTTATTTATTTCCTTTATAAGCCCTTTATGTGGTGTCATTGAGACGCCTTGATCAGCATGCTTGATATTTATTTTACCTTATAAGCCCTTTATGTGGTGTCGCTCGGACACCGGTGAGGCACGCTTGTTATTTACCATCGATTCGAGGCGTCGCTTGGACATCCGAATGGTGCATTTTATTTCCTACTCTGTCATTTCATATTCATTGTTACATATTAATAATCTGCTTGCATGTATCAAGGATTTCAGCTTATGGTAGCGTTGTGATCATAGAATATTTTCAAAGCATGATTATCGGTTGTTATATTATACTGTGTTCATAATGTTTGCGAGTACATTCAAAGTACTCCTTTGGCTTGTCACAGCTATTGTCTTGGCCAGATTTCTTGCGTGAAGAGGAGCGTTGCGATGACAGCCCCGGAACCTAAGCAATGGGGATAGTAGCCTCGCGAAGATAGGAGTTATCCTGGTCAGCTGTTCCTGTGGATATTGGAGTCCCATAGACGCTGATGATCCACAAACCGCTTCCGCCATCAACCATTAGAAACCATTTGTTGTACTCACAGACCAGAAGGGTCTTGTACCACATATTTTGTATTTTGCTTGGAATTTCTGTATCAAGTTGGTGCCTCATCAGCTAACAGTAATCCTGGGGCTGGTGAGTACAACGACCATTTTCTGGAATTTATTACGCGAAAAACCGGTCGCCACATTGACGGGAGATTAATATGATGGAAAATATACCCGGGGGCCATAGGTTTCACTAGTGGCTTCTCTCAAGATAGCATAAGTATTACGGTGGGTGAAGAAATTAATGTCGAGCAATTGATAGAAAAGTGCATAATTATGAGAATATCTAGGCATGATCATGTATATCACGTCCGACAAGTAGACCGACTCACCTTTTGCATCTACTACTATTACTCCACACATCGACCGCTATCCAGCATGCATCTAGAGTATTAAGTTCATAAGAACGGAGTAACGCATTAGGTAAGATGACATGATGTAGAGGGATAAACTCAAGGAATATGATATAAACCCCATCTTTTTATCCTTGATGGCAACAATACAATACGTGTCGTTTCCCCTATTGTCACTGGGATCGAGCACCGCATGATTGAACCCAAAGCTAAGCACTTCTCCCATTGCAAGAAAGATCAATCTAGTAGGCCAAACCAAACTAATAATTCGAGGAGACTTGCAAAGATAACCAATCATACATAAAAGAATTCAGAGAAGATTCAAATATTGTTCATAGATAATCTTGATCATAAACACACAATTCATCGGATCTCGACAAACACACCGCAAAAAGAGTTACATCGAATAGATCTCCAAGAAGATCGAGGAGAACTTTGTATTGAGATCCAAAGAGAAAGAAGAAGCCATCTAGCTAATAACTATGGACCCGAAGGTCTGAGGTAAACTACTCACACATCATCGGAGAGGCTATGGTGTTGATGTACAAGCCCTCCGTGATCGGTGCCCCTTCCGGCGGAGCGCTGGAAAAGGCCCCAAGATGGGATCTCATGGGTACAGAAGGTTGCGGCAGTGGAAATAGGGTTTCGTGGTGCTCCTGGATGTTTTCGGGGTACGTAGGTATATATAGGAGGAAGAAGTAGGCCGATGGAGCCACGAGGGGCCCACGAGGGTGGAGGGCGCGCCCAGGGGGGTAGGCGTGCCCCCCTGCCTTGTGGCCTCCTTGTTGGTTGCTTGACGTCCACTCCAAGTCATCTGGATCATGTTTGTTCCAAAAATCACGCTCCCGAAGGTTTCATTCCGTTTGGACTGTTTGATATTCTTTTTCTGCGAAACACTGAAATAGGCAAAAAACAGCAATTTGCACTGGGCCTTGGCTTAATAGGTTAGTCCCAAAAATAATATAAAAGTGTATAATAAAGCCCATTAAACATCCAAAACATAATATATAATAGCATGGAGCAATCAAAAATTATAGATACGTTGGAGACGTATCACCCATGTGGAGGACTCGGCGTACAACACGAAGCTACGAGAGTCGTGGAGGACTCTATCCCCACTGGTGATAAGCCGACTATATATGATTTGTATACACACATGCACAATGCCTGGTATTCATGTGTACTTTGTACACACCCCTATCACTAATATACAGTACCAGGAGTAGGCTTTTTCCCCAACTGCAAGGGTCCGAACTTGGGTAAAACTTTGCCTCGTGTTACCATCCAGCCCAACAGTCAGGGATATCCTACCGAATGATCTGATGGAATCATATCTGCCAACTACTAAGAGAGAGGTGTGTATCTTAGGGGGGAGGGGTAATGTGTGCGAGAGAGGCCTAAAGATAATGTGCGTGCAGGAGACACGTAGGCACATATATGTGCGTATAGAGGGCTAGTAGAGACCATGCATGTGTATATATGCATGTGAGAGAAATAGTGTTTTCCAGCTGAGATTAGTGAAAAGAGTGGTACATAGTAATCAGAAAGAGAGAGAGAGATACCGAGAGAGTGTGTGCGTGAGACACCCCGACACCCCGGGAGAGATTGTGAGCATGTGTGAAAGAGAAATGCCGATGTATATAAAGTGTGTGCACTTATGCGTTAGATAGATAGATATATAGCGCATTTGTGAGAATGGGCCGAGGCATAGTGCATCTATGTGTAAAAGGCGGTTCTACGCATTAAATTAAAATATAAATGGCATTATTATTTTTGGATGAGATCATGAATTTTGCAATTTACATATGGACAAAAATCGGTCTATCAGACACCCATACTCTATTGAATTCTAGCATGTGCATGTGTTTATTTCATATTATCGATCCATAGAGTGAGAGCGGTTTGAAATCTGTGCAATGCATTGCTTTTGCAATTCATATATAAACATTAATTAGTGCACTCCATGTTGTTAGTGTGAATCACTTTATACATTTGTCACTTACATGGATACATTCCAAATTGCTATCTACGAAATAGAATACATGTTGAATTCAACATAAAGGGGGTTTCAAAGATTCAAATTCATAGGAAGTGCATTCATCTATTTGAACCCGAGATAATGGGATCTGTAAATCAGATCTAAAAGGGGGCATCAATCTTTGTTGTGCGTTTGAACATGCTATATATTCATACGCATGTCTAACTATTTTTTTGCAACCAAGGAGATCATATCTGGAACCATGCAGGAATTGTGGTAAGTTGCATATTTTTTAATACATACTCGTGTACAATGTATATTCAAATGTACCCCCTCTATTCCAAAATAATCGTAGTTTTAGGATTTTCAAGAGTAAAGATTTGTGAAGTTTGACAAATCCTGAAAGTTCAATTCAAGAGAACCGAAAACATTAATGCTTCAGCTCCCAAATAGTGAATAAAGCGCCAAATAAGCTATGGTCACCCGAAACCGCGCGAGACTAATGTTTGGTGGTAGAAAATTACTGTCCTGACTCTGGCACGTGTAGCCTATCGACCCGATGTCCAAAGGTCTAAACCGGGGTAGGTTTGTAACTTCACCAAGACGCCAGTCTCAACCGCCTTTGAGAAGCATTCATACGCCGTGGGCACCTAAACACTCATGCGCTCGGCCGAAATCTATCCCGCCCACCATTTGGGACACCTGAGATTACTGTCCTACCCCCAACCCGCAATATGTTCAAAATTTTAGATGGGGGCAAAGTTTGTAACTTTCCCCAAATTTCAAACAAGCGCGTCCCAAACCAAAACATTGTTTACCCTTAGTTCCGCCTCCCTCTGTTTCCCCATTCATACTCCGTGGGCGCCAAAACAGCCTCTCCACCAGCCGCGAAACCCCCAGCCTCCTCTGTCCTGCACCCCATCGCACCCAATCCACCGCCGCCCTCCTCCATCACGCCGGAGCCGGTACCCCGACGTCATCGTCCAACGCAACCGCAACCGCAACGCGCTCAAGGACTTAGCAGCTGAAGCCAAGGCAGAGCTGCCTCCACAACACTGACGCCGACGTGCACCGTACCAAAACCACTTCGACCACGCCGTCCTGCACCTCACCGCTGCCGCTCCACTGTCGCAACCGTCCACCGCACCGGAGCTGTTCCCGCTACGCCGCCATTCGCCGCCTCGGATCTGGTTCCCCGCCGCCGACAGAAGGCCACCACACCACAGTCAACAACTTGGCCATGGGTTCGTCCAAGGCTCCACCGTGCTCCACAACTTCTCATTTCTAGCAAACCACAAGAAGATCGTTGGAAAAGCAGAAGGACGACACATCACTCCCAACAGAAAAGGGGTACTCCTCTTTCCTTATTAATGCAAATCTTATGTCTCTGCTCACACCGTATTCATCCGACGAAAGAAACTAGTCGAGTGCTTCGTACTGCATCTTCTTTGTGATACCAAATGCACAAGGTTTCCTCTCATTTACTATTTCACCTTTGCTAGAGGTCAGTAGCCCGCCTGGATTTCAATTCAGGGTCAGTCGAATCGCAATTAGAAGAAGCAGCACCCGCTTGGGCGCGCGAAGCACCTAGTCCGCCTGTTCGCCGGGGAAGCGACGCATCCGTGTCTATCATAGGGTGTGGGGCGTAGGAGCTGCTTGCACCTGATCTAGAGGTCAGGGGGCTTAAAGGGATGGCCGGGGGCGGTGCCAAGCACGGCGGTGCATTGAGGTCGAAAGGAGAGCGGAGACAGGGGACTGGGTCGATGGTCGCTGGCGTTTCGAGGAAGATCGTAACACTGACTGCCTGGAGGTAGATGAAGGCGATCTGCCCGTTCTTTGTACATCGGACGATGCAGAAAAAATGGACTGACCTATTTGTTTTCAGTCGACTATTATTTTCATAGGACCACACCATGTGGTGTGCTGGAGGAGCATCTGCATTTCCCAGCCATCCCTATGCTCATATTTCAAAATCCTAGAATCTAGTAATTTTGTGTGCCATGCATGTTGTAGAGCTCGCATATGTCTCCCGTCATTTATTTCTCACCTACCTGCTATCTGCTACCTTTACACTATACTACTTGTGCACACACTTAACCCATACTCACACTATTGTTTTTTATGCATGGGTATTTCAGACTCTGACGCAGTGTTGATGAATACAAAAAAGAAAAGACAGAAGTTGCTCCAGTGTAATTCGAAGATAAGCACTAAGCCTCTCAGCGCTCTAAAGGGTGCAGTGCCAGCAGATGGAGACAATAAACGTAGCTCTGCAGTTGATGATCTCAATTGCCACACACAAGCATCCCAGGTGCTTGCTTTAACTTCACGCTGTCAAATGTGGTTGCATGTTGCATATGGTGTCTAGCTTGTATTGCTTCCAATTTGGTTAAATTGCATCAGCTTACTTTACACATTATACCTTTGATAATTACATGCCTTCCTATTTTTGATACATACTACATATGTCTATTACCCATGTTCGTACATCAAACTAATGCTCTTTTGTATCCCTCGTCAATCACTTATGATGAGACAGTCACCCCAGTGGGTTACTGTGAGACGCGCTACTAGTTTAAAGAGAGTGTCATCCTCCCCACATGATTCTCAAGAAACAGCGAGGCTAAATGAAGATAGTCAACGTAGCTCTCTAGTTGATGACGCAATTCCCCCACACCACCATCGCAGTTGCATGCTCTTACTTGGCAGTGTGATATGTGGTTGCATGTTGCATATGGTGTCTACCTTGTAATGCTTATAATTAGGGTAAAGTGCATCTGCTTAGTTAACACATTATACCTGTGAATATGACATGTGTTCCTGTTTTTGGTACATATTACGTCTTTCTATTAACCATGTTCTTACATCAAACTACTTTTATTGTGTATCCCTCATCAATCACTTATGACGACACACCTTCAAGTTGATAATGTAATATTGGTTGCATCTTGCATATTGAAAGTGCAACTATCCCTAGGTGGTTTTGGTAATTCATAACAACATATAGCTCATTGAGCTAATGCTATTCCAAGACAAATATTTCAGGAAAGCTCAATGAATGGCATGGCATGGATGATGAAAGTGGATCCCTCAAAATATTAAGGACAAAGGATTGGCTCAAGCTCAAAAGATCAAGACTCTACATTTTACATTTTAGTGATCCAAGATCACATTGAGTCTATAGGAAAAGCCAATACTATCAAGGAGGGATGAGGTGTTGCTTAATGAGCCTCTTGCTTCATGTGCTTAGTGATATGCTCCAAAACCCTCAACTACTTTCTCACATCCACATATGACCTAAACCTAAAGTCAAAATCGGTCCTACCGATCCTTTCTATCCGGCGCCACCGAGTTCAAATGTCATAGCCACTGCCACAAACCCTATGAAAACCGGTTTCACCGATAGGGATCTCGTTCTCACCGAGATGGGATTGTAATCTCTCTGTTTCCCTTCGTAACATTTTCGTCTAACCGAAGTGAGCGATCGGTCCCACCGAGATTGCAATGTAAACTCTCTGTTTCCCTTTCGTAACTTTTCGGTCTTACCGAAAGAGCGAATCGGTCCCACCGAGTTTACCTGACCAACTCTCTGGTTAGCTAATTACCAAAATCGGTCTCAACCGAAGTTTGTATGTCAGTCTCACCGAGATTACGTTATGCCCTAACCCTAACCATATCGGTCTTACCGAGTTGCATATCGGTCCCACCGAAATACCCTAACGGTCACTAGGTTCACTAAATCGGTCCGACCGAGTTTGTTGATTCGGTCCCACCGAGTTTGGTAAATTGTGTGTAACGGTTAGATTTTGTGTGGAGGCTATATATACCCCTCCACCTCCTCTTCATTCGTGAAGAGAGCCATCAGAACAAATCTACACTTCCAACTTACCGGGTTAGAGAGAACCACCTACTCATGTGTTGAGGCCAAGATATTCCATTCCAACCACATGAATCTTGATCTCTAGCCTTCCCCAAGTTGCTTTCCACTCAAATCTTCTTTCCACCAGATCCAAATCCTATGAGAGAGAGTTGAGTGTTGGGGAGACTATCATTTGAAGCACAAGAGCAAGGAGTTCATCATCAACACACCATTTGTTTTGGAGAGTGGTGTCTCCTAGATTGGCTAGGTGTCACTTGGGAGCCTCTGACAAGATTGTGGAGTTGAACCAAGGAGTTTGTAAGGGTAAGGAGATCGCCTACTTCGTGAAGATCTACCGCTAGTGAGGCAAGTCCTTCGTGGGCGACGACCATGGTGGGATAGACAAGGTTGCTTCTTCGTGGACCCTTCGTGGGTGGAGCCCTCCGTGGACTCAGCGCAACCATTACCCTTCATGGGTTGAAGTCTCCATCAACGTGGATGTGCGATAGCACCACCTATCGGAACCACGACAAAAACATCTGTGTCTCCAATTGCGTTTGAATCCTCCAAACCCTTCCCTTTACATTCTTGCAAGTTGCATGCTTTAATTTCCGTTGCCTATATACTCTTTGCATGCTTGCTTGAATTGTGTGAAGATTGCTTGACTTGTGAAAAGATAGCTAAAATCTGCCAAAGCCTAAAATTGGGAAAAGGTTAAGTTTTTAATTGGTCAAGTAGTCTAATCACCCCCCTCTAGACATACTTCAAGGTCCTACAAGTGGTATCAGAGCTTTGGTCTCCATTTGCTTTGATTGCCATAGCTTTTGTTGGTCATAGCCTTGGTTTCACAACCTAGGAGAGTATGGCGTCTAGCGAGGGAAATTATCACCGTAGAGGTCCTTACTTTGATGGCACTAATTTTGCTAGTTGGAAGCATAAGATGAAAATGCATATTCTCGGACATAATCCCGCCGTTTGGGCTATTGTGTGTACTGGCTTGCACGGTGAATTCTTTGAAGGGAGAGAACCGAACCGTGAAGCTAACGCGGATGAGTTGAATATGATACAATACAACGCTCAAGCTTGTGATATCCTCTTCAATGGCTTGTGCCCCGAAGAATTTATCAGCCGTCTTGAGAATGCAAAGGAAATTTGGGATACTTTGATTGATATGCATGAAGGTACCGAATCCGTCAAGGAATCCAAGTTGGATGTGCTCCAAAGTCAGCTTGACAAGTTCAAAACGAAGGATGGTGAAGGTGTCATTTGGAATGTACTCTAGGCTTGCTCTTATCACAAATGATATTGCCGGCTTAGGAATTGAAGAGATGACCAATGATTCATCATCAAGAAGATCCTAAGAGCATTGGATGGAAAGTATAATACCGTGTGCACATTGATCCAAATGATGCCAAACTACAAAGATCTCAAGCCAACGGAAGTCATTGGAAGAATTTTTGCTCATGAGATGTCACTCAAGGATAAGGAGGAACTTCACAACAAGTCAAGTGGTGCTTACAAAGCCTCATGTGAAGCCCCCACATCATCAAGTGAGAAACAAACCTTCAATGAAGAATTGAGCTTAATGGTGAAGAACTTCAACAAATTCTACAAGAGTAGAAGCAAAGAAAGAAGCTCTAAGTCAAGGTCCTACAATGAAAAAAGATCTTCTAGTCGAGAGCGCAATTGATACAATTGTGGGAGACCCGGACACTATTCCAATGAGTGTACGACACCCTACAAAAGAAGAGAAGATTCTCCAAAGAGAAGAAGTAGAAGAGAAGAATCACCACCAAGAGAGAGAAGGAGTAGAGATGATCGTTATGAGCGAAGACCCTCACGGAGAAGCAAGGATTTGGAAAGGAAGGACAAGTCATCAAAGAGCTACACAAAGCGAAGACATCAAGCTCATGTTGGTGAATGGGTATCCGGCTCGACTCGACAATCACTCAGGAGAAGCTATCACTCCGACTCCGAATACACTCAAGATGAAGGTGTTGCCGGTCTAGCACTTGTGTCAACCAACTCCTATGACATATTTTATTCACCAAATGAAGGAATTGGAAGATGCTTCATGGCCAAAGGTCCTAAGGTAACACACCCAGTATGTTGATTTTAATAGTGATGAAGATGACTTGTTAGGTGATGATGATTTACTTGTTGACAACTCTAGTGATGAATACTATGATGAAACGTCAATTAATCATGCTAATCAAGATGAAACGAATGACAATGATAAGGAGAATATTGAGCTACTAACTAAAGAACTAAACACTCTTAAGTTAGCTCATGAAACTATCTTCGAAGATCATCGATAACTTTTAAGGGCTCATGAGAAGTTACGCTTTGAAAAGCTCAATCTTGAGCAAGAGCATGAGTTCCTAAAAGCAATCAATGATGATCTCCGTAATAAAAGTTCTTCTTACATTGCCAAGCATTTACTCTTATCTACTTACATGCCTCAAGTCAAGACTAGTAACAAGAACAAGAAAGATTCTTCCTCTAGTAGTAACAATAACAATGCTAAATCCAATATTGTTGCTTCTAGTAGCTCTCTTGATTCCACTAATGATTCTCTTAGCCAAGTTACTCTTGAGCAAGAAAACAGCTTATTGAAAGGAATTATAGAGAAAGGTGTATACAAGAGTCTTGCCGGGAGTAAGCAATTCGAGGAAATTGTACGCAAGCAAGGAAGGCACCGGAAGAATCAAGGTGTTGGTTTTGAACGAAAGTTCAATGCCAATGGAGTAGAGTGGGAAGAAGATCAATACCCCAAGACAAAGTTTGTTCCTCAACAAGAGAAGTATGATCCTACTTCCTTCAAGGGAACACAAGCACAAGATGATCTTCCACCACAAGACCACAAGGACAAAGGCAAGGACAAGCTTCAAGAGGAGATTGATGCATTTGAATAAGCACCTAAGGCCTTGGTCAAGTGGGTTCCCAAGACTACGTGAAGTTCTACTTCATCAAGTACAACTACTACACCAAGGATTCCCATCAAGATGATGTGGATCCTGAAGAAGAAGAACTAGGGAGTTCTTGAGGGTGACTCCGCCAACACTCTTCACTCATATCATTATGGCAAGGACAAGTGCAATCATCTTCCATATCTTGCACTAGTTCAACGAGTCACAAACCCTCATGTTGGTAAGGCAAGGGACAAGGTAACCTAATGTTTTCATGGACATCATTTTGTGTGTGCATCACTCTATGTCTATGGATATTCTTGTTTGTTCCTTGTGGGACTAACCCATGTAGGTATTGAAAGTGCAACTCACTCCAAAGGATTGCTCCAAAAGATCTACATCAACATTGAGCATCCACATCTTCAACACCTACATGAAGTCATCATCGACAAAACCCAAGGTTAGTTCATCCCTCTAAGGGGGATCTCACATCTAGGGGAGCTTAACTCTAAGAATTGAGTCAAAGCAACTCTAATGATGTGAACACATAAATGCTTTTATGTAAAAGTGGTAACCCCACTTGAGCTTAAATGATGAGTATGACCTATGATCAAATGTTCTCATTTGACTCCTAAGTCAATATACTCATATATAGATGACCTAGTCATCGCCAATTGTTTGATAGATGCTAGAATTGGTTGTGCATGCTTTGTCACATATTTCATTCGTCATATTATTGTGTGAGCATGTTGGTTGCATATTTTACTCATTCGAGGACATCCACTTGTTGTTTTGATTGATTGGTTCCTTTTCTTTGGCCAAGTGGATGGACAAGAATGCCTAAGAACCTTCTCTAGTTATCTATGCTTTTCTCGTCTCAAACTCTATTCATGCTACACCACAAAAATTGATCAAGTCAGATTCGAACCACTCTGTGTGAGGAGCACTTTCGAGTCCCGATTCGTCATAGACTTAAACTTCCAAAACTTCTTTGTGATTTTTGGTGCGACCGATTCCTCCATTTCGGTCATACCGAGATCACTAAGTCGATCTAGGTTTTCATCTCGGTGCAACCGATTTGAACTTCGGTCACACCGAGTTGTCATAATCATAGCAGTTATGCATCTCGGTGCCACCGAAGTTGTTCCACTCGGTCACACACCGATGTCGGGCTATATATTCTCACGAACAAATTTTGGAAAACTTTCTCCGAAACTCTTCGCAGCGCATAGCTCGCTCTGCCTACTAGGTCTCCGGATCGTCGACTTCTGCATCGGCCGCCTCATCATTGGTCTCCACCGCCGTCAACGGATTTCATCTCCGCTGTTGCCACCGTAGCGAGTTCACCGCCGAACTAGGGTATGAACTCGATCATAGTTCTATCCTCGTCTGATTCTCAGCATATTGTGTTCATAATGCTTCTTGCCACGATTGAAACACCTCTATCCAGTCAAAACAATCCTTAGAATAGATGTGATTCGAAAATTTAGTGTTAGGTTTCGCGAAACCATCTCGGACCCACCGAGTTGAAAACTCGGTCCCACCGATTTGGCTAACGCCATTGCAGTAGTAACTCTCGGTCTGACCGAGAATTGCTAATCGGTGTGACCGATTTTAAAACTTTGCGAAACCCTAGCAGTCTCGGTGCCACCGAACTGTGACTCGGTCTGACCGAGTTCATTAGTTTAGGTTCCAAAACTGCTTCGGTATCACCGAGTTTGAAAATCGGTAGATCCGAAATGCTTTCTGTGGAAAACTAAAACTAAGTTTTTGAATCATTCTTTGCAAAAATCTCTGCATTTTGTGATGCTCATCCACTCTACCTCATCTATAACTATTCACGGTGGTCAGCGATCGGTGTGTGCAGCATGTCAGACCAAAGTGATAGCCAGAACAGGTCAGAAGAGCAGATTCACATGAGTGAGGGCACTAGTCCCTCCAGCAACTCAGATGAAGGAAGCAGAAGCACTCCCAGCAATTTGCCCAAAGCTGCCACAAGGACAAGGAAGAAGAAGACCTCAGAGTCCGAGGATGAGGATTATGTGGCAGTTGAGGATGAGGCTAGTTCAAAGAAGAAAGTGCTCAAGAAGGAGTACAGCTCAACTGCAGTAAAGCTATGAATGAAGATCAAAAGGCCTGCAGGAAGACAACCAATGTCAAAAGCCAGAGTCTCCACTCAAGCATCTTTGGAATCCCAACCCAAAGAGCCTGCTGCAGAAGGAAAGAAAAGAAAGGAAAGGGTCAAGAAGACCATGGTCAGAGTGATTGGAAAGCCTTCCATGATGGAAGAAGAGGAAGAAGAAGAGGTTGCTGCACCAAAGACCCAAGGCACAAAAGCTGATGGGTGATGCTATAAAGTCAGGGGCTGCAACTTCAAAGCCCAAAGAAGCACCCAAAGCTGCCTCCAAGCCCAAGAGTGCACCAAAGAGGAATACCAGGAGTATACCAGCTGCTGAAAAGAACAAGGCCACAGTGCCTGATGTTGCTGCCGAGGAAGATGATGAAGGGCAAATCCTAAGGAAGCTCAAACCCAAGATTCTAGACCACAATGATGCTCATCCTGTGGCTGAGAACATGAAGATCAGGAGAGATTTAGGGTTGAGGCTATGGAGAGAGTCAGATCCATATGCCACCAGGAGAAGGACTGCTGTTGATTACAGGTTCCACACAAAGGAGCAGCAGGACTTCTATGAGACCATCTTGTTGGACAAGAAGCCCATAGTGTTTGATATGAGGTGGGTCGACTGGACCTACATACAGGAAAATGAAGAACACTATCCTGGAGTGTATAACAACTTCAGTGCGTGTGGAGTTGCAGATTTTGTTGGGCAGAAGCTCACAAACTGGAATGATGAACTCATTATGCAATTCTACTCCACAACACATTTCTATCCAGATGGAAGGATAGTTTGGATGTCTGAAGGAACGAGATACCAATCAACCATTGAGGAATGGGCAAGTCTGATCAATGCCCCAAAGGAGAGTGAAGATGACTTGGACGTTTATGCCAAGAAGAAGATGTCATAACTCTATGTCACAGATGTACAAGGAGATCCCAGATGAAGCACTTGAGACTTTCAAGTTTGGGTCAAATCATTTTCTTTTGTCAGGGCTGCCAACGATCAACTGGATCCTAAGGCACACTCTTTTGCCCAAATCGGGTGACCACAACATGATCAGAGGGCCTGCAATTAATTTGCTTCACATATTTGATGTGCCTCAGAAATTCAAGGTCATGAGCCTCATAGTTGAGACTATCAAGAGGACAGCAGCAGACCAAAAGAGAAGCCGTGGATATGCCCCACAAATTCAGGAGTTGATTAACTCAAAGATGGGCACAGGGAAGTATCTGTTGGATAAGGAACACTTTGTTCTCTATCCTGACTTTGAGGACAATCAAGTTGTCATGACTGAGAATGAACCATCATCAGTGCAAGCTCAAGAGAAGAAGGATAAAGCAAGGAAAGAGAAGGCTGCCAAGATGCCAACTCTAGCAGAGGCATCTGAGTACTTTTTGAAGAGCAAGCAGGACCAGCTTGGTTACTTGATAGCATCAACTCTGCGGATTGAGAAGGGGTTGGCCACCCTAACTCAGAACCAAGAGATCCTGGAAAGAATCATGGAACAAAAATTCTATGATCTTGATGTCAAAGTAATCGAGATTGATCGGTTGTGGAGCAGCTTCTGAGGATGACATGCAGGAGAGGAAGGCGGGACAACAAATGATGCATTTGCGAGTACCTCGAGCTCAGAGAGATCAGCCAGAGAGTGAATGCACACCAGAGTCACTTCATCTGCTCCGGCTACAACTCCAACAAGAACCAGCTCCAAAGACCAACTCCTTCAGCTCCTTCCACATCAATCAAGTCTTCGTCCCAAGGAGCCATCTCTACGCCACCAACTCAAGACCAAGCACGAGAGACGATATAGTCCCACGCATTTTATAGGAAATTTTGGTAACTTGTTGCCAAAGGGGAGAGAAATGTATAGATCATAGGCTTCGAGAGAGAGAGAGTTTGCTTTTGTTCTCTCTTGTCTTCTTGGTTGAACTTTGTTTGCTTTTGATTGCTTGAGATACTATGCTATTATCCATGAGACATTGATGATCATGTGTTTGATCATAAGCTACACTTATGCTTGTTAGATGATATTATCTTACTTATCCTTATATGATCATTCACTGTGCTTGGTGATGAGTGCATGTATTCAATCTTTATTATTTTGAGCGCTCTACCAAGATGTATGTGACATGGAAGAGTAACCCATGAGCCTAATTCCTTGTGCATTTGCAGTCCAAAGCAAATCTTAAAATATGCACAAATTTAGGGGGAGCTCTTGCTTATCACATACTTCTCAAAGCGACGATGTTTTTCAATCTTATTATCATTTGTCGAAACTTTGATCTATATGTTGTCATCAATTACCAAAAAGGGGGAGATTGAAAGTGCAACTATCCCTAGGTGGTTTTGGTAATTCATAACAACATATAGCTCATTGAGCTAATGCTATTCCAAGACAAATATTTCAGGAAAGCTCAATGAATGGCATGGCATGGATGATGAAAGTGGATCCCTCAAAATATTAAGGACAAAGGATTGGCTCAAGCTCAAAAGCTCAAGACTCTACATTTTACATTTTAGTGATCCAAGATCACATTGAGTCTATAGGAAAAGCCAATACTATCAAGGAGGGATGAGGTGTTGCTTAATGAGCCTCTTGCTTCATGTGCTTCGTGATATGCTCCAAAACCCTCAACTACTTTCTCACATCCACATATGACCTAAACCTAAAGTCAAAATCGGTCCTACCGATTCTTTCTATCCGGCGCCACCGAGTTCAAATGTCATAGCCACTGCCACAAACCCTAGGCAAATCGGTTTCACCGATAGGGATCTCGGTCTCACCGAGATGGGATTGTAATATCTCTGTTTCCCTTTGTAACGTTTCGGTCTAACCGAAGTGAGCGATCGGTCCCACCGAGATTGCAATGTAAACTCTCGGTTTCCCTATCGTAACTTTTCGGTCTTACCGAAAGAGCGAATCGGTCCCACCGAGTTTACCTGACCAACTCTCTGGTTAGCTAATTACCAAAGTCGGTCTCACCGAGTTTGTGTAATCGGTCTCACCGAGATTACGTTATGCCCTAACCCTAACCATATCGGTCCTACCGAGTTGCATATCGGTCCCACCGAAATACCCTAACGGTCACTAGGTTTACTAAATCGGTCCGACCGAGTTTGTTGATTCGGTCCCACCGAGTTTGGTAAATTGTGTGTAACGGTTATATTTTGTGTGGAGGCTATATATACCCCTCCACCTCCTCTTCATTCGTGAAGAGAGCCATCAGAACAAACCCACACTTTCAACTTACCAGTTCTGAGAGAGAACCACCTACTCATGTGTTGAGGCCAAGATATTCCATTCCAACCACATGAATCTTGATCTCTAGCCTTCCCCAAGTTGCTTTCCACTCAAATCTTCTTTCCACCAGATCCAAATCCTATGAGAGAGAGTTGAGTGTTGGGGAGACTATCATTTGAAGCACAAGAGCAAGGAGTTCATCATCAACACACCATTTGTTACTTCTTGGAGAGTGGTGTCTCCTAGATTGGCTAGGTGTCACTTGGGAGCCTCAGACAAGATTGTGGAGTTGAACCAAGGAGTTTGTAAGGGCAAGGAGATCGCCTACTTCGTGAAGATCTACCGCTAGTGAGGCAAGTCCTTCGTGGGTGACGGCCATGGTGGGATAGACAAGGTTGCTTCTTCGTGGACCCTTCGTGGGTGGAGCCCTCCGTGGACTTGCGCAACCGTTACCCTTCGTGGGTTGAAGTCTCCATCAACGTGGATGTACGATAGCACCACCTATCGGAACCATGACAGAAACATCCATGTCTCCAATTGCGTTTGAATCCTCCAAACCCTTCCCTTTACATTCTTGCAAGTTGCATGCTTTAATTTCCGCTGCCTATATACTCTTTGCATGCTTGCTTGAATTGTGTGAAGATTGCTTGACTTGTGCAAAGATAGCTAAAATCTGCCAAAGCCTAAAATTGGGAAAAGGTTAAGTTTTTAATTGGTCAAGTAGTCTAATCACCCCCCCTCTAGACATACTTCAAGGTCCTACACATATCATTTCAAACACGTATTGCCTCTAATTTGTTGAAGTGCCACTTATCATGAGACACATCTAACTTGGTAGAGTGATTTTGGTTGGATCTTTCATATGGTGTCTAGATTGCATTGCTTCCAGTTTGTTGAAATGCCTTCTGCTTAGCGTTTTTCGTACATATTCGATCCTCCTACAATGTGGCTGCCATACATAAAAGTTGTGTTTGCTAGTATCTTGCATCAATGAATTTGGAAGTGCGAATTTCATTTCTTTTTCTTGTGTGTTTACTTGACAAGGAAACATCTAAAAGGACGAAGGCACGGAATGATGGTGGTCCTCTGGAGCAACCGAAACAGATGATCTCTATAGATTCTCCTGCTACTCTTACTGCAGTGCAAGTTCCAAATCTCATCTCCCCTACTCCACAACCCCAGGTGCTTGCTCTAACTTGGCAGTGTGATATCTGGTTGCATGTTGCATATGGTGTCTAGCTTGTATTGCTCCTAATTTGTTAAATTGCATCTCCTTAGCTTACACATTATACATGTGAATATGACACGCCTTCCTGTTGTTGGTACATACTACATCTGCCTATCACACCATGTTCTTACATCAAACTACTGTTCTTGTGTATCCTGCACCTATCGCTTATGATGAGACAGTCACGCCCGTGGGTTAGTATGAGACGCGCTACTCTTATAAAGCGTGCAATTTCATCCTCTCCACATGATTCTCAAGAAGCAGCAAGCCTAAATGTAGATATTGGACGTAGCTCTGTACATGAAGACCGCACTTTCCCTCCACCACCATCGCAGGTGCTTGCTCTAACTTCATAGTGTGATATGTGGTTGCATGTTGCATACGGTGTCTAGCTTGTAATGCTTCTAATTAGGGTAAATTGCATCTTCTTTGTTTACACATTATACCTGTGAATATGATATGCCTTCCTATTTTTGGTACACACTACATCTATGTGTTAACCAGGTTCTTACATGAAACTACCTCTCTTCTATATCCTGCATCAATCACTTACGATGAGACACCTTTATTCGTTGGATATTGCATATTATTTCTAGCTTGTTGCTATGTATTGCTTCTAATTTGGTCAAATACATTTGTTAGGCCACCCTTTTAATTTGGCAGAGTGATATTGGTTTCATTTTTCATATGGTTTCTAGCTTGCATTGCTTCTAACTAGTTCAAACACCTTGTGTAGTTTACACTTTAAACATCATACATGTCAATATGTCATGCTGTCCTGTTTTTCATACATATTCCATCCTCCTATCATGCGGCTATCTTACATGAAAGTAGTGTTCGTCGGTATCATGCATCAATGAGTTCCGAAGAGCAAATTTTATTCCTTTTTCTTGTGGGTTTGACTTGACAAGGCAAAATCAAAAAAGAGGAAGGTAAAGAGTAAGGAAGGCGATGATGATGGTCCTCTGCGGCAATGTAAACGGAGCATCTGTACGAATTCTCCTTGTACTGCTAGTGCATAACAAGTTCCATGTCTCCGCTCCCCTACTCCACCATCCATGGTGCTTGCTCTAACTTGGCAGTGTTATATCTGGTTGCATGTTGCATATGGTGTCTAGCTTGTAATGCTCCTAATTAGTGTAAACTGTATCTGCTTAGCTTACACATGATACATGTGAATATGACACGCTTTCCTATTTTTGGTACATACTATGACTGTCTGTCACACAATGTCTCTTCATGAAACTACTCTTCTTGTGTATCCTGCGTCAGTCACATATGATGGGACACCTTTAAGTTGGCAGTGTGATATTGGTTTGCGTCTTGAATATGATTTCTTGCATGTAGTGCTTCTACTTTGATGAACGCCACCTATGACGAGATAGTTTTAACTTGGCAGAGTGATATTGATTGCACCTTCCATATGGTGTCTAGCTTGCAAAGGTTTCTAATTTGTTGAAGTGCCTTCTGCTTAGTTACCACATCATAGGTGTGAATATGTCAAGCCATCCAGTTTTTTGTACATATTCCATCCTCGTATCATGACTTTGCCATTCTTCAGAGTAGAGTTCGTCAGTATCATGCATGAATGAGTTCTGAAGAGCGAATTTTATTCCTTTTTCTTGTCGGTTTGACCTCACCATGCAAAATCAATAAAGCGGAAGGAAATTGGTAAGGCATTGGATGATGGTGGTCCTTCTGAGCAACTGAAATGGAGGGTCTCTACAGATTCTACTCTGCCATCCTCCCAACAAGATTCACAAGACAACGCAAGGCTATACAGTCAACATAGCTATGTAGATGATGAGCACATCTCCCCTACTCCACCATCACATGTGCTTTCTCTAAATTTGCACTGTTATATGTGGTTGCATGTTGCGTATGATGTCTACCTTGTACTGGTTCTAGCTTTGTTGAATTGCATCTGCTTACTTTACACATAATGCCTGTGAATATGACACGTGTTCCTGTTTCTAGAACATACTATATCTCATCACACCATGTTCTTATATCGCATCGCTGTTCTTGCATATCCCGCATTAGTCACTTAAGATAAGGCACCTTTAAGTCGCCACTGTGATATTGGTTGTGTCTTGCATATGATTTCTAGCATGTACTGCTTCTAATTTGTTGAAACGCCAGACAGTTGGAACTTGGCAAAGTGATATTGGTTGCACCTTTCATATGGTGTCTAGCTTGAAGTGCTTCTAATTTGTTGAAACGCCTTCTGCTTAGTTACCACATCATAGGTGTGAATATGTCGTGTCGTCCTGTTTTTCGTACATATTCCATCCTCATATCATGTGTTTGCCTTTAATCCGAGTAGTGTTCATCAGTATCATGCATGAATGAGTTCTCAAGAGCGAATTTTATTCCTTCTTCTTATCGGTTTAACTTCACAATGCAAAATCGATACAGCTGAAGGAAATTAGTCTGGCAGTAGATGATGGTGGTCCTTCGGAGCAACTCAAAAGGAGGGTCTCTAAAGATTCTACTCCGCCATCGTACCAACAAGATTCGCAAGACAACACAAGGCTGGACAGTCAACGTAGTTGTGTAGATGATTAGCACATCTCCCCTACTCCACCATCACAGGTGCTTGCTCTAACTTGGCACTATTATATGTGGTAGCATGTTGCGTATGATGTCTAGCTTGTATCACTACTGGAATCAGCTACTTTGCCATCTGCCAGCTCTTTGCCGTCTGCTAGCGGATGACAAAGAAGCTCTTTGCCATCAGCTACCGAAAAGCAGACGACAAAGAAACGGCAGACGGCAAAAGAGGCCTTTGCCATCGGCCGGATCTTTGCCGTCAGCCAGCTGACGGCAAAGGTTGACGGCAAAGAGAGAGGTGGCCCCCACCCCCGCCTGTTTAGAAAAAACTTAACGCCCCACCCCCCCGCCACCGCCCCTGCCGACCGTCCCATTGCTCCGGTGAGGGACTACTTTTTTCTTCTTCTGTTTTTTCATTTTTTTGCTGTTTAATTGTTAGTGCTAGATTGTGTTAGTGTTAGTGTTAGAAAAGATTTAGAAGAAGTAGAAGTAGTAGAAGAAGTAGAACAAGAAGAAAAGAAAAGAAGTAGAAAAAGATGAAAAAAGAAAAAGAAGAAAAGAAGTAGAAGAAGAAGAAAGGAAGAAAAGAAAAGAAGTAGAAAAAAGATGAAAAAACACTCCGACCCCCTGACCCCGACACCACACCCCGACACCCTGACCTCCCTGACCCCGACACCACACCCCGACCCCCTGACCCCTGACCCCGACACCCCGACCCCGACACCACAACCCGACCCCGACACGACACCCCGACACCCCGACACCGACATGACACCCCGACCCAGACACCTCCCGAAAAGGTGTTCTTTGGCCTTCCAGAGGCCGACGGGGTCACATATTTGTGAATTATTAGTTAGGTCATATATTTTTCGATTTTGTTATGAAAAACATCATATATAATTGTGTTGATCGGGTAGATTTGAATGTGCAGTTGTTTCATCGCTGCGAGGTTTGGTGTTCGACGACCTCGCCGTGCGTTTGACGAGCTCTGCCCCTTTGCTCGTGGGTGAGCACAAATGACATGTCCTCCTCCCCCATTAATTATTTGCTCTGTTCCGGTGTTTGTGCTGATGAAATTTGATAGCTAGCTATATATGTGTCTTGAATCATCAGTATGCGTAACCAATATGTGTCTCCTGCTCGAAGCGTCATAGTTATAAATATGCATGCATTTGCATATTTATAACCTTGATTCTTCGAATTGTCCAACGCTATCCATGGACAGCTGAGTATGTGTAGATTGGGTTCGTTTTCCCATATGCTTTGCTCGGATCCGACGCATAGATTTCGTCGATGCCTCCTCTGTTGTTCTCCTGCACACATCCTCCTTTGTTTATTTGCAGAGACGTGTATCGGAGAACAACAGGAGGTGCTGCCGAAATTTTAACGTCGGATCCGAGCATAGCATGGGAAAATGAACCCAATCTACATACATACTCGGGTGGGATTAGGACCTATCATTACCTATTAGAGTTTATGTTGCATGGAAGTAATAAAATATAAAAAGTAGATCATCTGATGAATATATAAATGGTGAATTATCTTTATTCGTGTTGTGTGTCCAGTAGCTCTGAAAGTCAAGATGATTGATCGTGCGTGGATGTATACCGGTCACACTGGTCAGAACAAATGGAGCGTTGGATGGTTCATAAAAACCAAGGGGTTTGTGCACGCCGCATTTGCAAATGGCCAGAGGAAAACCTGGTGCCCTTGTTTCCGGTGCGGCAATTGGGAAAAGAGGACAGAGGCTGAAATGGGCAAACACCTGCAGAAGAGTGGTTTTACGCCCGATTATACAGTGTGGACATTTCATGGTGAGTCTACCCAATGTGACCGAGCTGAGGTGGATCGTCGTCGCACCGACGAGCATGGTACCGGGATGGAAAACATGGTGCAAGACTATGATGATGCTCGGGATTCGGACGAGGAGATGGAGGAATCTGCAAAGGCCTTCAATGAAATGTTGGAGTCTTCAAAACATCCGCTCCACGAGCACACTGAGCTTTGTCAGTTGGATGCCATCTCACAAGTAATGGCTCTGAAGGCTCGTTCAACTTGGGCGGAACAATGCTACTGACGCAATTATGAGCGGTATTTGGACGCTTTCTACCCAAAGGCCATGTAATGCCCGCAAACCTGTACTACCGGACAAAATCCTCCATGCACTGAAGATGCCCTATGAGAAGATACATGCCTGTGAGAAAGGATGTGCCTTATTTAGGCTTAACTATGCGGACTTGAACTATTGTCCCATTTGCAAGTCTTCCACTTATATTGTGGTAGTCAACGGTATGGGTGAGAAGACACAGACCAAAATCCCCGTTAGTGTTCTTCGGTATATGCCAATCGTACCAAGACTTCAACGTCTTTTCATGGTTGAAGAGATGTCCAGACAAATGACATGGCACAAAACAGGCAAAAGAACCGAACTAGATGCAGATGGGAATCTGATGATGGTACACACATCAGATGGTGTTGCATGGAAAAAGTTTGATGAATTACATGCTGACAAAGCGGCAGATCCGAGGCATCCTCGAGTCAAGATCAAAGACGGATGGGTTCAATGTGTTTGGTGTGACGGCAGCTCAATACGATTGTTGGCCCGTGTTTGTCTTTCCACTCAATCTCCCCGGACAGATTTTGCAAAGAAAGAACATTTTCCGACGTTGATAATTCCAGGGCCCAACTATCCGGGAAAAATATGAATGTGTACATGCAGCCGCTTAAGGACGAATTGCAAGAAGCACAGGATAATGGGTTCAAGACATACGACGCCTATAGCAAATGAAACTTCATAATGCGTGTCTGGTACATGTACTCGACGCATGACTTGCCGGCGTATGCGCTATTCGTTGGCTGGTGTGTGCATGGAAGGTTCCCGTGCCCCACATGCAAGGGAGCTCTTGAGTTTCGTTGGCTTCAGGCCGGTCACAAGTTTTCTTGCTTCGACATGCATAGCCAGGTTCCTCGGATCCTCACCATAAGTTCAGGAAAGACAAGAAGAACTTCATCGGAGGTAGAGTTGTAAAAACTCGCACCACTGCGTTGACAGGCCAATAGACCTGGATCGATTAAACGCTCTCGAGCGGATCCAGGCGTCCGAGGTACTTCATTGGGTATAATTCTGAGCACGCCTGGACTCACAAAACATGCTTATGTGATCTGCCTTACTTCAAAGACCTCCTTTGCCCACACAACATCGACGTGATGCACACTGAGAAGAATATCGCCGAGGCACTTTTTGGTACATTATTCGACATAGATGGGAAGTCAAAGGATAATACTAAGGCCGTTACAAAACATGAAAGAACCGAAAGGAAAGCAGAACTGGACGAAGCCAAAGGCATGGTTCAATCTTGGAAGGCCAGCTATGAGGGAAACTATCTTGTGGGTGAAAATGCAGTTGATGTTCCCCGATGGGTATGCAGCGAATCTAAAGAGGGGAGCGAGTCTTGATAAATTGAAGATATTTGGTCTCAAGAGTCATGATTGGCACATATGGATTGAGAGGGTAATGCCGGTGATGTTGCGTGGCTTCATCCCTGAGCATGAATGGCTAGTACTGGCAGAACTCAGCTATTTCTTCCGTGTTCTTTGTGCGAAAGAACTATCGCCTGGCGTGCTAGAAGAAATGGAAGAGTTGGCGTCGGAGTTGATCTGCAAGTTAGAGAAGATCTTTCCACTGGGCTTCTTTAATCCAATGCAGCATTTGATTTAGCATCTCTCGACCGAGGCAAGATTGGGGGGTGGCCCGTGCAAAATCGTTGGTGCTACCCAACTGAGAGGATGCAGAAGACGCTTCGAGAAAAATGTAAAAATAAACGTAGAATTGAAGCATCGATGGTTGAGGCATTCATCACTGAGGAGGCGGCAAACTTCGTGACAACACACTACGAAGCCAAAAATCTTCATTTGCATAATCCGAAGCCTCGGTACAATGCTGACGACCCTAAAAAGGGTGGATCCAACCTCAGCCTATTCAAAGGGAATCTCACACCAGCCAGTGTTTCAAATCCAGTATCTTTGGATAACGAAGAATGACGGACCATTTCGTTGTATATCTTCAACAACCTGATAGAAGTGCGGCCGTACATTGATTAAGTTCTCGGTACATTGTTTCGCAACTTCTATTTCCTTTGAACTGCTCTTATTCCTGGATATTTCATACATTCGATACATCGCCCTATTCTCGTATGGAGCGGTGATCCAAAAGGATTCCGTCGAAGAGTATGAGCTTCTCGCATAAAGCAAGGAGGCGGCTATCCGGTTTCATCTCTTGGTTCAAACAAACGGTAATTTCTATTAGACAATTCCATTTCATTCGCTAATTTGTGCGTAATGCAACAATCCTTTCATATTAAACTTGTAGGCTAATTCAGAGTCTATGGATGCGAATTGAGACAAGTCGCTAATGGTTTTGACTATAAGGTCCGTTCATTTGACAAATACGACATCAACGGGTATCGCTTTTGTACCTATGGCAAAGAGCTATCTATGGCAAATCGAAAGTCTACAAATTGTTGTGTATACGCTATCGGCGAAGGAGGTACCGAGTATTATGGGAGAGTTGAAGCAATTTATGAACTTCTATTCTATGGTGAAAACCCACCGACCGTCGTACTCTTCAAATGTTATTGGTTTCAGCCGAAGGAGACTAGAAGGACTCATGAACATATAGGGCTAGTTGAAATCAACCAAAGCACCCATTTAGATGTTCATGATGTCTATATTACGGCTCAACAGGCGACCCAAGTATTCTATCTACCGTGGGCCTGCCAAACTAATCCAAATCTGAAAGGTTGGGATGTCGTTTATGAAGTGCCGCCACGTGCTAGACTATCTCCCCAAAGGAAGAGGATTATGAACCTCACATTAACCTGAGACACATATGAAGGAGAATTCTTCCAAGAGACACGTCTTTACAAAAAGCGTTTCAAGAACCGCTATACTTCACCCCAAAACATTGAAGTAGACAATGACGGTGAATCCCACATCACCCAGGAGGAGGAACAAGAAGAGGTTCTTGCTGCGGATGACTGTCAATGCTTGACCAATTACGTCAAGGTGGCCTTCCACATGTTGATGCCATCGAACCCTATGAGCCCGTCATTGATTATAGTGATGATGATGATTATGCATTTATTGATGATCTTGATCGAGATTATTAGTAGTGTCGGTATTCAATTTTTTATGTTGTACTTGATGATGATACACTTAAGTGATATACATATTATTATTCATGTCGGTATTTTTTATGTTGTACTAATTTTGTTTACTCTTTGTCATGGTAGGTGTTGAAAGATGGAAGGGGAGCCGACCGAGGCCAAGGACAACGTGCCCAAATTGAAGGTGTGCCACACCATCAAGGTAGCTCCAGCTTATATCAGTTCGGGCGGAACTAGGTATGTGGTTTGCTTCATGATTAATGCAATTCATTCATCATGCTAGCTTGAGCCCTTTAATTACTAATTTACTTTGTTTCTCTCTTTCAGGCATGCTACAATAAGATGGATAATGTGCCAGAGGGGTGCGACCTGTATGCCATGGCCCACACTACCTCTTAAAAGCAAGTCAAGGGGAAGGCGAGGAAAGGGGAGGACTTTAACCCGAGCCAGATTCCCATTGATCCAGAGCAGGTGATGATATCTGGTGGCGGGAGGTCCCGTGGCTCCATAGGCTTTGATCCAGAGATTGCTCCTGAGACCACGGTGAGTTTAATTTGAATGGACGTTACTTGCTAGTCTTAACATTTGAGTGTCATCATGCTAACGAAACATTGGAAATGATCTTTGGTGCAGCGTAGCTCCAGACAAGCATCACACGATCCTTCTCCGACCATCGGCACGAGCAAGCCCTCTCCTACACCTCCATGATCACGGTAAGTTTCTCTAGTTTTTTGCTTAACAAATGCATACAGACCTAGACTTAGCTTTATTTCCTCCAATATGCTTACCTTAATGACCTAGAGCTAGCTTCTTTTCCTCCAAAATGACTTAATAAGCTTACTGACCTCCAAAACAAGCCATACTTAGCTTTGTTTCCTCCAAAATGACCTAAGTTAATTATAATATGCTTAGTTAACTAGGTTTGCTCCAAAATGATCCATTTTACCTAAGTTAGCCCTAAAATGACCCATTTTCCCTTAGTTAGCTCATAAATGATCCATTTTACCCAAGTTAGCTTTAAAATGACCCATTTTACCTAGATTATCTCCAAAATGATCCATTTTACCTAGATTATCTCCAAAATGATCCATTTTACCTACAATAGCTCTAAAATGACCCATTTTACCTACGTTAGCTCCAAAATGACTCATTTTACCTATGTTAGCTCCAAAATGACCCATTTTATCTATGTTAGCTCTAAAATGACCCATCTTACCTACATTAGCTCTAAAATGATGCATTTTACCTAAGTTAGCTCATAAACGATCCATTTCACCTAAGTTACCTCATAAACGATGGCGTGCTTCTTCTTCTAGTCTTCTTCTTCTAGTCACCTTTTCCTAACTTTCTTATTTGCCATTTTGCAGATTTCATTCACTTCTCGGAAGCTAGCTTGCTATGATGGAGTGCCTGTTTTTTATTTCATTCTCTTCTAGTACTCTCCTAGCTTGCTACGATGGAACTTGCTATCTTGCTGAAACTTTGCATTGTAATATGTATGTGCAACTTCCTAATGGTTGCAACTTATGTGTATGTGCAACTTGCTATGTTTGAATGGATGGAACTATATATGTATGTACGATGAAATTTATGTGCTGGATATGTCATATGTTTGCTGTTAAATAGCCATGTGAAATATATCTATATATGTCATTTATATTTGCTGTGAAAATTGTTGGATTAAAAAAAATAGAAAAAGAGCCAATATGTAGGCTCTTTGCCGTCTGCCACCGACGGCAACGGGCTCTTTGCCAACAGCCGCGGACGGCAAAGAAGACACGTGGCAGCCAACTGTGCTTCCTGGGAGCTGACCCATTTGGTCAGTTTGCCTACAGTGGCAGACGACAAAGAGTAAACAATTTTGCCATCAGCGGCGGACGGCAAAGGCCTGCCGTGTAGTGACGTCTAGCTGACATCATACGGCGGACGGCAAAGGCAGGACAAATTTTGCCGTCAGCGGCGGACGGCAAAGGCCTGCCATTAGCCACCTAACGGACTAACAGCGCAATTTTTGCTGTCTGCTTTCTTTGCCGTCCGCTGCTGATGTCAACGGCCCCTTTGCTGTCAGCCACCAAAAGCGGACGGCAAAGTAGCTCTTTACCGGACCTTACTTTGCCGGAGCCTGTTGCCGTCCGTGGCGGACGGCAATGACCTTTGCCGTCCACCGTTCATCCCTTTGCCGTCCGCCGTGGCAGACGGCAAACTAGCTGATTCCTGTAGTGTATTGCTTCTAACTTTGTTGAATTGCATCTGCTTACTTTACACATAATGCCTATGAATATGACACATGTTCCTGTTTCTAGAACATACGTGTAGATGATGAGCACATCTCCCCTACTCCACCATCACAGGTGTTTGCTCTAACTTGGAACTGTTATATGTGGTTGCATGTTACATATGATGTCTAGTTTGTATTGCTTCTGATTTTGTTGAATTGCATCTGCGTAGCTTACAACTTATACCTGCAACGATCACTTACCCATAAGACACATTTAACTTGGGAGTGTAATGTAGGTTGCATCTTGCATTGTCTTCTAGCTTGTACTGCTTCTAATTTCTTGAAATGGCACTTACGACGAGACACTTTTTACTTGATAGAGTGATAATGGTTGCATGTTCATATGGTGCCTAGCTTTCATTTCTTCTAATTTTGTTGAAATGCCTTCTGCTTACTATTTTTCATACATATTCCATCCTCCTTTCGTATGTCTGAATATGCAACGCTGTCATTTTTTTTGTATATATTCCATCCTCACATCCTGTGCTTGCCTTACATCAAAGTAGCGTTCGTCTGTATCATGCATCAACCAGTTATGCAGAGCTAATTTTATTCATCTTCTTTTGGTTTTGACTTCATAAGGCAATATCAGAAAATAGGAAGGAAAAGATTAAGTTAGGGGATGTTGGTGGTCCTCCAGACCGACGCAAACAGATACTCTCTAGATTTGCCATCGCTATCGCTAATGAAGTTGAAGTCCCAAGTCTACATGATGAGTTCATCTCTCGTACTCCACCATCGCAGTGCTTGCTCTAAGTTGACAGTGTGATAATTGGTTTCATGTTGCATATGTTGTCTAGCCTATATTTCTTCTATTTTGATTAAATTGCACCTGCTAAGTTTATACGTTATACATGTGCATATGACATGCCTTTCTGTGTCTAGAATACACTTCATCCATCAATCATACCATGTTCTTACATCTAAGTACTACTGTCATGTATCCCGCATCAATCAATCATGATTGGACGCTTTTAAAATGGCAGTTTGATAGTGGTTGCATCTTAAATTAATTTCTACGTTGTACTGCTTATAATTTTTCGAAATGCCACTTATGACAAGACACTTTTTACTAGGCAGAGTGATATTGGTTGCATCTTTCATATGGTGTCTAGCTTGCATTAGTTCTATTTTCTTGAAAATCCTTCTGCTTAGTTTACACATCGTAGCTGTGAATATGTCACGCCGTCCTATTTTTCTTACATATTCCATCCTCATACGGTTGTCTTACATCAAAGTATTGCTTGTCTGTATCATGCATGAGTGAGTTCCGAAGAGCGATTTTATTCTTTTGTGTTGTGGGTACGGCTGGACATGGCAAAGTCAAAAAAGAGTGAGGAAAAGAATATAGTAGGGAATGGTGTTACTCGTCGGGTGAAACGGAAAAGGATCTGCCCTCGAGATTCTGCTGGTACTTATAGTGCAGTAGAAGGTCCAAGTCCACCAGCTAAATCTACAAACACAGTATCACCTGCTACACCAGCTGCAACATCCACTTAAACTATACCAGCATCTCAACGAGTTACTCGTTCGTTTGCTCCGGAACTGGCCAGTTCCCAAGATGCCTTCACACCTAACACTACTTCCGAAGCACTGCTGACACAACAGGACTTGGCCAGATCAGATGAATCACATGAGTATGAACACCAAGACAGTACCTGACTGAGTCAAGTTGCAGTTGCATCCTCCTTTATATGTACTCTCACAGTTTGATGTGCACTAACACTTTCCATATTCGTTATTGAACTAGCACCATGGCGCAAGCGGAAACAGACATCGGGGATAATGCTTGACAGGTTAACAAAATCTAAAGGAGGAAGAATAGAGATCCATTTTGAGGCAGGATTAAAAAGGCCACGTGATGCTACAGAGTCAGCCAAGTTTGTATCAGAGGTAGCCATTGCCGTTAGGTGTCATGCATGTATCCTCCCAATGTGGATCCAATACAGGAATGAGAAAGACAATACCCAGTTTAACACCTTCCTTGACCATTTATACGTAAGAAATGTTATTCATCGCAATTTGTAATATTGTCTTGCTCTGTGCCATACTTTCTAGCTTCCTCCTAATCGGACTCACATTCTTTTTTCAACAGATGAGGTTCAAGTTGGATCCGAAAGATGATGCGAATAAACAAGCATGCACTCATGTTTTTCAGTCTGCTCTACGATAGTATCGGTGCCACCTTAGAAAATCTCACTTTGAAGGCAAGGCTAACAATGAAATCGCCCAAACATCTTCAGTGGAATATATTAGAGATGAAGACTGGACATCCCTTGTTAAACACTGGTCTGATCCGAAGTATCAGGTAGGGTATATGTATTTGATCAGACCACATATTGAACTTGTATTTATGTATGTGCACTGGTGGGCGTCGGTCCTAAACAAACGGTTTTTATCCCTTTCCGTGACGGCATATGGAACCGTCACCAAGTGAGTGTGTGCGATAGGGTGTCCTTACCACACGACCCAGAAATCGTCAGGGATAGGCCCTCCTGGGACCCAGGCTGGGGTCGTGTGTGATCGGGCAAGGCATCGAAACCCAATCATTTCGGTAGGTATGTACATCCCACACGGTAATCCGAGAAAATCATTTCCATAGGTATGTACATCCCGCACGGTGAATCCAAGAAAATCATTTCTGTAGGTATGTACATCCCACACGGTAATCCGATCAAAAACATTTTCCCACACGGTAATCCGAGAAAATCATTTCCATAGGTATGTACATCCCACACGGTGAATCCAAGAAAATCATTTCTGTAGGTATGTACATCCCACACGGTAATCCGATCAAAAACATTTTCCCACACGGTAATCCGAGATAATCATTTCCGTAGGTACGTACATCCCACACGCTGAATCCCAGAAAAACATTTCTGTTCATATGTATATCACACACAGTCAATCCAAGGAATACGTTTCCGTTCTTATGTACATCCCACACAGTCAATCCAGGGAAAAAGTTTCCGTTCGGACATAAATCCCACACAGTTTTATGTGTAGGCTCGTGTGTGAACGGTGTGACTATCACACATGGTCTTCCTTGGTTAACTGTTTGCTTTTATCAACTATATCACACACGATTTGATGAAGAAAACTGTGTGGAATTGGGCTATCCATCGCAACCGCTTTTACTGCTAGAACCATTTTCAAAGGTCCATGACACATTTAGCAGGTTTATTAGTTTACAATTAATAATTCCAGTATTATGCAAATTCACATTTCATATCGAACAACTGTTTGCCAATTTCATATCAGGCACATAAATATATTATAACATCACAGGCTGGTAGCTACATGAAAACAACACAGTACAACATATAGCTAGTTCAACTTCATAAGAACAATATATTCATTTCCCTAATCGAGATCATCCACGCTTGTCTTATCCACCTCTGCTTTCAGTTCAGTAAGAACCCGTTTTGCACAGGCCAACTGGGAAAGTGCCTCCTCCTTTGCCAACACCATCTTAGCAAAGTCTTTTTTTAAAAATCTGAGCTTATTCTCCACCTTCAACTTTTTATCCCGGATCTTGAAATATGCTTCAGCGTTGACAAGACTTTCTCTAAGCCTAGCTGTGTTCACTTCCTCATACATGCTCCAGAGCTTCGTTAGGCACATGTTCAAAGACTGTGGCCACTCTTGATCAACCCACTCCAAGTAAGAATACTTCCGTTCATCCTATAATATTTAAAACTAGATCAGTAACAATTGTAGGGGAAGTGGGTTTATAGCAACATAGAAAATCACCAATGCTTATTTTGAAAAACTGAAGAAACATGTTAATTATGACATATCTTCTCAAAAAGATCAATGTGCAAATGAAATAATTGGTACTGAGACAACAACCAAATTCTGGAACATCAGAAGCTATAATTAACTACAACAACGCTACAAGTTCTTACTCATGTACAATAAATAACAAATTGAACATTTTATGAGGAAGGTAAATATAACTGCAACATCATAGCGATAGTGTTTGGATGACAGCAAATTGATCCTAACAGGTGTGTACATGCACAAATTTAGTAACATAGAACTAATAGCACTAAGGCCGGCCACTATGTATGCCAAAACTGGTGTAAGTAAAACTGTTGCTACATCTTGCACCGATGCCCTAAACTGGCGAGCCGATGCAGCGGAAAAAATCAGAGACCCAGACTCTAGAGCATGTAGTTGCTTCGATGCCCAGTGTCGGTGTCAAATTCGGCGGATCTCGGGTAGGGGGTCCCGAACTGTGCGTCTAAGGCGGAAGGTAATAGGAGGCGGGGGACACGATGTTTACCCAGGTTCGGGCCCTCTCGATGGAGGTAATACCCTACTTCCTGCTTGATTGATCTTGATGATATGAGTATTACAAGAGTTGATCTACCACGAGATCGTAGAGGCTAAAACCTAGAAGCTGGCCTATGGTATGATTGTTATTGTTCTACAGACTAAACCCTCCGGTTTATATAGACATCGGAGGGGGCTAGGGTTACACAGAGTCGGTTACAAGGGAGGAGATCTACATATCCGTGTTGCCAAGCTTTCCTTCCACGCCAAGGAGAGTCCCATCCGGACACGGGATGAAGTCTTCAATCTTGTATCTTCATAGTCCAATAGTCCGGCTAAAGTATATAGTCCGGCTGTCCGAGGACCCCCTAATCCAGGACTCCCTCAGTAGCCCCCGAACCAGGCTTCAATGACGTTGAGTCCGGCGCGTAGATTGTCTGCGGCGTTGCAAGGCAGGTTCTCCTCCAAATTCTGAGTACCTGTCGAGTAGCGTCCGGCTTCCCATGAATGTTGCACTCCTTGGCTTCTGCGCCTAATATTGGCTGTCCTCCACGTGTCGAGCGAATGCGAGAAGTCGGACCATTTTTACACTTGCCACCCTAACCATGTAAGTAAATCGTCTATTTAAGGAGGCAGGGATCCTCAGATCCAGATCACACCATCCTCCCTCAGCGAGTATTCATCGGAGCGCACCCGGAAAGGTCCATCCCATCATGGCCGGCCACCGCAGCTCCTCCTCTCGCTCCCGTAGCCCTAAGCCAGGAAATTGGAAGAAGTGTTCCTCTCGCTCTCCGCTTGCTCCCCGCCGTTGTAGGTGGCTAGTCCAGCTCGAATGGGGATCATATACGCTGGAGGGAGGAAATTAGTAGAGTTCTGAGACCAGGATTCCTCCTCCAACAGATATGATCCCCATTCGAGCTGGACTAGCCACCTACAACGGCGGGGAGCAAGCGGAGAGCTTTCCCAACCCATCCGGGAGCGGGTATGCCTTGTCCCTTACTTATTAAGGGGGCTCGGATTCCCAATCCATCCATTCCTCCGCGGGCTCCTGGAGTTCTACGGCCTCCAGCTGCATAATTTTACTCCCGCCTCCATATTACACATCGCTGGCTACGTCGCCCTTTGCGAGCTGTTTTTGGGCTGTGAAGCTCATTTCGAGCTATGGAAGGGGCTATTCTGCCTCGTACCCCATACAAAGGAGGGGTCAATATATCAAGTGGGCGGATCCAAAATATGGTGCATCGCCGGGACCGGATACCTGTCCGGTACTCCGAAGAAGATATCCAAAGACTGGCCTTCGGATGGTTTTATATGGAGGACGTCCCCCTTTCGGACCCTATTCGGATGGGCCTTCCTGAGTTCGACAACGTTCTCTTGAAGAAACGCCGCAGCTGGCGCCCTTGGAGCCCCCAGGAGGAAGATAAGGGGGAAGTCCTTTACCTGATGGGTCGAATACAGACACTGGCCCGGTCAGGATTAACAGTAATTGAGGTTATGTCAATATGTATAATGCGGGGGGTGCAACCACTTCAATATCGGGGGCAACCCATGTGGCATTTCAATGGAGAAGACGATGCCACCAGCTGCGGTCGTAAGGGACCAGACTCAGTCGCTGCTCTAGCAAAAATTCTGTCCGATTTGTACAAAGAAGAGGAAGAGGAGTTCATCCGCATCAAGCCACGGGATGGATTCTCCATGTACAACCCTCCAAGCTGGGTGAGCTGCTACTTTTTACTCCAAACCTTCCCGCATTCTTCGTCATAAGTATTTACCTTGCCATTTCATAGCAGGAACTGCAAAAAGCTGTAAGGGAGGTCCACAGCCCGCCTCCATGTCGGTGGGAAACGACACCTATGGGATCACAAGAATCCCTACTGCGGTTGCGGGGCGCGGGGTTGAGAGAAGAGCGGGTCTAACAGAGAAGCACGCGGTTCATTTATCCAGGTTTGGGCCGCGAGGATGCGTAAAACTCTACTCCTGCTTTGGTGGATGTATTCTGTGTTCTTGAGCTAGCTACGGGGTGTAACGAGCTCCAAAAAGCCGAATCCTTCTCCTGGTTGCCTCGGGCCTCCTTTTATAGGTGAAAGGGGCTGCCACAGTGGCACACAGGAGGTGTAAAGGTCTACAGTGGCACGAGGTTATCCCTTGTATTACAGGACAAGGTGCATTTAATGCATCGCTTAGGTGTCCTCTTACTTTATCGGGGACGGGGGCGAGGCCCGTCCCGTCCGTCGCCGCTCCTCCAGGCTTCGACACGCAGCGCCACAGCCAGGTGCATGCGGTGCCATGTACGCAGGCAGGCAGCTGAGGTGGTGCAGTGGTGGAGCCTCCACGAAGGGCTGGATGTGGCCACGCAGGTGTCTGCCCAGCTGGTTGGGTCGGCAGCTGCATGCGAACGGCGGTGGAGACTTGGCTGGTGCGGGCCTGATGGTGGCCCTGCTGGCGCGCTTGGCGAGGGCCTTGCCGGTGGCCCGGCAAGGGTCTTGCCGGCAAGGGTCTTGCCGTGGTGCGCAGGCATCCCCGGCAAGGATCTTGCCGGGGGTCTTGTGGGTTCCTTCGGCGAGGATGGCTGCCTTCTTATCCTCATTTGATCTTGACTATTCTTTTTCTTCACAAATATATGCATGCCACCACAGAGGTGCCTCCCGAGCCCTGTCCCAACACATGTGTTGAGTGTTGGTGGGCTTCAGGGTGGCTCACTCGGCTGGCGTGGGCGAGCTGCCCCAGCAAGGGTCTTGCCGGGGCCGCTGGGGCTGCCCCGACAAGGATCCTTGCCGGGGAAACCTGCTTTGCCCATCTGATCTTTGTGGCCTTGGTCCTTGTCGTCGCTTTGCCTCGTCTTGGGCTTCGGTCTTACCTTGGCTCACCTCCTCCGCTCTGCTTGGTGTGGCCGTGGGCGTGGCTCTGCCCGTGCAGTGTAAAGGGGTACAAAATGTGCCCCTAGTTCTACACCGACAGAGCCCGGCCTGGGCCACACATAAGCGACACATTGTTGGGTCAGGCCCAAAGCGGTGCGCCCGGCAGTGGCGGTTTTTACATGTAAGATTTTTCACAGCGTCTTTGTGCTTCCCACGACCAGCAAGGCGTGGGCGTGGAGGGGCATGCATGACGTGGGCGGCATGCGTGGGGTGGTTTCCGCAAGCATGTGTCACATCGTAGTAAAGAGGCGGCTCGCGCCTTCCCCAAAGGGAGGGAGGTGTGGAGGCGCGGCTCATTTACTGAATGTAGCCGAGGCGCGGTGTTCAAGGCGTCCACTCCCCACGATCATGGGGTGGGGAGAGGTCGCCTCACTTGTCCCCTCGGTTCTGCGCGTCTGCCACGCGTCTTCCATGCGCTCGGGGTGGCGAACGGTGGAGGCGGGAAACCAGGTCGTCGCTGGTTGGGGCAGCGGGTCGGTCCTGGTTCCCTGCACCTCCCATATCTTGATTGGCCGAGCGGGGCGGCCGAGCCCCAACCCTGTTCCTTTATAAAGAGCGGGAAGGGGGGATGGCACCCCGCATTCTTCCATCTTCTTCCTCCTTCTGCTTCTGCTCCTTCCTTCCATTCACCATGGAGAAAGGGAAGCCCGGTCCTTCCACGGTGGCGGCGAGGGTCGCCGCTCGATAACGCGTCCCTCCTCCTCCTCCTCCTGCGCCCGCGGTGGCAGAGCCGGCCGTGAGGGGAAGGGGGAGGGGGCGAGGCCGTGGGCCAGGCCGGGGCAGAGGCCGTAGTGCCTGTGGAAGAGGAGGACGGGTGGCGCGCCCGGCCTCGCCCCGCCAGACTCCTCCTCCTCCGATGGAGGGCCACGCTGGAGACAACTCCTGCGAATTCTTTGTCAGGCTGTGCCGGCCGCCGCGCCGTCGCCTTCGCCTCCCGACTCCATTTGAGCGGGAGATGGAACTGGATCCGCCGCAATCGTTGCGGTTGCACATGAGGGGCTACGGGATCAGCAGCACATGGGCCAACGTCGAGTTCCCTGCCCCTCACGTCATGTACCTCCACCGAGGATGGAAAACCTCCGCTCACCTCCACAGCTTGACGGATGGGCTCACTCTTCATTTCAAACTAATGGAGGGTGGCCTCCTATCCGTCAAGATCTTCGGGCACTTCGAGACTCGCGTAAGGTGCTGTGTGGAGAGCTCTTCTGATGACGAAGATCCTTCCTCGAGCGAGAGTGGCGAGGAGGACAGCGGCAGCAACGACGAGGCCAGCGGGCGGCACGGCGGGTCCAACTAGGCGTCGGGTGCCCCTCTGAGCGGCACCGGCGACCCCCATCATCCGTGTTGCCGGCTCCTTGAACTTCTCGGGGTCGTCTCCTTGGGCGGCTGGCGTTGGGAGGCTGCGGAAGAGGAAGAGGGCGGGCGGCAAGGCCGTCAAGTCGGAGTACGCGGGCACCGACGCCTTCGTCGCGTACTGACGTCCTGCCGCCTCGTCTTCGAGCTCTGCCTCCGGCACCGCCATCACCATCCAGCCCTTGGACGGCCACCAAGATGTTCTCTTGGTGTCTTCTCCCACTCATAGCTCGCCTAGGCACCCCTTTTGCCCCTTTTGCCTCCTTGACCTGCCTCCTGAGGAGAGGGAGAAGAAAGGGATTATGGGCATCTTATCTCTTTTTAGTCTTGTAAGCCTTCGGGCCTTTGTCAACTTTAGAACTTGTAATCCCTTTGCTCATGTTTTTCATTTCGTATGAACTGCACCTGTACGGAATGTTTTTAATGAAAGGGATGTTTGCCGGGCTTTTCGTTCGTAGGTAAAACCCCTGACAATGAGTAAATCCTTGTTATCTTTAAGATAAACGCTTTTCTACTTGACAGCATGAGCCTTGCCGTCCCCCACTTTGCTTGACCTATCTCACGCGCTTGGCGGAGGCAGGGATGAGGTGGGCTTAGGCTCCTCGTTTCATTTCCTTGCTGCCGACTTTATTAAACTTCGGTCCTGTGAAACGAGTCCTGGGGTCCGGAGCGAGGGGAGCATGGTAGCCTAAGGATAAAACGAGGTTTCACATACCTCAGTCCATAACGAAACGCATGATAAGGGAAAAAGAACTTATCTGAATCTGCAGCCCCCGGCAACCTTGGCTTGCCGCGGGTGGATCTTTGCTCTTGTAGCCCCCGGCAATACTGGCTTACCGGGGCCTGGGCGCCGGTCCGTCCCCTTTCTTCCAAAGCTGCTCGGCAAGGATATTCATGTGTCCTGCGAACCAAAGTAGACAGAGAAGAGCAGAAAGATGCGCACTCGACCTCTAAGCTAGGGGTTAGCCGCCGCTAAGCACTACCAACCCTAACCAAGGACGAGACTCGACCTAGCATGCATGCTATAACTTAGGGCACCAGCGCTTCATTTATTCTCGCTCAGGGTCTGCGCCTCGCTTTGTACGAAGGGTCACATGCCTTGCGGCAAAGCTCATACAAAAGGTTGCTTGCCGGGAGGCCCGGCAAGCCGCGCCTTACGGGTAAACCTTGCGAAGATGCTCGATGTTCCAGGAGTTGCTCACTGGTACGACATCCTCGATCTCCAGGCGGACTGCACCAGGCCTGGTGACTCGTATTACCCGATAAGGGCCTTCCCACTTCGCCATCAACTTGTTGGAATTCTTGGCCGACTGAACGCACCGAAGAACAAGGTCGCCTTCCTCAAAGCTTCGGGCATGAACCTTGCGGCTATGGTAGCGGCGCAAGGCTTGCTGGTAGTGTGCCGCTCTCACAGCCGCCCGAAGACGATCTTCCTCAAGGAGCGTCGCGTCATCTTGGCGCAACGACTCTTGCTCAAGCTCATCATAAGCGAGCACTCGAGGTGACCCGTATATGTGTTCCGTGGGGAGAACTGCTTCTGCCCCGTATACCAGGGCAAAAGGTGTTTGGCTAGTAGCTTGATTTGGCGTCATCCTGATCGACCAAAGAACCGCCGACAGTTCATCAATCTAGCGCCTTCCGCTCTTGTGCAGCTTGTCAAAAGTCTTTGTCCTCAGGCCTCACAACACTTCAGCATTTGCCCTCTCTGCTTGGCTGTTGCTCCGTGGGTGTGCCACGGAAGCAAAACAGACCTTGCTGCCGAGGTCTTTAATGTATTGCATGAAGGTGTGGCTTGTGAACTGCGTGCCGTTGTCGGTGATGACTCTGTTTGGCACACCAAAATGGTAGACCAGTCCTTTGAAAAACTTGTCAGCCGACTGAGCAGTCACCTTTCTCACTACTTCCACCTCTGGACACTTTGTGAACTTGTCGATTGCAACGTACAAATACTCAAAGCCCCCGACGGCGCGCGGGAAGGGGCCCGATATCGAGCCCCTGCACCGAGAATGGCGGAGAGAGAGGATTGTTTGAAGGGCTTGAGCTGGTTGATGAAGCTTCTTTGAATGGAACTGGCACGCTTCACACTTGGTGACTAGCGCCGTCGCATCCTGGAGGGCGGTGAGCCAGAAGAAACCTTGCTGGAATACCTTCCCGGCAAGGGCCCTTGACCCTATGTGTGAGCCACATATGCCTCCATGTATCTCTGCCAATAGCTCCAGTCCTTCCTCCAGGGGGATGCACTTGCGTTTCACACCGTTCGGCCTTCTCCAAGACAGACGCCATCGATTTAACCGGGTACAGAAGCGGACCGACGGGCTACTTTCTCCGCTTCTTCCTGCTTCTCAGGAAGCTCCCCTATCTGGAGGAATTGGACGGTATGCTACGCCCATGCCGGAGCCTGAGGCTCGACGGCAAGGACTAAAGGCATCTCTTCCGCCATGGGAGCGACTGTCTCTGGCCTCGACGCCTCATTGAGTCAATTTCTCTTGGGCAGGCTCAGCGTCCGCGATAGTACCCTTGACGGCGGCCCCGGAGGGCTCGGTAGGAAGGTACTTGCCGGGACCTGATTTTCTTCGCTTGCTCTGCCCTTCTGATGGATCGACGGATGGTTAAGTTAACCGGAGCAAAAAGGCACATGGTTCCACAGGTAGCTTGAATGCGGCACGCTTCGACAGGTAATCGGCGACGTTGTTCTCCGCTCGGGGGACGTGCTCCACTTGGATACCGTCAAAGCGTTCCTCCAGCTTCCTCATCTACGTATGCTTCCATCAGTGGGCTCTGATAATCTTTGTTGACTTGCCTGACAACGAGCTGCGAGTCACCCCTGATGATGAGCTTCTTGACCCCGAGGTCTGCCACGATCCTGAGACCGGCAAGCAATCCCTCGTACTCGGTGGTGTTGTTGGTGGACATCTCCCTGGGGAAGTGCATCTGGATCACGTACTTGAGGTGCTCTCCGGTGGGTGCGATGAGCAGTACACCGGCATCGGTGCCTTGCAGCGAGAAGGCTCCATCAAAGTACATGACCCAGTTGCAATCTGCCTCCTTGCCGGGGAGAGTCGTCTCCTGGATTTCTTCATCAGGTGTCGAGGTCCATTCGGCGATGAACTCCGCCAGGACTCTACTCTGAATTATCGAGGTACTCTCAAACTTTAAGCTGAAGCTTCACAGCTCCAAGGCCAATTCCACAATCCTTCCGGTTGCGTTTGGGTTGTGCAGTATCCGTTGCAACGGGAGGCGGGTGACGACAGTGATCTCGTGGGCCTGGAAGTAGTGATGTAGCTTCCTCGAGGCCATAAGGAGGCCGAAGAGCAATTTTTGCACACCGGAATACCTTGACCTAGCCCCCTGCAAGAGGGAGCTGACAAAGTAAACTAGGTGCTGCATCACCTTCTTCTTGGGCACCACTTCACTCGACCGCGCGGGCATCGCCTTGGTGGCACCAGACTCTGCCGGGGGCCGCGCCTCGTCGGCACCGGGCCCTGCCGGGGGAATCTTCGGCTCGCCCTCCGCTGGTCCTGCCGCCATTGCTGCCTCCTCGTTGACCTCCCTCTATGCCACTAGTGCGGCGCTGACCACTTGATTCGTCGCCGCCAGATACAGCAGCAACGACTCTTGTGGTTTAGGCGCAACCAGTATTGGCGTGGAGGAAAGGTTTTTCTTCTGGTCCTATAACGCGGCCTCGGCTTCTGGGGTCCACTCCATTGGGCCCACCTTTTTCAAGATCTTGAAAAAGGGAAGGGCGCGCTCGGCGGACTTGGAGATGAACCGGCTCATGGCGGCAATGCAACCGGTGAGCCGACACACATCGTTGATCCGCTTGGGCGCCTCAATCTGCTCAATGGCCTTGATCTTGTCTGGGTTTGCCTCGATCCCGCACTATGACACGAAGAACCCGAGAAGCTTGCCGGACGGGACGCCGAAGACACACTTCTCAGGGTTCAACTTGAGGTTGATCTTGCGCAGGTTGGCAAACGTCTCTTCTAGATCTTGCACAAGAGTCGGCCCGTCCTTGGTTTTGACCACTATGTCATCCATGTAGGCTTCCATATTTCTATGGAGCTGAGGTTCAAAACCAATTTGGACCGCTCTTGCAAACGTTGAGCCAGCACTCTTCAACCCGAAAGGCATCCGTAAAAAGCAATACGTACCACATGGGGTGATGAATGTTGTCTTCTCTTCATCTTCTCTTGTCATGAAGATTTGGTGGTAGCCTGAGTAGGCATCAAGGAATGATAACAGATCACACCCGGCCGTGGAGTCAACAATCTGGTCGATGCGCGACAATGGGAAGGGGTCTTTAGGACAAGCCTTATTGATGTCTGTGTAATCAATACACAGCCTCCACTTCCCATTCGCCTTGCGCACCACTACTGGATTGGCCAACCACGTCGGATGGAGCACCCCTCTCACCAAACCTGCCGCTTCTAGCTTCCTGATTTCCTCTGTGATGAACTCCTGCCTCTCGAGCCTGCTTCGACCTTCGCTTGACGGGCCGCGTGAGGCACAGCTAGGTGGTGCTCAATCACCTCCCTGGGAACTCCGGGGATGTCAGACGCTTTCCATGCAAACATGTCGACATTTGCCCGCAGGAAGGTGACGAGCTCGCCTTCCTATTTGCTGTCGAGGGCGGAGCCTATAGTGAAGGCCCCTCCCTTGCCGTCCTCCGCGACGGGCACCTTCTTGGTCTGCGGCGACTCAGCTCTAGATCTCTTGCCCTTGTCGGCAGAGCTCTCTGGCACGTCCTCAATAGTAGCAGAGCACTCCAAGGAGGTGTGCTTGCCGGAGTGGGTGCGAGAGGTCTTGCCGGGATCCTTCTTTCCTCCCGGGCCCTCGGTGGCAGGAGCAGGTGCCTTGACGACAGCTGCTGCAACTGCTTCCCGGTAGAGCTGGTCGGCGCAGATCAGCGCGTCCTTCTTGTTGGAGGGGACGGAGATTATGGTCAACGGCCCGGGCATCTTCAGCATGTTGTAGGCGTAGTGTGACGCCGCCATGAACTTGGCCAGTGCCGGGCGGCCGAGGATCCCGTTGTAGGGCAAGGGGATCTCGGCTATGTCAAGGACGATCTTCTCCGTTCTGTAGTTCAATTCTCCTCCAAAGGTCACGTGCAGCGTGACCTTTCCCTTCGGCTGGCACCTCCCCGGATTGACCCCTTGGAACGTTCCCGTTTCCTCGAGGTCTTCGTCAGGGATTTGCAACCTTTTGATCACGACAGGCGAGATCAGGTTCAGGCTGGCCCCGCCGTCAACCAACATCTTGTTCACCCTGAGGTTGCGTATTGTTGGCGAAACCAACAACAACAAACACCCGACCGCGGTAGTGCGATCAGGTTGTCCTCGGTGTCAAAGATGAGGGGCGTGCTGGACCACTTTAGGGGCTTCTGGGCGTCGAACGACGGCTCCGTTGCCGTGACCTCTCGCACCCATTACTTGAGCTGGCGGCAAGAGGTATGCAGCGAGGCGCCGCCATCGACGCACATGGCCTCCGTAGCTTTCTGGAACCCTTGCTCATCGTCCTCGTCGTGATCGTCGTCATCTTGTTTCTTGTCGCGGCCTCGGACGGGCCTCTCTTGCTGATTGTCCTTGCCGGGGCGGCCTCCTTGGCCGCCACGCTTCCTGCCGGACCCCTCAGCACCATCTTGGTCCTTCTCCTTGTCCCGCCTTTCGTACTCAGCCTTTTGCTTCTCAACAAGCAGCTCGACTTGTCGGCAGTTCTGGAGATCGTGGCCCTTTGTGCGGTGGATCTTGCAGTATTGCTTGCGGAGCTTCACGGCTTGTCGGTGGCCGCCAAGGCCGGCGGTGACGCGCGCAATCTCCTTGCTGGGTATGCCGCCTTGACCTTCTTGCCGGCACCGGTTTCGTCAGATACCTCAACGGCAAGCACAACCTTGCCCTTGCGTTTCTTGTTGCGACGCCGGCCCTTGTTCGTCGGGGCGGCTGCGTCCTCATCGGTAGAGTCGGTTTCTGCGCCGGCGTCTTCGCCGGGGTACTTCCTTCCCTCTTCAGCTTGGGCGCACCTGTCGGCCAGAACATAGAGCTCGGCCACATCCTTAACTTCGGTCACCGCCAGCTCCTCGCGCATCTTGCGATTGTGCATGTTCTGATGGAACGCGCTAATCACAGCGGCGGGATGAACGTCGGGGATGTTGTACTGCACCCGGCTGAATCTCTGGATGTACTTGCACAGGGTCTCCCTTCCTTACGGGGAATGATATGCAGATCACTGGCCTGGCCATGAGCTTGGTTGCCTCCTGTGAAGGCGCCAACGAACTCATGGCACAGATCTGACCAGGAAGAGATGGAGTCCGCCGGCAAGTGCATCAACCAAACATTACATTGGGTTTGAGCGCCAGCGGGAAGTAGTTGGCAAGCACCTTGTCGGTGTCAAAACCGGCGGATCTCGGGCAGGGGGTCCCGAACTGTGCGTCTAGGCGGATGGTAACAGGAGGCAAGGGACACGATGTTTTTACCCAGGTTCGGGCCCTCTCGATGGAGGTAAAACCCTACTCCTGCTTGATTAATATTGATGATATGGGTAGTACAAGAGTAGATCTACCACGAGACCAGAGAGGCTAAACCCTAGAAGCTAGCCTATGGTATGATTGTTGTTCGTCCTACGAACTAAAACCCTCCAGTTTATATAGACATCGAAGAGGGCTAGGGTTACACAGAGTCGGTTACAATGGGAGGAGATCTACATATCCGTATCGCCAAGCTTGCTTTCCACGCCAAGGGAAGTCCCATCCGGACATGGGACGAAGTCTTCAATCTTGTATCTTCATAGTCCAGGAGTCCGGCCATCCGGACACCCCCTAATCCAGGACTCTGTCGGGGAGGCTGATCGTACCCACGGACACCTATGGGGCCGGCGGAGCAGGCCCCTTGTGGTTCGGAGGGGGGCGGAGATCGCACGAAGAGCGGATCGAGGCGAGGCACACGAGCAGTTTACCCAGCTTCGGAGCTCTCCGGAGAGATAAAACTCCTACTGCTGCTTGTTTGATGTATTGTGTTCTTGCTAGGGAGCAATGAGAGCTACAAAACCTAGCGTGAGTGTCTCTGGTCTCTGGTGGGTCGAATGAACCGAACCTCCGGAACCCTTTCTATGTTGCACTCGGGCCTCCTTTTATATGCTCAAGGGGTCCCCGACAGGTGGCAACATAGGCGGGGGTACAAATGTAAAAACAGGAGTTGGTACACCTACTTGAACAAAGGTACAGTGCCAAATACCTAACTCGACGGCAAGGGACAAAAGCAATAAATGCCCGTCGTTGTCGCCCAAGCGATTATGCAGAGGCCGTCAGTGCGCCTCCGCTTCGCCACGATGGCGAGCTGTCAGCGCCGCTTATCGCTGCTCCGCTGGCTGCACAGCCGCCGACACGCGCCCATGGAACGGTCCCATGGCGACACGTCCGCTGGGTGAGCTGGAGCGGAGACGGAGAGGTCGCATGCCGCGGCAAGCGCCTTGCCGCGGCGAATCCTTGTCGCGCTTTGGGAGCTTGTCGCTTCACCAAGCCTTCCCGGCAAGCTCCTCTTGCCGGGCCTTGCTTCCTTCATGCCTCAAGTGGCCTTCCGGCAAGCTCCTCTTGCCGGGGCCTTCTTCAGCGCCTAGAGGCCTTCCCGGCAAGCTCCTCTTGCCGGGTCTTGTCTTCTGAAAGGCTGCGGAGGGTCTTGGCGGACGCTTGGCGAGGCTTGCCTGCAGGGACGCTGTTGCCCGTGCAGACAAGTTCGGGGTACTAAGGTACCCCTACTTTAGTACACCGACAGGAGCCCCGGTGCAGGCCATACACAGTGCCGAGCATTTGGGCCAGGCCCAAAACAGGCACAGACGCACGCGGCCTGGGTCCAAACCAAACCCACTCCGTATCCGCGCGTTCCCCAGAACGGCACGCGTCAATTGCGGCGTCGTGGGGAAGTGGGCGGCGGCGGGTCGCTTCACCCGTCGCCTCGATTCTGCATCCCCGCCACGTGGTTCCCATTCTCTTGGGGTCGCAGACGGTGGAAGTGAAAAAACGGGCCGTTCTGGCAGAGGCAGCAGGTCGGCCCGATTCCCTGCTCTTCCTATGCCCTGATTTGCCGGCCAGGCGGTCGAGCCCCACCTTGCTTCCTTAAAAAGGGCGGAAGGGGAGCGCAGCCCGCACTCTCCTATCTCCTCCTTTCCTCGGTTTCTGCTCCCCTTTCTCTCATTCGTCATGGAGAAAAGGAACCTTGGTTCTTCATCGGTGGCGGCGAGGGTCGCCGCTAGACAGCGCTCCTCCCAACCCCACGCCCGGGTGGCGTAACCGCCACAAGGGGAAGAGGGAGGGGCGAGGTCGTGGGCAGGTCGAGGCGCCGGGAAGAGGCAGACGGGCGGCGCGCCGTCTCCGCTTCCGGCCGGTTCCCCTCCTGCGGCGGTCCATACAGGGGCGACCCTTGCGAAGTTCTTCGTCAGGCTGCGCCGGGCGCCTCGTCGTCGCCTCCGGCTTCCAGCTCCGTTCATGGCGCGATGGAGCCGGATCCGCCGAGACACCGAGACTGCACATGAGGGGTGTGGAATCAGCGGCATGCGAGTCCGTGTTGTATTCCCAGCCCCTAATGTGATGTATCTCGACCGTGGGTGGAAGACGTTCACTTTCGCATCCACAGCACGATGGCGGGTCTACCCTCCATTTTAAGTTAATGGAGGGTGATCTCCTCTCCGTCAAGGTCTTGGGGATCTCGGTACTCGGGCGAAGTGCTGCGTGGATAGCTCCTCCGACAGCGAAGATTCCCCTCGAGCGAGAGTGACGAGGAGGAGAGCGGCAATGACGACGAGGGTAGCGGGCCTGATTAGTTGTTGGGCGCCGCCCGTGCGTCACGGTGACCCCATCATCCGCGTCGGGCTCCTTGAACTCCCGGGTCGTCTCCTTGGGCGTGGCGACGGAGGCTGCGGAAGGGGAAGAGGGATGGCGACAAGGCCGTCAAGTCGAGTACGAGGGCGTAGTGCCCTCGACAGCGTCTTGACGCCCTGCCGCCCGTCTTCGAGCCCGCTTCGGCGCTGCCATCTCCGTCAAGCCCTCGGGAGCTCCGGGATGTTCCCTTGGTGCCTTCGCACTGTAGCTCGCCTAGGCGTTTCTTTTGCCCTTCTCGCCTCCTTGACCTACCTCCTGAAGAGAGGGATGAAAAAGGATTACGGGCATCTTATCTTCTTAATTTGTAAGCCGGGCCTTATCCGCATTTAAAACTTGTAATCTTCTCTTTCATGTTTTTCATTCCCCACGGATTGTATCCGAGTAGAATGTTTTTAATGAAAAAGGGATGCTTGAAAAGGGACGAAGGGCTTATCTGATATCGCAGCCCCATCAACTCTGGCTTGCCACAGCCCCCGGCAACTCTGGCTTGCCGGGGCTTGGGTGCCGGCGCGCCCTTCTTCTCCTCTTCGCTGTTATTTCAGTTCTGAGAACGATTTAGCCAGTGCCGCAATAAGTTATTTTTGTAATATAACTTTATTATGGGCAAATTTTGCTACGTTACTTCCTTTACACGACTCTTGGCTTTGTATGTTATTGCCCTACACTTTTCAGAAACTTGCCGGTGCGAGCACCCTTGTCATGGCGCGCCGAAAAGTCGCGGAACTTCAGCTTCTTTGGCCGGCGGGGTCGCTACCGACAAGCAACCTTGTCGCGGACTAGCCGCAGCTCACTTAAGTTGTTGAGCGGACTCGAAACAAAGTAAGGGCGCGACCAGTCACGATTTGGTTCCTCCGCGCATGGGTTTTTCATACAAAGCGCGGCCGTTCAAGGAAGATAACTTTAAAAATTTATTACTGATCGTTGAAACTTAGCAACTTAGCTTCTCTGTTGCCCATTTCCCGGCAAGGCGACAGTTCCTCGGGCGATCCTGTCTGAAGGAAATGAATAATCTGCTGCGCCCATGCTGGATCTTGTGGCTCGACAACAAGGACTAAAGGCACATCTATCGCTGCGGGAACATCAGCTTCTCTGGCGAAAACCCGAGTTTACGCCGAGCTTGACATTCCGGCAAGCTTGCCGGAGCAAAACTTGTCGGGAGCGTTTGCTTCAACGAAACAAACCCTAGGGCTTGTCGGAGCAGACTGCTCCTCAGCACTCTTGGTGTTGACCTTGGAGACCCTCTTGGCGGCGGCTTCGGGAAGCTCTGCCGGAAAGTAGTCGCCAGAAGTCAACTTCCTCTTCTTGCTTTGTCCAGTCGATGGTGTTACGGTTGGTTGAGTCAGCTTGAGCACGAAAATCCCTGGTTCCACAGGTAACTTAAGCGCGGCAAGACTTTGACAGTCAACCGTCGGCAATATCATTTTGAGCTCTTGGAACATGTTCCATTTGCAGGCCGTCAAAGTGCTCTTCCAGCTTCCTCACTTCATCAACGTAGGCTTCCATCAACGGACTCTGGTAATCTTTGTTGACTTGCGGACGACAAGTTGCAAGTCACCTGACAATAAGCTTCTTGATCCCAAGGTCCACGGCGATCCCGAGACCGGCAAGCAAACCTTCATACTGCGGTATTGTTTGTCGCTTGCTCTCGGGAAAGTGCATCCGGACGACGTACTTGAGGTGCTCTCCGGTGGGTGCGATAAGCAAGACGCCGGCTCGGGCGCTTTGCGAGAAGGCACCATCAAAGTACATCACCACTCTTTGCTTGCTTCTTTGACGGGAATGCTCGTCTCCGGAATCTCTTCATCCGGTGTTGGCGTCCATTACGCTATGAATTACGCCAACGCTACGCTGGATAGTTGATGTGCTTTCAAACTTGAGACCAAAGCTTGACAGCTCCAAAGGCCCACTCGACAATCCCGCCTGCCGCTCGGATTCTGCGGTATCCTCTTCACGGAAAGCGAGTGACAACAGGAGTTGGTACACCTACTTGAACAAAGGTATGATGCCAAATACCTAACTCGACGGCAAGGGACAAAAGCAATAAATGCCCGTCGTTGTCGCCCAAACGGTGTAACAGAGAGGCGTCAGTGCGCCTCCGCCGCCACGATGGCGAGCCTGTCGGCGCCGCTTATCGCTGCTCTCCGCTGGCTGCACACCCGCCGACACGCGCCCATGGAACGGTCCCATGGCGACACGTCGCTGGGTGAGCTGGAGCGGAGACGGAGAGAGGTCGCATGCCGCGGCAAGCGCCTTGCCGCGGCCGAATCCTTGTTGCGCTTGGGAGCTTGTCGCTTCACCAAGCCTTCCCGGCAAGCTCCTCTTGCCGGGGCCTTGCTTCCTTCGTGCCCCAAGTGGCCTTCCCGGCAAGCTCCTCTTGCCGGGGCCTTCTTCGCGCCTAGAGAGGCCTTCCCGGCAAGCTCCTCTTGCCGGGGTCTTGTCTTCTGAAAGGCTGCGGAGGGTCTTGGCGGACGCCCGGCGAGGCTTGCCACGGGGACGCTGCGACTGCCCGTGCACAAGTTCGGGGTACTAAGGTACCCCTACTTTAGTACACCGACAGACTCCCTCAGTAGCGCCTGAACCAGGCTTCAATGATGACGAGTCTGACGCGCAGATTGTCTTCGGCATTGCAAGGCGGGTTCCTCCTCCGAATACTTCATAGAAAATTTTGAACACAAGGATAGTGTCCGACTCTGCAAAATAAGTTCCACATACCACCGTAGAGAGAATAATATTTACACAAATCCAATCACGACGTATTCATGGCGTGACATCACACCACGGCCAAGCCTTTATTCGAATCGTTTTTACTGTCCCACCTCAGCGCGTTTAGCGAGGCGGTTTCCTTGGCACGTCTTGTCGAAGCAGAGATCGTGTCCCCTTATTCCGGCATCAATACGGGTGTGGGTAACCCAATCGTGCCCGTTGGTATATTTCCTCAATCAAAAGCGAGTCCCAAACGGTCACGGGGAGGGCTCTTGGTATTCAACCTCTTTATAAAGAGACCAAGGCTCTAGTCCTTTCTTTCAATCTCAATCGAATCCGCCTCTCGCCTCGAGTTCCAAAACCCAAAGCTCCAGATTCGGGCGCTTCGGACCTTCGATGATGTCCGGCTCCGGCCTTCAAGGCAGGTGGATGCCTTCCTCCATTACGGAAGAAGACGTGCTAAAGCTGAGAGATGCTGGTATCTAACTGCGAAATCACAGATAGGCTGCCTGCTCAAGGGCAGGTTATTCCCACTCCCAAGCCCGGTAAGAGCGTGGTGTTCGCGTCTCACTTCCTTCGGGGCTAGGCTTCCCGACGGACCCCTTCGTGAGGGGGCTCATGTTTTATTATGGGCTGGAATTTCACGACTTGGCTCCGGAGTCCATCCTCCACATCTCATCGTTCATCGTCGTGTGCGAAGCCTTCCTCCGCATTACTCCTCACTTCATATTGTGCCTTAAGACCTTCAAAGTAGAGCCGAAGATGATCGAGGGGCAGCACGCGGACTGCAGAGGCGCTATTATAAGAAAGAATGCTGACGCTCCATGGCCTGAGGGCTCTTTTCAAGAGGAGTTCAGCTTATGGCAATGAGAGTGGTTTTATATCACAGCTCCCAGGGGCACCAAGTGGGTGGCGCCACCTGCCTTTCGCTCCGGTCCCCCACAACAGCTAGCGTCATGGGTCAATAAAGGGTTTAACAGGGGGCCGTCCAAGGACGTGCCCTTGTTGCAGGGCCGCATTCGAGATCTCCTAGAGAGAGACATTAATCTGGTCGCGGTGACGCAGGTAATGTTGATTCGCCGCACCTTGCCCTGCAAACGTCGCCCCCTTCGCCTCTGGGAGTTTAATCCGGAGGGACCATGAGCTCTCCAACATTTTACGGGCGTGACACCCATGGAGATGTACATATTGTTCTTCGGATCACAAGCAATGTGTCCGGACTTGACCGAGGACGCAGGTTTGAGCTGCAATCGCCCGGATACTCAAGTAAGTAGTCATGTACCCGGACATGCCATCCGTATATTTATCATAAAATTGCCCTTAAAAGAGCTGTCCCTTAAACATGAGTGGATAGCGAAAGCAAAGCTAATCAGGTGTCCGCCCCCCCTCCCTGAGACCACGCCGGATCCCGTGTTAACGAGGATCTCGGAGGTTGCGCCTTTGGAAGAAGGTGAAGGGGGAACAAGGAGCTACCGCCTCCCCGAAGGAGGCTGTTAGGAAAGGAGGAATCGAGAATCCCTCCATCCAAGGGAAGAAGAGGACCGCCTCTGAAGACCCGGAGACCATGGTCTCAAAGCGGGGGGGGGGGGGGGGATCTTCATCAGAGGGTCCTGCGCCGGAAGATGTCTCGGACGCACTATGCCCCCAAGGGGATCAGCCCTCCAGCGAGCCGTAAGTAGAGAGGGGAGTTTCAAAATAAGAGACATCCCTGTTCTATTTCTGAGGAAGATAACCGAATTTTTACCTTGTAGTTCAGATCTCAGCCCTTCTCAGCAGAGCTCGTCTTCAGGGGATCTTCGTCCGGAGATGATGGAGAGCGGAACGCCTCCCTGCATACCGCCTTGCGAGGCGGGCGACCCTGAGGTGTCGTCATGGAGGGTTTCTCTGAATCCGGCAGGGCCGGATAGCAGTCGTATGGCTCCCCAAAGCCCTCCGTGTCCGGCCTTTGAAAAAGTCCATCGGACGAGTCCGGCACCATCCGGTGCACGGTCGGAGGAGCTGAAGGATCTGCTCGGGTGAGCGTCTATCTCAGAAGAACACCGTGCATTGATGGGCACGGTGATTGAAAGGATTTCATCCGCGGAGAGCGGGTTGCACGAGGCCGTCAGGAGTTTACTAACAGGTTTTGGGGAACGCGAAATGATGTACCTCTTGACAGTTCTGCATATAAAAGATTCGCCCTGTATAGATAGTAGCCCCTGAGACTCGGTGCGTTGTCAAAAATGACGGCGCGCCGAGGATCATAATCCCAGGTATGATATGTCGCTTTTCCTATGTAGGTGGCAAAGTGTCCGGTGGCTAGCCGGATTGATGAATTTGCCGAGCTAAAGCGGCAACTTGACATGGCAGATGCCGACATCGCGCTTGTCAACAAGCGGCTTGACGAGTCCCAAGGTGTGCGATTTCTCTGCGGACACCTGGTAAGTGGGCTTGATGCCCCCATGCCTTACAACATGTATGCTTGATGCAGATGGTGCCGCTGCCATGGAGAGCCTTCGGGCAGAACTCGCCCGAGCCAAGGAGCAGGCCAGGAAAAGTGATGCGGCTACCTTAAAGGCGGCCGAAGAGCTGAAAGCCGAACAGGCTACTCACTGCCGAAGCAAGAAGGAAATGGACGAGATGGCTGTGAAGTTGAAGAATGCTGCCGACCGCTGCAAGCTTCTTGAAAAAGAAGATCAGGCAGAACAGAAGGACCTGGAGAAGGCCACTACCGAGGCCAAGGATGCTCGCTCTGCAATGAGAGCTATGAAGGAGGAGCTACGTCGGGCCGGAGATATCGCGGCTGGAAAGCCCTTTATGCTACGGATGAAGTTTGGGGATCCTAAATATGCTCAATTGGACCGATTGTGGAGTGCGGCGGATACTTACCTGGACTTGGCGGCTAGTGCCCCGGACGCGGCCGAACACTTTCGAGATCAAAAGGATCACGAAGTGGAAAAGCTTTTTTGGTCGCAGTTCCACAATCCAGAGCGCCCACTTCCATTAACCGATCGTTTGGTCGCATGGGCGGAGCTGAATAGGTTATCCAGACTCGCCATGAAGTATGTCGTGAGTCATTTGTGGCCGGAAAGGCCCGAGCCGAAGAGTTATTTTAGCTTGGTGCAGCAGTTCCTTGGTGTGGTGCCGCATATCAATGCGATGAAGAGGTCAGCGTGCATAGAGGGTGCACGGATGGCTCTTGCCCGTGTCAAGACATACTGGGCGGAGATGAAGGCCACCGATGTTGCATCCCAAGATTCGGACGGGAGCCGAGTACCTATCGAGCACTATTTTCAGGAAGTTTTGCAGGGCGCTCGTTTAATAGAAACGCAATGCTCGAAGGATATTATGTTTGAATAACATGTATTATTGTAAAACAATGTTTCGAGGGAATATAAAAGCTTTTTATACTTGTGCCTTCAAGAATTAAAATACCTCCTGTGCGGCCGTTAATGTATATGTATATATATAACCTGAAAGATGGCAAATCGTCGGTTTAAATTTCACGCATATAATGCGGGGTGTTCGTAGAAGGCGCATTTTCACACTTGATCCAACGTCTTGGTCCTATAAAGGAGGCGATAGCGCAGCGAACTAGGCAACCGGACTATAATGCTTTATCACTTTCACTTAGCCATAGGAGTTTGATAGTGGGGCTACTATATAGCCCATGGGGGCACCGCGCTCGCCCGAATTCGGGGCGCGTGTGTGCCTGGCCGTCCAAAACGCCACATGCCAGGTACGCGCAAAATTCTGACGTGGCCACATGCCAAGACGCCAGCCTCCACCTCTGTTATAGCAAGAAACCGGGGGATGTGTATCAACAAGAGACAGTAAAAAAGGTTTATGCAGGGTCTTAATCTGAAAAGAATCCTTGAACGGGTCCCTCTTGCATGTTCAAGCGCTTGTGTCTCCGGTGTGCCGTATCCTAGAAGGGCGTAGCACGGTGTTCATCTGTAAAAGAGAGGAACTTAGTTGAAAAAGATCATGCGAAAATGTACGTTATATTAAATAAACAAAGTACAATTCAAAAAATGAATAAAATTGAGCTTTATTGTCTCTTGTTGTATATGCGCGGAGCCCCTTGTACGGGGGTATGCGGCTAGTAAGCCCTTGTATGTTTACGCCGGACTCGTCTAGCCATGTCCGGGGTCTGAACGATCTATTTAGGTGCTTTGATTAGTGAAGCTGGTTTAGTGTGTGGCTGTCAAGGCAGCCGCACAATCTTCCGCGCTTGAGGAACACTCGATATTTCCCATTAATGAAATGATGCCTCGCGGACCGGGCATTTTAAGTATAAGAGATGCATAATGCGGTATTGCGTTAAAGCGGGCGAAAGCTTCAAGGCCCCAAAGAGTGCTTGATAGCTACTTGTAAATGGGGCGATGTGGAAGGTTAGCTTTTCGTGGCGGAAGTTGTCGGGTGAGCCGAACATAACTTCTAGCAGGAGAGAGCCCGTACAATGGGCATCTGGTCCTGGAATTACTCCTTGAAAGGAAATGTTGCTATGGCGAATTGTTGTTGGGTCTATCCCCATTTTGCGGATTGTGTCCTGATATAACAGGTTTAGATCACTGCCGCCATCCATTAGGACTTGTGTAAAGTGGAGTCCGTCAATTATCGGATCTAATACCAAGGCAGTCCAGCCTGCATTCCGGATACTTTTAGAGTAATCTTGTTGGTCGAAGGTGATTGGTTTTAACAACCAGTGGCGGGACTCCTCTGGGATAGGCCGTATGGCGTGTATCTCTATAGGCGCCACTATGTTTTTCCCGTTTGTCACGTGAAGTGAGTTTACTGTTTTGACTTCTTGTGGGAAATTCTTTTGTTTTCCGGTACTCTATTTGTGGGGTTCGTCATCGTCCTCGCTTGGTGTGTCGAGCCCCTTGTGTTCGGCGTTGAGTTTGCCGGATTGCTTGAAGACCCAACAATCTCTGTGGGTATGGTTTGCGTGCTTCCGTGAGTACTGTGGATTTGACATATCTTGTCCAGGATTTTGTTTAGGTTAGATAGCTCGTCTTTGTTATCCTTGAGGGGCAGCTTTTTCTGATTCTGCCGAGAGGTTTTGAATCCGGCGTTAACTGCCGTGCTCTTTGGGCTATTTCCCTTGGTCCGGCGCTGGTCCTTGCTGCATCACGGTTTCCCATTTCCATCCCTAACTTCGGATGTACTTGGGTCGCTGGTACTGCATCTTGCCAACCAGCTATCCTCTCCTGCGCAAAAGCGGGTCATTAGGCTTGTTAATGCGGCCATTGTTCTTGGCTTTTCTTGGCCGAGGTGTCTGGCGAGCCATTCGTCTCGAACGCTGCGTTTGAAAGCTGCTAAGGCCTCGGCGTCTGGACAGTCGACTATCTGGTTCTTTTTAGTAAGGAATCTGTTCTAGAGTTTCCGGGCTTACTCTCCGGGTTGTTGAGTTATATGACTTAAATCGTCTGCATCCGGAGGTCGGACATAGGTCCCTTGAAAATTTTCCCGAAAAGCATCCTCGAGCTCTTCCCAACTTCCAATGGTGTTTTCGGGAAGGCTTTTAAGCCAATGCCGGGCTGGCCCTTTGAGATTGAGGGGTAAGTATTTTATGGCGTGGAGATCATCTCCTCTAGCCATGTGTATGTGGAGGATGTAATCCTCAATCCAGACTCCAGGGTTTGTTGTTCCGTCGTATGACTCTATGTTTACGGGCTTGAATCCCGCTGGAAATTCATGATCCAGCACCTCATCGATGAAACATAGTGTAAGTGCATCTAGTGCCACCCCTAGTTGGTTTTGGAGTATTGACGACAAATGTGGTTGAGGGACTAATGCGTTTGTGAGAATTGCAGGATAACGCAGGTAGTGTCCCTCATTGATTCGGTTTACCTACCGGAGATGACCCCTAAAAATGTATGAAGACATTGACGACAATGGTGGTATGTGAAGATATTCACATTGAAGACTAAGACTATGACATAAGAAGACATTGAGTGAAGACTATGGAGCGCGAAGACTGTGTCGTTTCGTTGTTTCCTTTTCTTCTTTGTTGAGTCGTAGGAACCACCGTACTATTAAGTGGGGTCCAAGTATCATAGTCAGAATGACTGAAGTGATGCTCAACCCAAATCCTATGTTTTCGAGCAAAGACAATGAGAGCAAAACTTATCCAGAGCTGGATGAGTCAGCTTTGCTTGTAGCCCAAGTAAAGTTGTCGTGTGTGTTTGAAATCTGACCGTTGGAACACGTGTCGGTTCCTTAGTGACCCAGGGTCATTTCGGACATAACAGGTCGGGTTGCCTAGTGGCTATAAATAGCCCACCCCTACACCATAAATTGGTGGCTGCTCAGAGTTAGTGCACGGCTTTTGTCGTTTGAGAGCAACCCACCTCAAAGCCTTTGAGAGAGAAATCCTTGCGAGGACCAAGCCCAAACACCCGAGCCAAAGAGTGTTAGGCATAATCAAGTCTTTCCGTCTGTGGTGACTCAAGACTTATTACACTTGAGGACTGTGAATCCTCCAAAGGTTAGGCGTCGCGCTCGAGCATCCAAGAGTCATTGTGGATTGCCGGTGAATGCGATCTGTGAAGGTTCGAAGTCTACCTTGAAGACTTAACAGAGTGATTGGACGAGGACTAAGGCCCCTTAGCTCAAGGGGAATAAGGTGAAGACGGTCTTCGAGTTGAATCTCAGCCTCCCTAACCCGGATGTACAGTTGTCACAAAGAATCGAACTGGTCCAACAAATCCTGTGTCTTCAACAAGTGACTGGTTCTATCCCTTCCCTCCTTTACTTTGAGTTTGTCTTCGTGAAGTCATTGCTTATATGCCTTATCTGTTTGACTTCATTGCTTGACTACTATCGTTGTTTGGCTTCAGACTATCTTCCATCCTAATCCTACTACCAAGCTGCTATTAGTCTTGTACTTTCACGTTATTGCATACTAGACTATGGTTTTCTTGTTGTAGTTTATCTTCCGCTGCATATCAATTAGGTCATTTCTATTGTTTGTCCTTGAAACATCCGTGTTTTTAAGACTTTCCTAAAAATCGCCTATTCACCCCCCCTCTAGTCGATAACTAGCACTTTCAATTGGTATCAGAGCAAGGTACTCCCTTGTTCTGTGTGATTCGGTTTAACCACCTAGAGTTTTAGCTATGTCGACTGCAGGGATAATCAAAGTCTGCCGCTTGCTTGCCCGTGTACGATGGAACCGACTATCCCTCTTTGGAAGAATAAGATGCGCATGCATCTTGAAGCCATTGATGTCGACCTACGGTATGTCGTCAAGAACGGCGTTCCTAAATCTGGTGAAGGTGTCACCCCGCCGATGTCAAGAAGTTCATTCAAGCTGGACTCCACCGCAAAGAACATCATCTGTGGTCATCGACCAAAGGATGATGGCCGTGTGAGTGCTCTGGAAACGTCGAAGCTTAGTCCGGGGCTGGCTATCCAAGGTCAACGAAGGCGTCTCAACCTGCAGAGATCAAAGGATCGGTGTTCTTCGCAACCTCTTCAACCGCTTCAAGAGAAACGACAATGAAAATGTCGACTCACGTTTGATCGCCTCACTGACATCACAAATGAGCTTCATGCTCGCGGCGCCACTGAAGTCACCAAGCATGAAATCGTCAAGACACTACTGAGATCACTTGACAGCTCTTTTGACACCCTTGCCCTCATGATACAAGAACGTCTTGACTTCAAGACACTCTGTAACATCCCAAAATTCTAAACTTTGGAATGTTATATTAGATAAATAACTATGCTTGTTGTCTGATTGATGGTTTGATTGATTGAGTGAAATTGAGTGGAATATGAAACTTTTGAAAGTTGAATGAGAGGGAATCAAATGACTTTCCCAAAACTTTCCCCTTTGTCTTTTGGATCCCAATGAATTCAAGTTCATTCCAACACCAAACCCTAGAGTGAAGATGACATGACTTCTTCCATTTTAAAATGAATAGGGTTTTGGAAAAGATTTGAATTTCATTTGGGAATATTTCAAATTCAAAGCTTTATGCAACTCAATGATTTTCATGAGGGAAGATACAATGACTTCTTTAATTATATGAAATATGAGTTGGAAGTTAAAAAATATCAAAATGAAAGTCATTTGAAAATGCCTTGAAACCCTCTTTCAAATTTGAGTTTTGGAATTTGAATTCAAACTTTGGCAAGTGGGAATCATATCAAAATCTATGCCTGATAAATACTTGAGCAAAAGTATGAGAGGAGTAAATATGACACTCCAAAAAATATCAGAGGAAAACAATGCCAAAAGTTTTGAATTCAAATCTGAGTTTTAATTGAATTTGAAAAAAATGAATTTTTTTTAAGTTTGGATTTTGCCTTTGGAAAAATGTTCAAATGATAGGGAATATTCCCCTGATCATTTTGGTATATATATGTCCTATATAAAATATTTATATTTTAAAAGATATCTCTGTTTTTGTTTTATTTAAAAATAAAAATTTAAAAAGGAAACCCCCCCCCCCAGGCGCCAGCCAGGCCACTGGCCCAGCCAGCGCCCGCACCGGCCCACCAGGCGGCCCAACTGGCCAGCCCAGCGAGCCAGCGAGCCAGCCCATCCCCCCCTCGCGCCCGAAACCCCTACGCCCCGGTCGCCCGACCGCATCACCCCTCTCTCTCTCTCTCTGGCAGGTGGACCCCGCCCCCGTCTTCAACCCCGCCCCACGCCTTCGCCGCGCCGCCGCCGATCGCCGGATCCCGTGAGATCCGGGATGTCGATCCCCTCCCGATCGCCCCCCTTGCCAACGCCGAGGCCCCCGCCTATATAAGCCCCCTCCCCGCACCCCATTCCCCCCCTTACCCCCTCGCCGGAGCCCCTCCTCCTCTCTCTCGCCGTCGCCGGAGCCCGAACCTCCCGCCGCCGCCATTTGCGTCGTCGTCGCCGCCCTAGCCCTCCCCGACCCCCACCGACCCCACCGAACACCTCCCCGAGCTCGTCCGCACCCGCCGAGCCACTCCCCCGACCTCCCCGACGACCGGAGAGGCCACCGCACTCGCCACCGCCGCCGCCGCCGCCGTCGAGCTCCGGTGAGTCACCGGAGAGCACCCCCCCGTCCGATTCATAATCTACGGTGTAGATTAGAAACCCCGAAGGGGTACGCGTTTTTTTATAAAGCCCGGTTCGACCGGTTTAGTCCGGTTTAGATTTTAGCTAGGGTTTATTTTTTTTAGCCGGCCCGACTAGTTTAACCCTAGGGCCCGTTTAGTTTATATTACGCTCAGTGCGTAGTTTAGGCCCATTAGGCCCTTTTTCATTTATTTTTGTTTTCTGTTTTAACAGAATAGTTCCTGTTTTGAAAAATTCATATCTTTTATTCTGTTTAATATTTTTAGGTGATTCTTTTTTTGTTGGTTTGCAAATTGTCTATAGCTTCTGTAGAAAATGTATTTAGCTATGTTAAAATTAATTAAAATTGCTTTATTTTAGTTTTAGTCAGAATAGTAAATCTGTTATAACATGAGCTAGGAAAATTATTTTTGGTTGATTCTTTTTGTCCCAACTTTATTTTGACATTGCCAAACCATAGGAATTAATTTGGGTATTTTAGGATTAATTTAAAAAATAGTTTTAAGCAGAATATTGTTAATCCTAATTAATTAACTAGCTACTGTTTTTCTATTATTTTAATTAGTAAATAAATTTATTTTTAACATGTGATTGATTATTCTAGGTTAGTTTCTATCACTTTACAGGATGAACTTTATTTATAATAAATAAAACTTTTATTTTATTTTTTCTTAATAGAAATTGAATTAGGCCTAATAGGAGTTTCATAATAGATTTTTAATTAATTCTTTTTGCTCCTAGTTGCTTAATGAAATCTTTTCTGTTAAGTTAACATAAAACCATGATTAGGTTATGTTGAGAAAATTTTTGTTATATAAAAACTATTTTTAGTTGTTGCTTGAAGTAGGAAAAACTTGAGTTGGTTTTCTTTGAGTTTTCCCTTTGGGTTTTGATTCGTTTGTTTTGGTGTGTTATATTACTATGCTATTGTGTTATGTGATCATATGCTATAGGCTTATTGTGATTATTGTTTGTTTCGGTAGAGTTTTCGGAGTCTAAGCTTGCTACCACAGTACCTAGTTTTCGAAGATCGTCGGCAAAGGCAAGTTCACTTTGACCATGCTTTCATACCTATATTTTATTGCATTTAGTGACATCTTTGCAACCACCCTCAGTAGTGTTATTGAATCCTTGTAGTTGAGTAGTATGCATGAGGTAGGAACCCATTCCCCTGTTACCAAGCCCGGGACGATATTTTATTTTAATGCTACGCTATAGTAGACAGGGTTTGGTATGAGTACTCGGGAGTGGTGTGAGAATGGAGGATTCTACGTCAATGACGACAACTCCATGATGGAATCTGCAAGGACTGCATCTTCAAGACCTCAAGACTTCAAGACTCAAGACAGGAATTCAATACACACTACTGGGTGAAGGATTTGTTGACGGGCACCTGGAGGAACCAAAGGTTGGCCGGGATGCATGGAGAAGCGCCATGACATCTTGCGGAAAGCTTCACCCAGACTCAAAGAGACGGAAGAATACTTCATGCCCTAAGCTTACCTGTGCAACCGCAAGTCATTATGGGCTCTGGCTTGGTTGACCTTAGTGGTGACTCTGGCCGGGACGGTACTAGCAGATGTAGAACTACGGTAGGATGGGATGAGTACCGGACAGTGGTCAGAGGAACTCTTTGGAAGACCATGTTTGGTCATCTTGTTCTCAAACACTCAAGTGCGAGAATGTAAAGAGAGGGATCGAATCTTGCGGGTAAAGTGTACAAACCTCTGCAGAGGGTTAAAACCTAATCGATTAGCCGTGTCCCCGGTTACGGACAATTTGAGCATCTGGACTTGGATCTATCTCGGGACTCTCAACACCGGAGTGATAACTTAATTGTGGGCAACTTATGATGATTTTGGGCTATGAGACATCGGTTGGCGGAACCATGTCATGCTAGAAAACTCCATAGTACAGACTTCATTTATTCCTTTGATGTAGGGAAAATAAATCAGCTTTTATGCAAACGAAACTCAGATCTGAGCCACAAAGCCATACCGCATATAGTATAGTTTATCATCTGTTTTCTCTTATTGTGATCTTGCCGGTACATTCAATGTATCGACCTACACGGCTGCAACGTATCATGTTGCAGATATTTTACTCCGACGAGTAAGAGTACGCAGTGGTTACGGTCCACACTCAACCTGCCGATGGCGTTGATGGGACTCCACACCCGCTTGATTGTTTCCACGAGTATTATGAGGTATATATCGGTTTCACGATTATTTATGCATGTGATTGCACTTTGATATATACATTGATGTACCGTGTGTGCCAAAGATACTGATCTGTGGATGGCATAGAAACACAGAGGCTTGACCGTTCGAGGTCGGGTCGCTACAGGAAATGGTATCGAGCACATGTTGGTCAGAGAACGTGACCCTAGAAAATGACTTAGTAATATGAAGACCCCAATAGGAATGACCTTTGTTTTGTACTACTCTCGTAACACCGATTCCTATTATCGAACCTTCCTTATTTCAAACTATAGATGGAGAGCTACATTACGAACAAAAGAGAACACTACGAGAAGGTTCTTGGAGGCCCCTTCCTTGTGGAGCTAGTCAGTTGCTGAAGTTACCGATACACGAGATCAAGGCAACTAAGAGGACGCCCAGATCGTGGGGAGTCAAGACCCAAGTTTTTGGTCGAAAGAAGCCCCCAAGGCTGCAGACATCATCTTGAACAATAAATGGTGACCGTGATATGGGCATCAACACCGCCGTCCATGATGCTATTGCACGCTTATGCTATCGTCATCGTGCTGCACTAAACCCACACTTCTTTGGAAGGATGGGATGGCAGAAGTTTGATGGAGCAACTATTGCCTTGACGGAAGCGCAAAAGATGAAGTTCTCCCACTTTTAGTGTACAATCGGGATCTGGAACAATACGTCAAGAATCTTGGATGGACCTCCTGGAAGCCCTGCTCGACAATGAAGCACTACGAGAAGAGGTCAAGACTCGTAGATCAAGGTAAACAAGCTGGAGGAGGAGAACCTCGAGATCTCGAGAATGCGCCAGAATCAAGAACAGCAGGACCATGTCTCATGCCAAGGACGTTGAAATCCGTAAGCTCAAGGAACAACTTCGGGACATACAGTGGTCGCCACAAGAAACTCCGTGTCGGCTGTGGAAAATCTAGCGTAAGAACCGGAGGAGATCAAGTCCACATGTAAGAAACCCCAAAGAAATTAGTAGTACCCCACCATGAGAGAAATAAAGATGAACGCTTATCTCGATTTAAGTATCTCACCATACCAATTTATGTGGGTGGCGATCTTGTATAATTGATTGAATAAAAGAATGCTTGGTTGCTATTATTTTTGTGTGTTTATTGAATGGTTGGATAGATGCGATATTCGTATGCTTGTATTTATTTCAACCATGAGAGACGTAAGTTACGGAAGAATGGTAGAAAGTCTTCATATGGGAACAAAGATCGTGAATTGGAAACTCCCGAGCATTGAAGACTCAAGAAATGAGGACCTAGAAACGAAACCATAGTAGAACGGCCCATTACAAACGATAATTTTGTTGATGAGTGGGTAATTGCTTTTCTCTTTCTATCTCAACTGACCCGAAATCTTGAACCCATGGACAACTGAACACCAAACTTTTTTGGAGACAATTGCAATTTCCCCATGGAGATACATCCCTTGTTCTGAGCACCTCTCTTATCCTACACATGCAGATGACAACCCTTTATGAGTCTTTCCTTAAGGGCCCTAAAACGAGCATGACCCTGACAAGTGATCATGATTACGAAGATCTGAAGGACATGATGAAGCATATTCACCTTGAAGGAGATGGGTCTACAAAGGCTACCCTTTCATGGAAAAGGAGTGGAACTTTGGTATGTGGAGGTACACCTCCACCGCTCGAAAGGAATTTTCCCAAAGATGATGGGGCAAGATTTTTCATCTCACGTGTGCCACAAGCAACCTTCTTCGATGTCGTTCGTGAAGCAGCCATGGAAGCCATACGACAGATCGGATAAATTCTTGAAGCAAGACTCCGTTATACTCAGGAATACCTAAGCGAAGTGCATGAAGAGATGATGAAGGTGAAGCTCAAGACCACCATGATGAAACAGAAGATTGAAGATTTCAAGGCTCATGTCGCACAATTCCAGTGGGACTGAAGAATCCTCAAGGAGGAAAAATGAATAAAGTTGGAAGTAATGTCTGACCATACCAAATCATGTGGGTGGCAGCATTTGTAACAAAGTACTTTTTGGAATTTGGATTTACGAAAATGATTAAGGATGTAATGAAAGATTGATATGAAAAATAATGAGATTTTATGGATAAACTTGTGCACTTCTTTTGGTCATAGTACTCTATAAAGCCACAGGATCAATGAAGAAAGAAATGTGTTATTCATGACGGTCCATAGAAGGAAGCTGGACAAAATAAGTTGGAGTTTTGTTTTTGATATGATGGTATGAAGAAACAGAGTACTACTGGATTTATAGGAGGTGTAACATGAGAGTTACTCCAAGGATGAGTTAAAGCTGCACTAGTGTTGAAGTGGGCCATAACCCACAGGCCCAGGATTTTGATAAGGAACAGATGTACCCTTGATGAAGGAAGAAATTTGGAAGAATCAGTGATCCAATCAAAGATACGCTTCAGAGGAGGTTACGCAAAAACCCGAGAGTGGTGAAGTAACGATAGATGTTTTGTTTGGCTTGCGTAAACCATGGATTTATACGAACTCAGCTCGTCAACAAGAGAAATTCTGCAATGCTTGTGAGTATGCCCAAGTGTTAGAATACGTGATTCAATATTTACATATGTGGTAATGATTCAAGTACGGGATGGATTGGCCCCCATACCGAAGACTTCTATCATGGACTATCATATGTTGATGGAAAATCAGAGAGCCCTTGAAAACCTTAGAATAGTGTCGACACGATAAGCCATAAAACCATAGAATGGTAGTACGATTGATCCCTTTACAGGAAACCATTGCCAACCGTTGGTTATACGGTGAGGTTCAACCTGCACTGCTTCTCCGCAAGAGAAACCATTAATGGTAGACCACCATGAGTATTTCGATAGTTGTCTAGAGTGGACATGCACCTATCGCCTAAGAAGACCCGATCTCGGACAAACTTCAACTTTGACGAACCAACCCAAGATTTGAGGGAAACTCTATGCTTCCTCGATGTAAGAGTGTTAAATGAAGGAGCTATTGTAAGATATGTGAAGAGACATACATTGTCGGCATTCCAGAGGCAGTATCTGAGTTTATTGGAACCGTAACCTTGTTTTTAAGTGTGGTAGCACCCCTGACCTTTCTGACCAAACTATTTACTAGAAGACCCCCAACCCCTAACCTGTTCTTGTTAGTTTCTTGAATCTCGAGGACGAGATTCATTTTAAGTGTGGTAGGTTTGTAACATCCCAAAATTCTAAACTTTGGAATGTTATATTAGATAAATAACTATGCTTGTTATGCGATTGATGGTTTGATTGATTGAGTGAAATTGAGTGGAATATGAAACTTTTGAAAGTTGAATGAGAGGGAATGAAATGACTTTCCCAAAACTTTCCCCTTTGTCTTTTGGATCCCAATGAATTCAAGTTCATTCCAACACCAAACCCTAGAGTGAAGATGACATGAATTCTTCAATTTTGAAATGAATAGGGTTTTGGACAAGATTTGAATTTCATTTGGGAATATTTCAAATTCAAAGCTTTATGCAACTCAATGATTTTCATGAGGGAAGATACAATGACTTCTTTAATTATATGAAATATGAGTTTTAAGTTAAAAATATATCAGAATGAAAGTCATTTGAAAATGCCTTGAAACCCTCTTTCAAATTTGAGTTTTGGAATTTGAATTCAAACTTTGGCAAGTGGGAATCATATCAAAATCTATGCCTGATAAATACTTGAGCAAAAGTATGAGAGGAGTAAATATGACACTCCAAAAAATATCAGAGGAAAACAATGCCAAAAGTTTTGAATTCAAATATGAGTTTTAATTGAATTTGAAAAAAATGAATTTTTATAAAGTTTGGATTTTGCCTTTGGAAAAATGTTCAAATGATAGGGAATATTCCCCTGATCATTTTGGTATATATATGTCCTATATAAAATATTTATATTTTAAAAGATATCTCTGTTTTGTTTTATTTAAAAATAAAAATTTAAAAGGAACCCCAGGCGCCCCAAAGCATCGCCCAGGCCACCAAGACTGCCCACCAGCGGCCCAACTGCCAGCCCAATGAGCCAATGAGCCAGCCCATCCCCTCGCGCCAAACCCCTACACCTTGGCCGCCCGACCGCATCACCCTCTCTCTCTCTCTCTGGCAGGTGGACCTCACTGTCTTCAATCCATACGCCTTGCCAGCGCCGCCTCGATCGCCGGTTCCCGTGAGATCTGGGATGTCGATCCTCCCGATCGCTTCTTGCCAACGCCGAGGCCCCGCCTATAAGCCCCTCCCGCACCCCATTCCCCCTTACCTCGCCGGAGCTCCTCCTCTCTCTCTCGCCGTCCGGGAGCCGAACCTCCGCCGCCGCCATTTGCGTCGTTGCCGCCTCTAGCCTCCCCGACCCCCACCGACCCCACCGAACACCTCCCGAGCTCGTCTGCACCCGGCCGAGCCACTCCCCCGACCTCCCCGACGACCGGAGAGGCCACCGCACTCGCCACCGCCGCCGCTGCCGCCGTCGAGCTCCGATGAGACACCGGAGAGCACCCCCCCGTCGATTCATAATCTACGGTGTAGATTAGAAACTCAAGGGGTACGCGTTTTTTATAAAGCCGGTTCGACCGGGTTTAGTCTGGTTTAGATTTTAGCTAGGGTTTATTTTTTTAGCCGGCCCGACTAGTTTAACCCTAGGGCCCGTTTAGTTTATATTACGCTCGGTCTTGTGATTTAGGCCCATTAGGCCCATTTTCATTTATTTTTGTTTTCTGTTTTAACAGAATAGTTCCTGTTTTGAAAAGTTCATATCTTTTATTCTGTTTAATATTTTTAGGTGATTCTTTTTTTGTTGGTCTGAAAATTTTCTATAGTTTCTGTAGAAAATGTATTTAGCTATGTTAAAATTAATTAAAATTGCTTTATTTTAGTTTTAGTCAGAATAGTAAATCTGTTATAACATGAGCTAGGAAAATTATTTTTGGTTGATTCTTTTGTCCCAACTTTATTTTGACATTGCCAAACCATAGGAATTAATTTGGGTATTTTAGGATTAATAAAAAATAGTTTTAAGCAGAATCTTGTTAATCCTAATTAATTAACTAGCTACTGTTTTTCTATTATTTTAATTAGTAAATAAATTTATTTTTAACATGTGATTGATTATTCTAGGTTAGTTTCTGTCACTTTACAGGATGAACTTTTATTTATAATAAATAGAACTTTTATTTTATTTTTTCTTAATAGAAATTTAATTAGGCCTAATAGGAGTTTCATAATAGATTTTTAATTAATTCTTTTTGCTCCTAGTTGCTTAATGAAATCTTTTTCTGTTAAGTTAACATAAAACCTTGATTAGGTTATGTTGAGAAAATTTTTGTTATATAAAAACTATTTTTAGTTGTTGCTTGAAGTAGGAAAAACTTGAGTTGGTTTTCTTTGAGTTTTCCCTTTGGGTTTTGATTCGTTTGTTTTGGTGTGTTATATTACTATGCTATTGTGTTATGTGATCATATGCTATAGGCTTATTGTGATTATTGTTTGTTTCGGTAGAGTTTCCGGAGTGCGAAGCTTGCTACCACGAGTACCTAGTTTTCGAAGATCGTCAGCAAGGCAAGTTCACTTTGACCATGCTTTCATACCTATATTTTATTGCATTTAGTGACATCTTTGCAACCACCCCTCAGTAGTGTTATTGAATCCTTGTAGTTGAGTAGTATGCATGAGGTAGGAACCCATCCCCCTGTTACCAAGCCCGGGACGATATTTTATTTTAATGCTACGCTATAGTAGACGGGGTTTGGTATGAGTACTCGGGAGTGGTGTGAGAATGGAGGATTCTACGTCAATGACGACAACTCCATGATGGAATCTGCAAGGACTGCATCTTCAAGACCTCAAGACTTCAAGACTCGAGACAGGATTTCAATACACACTACTGGGTGAAGGATTTGTGACGGGCACCTGGAGGAACCGGTGGTTGGCCGGGATGCATGGAGAAGCGCCATGACATCTTGCGGAAAGCTTCACCCGTAATCAAAGAGACGGAAGAATACTTCATGCCGGAAGCTTACGTGCAACCGCAAGTCATTATGGGCTCGGCTTGGTTGACCTTAGTGGTGACTCCGGCTGGGACGGTACTAGCAGATGTAGAACTACGGTAGGATGGGATGAGTACCGGACGGTGGTCGAGGAACTCTTTGGAAGACCATGTTTCGGTCATCTTGTTCTCAAACACAATCAAGTGCGAGAACGTAAAGAGAGGGATCGAATCGTGCGGGTAAAGTGTACAAACCTCTGTAGAGGGTTAAACCCTAATCGATGAGCCGTGTCCCCGGGTACGGACAATTTGAGCATCTGGACTTGGATCTATCTCGGAACTCTCAACACCGGAGTGATAACTTAATTGTGGGCAACTTATGATGATTTTGGGCTATGAGACATCGGTTGGCGGAACCATGTCCTGCTAGAAAACTCCATAGTACAGACTTCATTTATTCCTTTGATGTAGGGAAAATAAATCAGCTTTTATGCAAACAAAACTCGAATCTGAGCCACAAAGCCATACCGCATATAGTATAGTTTATCATCTGTTTCTCTTATTGTGATCTTGCCGGTACATTCAATGTACTGACCTACACGGCTGCAACGTATCATGTTGCAGATATTTTACTTCCGACGAGTAAGAGTACGGTACAGGGTTACGGTCTACACTCAACCTGCCGATGGCGTCTATGGGACTCCACACCCGTTTGATTGTTTCCGCTGAGTATTATGAGGTATATATCAGTTTCCGAATATTTATGCATGTGATTGCACTTTGATATATACATTGATGTACTGTGTGTGCCAGCATACTGATCCAGGGATGGCATAGAAACACAGAGGCTTGACCGTCTGAGGTCGGGTCGCTACACACTCGATCCGTCTGATATACTTGAGAGGCTCAACACACATGAGTTCCAGCTGTCTGAGAAAAGAGATATCTATGGTCCCAACTATGGCCGAACTCGCGCTTTGAAGGCAAAAGTTGTTTCCTCATCCAAGAAGAATCATTGCGGTTACGATGATCCACGAAGACATTGGAAAGGAACTTGCTATGCTTGTGAAGAAGTTCCAGAAGTTCACTAGGAAGAAAGGCTTCAGAAAGTCTTCCACGATCCAGCTCAAGAAATGATGAAGCTTCCACTCATGACTACAATAAGAGAACCTATCACAAGTGCAAGAAAACTGGACACTATATCTCTGAGTGTCCACAGTGGGACAATGAGAAGAAGAAGAAGAAGCGCAAGGAATATGATTACGATGACAAGAAGAAGAAGAAATCTTCAAAGTCTTCTTCCAAGTCCTCATCAAAGTCTTCATTGCATAAGAAGAGCTCATCCGGCAAGGCTCGTGCTTTTTGTTGGCAAGGAAATGGATTCAGAGGAGGAGTGCTTACGAGGAGGTGGAGGTGGAGTGCGAAGAGGAGTCCGACACAGGGCGTTGCAAGTCCGGCTTTAGCCACAGCCTATGTTGCTAAGTCCATCTTCAACATCAAGACAATGACTTCTACACCAACGTCAAGGCGATGACAAGGACGACCCTGCTCCCACCTACTGCTTCATGGCACGCGGTGCCAAGGTAAAATCACGTGATGCTTACTTTCAAACATCAAGTGAAGATGACTCTGATTGTGAATCCAAACCCAACTACAAAACACTTGCTAAAATTGCAACCGAACAACAAAGAGCTATGGAACATACTCAAAAACTGTTAGACAAAAGCGATGACCTGTTGGACGCGGAAATGACACGTTCACAGTCCTTAGTTGAAGACATTAAAAATCTTCATGCTAAGTACCAAGAACTTGAAAGTCGTCATGAAACGCTCTCAACTACTCATGAAAAGCTCTCCTATGATTATCTTCAAAGGAAGCAAGAGCTTGAGAAATTGAGAGCGGTTCATGAAGATCTTCAAAAGGAGAATGAGTCACTTCGCGCTCAACAGATCAGTTCCGCTCCGGATGGATTTGAACTACCATGTCTAAAATGTCTTGAGCGTGATATCACTACCTATGTTGCTGAATCTTCAACTACTAATGTGGTAACTAACCCCTCTGCGGAGGATACCACTGCTATTGCTGATGAAAATTCTAGGTTGAAGACATTGCTTGAAACAGGGATTTATAAAAGTCTGAAAGGGCATCAGACACTTTGCGATGTCCTCAAAAAGCAGATTCTGAACCGAAACCCTAGGAAAGAGGGTGTTGGGCTCGAGAGGAAAATGAATGTTGATGGTTCCTACTAGAAGCCTGAGCAATATCCCAAAACCACATGGGTTGCTGCAAAGGGACCTTCAGTGGATCCATCCACCTTATCTGGCTTTACCTATGGTAACCCTATTATCATTGATGAATCCTTTGATGAAAACTATAAGCTGTTCAAGAATCAGAATGGTGAAGTGTTTGCTGTATATTGGTACTAGCTGCAGGAATGGACCACCTATGAAGAAGATCTGGGTTCCCAAAAGCCGTCTTGAGAATCTTCCGTGAATGTCATCATGACACCACTCGGGAAGAAGACAAACCCTGCACCTAAGGCGTCATATGGTCCAAAGGCTTCATACTGCATGGAGAACTCACCGAGTCACCCTAACGCCAATGTTTTGCAGGGAAACCGTACTCAAATTTATGAATATGAGCGTGTGTCTTCAAACCGCTATGTTCATAGAACTAAGAACTTTTCGATTATTCATATGAGTATCAATCATCTCTGCAAGGCTATTTGCTAGGGCTCCAAAGCCGAAGTTCTCAGATGTTTTGCACTTAGACTCATTGCTTCTAAGCCACCCCCGAAGATGTGGGTGGTTAAGAAGAATTAACTCTCTTTGCGTGAAAGGGTCTCCAGCCGAAAATCAAAGGCATCTGATGCTATTGCTGGGGACCTAAAACATCTTGTAGGGCACAAGATCAAATGCCCGAATGGTCTCACTATGTATTTTGTTCCTGAATCGGTTGACATTCATCCTATCAGTCCTAATCTTGATTTAAGCTTGAATAATCCACTTGCCCGTCAAATGTTTATGCTTCACAATGCTCTTGGTGAAGCCTATCCCCCTAACTGTACCATAGGGTATGACACCTCATGCTTCAGAATGGATTATGGACAGTGGATGCACTAATCATATGACTGGTGATCGAAGTCTTCTGATGGATTCAACCCTACGTCCATCTGACAAGAGTCACATCGCATTTACTGACACCGGTAAAAGCAAGGTATTGGGTCTAGGTAGAGTTGCAATCTCAAAGGATCAACACATGGATAAAGTGATGCTTGTTGAATCCCTTGGTTTCAACTTGATGTCTGTCTCAATGCTTTGTGACTTGAACATGATTGTGATATTCGGAAAATATCGTTGCCTTGTACTAATGGAATCTGACAAGTCTCTAGTCTTTGAAGGGTATAGGAAAGATGATCTATATATGGTAGATTTCTCAAAGGTCCACGACTTGCCATATGTCTTCTTGCAAAAGCTTGAGAATCTTTTTGTGGCATCGGAGGCTGGGGCATCTTGGCATGAGGAACTTACACACACTTGCCAAGAAGAAGCATGTCATAGGCATCGAAGGTGTCAAGTTCAAGAAGGATCATTTGTGTGGTGCTGCGAAAGTCGGAAAGATGACTAGGCAAAGCACCCTCGAAGACAATCATGACGACATCTCAACCCTTCGAGCTGTTACACATGGATTTGTTTGGCCCTACTCATTACTCTACCCTCACAACAACTGCTTGTCTCTATGGCTTCGTCATTGTTGATGACTACTTAAGATACACATGGGTGCACATAATTCTCTACAAGACTGAAGTGCAAGATGTCTTCAGACGCTTCGCCAATCGAGCAATGAACAATTATGGCGCCAAGATCAAGCATATCAGAAGTGATAACGGCACAGAATTCAAGAACACCGGACTTGATCTTTATCTGGATACCATGGGAATCACTCATGAGTTCTTAGCTCCATACACACCTCAGCAAAATGGCATCATGGACCGCAAGAACAGAACCCTCATTGAGATGGCTCGAACAATGCTCGACGAGTACAAGACACCAAGAAAGTTCGGCACGAAGCCATTGATACTGACTTGTCACGTCATCAACCGTGTTTATATCCATAAGCTTCGAACAAAACATCCTATGAGCTCCTTCTTGGCAAGAAGCCAAATGTCGCCTACTTCAGAGTATTTGGGGCTAAGTCTTTGGATCAAGGATCCCCATCACAAGTCAAAATTTGAACCCAAAGCTCACGAAGGCTTCATGCTCGGTTACAGAAAGGACTCGCACTCCTATAGAGTCTTCAACCTCTATCTCTACAAAATCGTCGAAACTGTGGACGTGCGTTTTGATGAAACCAATGGTTCACAAAGAGAGTTCCTGCCTAGACAAAGCTCAGCCCAGCGAATCTATCAAGCTGATGGGAACTGGTGAAATCATGCCTTCTGAAGCACAGCCTGAAGTGGAACTTATCATTTCAGCACCTAACCAACCTGAAGACAATGCTCAGCCTGAAGACAATCCTCCCAATGATGACAATGAGCAGCATGAGCAAAGTCTTCGTCCAGTTCATCCTCGAGTTGCAAATGAAGTACAGATTGATAAGATAATTGATAGCATCAATGCACTTGGTACGCTTACTCGCTCAAGAGCAACACAGCTAGCAAATTTCTGTGGGCACTTTTCTTTTGTGTCAATATCAGAACCCAAGAAAGTTGCTAAAGCCTTTATGGAACCAGAATGGATACAAGCTATGCAAGAAGAACTTCAACAGTTCAAGCTGAACAATGTTTGGGAACTTGTCAAGCGCCCGCACTCGCAAGCATAACATTATTGTCACCAATTGGATATATCAAAACAAGCAATATTAGCATGTTCAATTCGTCAGAAACATAGCACGTCTAGTGGCTCAAGGATATAATCAAGATGAAGGATTTGACTTGATGAAACATTTGCTCCTGTAGCTAGGCTTGAAGCCATTCACATACTACTAGCCTATGCTAACCACCACAACATCTTGCTATATCAAATGGATGTGAAGAGTGCATTTCTCAATGGCAAGATTGAAGAAGAAGTATATGTCGCTCAACCACCGGCTTTGAAGATCCAAAACATCCCGATATGGTGTACAAGCTAAATAAAGCAATCAGATGGCCTCAAACAAGCTCCTCGCTACCGGTATGATACAATCAAAGACTTCTCGAAGAGCAAAGGCTTCAAACCTGGATCCCTTGATCCCACACTCTTCACGAAGACATATGATGGTGAACTATTTGTATGCCAAATATATGTGGATGACATTATCTTGGCCGCACCAACCGTAAGTATAGTGATGAGTTTGGATACATGATGCAAGAACAATATCGATGTCCATGATGGGAGAGCTCAAGTTCTTCCTTGGTCTTCAAATTCACAAGAAAGGAATGGCATCTTTATATCTCAAGAAAAATACCTCCAAGATTGTTTGAAGAAGTTTGGAATGCAAGAGTGTAAAGGATACACGACGCCAATGCCGACCAAACACCATCCGGTCCCGACGACAATGGTAAAGAGTTCGATCAAAAGGTATACCGCTCCATGATTGGTTCCTTACTTTACCTATGTGCATCTAGGCCAGATATTATGCTTAGTGTTTGCATGTGTGCTCGATTCCAAGCGGCACCAAAGGAATCGCATCACTTAGGCGTGAAGCGAATTCTTCGATATTTGGCTCACACCCCAACACTCGGATTATGGTATCCAAAGGGCTCAAATTTTGATTTGGTTGGATTTTCGGATGCTGATTATGCTTTGGTGACAAGGTGTATCGCAAGTCTACATCGTGCACATGTCACTTTACGGGACGATCACTTTCGTCTGTTGGTCTTCAAAGAAGCGTAACTGTATCACTCTCAACCGCTGAATCTGAATACATTGCTGCTTTGGATCTTCTTGTGCTCAGCTTCTATGGATGAAGCAAACTCTCAAGGACTATGGCATCAACTTGACACAAGTACCTCTCTTCTGCGACAACGAAAGCGCCATCAAGATTGCCAACAATCCAGTCCAGCACTCGAAGACAAAGCACATTGAAATTCGTCATCATTTTCTCAGGGATCATGTCATGAAGAAAGATATTGACATTATTCACGTCAACACTGAAGAGCAACTGGCAGATATCTTCACACAGCCCTTGGATGAGAAAAGGTTTTGCAAGTTACGGTGTGAGCTAAATATCTTGGAATCCTCAAATGTCCTGTGATCAATGTAACATCCCAAATTTTCAATTTGGAATGTTATACATTAGGTCATCATGCATATCATATTTTCTCACATTTTCCGATCCTAGAAAATTTCACGCAACTCAAGGACCCTCGGAGAGAGTTGGAAGTTTCATTATTTTCATATTTGGGATTTCTCAAATTTTGAAAATAGGATCATTGGATTTATTTAATTATCTTCATAAAGTTTTTCCGATAAAAAAATTAAGAGAGGGAATAATATGACTTTCCCAACATTTAGGAAAAATGAAGATTTTATAAATAAATCAAATTTGGTTTTGAAAGATTTATTTGCTTTAGGCAAAAATGAGCATTTTAAAAAAATATGCATATTTGCCCGTTTTAAAGTTCATTTTGTTCGACTCATTTTTAAGAGTCGGGAAAAATTAATTTTATTAAATTCGGAGTTCGTTTGGTTTTATTTTATTTCGTTTAAGTTTTGTTTAAAAAAAATAGAAAACTGCGCCACCCGCCTGGGCCAAGGCCCAGCCGCTGACCCACCTCACCTCCTCATGGCAGCGGACTCCGCCGCCGCCGCCGCCCGCCGCCACCGTGTCCCGGCTCGGACACGCGCCGCCGCCGCTGGCTTGCCCCTTCCCCAAGGCACCGGAGACCCCCTCCTCCTATTTAAACCCGCCGCCCCACCCCTCTCTCCTCATCCCGCTGCCGTCCTCAACCCGAGCCGCCCGTCGCTCGAAGGCCGCCGCCGCCACCGCCACGCCGCCTCGCCACCCGGGTCGACCCGCCACCCACCGCCTGTCGCCCGACCCGCCAGAGCCTCACGGAGGTAGCCTCGCCACCGCCTGATCCGTTTTTAGAAAAACCCGATCCGGTTTTTCTCGAGATGTTCGGGTTTTTTTTTCAAAGCCCTAGATGGTTTTTTTTAATTTCTTGGTTTTCTTATTTAGTGAACGTTCACCGACCCGTTCGTTTCAATGAACGTGTTCGTTGGATTAGTTCTGTTAACGAACGTCCGCTGTTTAATCCGTTCGTTGTTTTCTTTTAATCAGATTTAATCCATTATTTTCTGATTTCGATTTCCAATTCAATTTTCAAATCTGTTTAATTTGTCGCTCGTTTATCGGAATCAGGTGATTCAAGCGCCTGGAGTTTCGTTACGAAACCGCCGTTCCGACTAACCTACTTACACAGAGTTTTGCTACTGTAAAATTTTGACCTAGTTTCAGATTGCTAAATCGAGTCGTTCTCTCTCGAGTTTCGACTTTCGATGTTTTATTTTGATTCGATTCTTTTGCAACCAGGGTTCTTAAGTTGAACTCTCGGGTTAGATCTTTTATTTGAGATTTCCCCGTGCATTAGATGAGTACTTATTGTATGCTTGTTGTTTGTCTGCGTTAGATCACCCGGAGTGCCGCTTGTTACTTGAATCTCTAGGTCTCATGGATCATCGCTAAAGGCAAGTAACACTTGATCATATTTTTCTACTACCCAGTTTTTATGCATTAGATCAATCCCCAAACACTTGCATGATTAGGATCTAATTAAATTGTGGGATGGGAAGTAGATGGAGGTAGTACCTATTACCTGTTTTACTTATGAAACCTTAGGAGTTACTTCTACGTTTGCTTATTATGCCATGCTATGCTAGTAGACGTGGATTGGGTGAGTGAATATCCATGACAGATGTGAGATTGTTAATTAATGGTTTATTTAAGGTGGCAACTTAAACACACATCTGGGTGGATTGAGGCACCTAGGGAACCCAAAGGTTGTCTGCTTTTTTGAAATCCTGGGTACCCGTGTGATCTTCCTATGGACCGCCACCCAGGCTCAAAGGGATCATAAGATCATTCATGCTAGAAACTTCCGTGTGCAGCCACAAGCCATTATGGGCTCTGGCGTAGTTGACTAAGTTGTGCGAACTCTTACGGGTAGACTAGCAGATGTAGGGGAAAGTAGGTGTACCGGTCTACCCACAAGTAAGGTGCTAGTGCTTCTGAAAGACTATGTCTCGGTCATCCGTCTCTCAAACACCATGTAGTGCGAGAACCAAACGGAGGCGATCGAGTCTTGTGGGGAAAAGTGCGCAAACCTCTGCAGAGTGTATAAACTAATCATGATTAGCCGTGTCCCCGGTTATGGACGTTTTGAGTATCTAGTACTTGAATATCATGTGAATCTCAACATGTTACTTCTAATAAATGTTATTGGGTTTTGATGAGTACTTTTAATTGGGATTGAGGATCTTGTCAACCATTCTCAATGTTTAACAACCACCATGATAGTTAAATAAAATTATTCCTTTGTTGTAGGGAAAACTAGCTTTATGCAAAAATGTAATCAGAGAGCTTTTCCACCAGCCATATATGCATGTAGTATAGGCTTATTCCTTCATTGCTCTCTATGTGTTACATTGCCAAAGCATATTCCATGTCTTGACCGTTTTCGGGCTGCAACTTTCACGTTGCAGACTTTTTCAGATGACGAGTAAGGTGTTAGGTCGTGGTTCTATACTCGGTGATGCCGATGGAGTTGATGGACTCACTTATCTTCCAAGTCTTCATTTGTTATTATTAGATGGCCTTAAGCCATATCATTGTATTAAGTTCCCTTATGGACAACGATGTAATAAGTGTGTGATTGCTACTCTGCTATAAATCCTTCGAGGTAATCGTGGTGGTGTCGACATTCTTGATCCAGTGGATGACATCGAGCACGAGACTTGATCCATTCGGTCCTGGTCGCCACAGAGAATGGTATCGAGCACACGCCGATCAGAGACACGACCACTAAGTTAAAGCCATAGGTCACTACTCTTCCCATTTTCTAACTCCTCATCTTTTCTACTCTCTTTAGGATGACGGACGCTTGAAGATCAAGTACACCCAACCGGATGAAGGCACACCTTTTGGATTTCACTTGAAGGAAGTTACCAAGTACCTGAACATTGGACTACCCAGCTTCACCGGAACTTTCAATGCCACTCTGCCTGAAGAGGAGCGCTGGAAAATTCAAGCTCACGTTCCAGGAAGGACATTCGCCCCAATCACCAAGCCTATAGATAGTGTTTTCAGTGCACCAACTTGGAGTCTGGGAAAGAGCATGGCAGCTCACATCACCATGGGACGCATTGGAGAAGTTTATCAAGAAGACCTCAAGGACACTATCTACCAGATTTGCGGACGCCGAGATGAACAATGGGACGTCGTCAGCACCAAGAAGGATAGATCCATTGCAGCGTTCATCCAGGAGTTAAACCAGCACATTCGACGCCAGGAGAACCAGATGTGCAATGATATGTTGGAGTTGCATAATGCAAAGGGAAGGATCATCGAACTTGAAGAAGAACTAAAGACTACACGCAAGGACTACATGGAGGAGATCGTAGCTCTGGCAAGACACAATAACGATCTTAAGTACGAGATCGAAGAACTCAAGAAGAAGTTGGCACTTTCGTGAATGAAGACCAAGATGTCGACCGCCCAAGCGACTACATCAACATCGACGACACCGATTCGGATCCAAGTGAACCCGACTTTGAAGACGAAGTCGAAGCAGACATCATGGAGTCTTCCACCGGTTCAAATTAGTAGAAGTCTCCCACATATTAGTAGTATTCCCTCCATGTAAACATTATAGTACACGCACTTTTGCGATAGTTAGATCGTTGTAAGCCCTTGTTTGATTGAATGAAGTGATTTTGTGTGCATTTGCTCATGTGCATTTGGGTAGTGATTCCCCTTAGACCTCATTCTATTCTAAATTTCTCTTCTTTTCTAAACCCATCAGATGCCTCCGAGACGCGACCCCGGATTCGTTTTCCCGCCAGAGATCACCCAACTAATCCAGCAGCAGAATACCCTGATTCAAACATTGGTGTAGAACCAGGGCAACAACAACAACAACCCACCACCACCACCACCACCACCTACGGATCATCTGACTCGATTCCTTAGACTAAACCCGCCGGTGTATTCCAGTAGCACCGAGCCGATTGTAACAGATGACTGGCTCCGCAAGATAGGAAGGGAGCTGACCACTGCAGGATGCACAGATGGAGAAAGAGTGAAGTTTGCAAAGACATCAGCTTGAAGGACCCGCAACAAAGATGGTGGGAGAATTTCACAGCCACTTACCTCAGAGACACCATCACATGGGATCAATTTCAGCAAGCTTTCCGTGACCGCCCATGTTTCAGCAGGAGCTATGGCCATGAAGAAGCGTGAGTTTTCGCAACTTACGCCAAGGAGGAAGGATCACACAAGACGTGGATGACTTTAGTAAATTAGCACGTTATGCCCCGGATGACGTTGCTACCGATGCAGCTAAACAGGAGAAGTTTCTAGAAGGACTGAATGATGAGTTCAAGATGCCGTTGATGGTAGCCAGTTTCAATAACTACCAGGAGTTGGTAGACCGAGCCCTCATGATTGAAGGAAAGCAAAGAAGAATTGAGAACTGCAAGCGGAAGTATGGGCAAGGGAAGTATAACTCTGGAGCTCACAGAAACCTCGTTATACCCCTAAATCAGAATTCAGCCAAAGATACCCATGGAGGAGGTAATTTGCATAACCATAATGGCACCAAGAATGGGAATGGGAATGGAGGAAGCAATGGACAGAACCGCACCACACCATCAACCCCAACCAAGAAAGACTTAAGCCATGTCACCTGTTTCAAATGTTCCAAGCCCGGGCATTATGCAAATGACTGTCCAGAAGGCCAAGGTGGCAATGGAAGCTCTGGAAAGAAGCCAAACCCTTTCAATAGGGGACAAGTGAACCACATTGATGTGGAGGAGGTTGAAGATCAGCCCGATGCAGTAATCGGTAAGTTTTTGGTTAAGTCATTTACTGCAGTTGTTCTTTTCGACACCGGTGCATCGCATTCATACATATCAAGGGGATTTGTAGAGAAGTATAGCCTACCTACTCGGATTCTTAAAACCCTTTGCTAGTAAGCTCACCAGAGCGGAGTATATGGCGGAACAAGGATGTTTTCAAGTGCCATTAAGTATAGGAAGGCATGTGTTCCCGACGGATTTGATCATTTTGGAATCTCAAGGATTTGATGTAATTCTCGGTATGGATTGGCTGTCGATGTATGGAGGAAACATCGATTGCGCAAGTAAGACGATTTTTCTCACAACACCAGAAGGAAGAAGGATTAAGTATGTATCACGGCATGGTGAGGAGAGCTCATGTAAATTGCCTATCGGGGAGTTGTGCAGGAAGAGGTGCCAGTAGTAAAAGATTACCCTGATGTATTTCCTGAGGAATTGCCAGGAATGCCACCGGATAGAGACATTGAGTTTTTGATTGAGCTTTTGCCAGGAACAGGCCCAATATCGAATCGACCATACAGGATGCCCGCACAGGATTTGGCGGAAATCAATAAGCAGATAAAGAATCTATTGTATAAAGGTATTATACGCCCAACATCTTCGCCTTTGGGGATCACCCGCATCGTTAGTGGAGAAGAAGGATGGATCGTTAAGGATGGTTGTAGATTATCATGGATTGAATGCAGTAACAATCAAGAATAAGTACCCACTACCAATGATAAATGATCTGTTTGATCGTTTGCAAGGAGCTAAAGTGTTTTCCAAGATCGATTTGCGATCAGGGTACCATCAGTTGAAGATTCGGGAGCAGGACATACCCAAGACAGCGTTTACCACGAGATATGGACTATATGAGTACACCGTTATGTCATTTGGACTGACTAACGCGCCTGCCTATTTCATGAACACGATGAACAAAGTGTTTATGGAGTTTTTGGATAAGTTAAATCGTGGTGTTCATAGATGATATTTTGATTTTCTCAAGAATGAAGAGGAACATAAGGAACATTTGCGATTAGTTTTGGAGAAACTAAGGGAACACGATTATATGCCAAGTTCAGCAAATGTGAGTTTTGGTTAAAGGAAGTTGGATTTCTCGGACATGTTATATCCGGAGAAGGAATAGCAGTTGACCCCACAAAAGTTGAGACCGTAACCAAATGGGAAGCACCAACGACAGTTGGAGAGATTCGGAGTTTCCTTGGACTCGCAGGATACTACCGAAGATTCATTGAGAATTTCTCAAGGATTGCTAAGCCTATGACTGAATTGTTGAAGAAGAATAACAAATTCATATGGACTGAGGACCGTGAGGAAAGTTTTCAAGAGTTGAAGAAAAGATTGGTTACCTCACCAGTTTTGATATTGCCAGATCAGACCAAGGATTATGAGGTGTATTGCGACGCTTCACGTCGAGGACTTGGAGTCGCATTTTATGCAAGAAGGAAGAGTTGTTTCGTATGCTTCATGACAACTTAAGCCCCATGAGTTGAATTATGCCACACATGATTTGGAGTTAGCAGCCGTTGTGCATGCCTTGAGGACATGGAGACATTTTCTCATTGGAAATCATTGTGAAGTGTACACGGATCACAAGAGTTTGAAGTACATTTTCACACGTATGAATTAAATCTCGGACAAAGGAGATGGTTAGAACTTATCAAGGATTATGACATGAGATTGCATTATCACCCCGGAGAGGCTAATGTCAGAATCGACGCATTGAGCCGTAAGAGCCACGTCAATACCCTAATGATGGGAGGAATACCCAATGAGTTAGCCGAGGACCTTCGAGAGCTATGTTTGGAAATAGTTCCGAGAGGCTATGTAGCAGCATTGGAGATTCGATCAACACCGATGGACAAAATCGAGAAGCCCAAAAAGGCAGATAAGGAAGTTGCCTCTATAAAGGAGAAAATGAGCAAAAGAAAAGCTAAAGGATTTCGTGAGGATGAGCACGATACCCTATGGTTTGAAGACCGTGTTTATGTGCCCAATAACCCGTAGATCGGAAGTTGATTTTACAAGAAGCCCATGATTCACCCTATTCGATTCACCCAGAAATACCAAGATGTATTTGGATTTGAAGAATACTTTACGGTGGACCGGAATGAAGAAGGATATTATGGAGTATGTAGCAATTTGCGATGTATGTCAGAAAGTAAAGGCAGAGCATCAGAAGCCAGCAGGATTGTTACAACCATTGCCGATACCCGAATGGAAGTGGGACAAACTAGGCATGGATTTTATCACAGGATTGCCAAAGACTCCTTCAGGATATGACTCGATTTGGGTCATAGTTGACCGTTTAACGAAGGTAGCTCATTTCATTCGGTCAAGACTACCTATAGCAAGGTGCTAAGTTGGCAAAGATATACATGACCAGAATTGTGTGTTTGCACGGAGTTCCGAGGAGCATCGTATCGGATAGAGGAACCCAGTTTACCTCGAAATTTTGGAACCGGTTGCATGAAACATTGGGAACCAGATCGAATTCAAAGACAGCTTTCCACCCATGCACCGATGGATGCACCGAGAGAGTCAATCAGATTTTGGAGGACATGCTGAGAGCTTGTGCACTAGATTATGGGTCTAGTTGGGATGATAATTTGTCAGATGCAGAATTTTCCTACAACAACAGTTACCAAACCAGCTTGAAGATGGCACCTTCGAGGCTCAGTATGGAAGAAGGTGCAGGACACCGTTGTCATGGGACTAAACCGAGATCGCCGCTTGTTTGGACCAGATTTGATTAAGGAGTCCGAACAGAAAGTTAAGTTGATTCGCGATAGGCTCAAGGTAGCCCACCTGCATGTAAGAGCTATGCCGATTCAAAGCGCAGCGATTGAGTATGAAGTTGGAGACAGAGTATACCTTAGAGTATCTCCGCCCGAGGAGTTAAACGCTTTGGAGTTAAAGGAAAGTTAGCACCACGCTTTTGTTGGACCGTATAAGATTTTGCAACGCATGGGAGAAATTGCTTATAAGTTGGAATTGCTGAAGGACTGTCAGGAGTTCATGATGTATTCCATGTTTCTCAGTTGAAGAAATGTCACCCCGAGATAGCAGAGGTACCGCTAAGAGACACAGTGCCACTTGAAGCAATTCAGTTGAAGGATGATTTAACATATGAGGAAAAACCGCTTAAGATTCTCGATTATGCCAGCAGAGTTACCCGCAGCAAGGTTACCAAGTTTTGCAAAGTTCAGTGGAGCCACCACACTGAGGATGAAGCCACAGGGAAAGAGAGGAAGTTTTGCTCAAGGACCACCCTCACCTATTTTCTAGTTAACCCGAATCTCGAGGGCTTAGATTCATCTTAAGGGTAGGTTTGTAACATCCCAAATTTTCAATTTGGAATGTTATACATTAGGTCATCATGCATATCATATTTTCTCGCATTTTTCCGATCCTAGAAAATTTCACGCAACTCAAGGACCCTCGGAGAGAGTTGGAAGTTTCATTATTTTCATATTTGGGATTTCTCAAATTTTTAAAATAGGATCATTGGATTTACTTAATTATCTTCATAAAGTTTTTCCGATAAAAAAATTAAGAGAGGGAATAATATGACTTTCCCAACATTTAGGAAAAATGAAGATTTTATAAATAAATCAAATTTATTTTTGAAAGATTTATTTGCTTTAGGCAAAAATGAGCATTTAAAAAAAATATGCATATTTGCCCGTTTTAAAGTTCATTTTGTTCGACTCATTTTTAAGAGTCGGGAAAAATTAATTTTATTAAATTCGGAGTTCGTTTGGTTTTATTTTATTTCGTTTAAGTTTTGTTTTCTAAAAAAAAAAACTGCGCCACCCGCCTGGGCCAAGGCCCAGCCGGCCCAGCCAGCCGCCCCGGCCCACCTCCCTCCTCGCGTGGGACTCCGCCGCCCGCCTGCCGCTTGCCGCCGTGTCCGGCTCGGACACGCGCCGCCGCCGGGCTTGCCTTCCCCAAGGCACCGGAGACCCCCTCCTCCTATTTAACCCCGCCTCTCTCCTCATCCCTTGCCGGCCGCCCTCAACCCGAGCCATTGCCGCCGAATCGCCGCCGCCGCTGCGGCCGCCGCCGCCTCGCCACCAGTCGACCCGCCGCCACCCGCCTGTCGCCCGACCCGCCGGAGGTCGGAGCCCACGGAGCCTCGCCGGAGGTAGCCTCGCCACCGCCCGATCCGTTTTTTAGAAAACCCGATCCGGTTTTTCTCGAGATGTTCGGTTTTTTCAAAGCCCTAGATGGTTTTTTAATTTCTCGGTTTTCTTATTTAGTGAACGCTCACCGACCCGCTCGTTTCAATGAACGTGTTCGTTGGATTAGTTCTGTTAATCTAACGTCCCGCTGTTTAATCCGCTCGTCGCTTTTCTTTTAATCGGATTTAATCCATTATTTTACGATTTCGATTTCCAATTCGATTTTCAAATCTGTTTAATTTCTCGCTCGTTTATCGGAATCGGTGATTCAAGCTACCGGAGTTTCATATTTAAACCGCCGCCCGACTAACCTACTTACACAGAGTTTTGCTACTGTAAAATTTTGACCTAGTTTCAGATTGCTAAATCGAGTCGCTCTCTCGAGTTTCGACTTTCGATGTTTTATTTTGATTCGATTCTTTTGCAACCAGGGTTCTTAAGTTGAACTCTCAGGTTAGATCTTTTATTCAAGATTTCACCGTGCATTAGATGAGTACTTATTGTATGCTTGTTGTTTGTCTGCGTTAGATCACCCGGAGTGCGCCGCTTGTTACTTCGAATCTCTAGGTCTCGCGGATCATCAGCAAGGCAAGTAACACTTGATCATATTTTTCTACTACCCAGTTTTTATGCATTAGATCAATCCCCAAACACTTGCATGATTAGGATCTAATTAAATTGTGGGATGGGAAGTAGATGGAGGTAGTACCTATTACCTGCTTTTACTTATGAAACCTTGGGAGTTACTTCTATGTTTGCTTATTATGCCATGCTATGCTAGTAGACGTGGATTGGGTGAGTGAATATCCATGACAGATGTGAGATTGTTAATTAATGGTTTACTTAAGGTGGCAACTTAAACACACATCTGGGTGGATTAAGGCACCTGGGGAACCCAGTGTTGTCTGTTTTTTTTGGAAATCCCGGGGTACCCGTGTGATCTTCCTATGGACCGCCACCTGTGCTCAAAGGGATCATAAGATCATTCATGCTAGAAACTTCCGTGTGCAGCCACAAGCCATTATGGGCTCTGGCATAGTTGACTAAGTTGTGCGAACTCTTATGGGTAGACTAGCAGATGTAGGGGAAAGTAGGTGTACCGGTCTACCCACAAGTAAGGTGCTAGCGCTTCTGAAAGACTATGTCTCGGTCATCCGTCTCTCAAACACCATGTAGTGTGAGAACCAAACGGAGGCGATCGAGTCTTGTGGGGAAAAGTGCGCAAACCTCTGCAGAGTGTATAAACTAATCATGATTAGCCGTGTCCCCGGTTATGGACGTTTGAGTATCTAGTACTTGAATATCATGTGAATCTCAACATGTTACTTCTAATAAATGTTATTGGGTTTTGATGAGTACTTTTAATTGGGATTGAGGATGCTGTCAACCATTCTCAATGTTTAACAACCACCATGATAGTTAAATAAAATTATTCCTTTGTTGTAGGGAAAAACTAGCTTTATGCAAAATGTAAATCAGAGAGCTTTTCCACCAGCCATATATGCATGTAGTATAGGCTTATTCCTTCATTGCTCTCTATGTGTTACATTGCCAAAGATATTCCATGTGTTGACCCGTTTTGGGCTGCAACTTTCACGTTGCAGACTTTTCGCATTTACGCAGTAAGGTGTTAGGTCGTGGTTCTATACTCGATGATGCCGATGGAGTTGATGGACTCACTTATCTTCCAAGTCTTCCATTGTTATTATTAGATGGCCTTAAGCCATATCATTGTATTAAGTTCCCTTGTGGACAACGATGTAATAAGTGTGTGATTGCTACTCTGCTATAAATCCTTCGAGGTACTGTGTGGTGTCAGCATTACTGATCCAGGGATGACACTGAGCACAGAGACTTGATCCATTCGGGTCTGGTCGCTACAATCAAGCACACATCCTAACACTTATGCATGTTGATGACTTAGATGTGCAACACACGAAGTAACGTATGTCTTCAATCTAATGAAGACTTACATTCTGAGTGTGAATACATTAACGTGGAATTTGACTTCGGAGCGCCACGATAATTGTGCGCCGTGTCTGGGTCTAATACTTCCTATATGGTGGGTAACGCCACCACCAAATTTCTTTGTTTGAAGTGTTTCACTCATGGCGTTATTTCTGCAATATCTTCGCATTTGATTTGTCTTCAACTTCAACTTATCTTCATGATTTTCTTCACTATGTTGATTTGGTTGTCATTCGATATGTATATATATTGTTACGTCCTCCGCAAGCATTCACTTATAGCTATGTCTTCAAGTTGAATCTTTTGAACTAAGTGAATGTGATCGGACCCTAATCTCTCTATGCTTTCTATCTCAAACTCTATCTGTCCAAATCATATGCATTCTATTGAAATTGTCAAATGTCTTCTCTGTGTCCTTGTCAGCAGAAGACACAGAGACAAACTTTAAGTCTGTTTTAAATGATTCATCCTTATTGTTGAAATCCGGAGAAGCCGGAACGACCATCCGACAAACTCGGCGGCGTGGGAACGTGGGACAACTCAGAGTATGTTGCATGCTTGCCACGTGCCCCTCGGATGTGAACCGCCAGGGCACTCACAGAATTGCGCTGTGCCGCACACCTCGATATAAATACATGTCGCCTGAGGTAAAGAAAATCTTCTTCCACCTCTCCACCTCGTCAAAACCCTAGAGCCACCGCTAGCTCTCGACGACGCCGGCGACGAAGCGCTTAGCTGCCGCGACTTCTCCGACGCCGTCCTCACGCCGGCCGCGAACATCTTCATCTCCGCCGCCGCCGTAGGTGTCCTCCGTCTCCAAGTTACGGCACGGTGGATTGAACTGCTCGGCCTCCTTTCTTCCCGTCTAGCAGTTCTTCGAGTGGTAAATATAACTCTATTTTACCATCTTTTGATCTTCAAGATTCATCCTACTTGCCAAAATTGGTTTACGCCCATACTATGTTAGATCTATTCTGCGCATCTCGCATCGCCTAGTATATTCACTTAAGCTTCACAACTAGTTAGATTACTCACTTGTACTTATTCACGGATTCGCATAAATCTGGAACCAACTCTCGTCAGATAAGTGAATGTCTTCGCATCATGAGGTCAATGTCTTCAAACTGATTTATCTTGAAATCTTCCGAGAATGCATATGACCTCTTCCCTTCCCTCTCATCTCTAATGTCATCACGGTACATGTCCGTGGGAGAATCCCTTTGGTTCTCATAGTCTGCATTCGTTTGCAGAATTCTTACAAAGATCAAACTAACTCTCCCGGCCGCCATTCCTCATTCAAAGAAACGCAAGCCTTTGAAGCCTTTGAACGTGAAGCCATTCAGTTTGAAGCTCATGGCTGTAGATAAGTCAGTCAGGAAGGGTGGCAGACAGCGTCGTGAGGGAACCTCAAAAGATCTGCCTGATGACCTCACAGAGCTGTACAAGACAGATCCCGAAGAGACTTACAATCAGCGCAAGACGCGAATCCAATGGATTCGACGATATTGGGCTGAACAGTGGTTCAAGTACAATTTCGTCACACAGGAATATGCCGATAAGAATGCTATCAGATGCCCTTGGGGTGATATTCTCTTTCGAGGCCTTCCACCCAAGAACATGGCTGAAGCTATTGCACAAGGTTTCTATCCTTGTATGGTCCGTGGACCTCAGCCTGAGAATGCTGACCCAACGTCTTTGCTCTGGTGTTGTGACGATAATCTCTTCAAGTGCAACTTCTAGCACACAAAGGCTTCTGCAAAGGAAAACAAGAAATCATTGGGATTAGACTTCAACCCTGGTCCCTCTACTCCCCGTGCTGACGGCTCACGTGACGCTGAACCCAATGTCATCGGTCCCTTTTCAAACCTTGATGGCCTCATCACTTACATCTTGGTCCAAGGTGCCAAAGTGGATCACTCGATGACGATCTTGATTCGATGAAGCCCCAGGCTCCTGCTCCTGCTCCTGCTCCAAAGCTGCAGAAGCAAAAAGAAAGTCAAGGCTTCAAAGTCATTTGCTCCTCCAAAAGCTTCACGTGTGAAGCCATCACATCGCACCTCCACGAAGCGGTGTGCGATCGAAGATCAATCCCGCATCTCCAAGAAGACGGAGAAGAGAAAGAATACTGAACTGACACTGACTCCTGCTGCCATTCTGCATGAAGAGCACATTGATCTGTCCAGTGATGATGATCTTGCAGATGATGCCCTTGAACATCTTATCAAGAGCAAGGAAGAAGCAGAAATCTTCAACAATTTGCCTCTCTTTGATGTGGCAATCATCCATCACTTCATTGACGAGTGGTTTGACACTCCAAACATCAGCTTTGAAGATCTGCAACTTCCTATTGGCCTCAGCGTCTCCTTCAATGGCGCCATTGCTTATGAGCTAGCTCTTGCTCAGCGCATTGTTGAACTGAAGCACAAGATTGACTATGAGAAGGCTCAGTTCAAGAAGCATATGGCTGCACTCAGTGTGCAAGACGTCAAAAACTTCAAGGTCATGTTGCACGACCTCAAAGAAACCTTTCTCAAGAAGCGAGAAGAAGCCAGAGGCTCTCGTGAGCGCATGAAGGCTCTGGCTGACAAGTGTGTGCTTGCCTACAATGAGGCTGAGAAGCGCAAGGCTCTTGGCCGTCCTGGCATTGACCCTAATGGCTGCAAAGAAAAGAAGTCTTCAACTGACCAAGCTGCACCTTCAAGGCAGGAAGAGCCCGCATAGTCTTAACAAGCAGCATGACCGGCTCGAAGCCAAAGGTCCGATCAACCGCTTGAATGTAAGAAGACGAGGGCTGCCGAGGCTGAAGCCGTAAAAAGGAAAATCCTGACTCCTCCGATGCTGCTCCCTTCAAGAAGAAGCTTAAGACCAAGAAGAATCGGGCTGCTCCCACAGAGCCCTTGGTTGTTGAACCCATTTACGTGGTTCGCCCAGCGTCTGCAACCCAAGAACTCAGATGACTGTTCATGAGCCTGCTTCCACAGAGGCTCCTGAAACTGAAGAGATTCCAGCAGCTGATCCCATCACCGCTGAAGACATTGGTCACCATGACAATGTTGAAGATGATGAAGTTCTTCCTCAAATTGAATACAATGTGGTATCATCGCCTGTTCGCATTTAACAACGACCTCATCAACATTGGTCGCCCTCCTCACGCCAATTGCTCAGATGCTTCATGGGCTGATCGCTCAAACAAGATGACTCCTAGTACTCCCCAACAACAAGTCACTCCCCAACAACAACATCAAGAAGAAGAGGAAGACTTTGAGGCCCGTGCAACCCCATCTCCAAAGGCGCCGCTTGACATTTCGCAGGCTTCGCAAAGGTCAAAGGCCTTAAGTCCCTCTTCGAGCGCTCGGAAGGAGAAGTGCACCACCAACCTGTTGCACGTCAAGTGTTTTCAGAAGCCACTCCAACTGTGAATGTCTCCGAGTCTGAAGCCAAAGCTGCTGAAGACAATCCGGCTGCATCAGCCGAAGACACCCAAGAAGAAGAAGAACGTGTCCCTACACCCCCTGTAACTGAAGAAGTTATACCTGATATCAACGTGCCAGTGCCCGATTCTCCAGCTTCTCAAGTGGAGGTTGAAAACATTGAGGCTGCCACCTCCAACACCAATGAAGCCAAATATGTGGTCATGGCTGAAGCAAATGTGGAGCCTGCACCAATAGCTCCTGAAGCCAATGAAGGAACTGAGCATGAAGCCAATGAGGCAACTGCTCCCGAAGCATCTGCTGAGCAGCCTGAAGCCTCAGTTGTTGCCACTGCCCAGCCCGCCACCAAGGCCCTACACAATTGAGCAAGCATACAACTATGGTGAGCTAGTCACAAGAAGATGGCCTGTTACGGTCCCTCCGCCCCCATGCCTCCGGGTCCTCAGTTCGACTATCATATTGAGCATAGGCCTCAGGTCCAGAAGCCAAAGCCAAGACTGCCAAGGTTTCCAGGCACTGCCACCTCAACAGGTTCTTTCAATGCAAATGGCTTCAAAGCCCACAACACTTTCTTTGACAGAGCAAAGAACCCCTACACAAGGCCAAGAATATCATCTGACCGTTTCTGGAGCTATCAGCAACGAAGCTATTACTCCTGCGTTCTGTATGATCAAGGGCGCATTTTCCCTCATATGCGCCTCGACACTGAAGCCATTGCTGGACTGCCGTGCTTAGAAGAAGCACTTGATTGCTTTTGTGATGCAGGTCCGCTTGGTTTCATAATGCATAAAGAGGACTGGAATGAAGAACTTGTGCTTCAATTCTATGCTACCCTCCACATCCGCGGCTACAACAGAGACACAAAGACATGGGTTCTCGAGTGGATGACTGGAAATGTTCATCATGAAGCCAAAGCTCTTGACCTCATTGAGCTCACAGGCCTACCCACTCTCGGAGAGCTGTTTGAACCTGGTTGTCAACTCCACCGCGATGCACTGGAGAGCATATTTCATAAGCCAGAACCCGACATGAGTTAGATGCTGAGCATGATGAAGCCACTGCCACATGACGTTGAATACCCTCAAGACTTCTTTGTTGATGACCTTGAGTATCCGCCTCGCACAATATATCACATCATCAGGTGAACTCTATGGCCTATCAAAGGGCATTCATCGTCTGCAAAGCTTGAAGGAGCAATGAAGACATTGGTCTTCTACATCCTCAATGGCATCAGCTTCAACACGCAAGAATTCTTCATCCGACAATTGGCTGCGCCACGGATCTGATCTGTTTGGTCTAAAGTTCTATGCTCCATGGGTCATGCGCCTCATCAAGATGCACTCTGCTATCAACTATCAACCCTCTGCTCGCAATCATCTGATCTTTCTACCAGAGGTTGATATGTCTGTTGAAGCCATATACCCTGAGCCTGCCAAAACGCCACTAAGTCTTCAGAATGCAGATCACCATAGCTTCTCTCAACCCATGGAAGGCGTCCAAGCGGTATCTCGTGTCTATCCCCTGGCTGGGAACACACGTCTGCCTCATCATGCGCGGACTGAAGCCACTGAGAGCACAATTGGCCAAAGGCCACGGAAGCGCTCTCGAGTCCTCAATGATCGAGAACTTCTTGTCGCGCTGCATCAAAAACAAGATAAGCATCACTCCTGGCTCAAGCGACAAATGCAAAGCCTCTTGGTGGACGTCAATCGCATTCGCAACCTTGCCACCAGGAATGCTTTTGTCACTCACGAGACCTGTCGGCGATCATGGAAGAGTTTGACCCTACTCAGTGCTGAAGTAGATCTTCAAGATGATGGCTTCAATGAACGCTTCAAGTTTGACTCCACTCCTCCATGGAATGCAGTCCTACGACGAACTCCATCACTTCAAGACTCTGACTATTCTTCCTCCGCGGCAACTGTCAATGCCAGAGTGATCGATGATGAAGCCGATGCTACTTCACCGCCTACTTACGCATTTAATCGACCTTGCACCAAGCTCGTCCGCACCGCCAACCAACAACGACAACCCCGCACATCATCTACTTCAAGAGGACGAGTAGATGCTCTATGTCTTCAAACCTTTTTGGTCCCATCGACAAAAGGGGGAGAAGCATATGAGTTTGATAGTCTTCAAGCGGGTTCATAAGGGCGGTTGCATAATATTTTGCCTAGTGTTTACAACTCTTGCTTTTGATACATTTGGTTCTTTGAGTTGTAACACTTAAACTCGATGGTCGTCCGCTACTTATTTGCTTTACTCTGGTGCGATGATAAATTCCACATGTCCGACGATAACTTCCGCACTTAGATCATTCTGCAGACGTCCATTTTTCATTATGCATGTCATTCTCTTAGCTATATCATTTCATGCATGATGAATTATCTTCATAAGTTGAAGAGGATCTCCACAAGTACAACCTGCCATGTGCATTTGCATTCTAAAAGCAAACCACTTATATGCACATCTTCAGGGGGAGCCTTTGCCACTTATGAAGACAATTCCCTATCCTTTACAATTTCACATATCTTATCCCCGTTGAAAACTTCAACCAGTTTGTCATCAATCACCAAAAAGGGGGAGATTGTAAGTGCATATAGTGCCATCCCTAGTTGGTTTTGGAGTATTGACAATAAATGTGGTTGAGGGACTAATGCGTTTGTGAGAATTGCAGGATAATGCAGGTAGTGTGCCTCATTGATTCGGTTTACCTACCGGGGATGACCCCTAAAAATGTATGAAGACATTGACGACAATGATCGTATGTGAAGATATTCACATTGAAGACTATGCCATAAGAAGACATTGAGTGAAGACTATGGAGCCTTGAAGATCGTGTCGTTTCGTTGTTTCCTTATCTACCGTGGTGAGTCGTAGGAACCACCGTACAGAAAAGTGGGGTACAAGTGATCATAGTCAGAATGACTGAAGTGATGCTCAACCCAAAACCTATGTCTTCGAGCGAAGAGAATGAGAGCAAAACTCATCCAGATTTGGATGAGTCAGCATTGCTTGTAGCCCAAGTAAAGTTGCCATGTGTTTGAAATCGACCGTTGGAACACGTGTCGGTTCCTTAGTGACCTGGTCATTTCGGACATAACAGGTCGGGTTGCCTAGTGGCTATAAATAGCCCACCCCCTACACCATAAATTGGTGGCTGCTCAGAGTTAGTGCACGGCTTTTGTCGTTTGAGAGCAACCCACCTCGAAGTCTTTGAGAGAGAGAAATCCTTGCGAGGACCATGCCCAAACACCCAGAACCAAAGAGTGTTAGGCATCACTGAAGTCTTTACATGCATCGACTGAAGACTTATTACACTTGAGGACTGTGAATCCTCCGGCCCGGTTAGGCGTCGCGTTACGAGCATCCAAGAGTCATTGTGGATTGCCGGTGAACGCAGTCTGTGAAGGTTCGGAAGTCTACCTTGAAGACTTACCAGAGTGATTGGACGAGGACTGTGTGTCCTTAGCTCAAGGGGAATAAGGTGAAGACGCGGTCTTCTGAGTTGAATCTCAGCCTCCCTAACCAGATGTATAGTTGTCACAGCAACTGGAACTGGTCCAACAAATCATGTGTCTTCAACAAGTGACCGGTTCTATCCCTTCCCGCCTTTACTTTGAGTTTGTCTTCGTGAAGTCATTGCTTATATGCCTTATCTGTTTGACTTCATTGCTTGACTACTATCGTTGTTTGGCTTCATACTATCTTCCATCTTGATCCTACTACCAAGCTGCTATTAGTCTTGTACTTTCACGTTATTGCATACTAGACTATGGTTTGCTTGTTGTAGTTTATCTTCCGCTGCATATCAATTAGGTCATTTCTATTGTTTGTCTTCGAAACATCCGTGTTTTGAAGACTTTCCTAAAAATCGCCTATTCACCCCCCCTCTAGTCGATAACTAGCACTTTCACATAGGGGGTGTGCGACACCCCTATATTTGGGTGTACCATGATATTCGGATACTTGATGCGTTGCATTGCTTACTAGAGCTTGCTTTCTTGGCCCGTAGATAGATCTAGCCGGGCCTTCTTTTTGATGTGAATCCTTGTGCAGATCGCATGCCGGCTTGTGTTTGGCGCCCTTTGCCGCTCTATGTTGGCCATGGGGTTGTTCACCCGACCGGGTGGCTTCCTTATTTTTTGATTGCGGGGGCTCTAAGGCCTCCTCATCAAATTCGCAGTAATTTTCGCCGGGTAGCTCTTTGTGCGGCGTTCGTCGCCGTATTTGTCTCTGTGGTGCTGAGTACTTTGCTCCATCTAGTTCTCGAGTGCATCTTCCGCTGTTTTGAGCTTCCGCTTGCTTTTTCAGTGCTACGCGATGGCGACGAGCCTTTGTGGAGGTTCTTCGCCCGGTAGCTTGTCCGCGTGAGGTCGCCCAGATCGTTATCTTCGCCGGGACGGCTTGTTTATCCAAGATGACATGTTCGGACGGTTGCTCGATGGCATGTTAAATCCGTCCGCGGTTATACTGCTCTATGGCTGGGTCTGTATGGCTACTGTCTCTGTCGAGGTGGGGTTTGGAGCGGCGCTTACACCGCCGCTTTGACTGCTTTTCGAGGGAACGATCCCTCGTTGCGTCCCTTTGTTCCTCGTCGTCGTTTCTTTTGGGTGTGTCCACCATGTATACATCGTGAGATGGGGTGGTTGCCCAGTGCCCTATAGGCGCTGGTTCCTGTTCGCCTCCAACATCATTGTCCATACCGTCGATGTCTTCAGAGTCGAAGTCGACCATGTCGGTTAAATCATCGACAGTGGCTATCAAGTGGGTGGTGGGTGGGCTTTGAATTTCTTCGTCGTCCGCATCCCAACCTTGCTGACCATAGTCCGGCCAGGGTTCCCCTGATAAAGAGAGAGATTTTAATGAATTCAGAATGTCGCCAAAGGGCGAGTGCTGAAAGATGTCTGCGGCGGCCAACTCCATAACCGGCGCCCAATCGGATTCGATTGGCAGGGACGCGGAAGGTTCGGAGTCCGGAGAGGAGTCCGGCACCTTGAGTCATGAGCCGCAAAGGACAAAGCTGGCGTTCGGCTCGATCGCCGTAGAGATTGCAGCCCCCGAGGCAGTGTCCAGCCACCCGTCCTCAATTGGCGCAGTCGGCTCCGAGCTAAGGGTCGGAGCAGATACTGGTGCGGCCTCCAGGGCACTGTTCGGCGGCAGAGCTAGATCATGCCTATCGTGACAGTGCGGCGCGTCTGGCTGTGGCTCGAACCCGTCGAAGATCAAGTCTCCGCGGACGTCAGCCGTGTAGTTCAAACTTCCAAATCTGACCTGATGGCGGGCGTAGCTTTCGATCTGCTCCAGATGGCCAAGTGAATTGGCCCGCAGTGCAAAGCCGCCGAATACGAAGATCTGTCCGGGGAGAAAAGTCTCACCCTAGACCGCGTCGTTGCTGATGATCGGAGGAGCCATCGGGCCTAAAGATGAAGACACAGAGGAACTCTCAATGAAAGCACCAATGTCGGTGTCAAAACCGGCGGATCTCGGGTAGGGGGTCCCGAACTGTGCATCTAGGCGGATGGTAACAGGAGACAAGGGACACGATGTTTTTACCTGTGTTTGGGCCCTCTCGATGGAGGTAAAACCCTACCGCTGCTTGATTAATATTGATGATATGGGTAGTACAAGAGTAGATCTACCACGAGATCGAGAGAGGCTAAACCCTAGAAGCTAGCCTATGGTATGATTGTTGTTCGTCCCCACGGACTAAAACCCTCCGGTTTATATAGACAATCAAGAGGGCTAGGGTTACACAGAGTCGGTTACAATGGGAGGAGATCTACATATCCGTATCACCAATCTTGCCTTCCACGCCAAGGAAAGTCCCATCCGGACACGGGACGAAGTCATCAATCTTGTATCTTCATAGTGCATGAGTCCGGCCAAAGGTTATAGTCCGGCCATCCGGACACCCTCTAAGCCAGGACTCCCTCACACCTCGTCGTCGCGAGCCCCAGCGGCCTGCATCGCGATGGTGTAGATGCTGAGGAACTCGGCCGGATGGGTCTTGCTGGTGTACTTCTCGCTGACGTCGGGCTTGAGTGTGCGGTGGGACGGCCACTGGAACTGCCTCAGCTCACGGGTAATAGTCAGGCAGCCCACCTCGTAAGGTAGCCAGCCAGGCTCCTCCGGTGCCGGGTGGTCCGTAGCATGTCCCGCCCGCTTGTCCGACTGGCGGCGCGTTTCGCGTCGGCGCTCGACGGTGGTTTGAGCGTCTTCGTGAGCTCGCTCCCGAAGAACCTGGCGCTGGTCGCGGAGGGTCCGTGGATCGGATGAAACTATGGAGATGTTATCACCAGCGTCGTCATGACGGGCCGACGCCCACGGCGGCTGGCGAGGAGGAGGAGAGTGCACCGTGGCCGCAGCTCCCCCGGTCCTCCCAGCGCCAGCATGCGGTGGATCGGTGGAGCGCCGAGCCGAGGGCCCCGCCGGTCACGGATCGTCTTTGTTCGCGACGGCGACGAGGCTCCGGATAGTGTCCCTCCACTCATCGAGCTTCTCCGCAGCAGGAGGGAAGTCGAGGAGAAGCTGTGCGCGCGCCAAGGCTTCCGCTGGCGTGGTGGCGGTGACAGCTGAGTGGATCGCGGTGCGCTTCGACTTCTAACCAAGTTAGAAGGAGCTCCGTCATGACCCAGCGGCTGCGAGCCTTTTTCACCAGCGCTTCGGCGAGCGTGTTGAACTCCTTCGTCTTGACAATGACGCACAGGGCTCTTCCCACGGCGGTGCCTAGGGTCACCAACATGGTGACGCTGCTCGGCGTGCACACCATGGGAAGAACGCGCGGTGGTCGCCGGTGTATGCATCCTGGAGGTCGCCGCGCCGCCCGGAGTCGGCACAACGACACCCCGGAGGGCCCCGCGCCGCTGGGGCCCTCGCCCGCCCTTGGAGTCTGGAGGCGTGCAGCCACCGTTCGGTGCATGAACGACGCCGCCGCCAGTTCGACCGACTGGGTGGTGCTGGTGCTTCGCTGCGCTGCGGCCGAGTCCTGTCCGTGACCGGTCCGCTGCTCGTCCGCACCGGCACGGGCTGTTCGGCCCCCAACGAGCCGATCGCCGTGGCCGTCTTCTTCTTAGGGGCCATGGCGACGAAGAATCGCTAGTATAACTACCAGAACAGATTCTCACAAATGCGTCCCCTACCTGGCGCGCCAAAGATGTCGGTGGGAAACGACACCAATGGGATCACAAGAATCCCTACTGCGGTTGCGGGGCGCGGGGTTGAGAGAAGAGCGGGTCTAACAGAGAAGCGCGCGGTTCGTTTATCCAGGTTCGGGCCGCGAGGATGCGTAAAACCCTACTCCTGCTTTGGTGGATGTATTCTGTGTTCTTGAGCTAGCTACGGGGTGTAACGAGCTCCAAAAAGCCGAATCCTTCTCGTGGTTGCCTCGGGCCTCCTTTTATAGGTGAAAGGGGCTGCCACGGTGGCACATAGGAGGTGGAAAGGTCTACAGTGGCACGAGGTTATCCCTCGTATTACAGGACAAGGTGCATTTAATGCATCGCTTAGGTGTCCTCTTACTTTATCGGGGACGGGGGCGAGGCCCGTCCCGTCCGTCGCCGCTCCTCCAGGCTTCGACACGCGCCCTGGCCAGCGGTGCATGCGGTGCCATGTAGGCAGGCAGGCAGCTGAGGTGGCGCGGTGGTGGAGCCTCCACGAAGGGCTGCATGTAGCCACGTAGGTGCCTACCCAGCTGGTTGGGTCGGCAGCTGCATGCGACCGGCAGTGGAGACTTGGCTGGTGCGGGCCTGATGGTGGCTTGCTTGGCGGCTTGGCGAGGGCCTTGTTGGGTGGCCCGGCAAGGGTCTTGTTGGTTAACCCGGCAAGGGTCTTGCTGCAGGTGAGCGTCCCTGGCAAGGATCTTGCCGGGGGTCTTGTGGGTTCCTTCGGCGAGGATGGCTGCCTTCTTATCCTCACTTGATATTGACTATTCTTTGTCTTCACAAAGATCTGCATGCCACCATAGAGGTGCCTCCCGAGCCCTGTCCCAACACATGTGTTGAGTGTCGTTGGGCTCGAGGGTGGCTCGCTCGCTTGGCGTGGGCGACCTGCCCCGGCAAGGGTCTTGCTGGGGCCGCTGGGGCTGCCCCGGCAAGGATCCTTGCCGGGGAAACCTGCTTTGCTCATCTGATCTTTGTGGCCTTGGTCCTTGTCGTCGCTTTGCCTCGTCTTGGGCTTCGGTCTTACCTGGCTCACCTCCTCCCCTCTGCTTGGTGTGGCCATGGGCGTGGCTCCGACTGCCCGTGCACAGGTAAAGGGGTACAAAAATGTGCCCCTAGTTTTGTACACCAACACTCCGCAACCGGAGGACCCTGACCGGGCCCTCGACCCCGGACTCGAAGAAGATCGGGACACATTTGTGGAGCTTATTGACAGGAAGTTCTATCAATTAAGTTGCGACAGTGCCATGGTGACCATCATAGCCGATTATCCGGGACTACTCCCTGCATCGCATGTAAGTAAAAACGGAGTCATTACTTCCAATAAGGATCCCTTTTTCTGCACTTCACCTACCGCACACATATGGTGTCTTACAGGGAAGGCCCACGAGACGCCGTGCCGAACCTATAGCGACTCACCAACAAGGGGCACCGAAGCCGGGTAGGCTTAAAAGGAAGGCGGTCAGGACTGAGACGCCGTCGCAGAGGTATGAAAGAGAACCCCGCTCCGTGGTGGTCATCTTTTAAAATATAATAACGCCCATGTTTCCTAGTAGGAAAAACGCTCGCCGGACTATATTTGGAGAGGTTGCCGATCACGCCTCCACCAGTCGGGCTCTAGAGCCGGACTTAGAGGCGGACGCTAACATGGGGCCAACGCCGGATGTTCCTCCTACAGAGGATGCGGATAGGCTATCCGCTACAAATTCCAAAGTGGAGAGAGCCATGAATCACAGGCGTCGCCGGGCCGTACTGCGCGACGCTTGTTTCTCCCAAGAGGCGTTTGATGCCTTCAACTCAGGAGACGCGTACATCCGAGCTGCTCAAAATGGTCTTGCCAGAGCCACAGACCAATATGTAAAGTATATACGGGTAAGAAAATTTAATAATTATGTATATCAGTAGCCCATGCGACTTGAAACAGTTGGCACAACCGATTTAAGGATCATAGTTTGCATAGGTTTTTACGGAAAAGAATACCCAGTTGTCTCAAGAGCTGGAGGAGTGCAAAGCCCAGCTTCAGGCCGCAGTTGCCGCGGTGAAGGAGTCCGAGAAGGCCTCATCTGATAACACTTGTTTTCATTGCAAAGAATGTCATGTACCAGGTAGTATGCGGCATGCATGCAAATCTAACAATAGATTCTGCAGATGACTCCGGAGCGAATCCGGAGGTCGTGCGATGGGATGAGCAACATGCTAACCGATAGCTAAAGGCTAGCGATTGCGTGCTTACACGGGTTAGGTGGGAGAAAAACGATCTTCAAGACGCCAATACCCGGCTGGGAGTTGAACTGAAAGATGTTCGAGCCCAGCTTGCTGACTCCATAAAGGAGAATAAGAGGCTTCGATGCGGCATTTTCAGTAAGTGCTTGAACGAACTTTTAAAGAGTTCGGCGAAGAAACCGGCTGGCAGAGTTATATCTGTAGGTATGCTGACGGGTCGTCCCGTGGAGGAGATGCCCGGATCTACAAGCGATCTTCTGCCAGAGCTCTCACAACTGCACGAACAAGTATGACTGGTGATGCAGGGCATTGCCCAAGCCTGTGCCAGGAGGCATGAGAGAGCTTGTAGAAAAGCTCAAGGGAGCGCGGCGGCGCTTCCGATTATGTGAGATATCATCCTGCCGACAAGGTGCAAGGGAAGCCTGTGCCATGGTGAAGACGCGATATACCAAGGCTGACCTGAACCACATGGCCGAGGTCGGACCCGTGGGGCCTGATGGGAAAGAGATCCCGCCGCTTTGGTTTATGACCAGGTAGAATTAGCCGCAAAGTATTCCCATCAGGACTGCAGGCTAGACAGCTGTTGGATGGTATAGAAGAAGAATTTAGTCGAGTCTAAGGATCGTGTACTTCAAGTGACATATATTGTCCCTAGCCGGATTGTAAATCATTTGTCATGGCGGACCTTTTCGCTTCGACCTCCGGACCCGACAGTCCGTAGTGTATCCGAATACCCGCTTATTTATGTAAAAACCGGGGTATGCATGGAAACCAGGCGTAGGGGTCATAAGTGCTTGAACAGACAAGTACCCAACTAGCTATGTTATATTACATGGATAGTAAGAAACATCTTCCAGGGAGAATAGTTCCGTTAAGGGTTCCTTTCCTGGGTACACATGCAATAATGTGCATGTCCGAACTGCTAAAAAGGCGCAGGATATAAACATCTGGGGGCATGTAGTACAATAGATAAAAATCTTATTTTGTTCACCGACCGAATATTCCCTTAAGAATGCTAGCTTTCGGCTTCACCCAGTCTGAGGTACACATCCGGGTGACCCGGCAGTAACAATCAGAGGTGCTCCCCTTATGCCCTAGCTAATTTAACAGGAACGTAGGGCATAAACACAAGAGCCAGGCAACCCAGCATGGCCAAAACTTAAGTCATATCGATGCATATAATGGCGAAAAAAGGTACATGTGAAAAGTAACACATGTGTGGGGCCTAGAGCCCGGAACGTAGCTATAATAAGCTTCTGTATAAGAAGCCCCCAGGTATCATGAGCGCGGCTAGCGCGTCAAGATTGTGTAGTCAAGACACATTTTAGCTCTTAAGGCCTTGAAGAAAAAGGGAAGAAAGAAAGAAAGAAAAGACAGATAACGAATATGTAAAAAATGGACAGAGGTAAGGAGACGAACATAGAGTCCGACACTAGGCGTAAACCTTCGGAGTCTGGCTGCATTCCATGGGTTTGGCTCGAGTCGATTGTCCGATGCATCCCGCAGACGGTACGCTCCACTGGTCCGAACTTGGTCAATAACGAAGGGACCTTCCCATTTGGGCTTGAGCTTGTTCTTTTTCTTCTCCGATAGGCGTAGAACGAGTTTGCCAACATTATAAGTTTTGGCCCGTACTTCTCTGCTTTGATACCTTCGAGCCTGTTGCTAATAGAATGCGTAACGGGCTTTTGCCACATCACTCTCCTCCTCCAGGGCATCCAAACTGTCATGCCGATCAAGCTCGGCCTCTTTCTCTTCATACATGCGCAATCTAGGTGAGTCATGAATTATGTCGCAGGGCAGTACCGCATGTGCGCCGTACACCATAAAAACGATGTGTATCCGGTAGTGCGACTCGGCGTGGTCTGCAGCCCACATAGTACGGAGTCGAGTCCTCTACCCAGTGCGTATTGGATCCCTTCAAGGATTGCACTAATCTGGGTTTAATGCCGCTCATGATAAGACCATTTGCTCGCTCGACTTGACCGTTAGTTTGCGGGTGATAGACAGAAGCATAATCGAGCTTGATGCCCATGTTGCTGCACCAAAGTTTTACTTTGTCGGCTGTAAAGTTCGAGCCGTTATCGGTGATGATGCTGTCGAGAACGCCATAACGGTGTACAACCCCGGATATGAAGTCTATCACTGGTACGGATTCGGCCGTTTTAACTGGTTTGGCTTCTATCAATTTGGTGAATTTGTCCACCATGACCAATAGGTATTTTTTCTTATGGCTTCCCCCTTTAAGGGGTGCGACCATATCAAGCCCCCAGACCGCGAAGGGCCAAGTGATGGGGATTGTTTGGAGAGCGGTAGGTGGCATATGGCTTTGGTTTGCGAAAAGCTGACAACCGACGCAACGTTGAACGAGGTCCTGTGCGTCTGCCCGGGCTGTGGGCCAATAAAAACCTGTACGAAAGGCCTTGCTTACAAGGGCCCGAGCTGCGGTGTGGTGGCCGCCAAGTCCAGCATGAATTTCTGCCAAAAGCCATCGTCCTTCCTCTTCGGAGATGCACCTTTGAAGGACTCCGGTAGCGCTTTTCTTATAAAGCTCTCCCTCGTGGACCTTGTAGGCTTTAGACCGTCGCACAATGCAACGTGCCTCGCTTTGGGTCCTCGTGTAGTTCCTGCCTAGTTAGGTAAGCCAAGAAGGGTTACATCCACGGGGCGATGACGGCCATAATCACGTGGGCCGAAGGTGTTATTTCTGTGGCAGAGCCTCCGATTACGTCAGAGTGTTTGGTGTCTGGTGTTGTGGCCGGGTCCGGACTATTGTTACCGATCTCTCCTTCCCATACCACGAATGGCTTAAACAACCTTTCCAAGAAGATATTAGGTGGGACAGGGTCGCGCTTAGCACCGATGCGGGCAAGGATATCGACTGCCTGATTGTTTTCCCGGACCGCATGGTGGAATTCAAGCCCCTCGAACTGAGCTGACATTTTGAGGACAAAGTTGCGATAAGCCGCCGTTTTTGGATCCTTGGCATCGAAGTCTCCATTTATTTGAGATATTGCGAGGTTCGAGTCCCCACGCACCTCCAGGTGCTGAATGCCCATGGAGAGTGCCATCCGGAGACCATGTAACAGGGCCTCATATTCTGCTGCATTGTTGGAGTCTGTGTATAGTATTTGGAGTACGTATTGGACTGTATCTTCAGTGGGGGATGTCAGGATGTCGCCAGCCCCCAGACTAGCCAGCATTGTAGATCCGTCAAAGTGCATGATCCGATTGGAGTACGCGCCGTACTCTTTAGGGAGTTCGGCTTCTGTGCATTCGGCGACGAAATCGGCTAGTACTTGTGACTTAATGGCTCGTCGTGGTTTGTATATTATGTCGAACGGGAGGAGCTCAATAACCCATTTAGCAATCCGGCCCGTGGCCTCGCGGTTGTTTATTATGTCGTTGAGTGGTACTTCAGAGGCCACCATAATTGAACACTCTTGAAAGTAGTGTCGTAGTTTCCGGGATGCCATGAAGACCGCGTATGCTATCTTTTGATAATGTGGGTACCGTGATTTGCATGGAGTGAGGACAGTGGATACATAGTTTACAGGCTTTTGAGGCGAGAACTTATGTCCGTCCATCTCTTGTTCGACGATGAGCACTGCGCTTACAACTTGGTGTGTTGCCGCTATATATAACAGCATTGGTTCCCCGACATTTGGCGCGGCCAAGATTGGGTTTGTGGCCAAAACGGCTTTTATTTATTCTAGTCCGGCTATGGCCGCATCCATCCACTCGAAGTGTTCGATACGTTGAAGAAGGCAATAAAGAGGCAGTGCCTTTTCTCCCAATCGGGAGATGAAGTGGCTTAAGGCAACCACGCATCCAGTTAGTTTCTGGATTTGCTTGAGGTCTGTTGGGATGGCCAACTATGACAGAGCTTGGATTTTAGCCGGATTTGCTTCGATTCCTCTGTTGGAGACGATGAAACCTAAGAGCTTTCCGGCAGGCACGCCAAAGACGCATTTTTCCGGATTGAGCTTAATGTCGTATATTCGGAGATTGTCGAACGTGAGCCTCAAGTCGCCTATTAAGGATTCGACGTGTCTGGTTTTAATGACCACATCGTCTACGTATTCCTCCACTGTTTTGCCAATCTGTGTCTCCAAGCATGTCTGAATCATGCGTTGATAGGTTGCACCGGCGTTTTTGAGCCCGAAAGGCATGGTGTTAAAACAGAAGGGGCCGTATGGAGTGATAAATGTCGTTGCGGCTTGATTGGACTCCGCCATTTTAATTTGATGGTATCCGGAGTATGCATCGAGGAAACACAATGAGTCGTGTCCTGCGGTAGCGTCGATAATTTGATCGATTCGAGGGAGGGGGAAGGGATCCTTGGGGCAAGCCTTGTTAAGGTCCTTGAAGTCGACACATAGGCGCCAGGATTTGTCCTTCTTTGGTACCATCACCAGGTTTGCTAGCCAGTCTGGATGTTTTATTTCTCGACTGAATCCGGCCTCCAGTAACTTGGCTAGCTCCTCTCCCATGGCTTGCCGCTTAGGCTCAGAGAAGCGCCGAAGAGTTTGCTTGACCGGCTTGAATCCCTTTAGAATGTTAAGGCTATGCTCGGCCAGCCTGCGTGGGATTCCTGGCATGTCTGAAGGATGCCAGGCGAAGATGTCCCAATTCGCGCGCAAGAACTCCCGTAGCGCGGCATCTACTGCGGGGTTTAACTTCCCCGATGATGCTGTTTTTGTAGGGTCCGTTGGATGGACTTGGAATTTGACTATTTCATCTGCTGGTTTAAAATAGGTGAACTTGGATCTTTTGTCGAGTATCACGTCATCCCTGTCCACTTTGGAGCACAGCACAGTTAATTCTTCGGCCGCGAGGGCTTCGGATAACGCCTCGAGGGCCAGTGCGACTATTTTATTTTCGGCGCGAAGTGCTATGTCCGGATCACTAGCTAGAGTGATGATTCCATTGGGCCCGGGCATTTTGAGCTTCATGTACCCGTAATGGGGTATAGCATGGAAGATCGTGAATGCCTCCCGCCCTAGAAGGGCGTGGTATGCGCTATTGAACGGGGCCACTTGGAATGTGATTTCTTCGGACCTATAATTCTCCGATGTGCCGAATACCACATCTAGTGTGATTTTCCCAGCACATCGTGCCTCCCGACTAGGGATGATTCCTCTGAAGGTCGTGCTGCTTTGCTCAATGCGGCTTTTGTCTATTTCCATTTTTCGAAGAGTCTCCTCATAGATGAGGTTTAATCCGCTGCCGCCGTCCATGAGCACTTTAGTAAGCCGGAAGCCGTCCACAATTGGACTAAGGACCAAGGCGGCTGGTGCTCGGGCTGTTCGGAATTTAGGTTCGTCACTGGCATTGATGGTGATAGCCATATCGCTCCATGGATTTATTGCTGCCACGTGGCAGACTTCGCAAGGTCATGGAGTGCTCGCCACGCCTATTATTTGAGGCGAAGGTCTCGAAGACTGTCAATACTGTATTGATGTTTTCCATGGGATGGCGCTCTGCGGTATTGTTGATGAGGAGATCCTCACCGCTCTTGGACACCTGCCGGAGTACCCAACATGCTCTAAGGCTATGTGTTGGCATGGTATCCGCTGTACTGTGAATTTTGCATGGCCTATTAAGCCATCCTCCGATACGGTTCCACGCCCTGTAGTGGGATTTTGTTTCTTTGTAATTGAATCGGGTGACTTACGAGAGTACACCCTTTTAGTTATGACGGGGGGTTTTGTGAGAGCCGGAGGATCCCAAAATTTTGTTTGGGTTTTCCTGGCGCTTTCCATCGCACCATACTTCCGTACTATGGCCGCCAAGTCAGCGAAGTGTGCAATGTCACGTCAACTTATGGCGTTGAGGATTCCCCTGTCCGTGCAATTTTTGCGAAAGAATGAAATTGCGTCTTCCTCGCGACAGTCCTTAACCTTGCTCATTACAAGGAGGAATCTGGCCCAATAGTGGTGTACTGTCTCTTGGGGCTCTTGTCTAATGTGGGAAAGATCACTTATATCTAGGTGGGTGGGTGGATTTAGGTCCGAACCCTGAACCAATCTGAGACCCAAGGGCTGAGGAGTTTCCGAGCTTGGCAGTTCGGGCTCCGGGATGTTGCCCAATAGGTCTGTCCTGCTGCCTAATTCTAGGTTCAAGGCTTGGGCCATGTCCTCCTGTAGACGGGTATCCGGCTTGGAGAGCTCGGGAATCCGGACATAGTTTGTTCTCAAGATAGAGGAAGAATCACTGCGTTGCTCCTCCACCATCGCTATCTGATGGGTGACTGGCGGTGAGTTAATCTCCCTTTGGTCGGGTTTAAGCCCGATCTGATCATAGTCCGTAGCGACTCCCAAGGCGGCGATGTGATCCAAGAGCTCGTTCAAGGCAGAGAGCTCCATTGGATCCAACTGCTCGGCGAATTCCGAGCCAACGTGGAGGCTGTTTTCGAAGACCCGAGGAGTCATCGTCGGCGCAGCGGCCGAATGGGCGGTCATGATGAAACCGCCTAGTCGGAGAGTTTGGCCTACAGCCAGGGCTCCCCCAGAGGTGATGTTGTCCTTGACAACGAGACGAGCCATCCAGTCTTATGATGATGACACAGTGGAACTCTCAATGAAAGCACCAATGTCGGTGCCAAAACCGGCGGATCTCGGGTAGGGGGTCCCGAATTGTGCGTCTAAGGCGGATGGTAACAGGAGGCGGGGGACACGATGTTTACCCAGGTTCGGGCCCTATACCCTACTTCCTGCTTGATTGATCTTGATGATATGAGTATTACAAGAGTTGATCTACCACGAGATCGTAGAGGCTAAACCCTAGAAGCTAGCCTATGGTATGATAGTTACTGTCCTATGGACTAAACCCTCCAGTTTATATAGACACCGGAGGGGGCTAGGGTTACACAGAGTCAGTTACAAGGGAGGAGATCTACATATCCGTATTGCCAAGCTTGCCTTCCACGCCAAGGGGAGTCCCATCCAGACACAGGACGAAGTCTTCAATCTTGTATCTTCATAGTCCAACAGTCCAGCTAAAGTATATAGTCCGGCTGTCCGAGGACCCCCTAATCCAGGACTCCCTCACCCAGTTGTTTCGTGCCATAAAGATTTAGTATTTTACAGCCTGGCTGCTCGGATGTGTGGACCAAAGTTGGCTGCACAAACTGCTGAAGTGGTGCCAAATAATTTTCTAATGGCACCGCTGATGAGATGTCAACAATTTAAGATACTAGGTACAAACTGTGACACTATCTTAGGATGCGTTTGGTTGAAGGTGTGGTACGAATGGGTTGGGACCGTGACAGTGTCTAATCACATCTAACAAATGATTTGTAACAACGGAAGAGGGTCTAACCTTCTCTGCACATGCGAGAAACTTCCTCCCAGTGTCCACAGAATCAAATGCAAGTAGCTTCATGCATGGAGATTGATGGTGACAACGAGCAGATAGATATTCAGCCACCCCGCTCCATTCGTTGCCACTGATGGTCTTAGGGAGCTACAAGAGGAAGAAACGACTCAAATCGACCTCCGGGTAAAAATCCTTCATTCCAAGTCATAGCCCGAGAGAGAGAAGAGAGGCATACCTGGGTGGTGAAGGAGTAGTCTCCGGAGGAGGAACATTGGAGATGTCTTTGAAGAAGACCATGGCGACCCCGGTAAGATGCGAAGACGGCGAGAGCGAGGAAGCAGCTATAGCTTAGCAAGGAAGGAAGGAAGGAGGAAACAAGGAAATGTGACTTGTGGTCGAGGAGAAAAGGGGTGGGGAAGGGGAACGGGCGGGGTAGATATTTTGGCGGTAGGCCAAAATTTTGGAAATGTGGAGGAAACTTTAAGACGGTGTCACGGACCATTCACTTTGAACGATTGTGTGCATCGCAAACGATTCTTCTGCTTTACATGCATGGGATGAGTTTGATAATTCAAATTTTGGTCTCAAGGCATGGGCACATTCACTTTAAACGCCCGTGGTGCCGTCGAACCATTCAATTTGAATGATTGTGTGCATCGCAAATGATTCTTCTGCTTTACGTGCATGGCATGAGTTTGATAATTCAAATTTTGGTGGAAATTTTCTCGGGTACGTCATTGCATAATTTAACATCGCTTGCTAATTTGGGCACACAAAAGAGCGTATAGCAGATAGACCACACTTACTGAATCAAGCAATTTTAGTAATTACACAGAGCCAGTTGACCTAAACATTGCTCTAACAAAAGACCAGCATAAAAAACAAAGCCTAAGTACGCATAATTAAAAATCCGAGCGCTTGCCTATGCATCGCCGGTGTGATATGAGACGTCGATGACTGGTCCTGGTGACGTGCCGCCATTGGTGGACACCGCGTCCCCCCTGCTGAAGTCGACCGCGTCCTCGTCCTCTTCCTCAGCCTCGTCCTCGTCGCCGCCCTCAAGGTTGTAGTACTCGTAGTAGGGGCTGCACCAAAGCTCGTGTTGGTACTCCACCGCTGATTCCTAGATGGACAAACTCTTCTCTACCTCGACCTCGGCCACGCGCAACTCCTCCTCCCGGCGCTCCTCGATCTCCGCCGCCTCCTGCATCTCCAGCTCCAGCTCGGTGACCTCATGAGGAAGCAGGTCCTCCATGGCCACCGCCGTTTTTTTCAGACGTGGGTTGCATGCTGGAGTCCGAGGTGGGCTGGAATATCTTGGCATCTGCATCCTCGATCTTGGAATGGATGGCCTTGACCCAGGCCAGGGCTACATCAGTGGCACGGACGGCAGCTCGAGCGCTCTCGGCTTTTGCAGCCGCCATCGCAGCAGCAGCTGTAGCTGTCTCGGCTGCTGCAGCTGCCCTATCGGCTTCCGCAGACGCCCTCTTGGTGGAAGCGGCCGTGCTCAATGCAGATGCGGCCGCGCTCTCGGCAGCGGCGGGCGCTTGGGGACGCGGCCATCGTACGAGCCTTCACGAAGCGTTTCCACGGCGTCATCTTTGCAAGAAGGGGGTGCGGGAATGGGGATCAGGATTCATGGATTCGGGGGTTGCCGGCACTAGAGCAGACGAGCCAGCGAAGCTTAAGGAGGGAGACTTAAATAGACCCAGATATTTTCATCACAAACGGTTCCTAGAAAACAACTGTGTGTGATGTTGTAGATATTTTTTATTAGCTGTGAAAGACGAATTTGGAATAAAGTGCCCACGGATGGTGTTTTAACTGAACGAGAAATATTGTAGTACTAATACAACTATCATGTCAAATTTTTGAAAATTTCAGGGGTCATTTGACCTTCTAAGACATTTAAGTGATTTTCTAGCCATTTAATGACCATAATTGAAATTTGAACTACATGTACATGCAACAGCTAACCATAACGGTTTCAAAACTCATATTTCGTGTACTTATGTGCAATTTAATTCCATGTGCAGTAAATTGGAAGGAATTTTCAAACATATTGGTCAAACGGCTATGACACAATTAAGCATGGAGTGACATGGCATTTTAATTCCAAAAAATTAAAAAAATCAGAAACACATGAAACCTTGGTTGATGTAATTTCATGCCACCAAGATGATGTGGTAAAGAAGTTGGCATGTTTGACGAAAGTTTGGACACACACCCCTCACAAACCGGAGCAACTCACTAGAAGGCTCGTGGTTCCAAGAGGGAACAATGCATGTTTGATGATGAACGGGAGATAGCTTCCTCTTACGGCCTTCAATTTTTTTTCTACGTCTAACGTGCACTACTACAACTGTAATGTGAAATTTTTGAAATTCTAGGGGTCATTTGACCTTTTAAAGATATTTAAGTGATGTTCTAGCCATTTAATGACCGTAATTCAAATTTCAAATACATGTACATGCAACGCGTAACCAAAACGGTTTGAAAAATCATATTTGTGTACTTGTGTGCGAGTTAATTCCATGTGCAGTAAACTAGAAGGAATTTTCAAACATATTTGTATCACGACATGGACACAGATGCATGCATACGTATGCATGGAGTGGCATGGCATTTTAATTCCAAAAAAATCAGAAACACATGAAACCTTGGTTGATGTGATGTCATGCCACCGAGATGATGTGGTAAAGAAATTGGCATTTTTGATGAAAGTTTGGACACACACCCCTCACAAACCGGAGCAACTTGTTAGAAGGTTCGTGGTTCCGAGAGGGAACAATGCATGTTTGATGACTAACGGGAGATAGCTTCCTCTTACGGCCTTCAGTTTTTTTCTATGTCTAACATGCACTACTAGAACTGTAATGTGAAATTTTGGAAAATTCTAGGGGTCATTTGACCTTTTAAAGACATTTAAGTGATTTTCTAACCATTTAATGACCGTAATTCAATTTTAAACTACATCTACATTCAACGCCTAACCAAGACGTTTTGAAAAATCATATCTGTGTACTTGTGTGCGAGTTAATTCCATGTGCAGTAAATTAGAAGGAATTTCCAAACATATTGGTCTCACGACATGGACACATGCATACGTATGCATGTAGTGACATGGCATTTTAATTAAAAAATATAAAAATGATAAGAAACACATGAAACCTTGGTTGATGTAATGTCATGCCACCAAGATGATGTGGTAAAGAAATTGGCATGTTTGACAAATGTTTGGACACGCACCCCTCACAAACCGGAGGAACTCGCTAGAAGGTTCGTGGTTCCGAGAGGGAACAATGCATGTTTGATGACGAACGGGAGATAGCTTCTTCTTAGGACCTTCAATTTTTTTCCACGTCTAACATGCACTACTACAACTGTAATGTGAAATTTTGGAAAATTCTAGGGGTCATTTGACCTTCTAAAGACATATTTAATGACCGTAATTCAGATTTGAACTACATCTGCATGCAATGCCTAACCAAAACATTTTGAAAAATCATATCTGTGTACTTGTGTTCGAGTTAATTCCTTGTGCAGTAAATTAGAAGGAATTTTCAAACATATTGCTCTCACGACATGGACACATGCATACGTATGCATGGAGTGACATGGCATTTTAATTCAAAAAAAGAAAAATGATCAGTACCACATGAAACCTTGGTTGATGTAATGTCATGCCACAAAGATGATGTGGTAAGGAAATTGGCATGTTTGACGAACGTTTGGACACGCACCCCTCATAATCGGAGCAACTCGCTAGAAGGTACGTTGTTCTGAGAGGGAACAATGCATGTTTGATGACGAACGGGAGATAGCTTCCTCTTACGGCCTTCAATTTTTTTCCTGCGTTTAACATGCACTAATACAACTGCCATGTGAAAATTTGGTAAATTTCAGGGGTCATTTTACCTTTTAAAGACATTTAAGTGATTTTCTAACCATTTAATGACCGTAATTCAAACTTGAACTACATACATGCAATGCCAAACCATAACGGTTTGAAAAATCATATTTTTGTGTACTTGTGTGCGAGTTAATTCCACGTATAGTAAATTTGAAGGAATTTTCAAATATATTGGTGTCAAGGCATGGGCACATGCATGGAGTGCATGCCATGGCATTTTAATTCCAAAAAATTAAAAAATGATCGGAAAAACATGAAACCTTGCTTGATTTAATGTCATGCCACCAAGATGATCTGGTAAAGAAATTGGCATGTTTGACGAAAGTTTGGACACACACCCCTAACAAACCGGAGCAACTCGCTAGAAGGTTCATGGTTCCGAGAGGGAACAATGCATGTTTGATGATAAACGGGAGATAGCTTCCTCTTACGGCCTTGAATTTTTTTGAATGTCTAACGTGCACTACTACAACTGTAATGTGAAATTTTGAAAAATTCTAGGGGTCATTTGACCTTTCAAAGATATTTAAGTTATTTTCTAACCATCTAATGACCATAATTGAAATTTGAACTACATCTACATGCAATGCCTAATCAAAACGGTTTGAAAAATTATATTTGTGTACTTGTGAGTGAGTTAATTCCATGTGCAGTAAATTAGAAGGAATTTTCAAACATATTGGTCTCACGACATGGACACATGCATACGTATGCATGGAGTGACATGGCATTTTAATTCAAAAAATAGAAAAATGATAAGAAACACATGAAACCTTGGTTGATGTAATGTCATGGCACCAAGATGATGTGGTAAAGAAATTGGCATGTTTGACAAACGTTTGGACACACGCCCCTCATAAACCGGAGCAACTCGCTAGAAGGTTCGTGGTTCCGAGAGGGAACAATGCATGTTTGATGACGAACGGGAGATAGCTTCCTCGTACGGCCTTCAATTTTTTCCTACGTTTAACGTGCACTAATACAACTGTCATGTGAAAATTTGGTAAATTTCAGGGGTCATTTGACCTTCTAAAGACATTTAAGTGATTTTGTAACCATTTAATGACCATAATTCAAATTTGAACTACATCTACATGCAACGCCTAACCAAAACGGTTTGAAAAATCATATTTTTGTGTACTTGTGTGCAAGTTAATTCCATGTGCAGTAAACATATTGGTGTCAAGGCATGGGCACATGCATATGTATGCATGGAGTGACATGGCATTTTAATTGAAAAAAATAGAAAAATGATTAGTACCACATGAAACCTTGGTTGATGTAATGTCATGCCACCAAGATGATGTGGTACAGAAATTGGAATGTTTGACGAACGTTTGGAAACGCACCCCTCAGAAACCGTAGCAACTCGCTAGAAGGTTCGTGGTTCTGAGAGGGAACAATGCATGTTTGATGACGAACGGGAGATAGCTTCCTCTTACGGCCTTCAAAATTTTTCCTACGTTTAACATGCACTAATACAACTGTCATGTGAAAATTTGGTGAATTTCAGGGGTCATTTGACCTTCTAAAGACATTTAAGTGATTTTCTAACCATTTAATGACCGTAATTCAAATTTGAACTACATCTACATGCAACGCCTAACCATAACGGTTTGAAAAATCATATTTTTGTGTACTTGTGTGCGAGTTAATTTCTTTTGTAGTAAATTCGAAGGAAATTTCAAATATATTGGTGTCAAGGCATGGGCACATGCATGGAGTGCATGCCATGGCATTTTAATTCCAACAATTAAAAAATGATCAGAAAAACATGAAACCTTGCTTGATTTAATGTCATGCCACCAAGATGATGTGGTAAAGAAGTTGGCATGTTTGAAGAAAGTTTGGACACACACCCCTCACAAACTGGAGCAACTCGCTAGAAGGTTCGTGGTTCCGAGAGGGAACAATGCATGATTTATGACAAACAAGAGATAGCTTCCTCTTACGGCCTTGAAATTTTTCAACGTCTAACGTGCACTACTACAACTGTAATGTGAAATTTTGGAAAATTCTAGGGGTCATTTGACCTTTCAAAGACATTTAAGTTTTTTTCTAACCATTTAATGACCGTAATTTAAATTTGAACAACATCTATATGCAACGCCTAATCAAAACGGTTTAAAAAATCATATCAGTGTACTTGCGTGCGAGTTAATTCCATGTGTAGTAAATTAGAAGGAATTTTCAAACATATTGGTCTCATGACATGGACACATGCATACGTATGCATGGAGTGACATAGCATTTTAATTCAAAAAAATAAAAAAAATGATCAGAAACACATGAAACCTAGGTTGATGTAATGTCATGCCACCAAGATGATGTGGTAAAGAAATTGGCATGTTTGATGAATGTTTCGACACACGCCCCTCACAAACCGGAGCAACTCGCTAGAAGGTTCGTTGTTCCTAGAGGGAACAATGCATGTTGATGACGAACAGGAGATAGCTTCCTCTTATGGCCTTTAAATTTTTTTCCTACGTTTAACGTGCACTAATACAACTGTCATGTGAAAATTTGGTAAATTTCAGGGGTCATTTGACCTTCTAAATACATTTAACTGATTTTGTAACCATTTAATGACCACAATTCAAATCTGAACTACATCTACATGCAACGCCTAACCAAACGGTTTGAAAAATCATATGTTTCTGTACTTGTGTGCGAGTTAATTCCATGTGCAGTAAATTCGAAGGAATTTTCAAACATATTGGTGTCAATGCATGGGCACGTGCATGGAGTGCATGCCATGGCATTTTAATTCCAAAAAAATAAAAAATGATCAGAAAAACATGAAACCTTGCTCGATTTAATGTCATGCCACCAAGATGATGTGGTAAAAAAATTGGCCTGTTTGATGAAAGTTTGGATGCACACCCCTCACAAACCGGAGCAACTCACTAGAAGGTTTGTGGTTCCGAGAGGGAACAATGCATGTTTGCTGACGGACGGGAGATAGCTTCCTCTTACGGCCTTCAATTTTTTTCCTACGTTTAACGTGCACTAATACAACCGTCATGTGAAAATTTGGAAATTTTCAGGGGTCATTTAACCTTTTATAGACATTTAAGTGATTTTTTAATCATTTAATGTCCATAATTAAAATTTGAACTACATCTACATGCAACGCCTAACCAAAACGGTTTGAATAATCATATTTTTGTGTACTTGTGTGCGAGTTAAAAAATCATCATGTAAATATCTGGTGTTCAAAAAAGAAAATGTAAAGATCTGGTAAGACAACCGGCCCCCACATGATTGGCACTCTATCTCGTGGCTCGAGGTTTGGTAGGTGATTGGCGGGGATCATTAATCAGACACGGTTCTGTATGGGAAACCGTCAGCTATTATATTCACACACGGATTTGCTGCGGGAATTGTGTGTTATTCAAACTACAGTACTCGTAAATTCTGGCGACCGGCGTGTGTACTGTCCCCGTCGATCTAGATTCCGGCCGCCAATAAATACTACCTTGCTCACATCCTCCCGCCTGCATTCTCATCTACATCCTCCTCTCGCTCACCCTCTCTCTCTCTCTCTCTCTCTCTCTCTCTCAAATCTTTGCCTTGGCGCCGCCGGTTTACCCACGCGCCGACGAGGAGTCGCCGCCCCCCGAGGACGCTCACTCGATTAGTAGCGACGAGGACCCCTACGCGCCGCCTGACGAGGTTGCGCCGGACCCCCCAACTTTGGATTGGTTTTGGGGCCAGTACAATCTTTGTCTGTGGAAGTCGTTGTCGCCGGCTGAGAAAGCCAAGCAAGTGGCGTTCAAGAAGGAGAGGGCAGAGGAGGAAGCCAGGTACCAGGCGGCCTGTGAAGCCCGTGATGCCGCCTGGAATAAGGAGGCGGCGGAGCTTTGGGGGCGGGCGCGTCGTCGTGCCGAGGATGTGTACGAAGACGGGTACTTCGCGAGGAAGTTCATAGGCGTTGGGCGCCTCGACGCTGCGTGGAGGTGGGCCGATAAGCACCAGCGTGCCACCGATGAGGACCTTCGGTGGGCGCCCACCGAAATGGCAAGATCGTCACAAGGCCCCGCCAAAGAAGAAGCAGATCGGCACGTCAAGCGCCATGCGAGGCGACGAAGTCGAGTAATCGCCTCAAGACTAGGAAGACGCCGCACTGTGGAGCTGTCAAGTAGGGCTGTCGGAATAATGGCCCCAGGAGGGATTATTAGTTTTGGTATTGTTCGTTTCAATTTTATGCATTGTACATATTAGTTAAGTATCATCACGTATATGTCATATGATATTATATATATGTATATATATAGGAAAATGAGTTAGTACTCCTAGGAGTATGTACTCCTATTCCACGTGTCGTTCGTTGCTTTAATGCCCCGTCATACCATTTAAATTCCTTTTAGTTTTTTAATTAAAAGAAACAACAGGATAATCTCCCATGCAAACTTCCGTTCAAAAATTTGTTAGCATGTCCCGTGCTAATAGGGATTTAGGTGACTCGGTATATCTAGACAGAATAGAAACCGAGCTGTACGGGCATTAGGAAACTTATCACGACATCGCCGCATAAACAAAATTTGTTGTACCAGTACCATTGACATCCATCACATGGCCAAAGACAAAGCGACTCCCATGTACTTCTTCCAATCGGCATTGATAACGACAAGGTACATACGTCCTTCAGCTCATTCACATGCATGCATCATGATATTACCTGCACTCCTTATTCCTTCCATAGTACTGTGACTATTAATTTGATATCATGCATGTTTAATCTACAACTCATTTGGATCGATTGCACGTGAGATGGGTTCACGGCCGGCGGCGCGTCTGCTCCATGCAAATGGATCGATACTCGTGTTTTCCCTCATAGATCTTCATGATGCAATCTACTCCGACGACAAATACGATGATTACTAGATTGACGCGACATGATTTACCCATCATGCAATAAACACGCACAAAAAACTTGAAACTACTTACTCTGATGGTGTACTCTTTTTAATTAATTATCATTCTTCTTTGTCTTGTAATCTAGTTTAAAATGAATTGTGCTTTATTTTATTATATACTTATTTTCTTAATGCACTGCACCCTTTTTTCATTCTTCTTTTGAACAAATTATACATCGCTTGTAGTAGCTCCAACACAAAAAGGTGTGTATACTCCATAAAATAAGTGGTATATACTCCAGTGGTTCTCAACAAGTATGTACTTCATAAAGAAGTGGGGATATACTCCATTGAAAAGTATATACTCCGTCAAAAAAAAAGTGTAAACCTTATAAAAAAATTAAAAGTGGTATATACTGCTGGCATGAAAGCAAGTATCTTATACACCCTGTATGTGCTCTCCATAAAGGTAGTATATACTCTCACCAAAAATGTATATATCATGTCAAGATAATGTGGTATATACTGCTCAAACAAGTTAAGAAGTATATACTCTCACAAAAACAATGTGAAGGATGCCGTTGTTTAAAAAAATGTGAAAGATGCCATATCTGTAAGTACATGCATGTGTATACAAGTAAAATCTGGGTATGTGCATACACAAATGTACTGCACTTCAAATATCCATCCGTGAGAACAAAGTCAAATATACCTTATCTAGTGTAGTGTACGGATGCCTTATCGCATGTTCAAAAAAACTCATACAATGGTTGCATGCAACGAAAAGTAATCAATCATCTGGTCGCTCCTAACTTCTAGCAATCAGGTATGCATGTGGTTTGCATGGCTGGTTACGGTTAGTGCTATTGGAGGGGTGGGAGTACATACTCCCGGGAGTATAAAAGAGGAGTATATATATTAAATTTTTCATTAGATCATCACAGAATATATATATATATATATATATATATATATATATATATATATTGCAGTTTCTATTTGTTTTTATATAATAATTTGTATGTAGTAGTTATCATCCATATATACAGAATGAAAAGCGTATATACACACATCGATACAGAACATATAAGAACGGACAACAGAGTACACACATTGAAACAGAGCAATAAACAGAGCAATAATATGATTGCTATGAATACATAGCTATCCACGTCGAAACGACTTTTCAAAATAAAACGCGTCCATGAGACCATGACCAGCAGCCCTTGTCTAGGGTAACTCTTGGCTCTACCTGAACTCGTGCAGCGTTTCGTCCAAGCTGCTCGACACGCCGCGGTACATCCGGAGCACGATCTCGAGCTCCAAGTTGGCTATTTCATCGGAGATCACCAACTCGAGGATGCGACGGCCATGTTCCTTCATGCGCCCAGGTGGACTCACAGGGCCAAGGAAGGCGGATCGAGCCTACGGACTAAGCGTTGGCATCCAGCGGGCAGCGGACAAGGCGACGGTAGAACCCATGCGAGCGGCGCGGTGGGCGTCCGGTGCAAATGCGGTAGCGGCCAGCCTACGGTGCAAAATGCGGTCTTGAGGGCCTTCGCCCTCTGGCGAGGAATGGGGGTACTGACGGGATGTGTACCCAACTACGACGCCGTGTCGACAGCAGGCAAGCGCCGATGGATCCGCCGTTGCTGTGCGTCGCACCGCGCCTCTCGCACTGTGGGGCTCCAACTGTCTCACCGTGCGGTGAGCTGCAGCCTATCGACGTGGACGCGCCTAGCTTGCTCTGCAGCATGCCATCGATCATGTTGTGAGGCGAGCTGCAGCATGTCGGTGCTGACATGCCTATCTTGATCCGCGGCGCTCAAGTGCCATGCGCCAAAGGTCTGCTCAACCCTGGCGATGACGCGCATCACAGCATCGTCCATCGTGTTGCCGGGGAGCGCCTCGGCCTCGATGGGCCGTGGCGCCTGCTCGTTTTCCTCGTCGACGAGGTTGGTGGGTTGGCATGCTTGGAAAAGGTGGATGTACTATAGGCTGCGCTTGTCGCCTCCGTGCGTTGCACGTCCCCTATGCGCAATATAGCAGGGTGGCGGGAAACAGGTGAGGAAATGGCGGGAAACGGTGGCGTGTTCGTAAAACGCCATCAATTAATGGAAACTTAACATCGAGCTAGCACAAGAAGTAGATGATGATCAGATGAACACGGACCACACTAGGGAACCCGTCGGTGATGAATTCATCAATCCCAAACGGTTGAATACTAGCAAGCGTTTGCCCACAACACACACGGCCTATTCCATCACAAATAGGTCGGATGGATCAACTGTATGCCACGTATTGCACATTGTCAAAAAGTAATGAGGTAGACCTTCTTTAACATATGTTAAAAAACCAAATAAAAAAACAAGGACATCGAGGTTAAATTAGCTGAGGGAATGGGGCATTTCGGTCATTTGACCGAAATGACCCATCCCATCACCTAATTTAACATCGACACAACTTCCCATCCAGTCACCCATCCGATGGCTGCTCCATCCTGAGCTACTGGTGGAACAGCTAGTCCTTGCTGATAGGAATACCTCTTCGCATCCTTATGGCGTATCCGGATGACCGCCCGTCCCACAATGGCCAATAGATGTTGTGTAGACAGAGCATATCACATACGTCTTATTATAAGTAATCGTCTGTGTTATTATCGGTCTTCGCACATATTTCTGGTTGCAAACCTGTTTGCCGCGTATCGCAAACATCTTGTTATATTGAACCATTTCTGTTCTCTTGCCTAATCACAAATAGTTCATCCGAGTGAACCGTATGTTGTACATCACACACACCTTGATCGGGCTGTCCGTTTCTTTTGTGTTGCCTAATCAGAAACAGTTCATCCGAGTGAATTGTATGATGTACATCGCACACACCTTCATCTGGTTGCCTGTTTCTTTTGTTCCTCCTCATCGCAAACAGTTAATTGAACTGAACTCTATGCCCTTCATTGCGCACGCAACTAAAACCTGAACCGTGTTTGATGCATCCGTCATCGCAAACGTTTTATACATTTCTGACGGTTTTCCTACACCACCGTTTGCGATCATTGCATCGCACACAGTTTCTCGAAGGGTCTCTGATCGTAGTGTCGCGTTAGCAGCATCCTGTAGTAGTGGTGCCTTACAAGTGTATCTTCTTCTAGGCTAACTATTTGAAGAACAAGACCAACAATTCTAAAGTGAAATTCCAACAGACAGCAGGATCTCGTAGCTATATTACACACTGCAAGGCTCTTGTAAATAGCTGCTAGCTCCTTCTTTTTTCTGTGCGAACCAAAAAGAACGTGAACCGAATGCAGTGAAAATCTTCAAGGATTGCCACACCAACAAGATGAAGGGCAAGAGCACACCAGTTCAGGCCACTGTTGTAAGTCCTTACTCCTCCTACCTTTGAACTGACAGGTGCTGTGATGTGTTCATTTAATTTCTGGGTTTGCAGCCAATGTCAGTTATTCTGTTTAGTTTTATACACAGTTGTCTTAACGTATCATTTCACCTTACATGGTTTAAAAGAGATGAAGGATATTCTTTTGGTCTTGATCTGTAATCTAGTTGTGATGTTCATGTGCGCACACAATGATACAATAGCCTGTTTGTTTTTTATCTGTTTGCCCATGATATGAATGATGTCATACTATGATCATCCTACTTTAAACCATGTCTCTTTATCCTTAGATGTCAATGAATGTGAGGAAATAGACAATACAGTAGGCATGCTACATGGACATACGCTCCAATAGTGATTTTATTATGTAGTTGGCACTACAATACATGCTAATGTATTATAGTAGTTCACCAAAATAAGTTATGTATAAATGTGAAACCTACTTTGTTTGTTTTTGTCTCATTAGTAACTTATTTGGTCACTAATCTACAAGTTCAAACTTTCAGCAAGCTACGGAACAAATGATTGAACAGCCACAACCACCTGAAGGTGACAAGGCTACCACAGGCACAATGTCACCACTTTGTCAGAAAAGGCGTCAAGATCTCTCCAAAGAATAAAGGCAAAAAGCACCTTCCTGCGTAATTTTGGGTTAGTTGTCAAGGTAACCTCGTCCAAATCGCCTACTGAAGAAAATCTTCCGGCTAGACAGAATGATATATCTGTGCTCCAGACACAAGTCCAATCCCTATTGGTCGTTTTATCAGAAACAAAAATAGTGTTTGAGAAATGTCGTGAAGATCTGAATGGTTTTGAAACCAAACTATCAAACATTTGCTTCGTAGTTCAAGAACAATGGCGGAAAAAAGGGGAAGATCGTGATGCTCCATCAGATTCTACAGCCTGAAACATTATGACTCAGGTCAAATGATGTGTGCTTTTATCTGCAAGGAATGTAAACTTTATGCCAACATGCCTTTTGTTGTATGGTTGGAATTTATTTTGTTCTGATACAACATTTATTATGCTGCCAAAGGCTGCAGTAATTATGACACTATTTTTGTATAGTGTAGGTTTATCTTAGTAATGTATTCGGACAAAAGCTTCGTAGGAGCCCAACAAGCCAACATTCATCGGGCCCATTCCAATTGGGCTAAAAATGATTCTTGGACAAAATTTGCATGTAGCCCACTATATATGGGCCTAAATCTGGATAAGCTTTCATATTTTTCTGGTAGGCTTGTGCCCATAGTGGGCCTTTAACAGGCCTAAACATAATTTGGGCCCTCAGTAATAATAGGCCGTTTACATGTGTAAATATCTTGAGCCCATAAAAAACATGGGCCTTTAATAGGCCGAAAGTACGATTGGGCCCTGATTGTGCCAAATAACCCACTGGTCTTAGCAGGCAGAAATGGTGGCCCATTTACAATGCGTATCGTCCACAGGCCAAAATTCGGATGAGCCGTAAATGCGCCGACATACTACACGATGGACCGGTTCGGGCCCTCTCGATGACTCACTGGAATGTTTAGGATTCCTCCGCATTAACGAAGGACCGGTTTTCGGTCAGGCGCATACGCACCCCGAATTTGGGTGAGTGCAGTGCCCCCAGGGGCTATATAGTAGCCCCACCCTCGAACTCCTATGGCTAAGTGAAAGTGATAAATCGTTATAGTCCGGTTGCCTAGTTTTCTACGCTACCACCTCCTTAACAGGACCCAGACGTTGGATTAAGTGTGAAAAAGCGCTTTCTTTGCAAACACCCCCGCACTATGTGCGTGGGGGCTGAAGCCAAGGACTGCCATCTTTCAGGTTATATATACATATACATAAACGGCCGCACAAGGAGTAGTTTACTACTTGAACGCACAAGTATAAAAAGCTCTTATATTATATTGAAACATTGTTTTCACAATTCATACATGTCATTTAAACATAATATCCTTCGAGCACTGCGTCTCTATTAAACAAGCGCCCTGCAGGACTTCTTCAAAGTAGTGCTCGGCAGGTACTCGGTTTCTGTCCGAATCTTGGGATGCAACGTAGGTGGCCTTCATCTCTGCCCAGTATGTCTTGACACGGGCCAGAGCCTTCCGCGCTCCCTTAATACACGTCGACCGCTTCATTGTGTCGATACCCGGTACCGCACCAAGGAACTGCTGCACTAAACCAAAATAACTCTTCGGCTGGGGTCCGCCCGGCCACAAATGAGTCAAGATATGCTTCATGGCAAATCCGGATAATCGATTTAGCTCGGCCCATTCGGCCAACCGATCGGTCAACGGAAGAGGATGCTCCGGACTATGGAATTGCGACCAATATAGCTCTTCCCTTCTGTGCCCCTTCTGGCCCCGGAAGTGCTCAACCGCGTCCGCGGCGCTCGCCGCCAAGTCCAGATAAGCATCCTCCGAACTCCACAACTTGTCCAACTGAGCATACTTTGGATCCGTATTTCCTCCGAAGCAGAAACGGTTTTCCAGCCGCAATTGCCCCGGCCTGACTCAGCTCGTCCTTGGCAGCTCTCAAAGCCGAATGGGCATTCTTGGATTCGGCGGCGGCCTTTTTCAGGCCCTCTTGCTCCTCTTGACATTCCTTTTCAAGAACCTCACAGGTCTGTATTAAGCATACAAATAGTAAGACATGGGCGTCAAGCTCCCTTAACAGGTGTCCGCGTAGAAGTCGCATACCTTGTGACTCGTCAAACCGTTTATTGACCAGCGCGATGTCCGCATCCGCCTCGTCAAGTTGCCGCTTTAGTTCGGCATATTCATCAGCCGGCCACCGGACGCCCACTTTTGTTTAGGAGCGGCGATATGTTATAATCGAGATGATCCTCAGACGCGCTGTCAATTTTGACAACATACCGAGTCTCAGGGGCTACTATCTATACAGGGCGCATTCTATATGCATAACTTTTAGAAGGTACATCATTTTTGCGTACCTCGAACCCTGTCAGTAAGCTTCTGACGGCTTCATGCAATCCGCTCTCCGCGGATGTAATCCTTTCAATCACCGTACCCATTAGAGCACGGTGATCTTCTGAGATAGCCGCTCGCCCGAGCAGGTCCTTCAGCTCCTCCGACCGCACACCACTTGGCGCCGGACCTTCCGGCCGCCCGGACTTGGGAACCCTCGCGACGACACCTCAGGTCGTCGCCTCGCATGAGGGTGCGACAGTGGAGGCGTTGGCTCTCCATCATCTCCGGAAGAAGATCCTCAAGACGAGCTCTGCTGAGAAGGGCTGAGATCCGAACTACCAGGTACAATTTCGGTTATCTTTAGAAATAAATACAGGGATGTTCCTTATTTACAAGACCCCTACTTCTTACTTACGGCTCGCTGGAGGGCTGATCCCCTTGGGGAAATAGTGCGGCTAGGTTACTTCCCAGCGCCGGACTCTCTGACGAAGATTCCTTTCCCCTCTTTGAGGCCTTGACCTCCGGATCTTCCGAAGCGGTCCTCTTCTCTCCTCGAAAGATGGGACTTTTAATCCCTCCTTCCTTGATAGCCTCCTTCGTAGAGGCAGTCGCTTCCCCGCTCCCCCCTTCGCCTTCTTCAAAAGGCGCGGCCTTCAACATCTTGGTCAGCATGGGATCCGGCGTGGTCTCCGGGAGGGGAGCCGGACACCTTATTAACTTTGCCTTGGCTATCCACTCCTGTTCAAGAAACGGCTCCTTTAAAGGGCGTATATATATATATATGATAAATAAATGAACAGCTTGTCCGTTCTGGGACTACTTACTTGAGTATCTGGGCGATTGCAGCTTAGTCCTGCGTCCTCAGTCAGGTCCGGACACCTCTCTTGTGATCCGAAGAACAGTTTATACATCTCCACGGGCGTCGTGCCCATAAAATTTTGGAGCCATAAAATTTTGGAGAGCTCGTGGTCCCTCCGGATTAAATTCCCACAGGCGGAGGGGGCGACATTTGCAGGGCAGAAGGCGTCGGATCAACATAACCTGCGCCACTGCAACCAGATTGATCTCTCTTTCTTGGAGGTCTCAAATACGGCCCTGCAGCAAAGGAACGTCCTTGGACGGCCCCCAGTCGAGCCCCTTGTTGGCCCATGACGCCAGCCGCTGTGGTGGACCTGAGCGGAAGGCAGGGAGCGCCACCCATTTGGTGCCCCTGGGAGCGGTGATATAAAACCACTCCCGTTGCCACAAACTTGAAAAGAGCCCTCTTGAAAAGAGCCCTCGGGCCACGGAGCATCAGCACAGTTGCTTATGACCGCCCCTCCGCACTCTGCTTGTTGCCCCTCGATCATCTTTGGCTCCACCTTGAAGGTCTTGAGCCACAATCCAAAGTGGGGTGTAATATGGAGGAAGGCCTCACATATGACAATGAATGACGAGATATGGAGGATGGACTCCGGATTCAAGTCATGGAAATCGAGCCCATAATAGAACATGAGCCCCCGCACAAAGGGATCCGTTGGGAAGCCTAAACCCCGAAGGAAGTGAGGCACGAACACCACGTTCTCTCCGGGCTCGGGAGTGGGAATGACCTGCCCTGGAGCAGGCAGCCTATGCGAGATCTCGCCGGTTAGATACCTGGCGTCTCGCAGCTTTAGCACATCTTCTTCTGTGACGGAGGAAGACATCCATCGATCGTGCTGGTCGGAGCCGGACAACGTCGAAGGTCCGAAGCGCCTAAATCTGAAGCTTTGGGTGTTGGAACTCGAAGCGCGACGCGAACTCGATGGAGGGTGTAAAAAGAAGAGGGCCTTGGTCTCATTATAAAGAGGTTGAATACCAAGAGCCCACCCCATGGTCGATTAGGACTCGCCTTTGATAGAGGAGGCATGCCAACGGGCACGGTTGGGTTACCCACGTCCGTATTGATGGGAATCCCGGAATAAGGGGGCACGATCTATGCTTTGATAAGACGTGCCAGGGAAACCGCCTCGCTAAACGCGTTGAGGTGGAACAGTAAAAAACGATTCATATAAAGGCCTGGCCGTGGTGTGATGTCACGCCGCGGAATACGTCAGCAGATCTTTATTCTCTCTATGATGGTATGTGGAACTTGTTTTGCAGAGCCGGACACTATCCTTGTGTTCAAAACCTTCTACGAAGTATTCGGAGGAGGAACCCCCCTTGCAATGCCGAAGATAATGTGCGCGCCGGACTCGTCGTCATTGAAGCCTGGTTCAGGCTCTTGAGGAGTCTGGACTAGGGGTGTCTGGATAGCGAACTATCATCACGGCGGACTCCAAGACTATGAAGATACAAGATTGAAGACTTCGTCCCGTGTCCGGATGGGACTTTCCTTGGCGTTGAAGGCAAGCTTGGCGTCTGGATATGTAGATCTCCTACCATTGTAACCGACTGTGTAACCCTAACCTATCCGTGTCTATATAAACCGGAGGGTTTTAGTCCATAGGACGAACAACAATCATACCATAGGCTAGCTTCTAGGGTTTAGCCTCCTTGATCTCATGGTAGATCTACTCTTGTACTACCCATATCATCAATGTTAATCGAAAGGTGAGTAGGGTATTACCTCCATCGAGAGGGCCCAAACCTGGGTAAAAACATCGTGTCCCTTGTCTCCTGTTACCATCCGCCTAGACGCATAGTTCGGGACCCCCTACCCGAGATCCGCCGGTTTTGACACCGACAGGCCTTTAACAGGCCGGAAGTTTGGTGGGGATTGATTAGTGTCATTTTTATATGGGCCGTTAGTAGGCCCGATGTGGCGTTGGGTCACATATGGCCCATGGATTTCGTCCGAAGTTAACAGGCCGAAAGTCACAACAGGCTGAAAGTGGACCAAATCTATAGTGGGCCTCTAACAGGCCGAATGTCAGACATGGCCGAATATAACCCATATCCTTCACGGTCGTTTATGGGCTGAAAGTTTCAATGGCCCATAAATGGGCCCAAATGAAGCAGCACCTTTAACAGGCCGGAAACACACTGGGCCGTAATTCAGCCCGAATTCTTAGCGGACTGTTAATGGGCCAGATGTGACCATGGGCCGCGATGATGACAAGTTTAGGACAGGCCGTTGACGGGCCGATTTGACACTAGCCGTACGAGCCTTAACTGAGAATGTTGGGCCTTTAGGTGGTCCGCCCCATTATGGTCTGCAAGATCTTGTGGGCCTTTAGCTGGCCTGGCCCATTATGGCCCACGAAATCTTGTGGGCCTTTAGTTGGGCCGACCCATTTAATCTTTATGGGCCACTTTTGGGCCAGTCCACGTGTCTAACGTATCATAGGCGCATCTCGCCCATTGGATGAGTGACACCTGTGCCAACACGGAGCTGACACGTGGTTCCGTCAGCCAATGAGAATTTTACACATGGAAAATTGGCATTGGTCGTGGCTGTTAGCGGGTTATCAAATCCAAAACCGGACCTGATAGCTTAACAGCGTCATGTTATGGTGGATGCCACATGTCGGTCACCCTTGACGAAAGCACTTCTATGCGCATGATTTATCGTCATGGAAATGGACACTTTCGTGATGATAATTTTGCTAATGTCATGGAACACTTCTACGATAGCACATGCATGACTATCTTGATTCTGTCGTAAAATTGTCATGGATGTACATGCATGAAAGAAAACGTGACCTACTGTGACAAACACGTATCATCATGGAAGTGTATTTTTTTGTAGTGCTTGCATGCAACGTTTTGACAAAGCATTGACTTATGAACATGTGAACGTGAGGGACTACAACCTTGTGCATGCATGCAATAGTCACACGTACACATGGCCACAAAAAAGCGCGCGACGCCCTAATGCATGCATGTCCGAGAAGACGACGAAACCCACGGTCACGCTTAGGTGCTCAACCTACACGTGCTTGCACACACATACTCAGCCAGGGTGAGCTAGTGACCGTATAAACACCGGAAAATGTATATATTAAGCGCAATGAGCGTATTATGAAGTCCATTGACTGTATTCTAACCTATAAGGTTGCTAGCCAACTTGGCTCCACGGTGATCCCCCGATTTCCTGCCTTCCTGGCCATTAGATCGTCCTCGTTTCGCGTTTGAGCCGTCAGATCTTCACCTCCTGATTAATCATGTTTTCACGTGCGGTTGTTTTTCCTGCCCAATGATAGGTGGGCTTGTCTCACCCTCGTATTGGCTGGGTCAGTCACGCTGGTGTGTGAGAGGGATTCTCTAGTCATCCCCGCGCGCACCACACCACGTCTCGTCTCAAGTGGCGCAAGTCCCCAACCCCCACGGCCCCACCACACAAACCCTAGCCTCCCACGCCTTGACACCGCACTCCCTCCTCCTCCTCCGTCCTTCCTCGTCAGCCGCCTTGCCGCCGTTATTCCGCCTCGCTCCTCTCTGCCCGGCGACCACGCCACCGCGAGGAAGCTGCCAGCGCAAGTGGTCAAGGGCAGCCACCACCGCGAGCTAGGGGACATCCGTTAGCGAGCCTTTGGGCTGAAGCCAGCAGGAGGCGCAACAAGCCGCCAGGGTCTTCTCGCTAGAAGATGGAGGAGTAGAGGATCCCGCCGGATCCGAGGCGTGCGGGCGCGGCGAGTGTCTCTGGTAGCGGCGGTGACCTGCGGGCAAAGGGTGACAGCTGGGGTGCTCTATTCGGTCCAGCGCCATGAGCCTGTCCCTGTTGGAGAGAGAGAAGATGAGGGAAAGAGAGAAGGAGAGGAGGGAGAAAGAGAGAGGAAAGAGGAGAGTGAGCTGCAATGTCAGATGGGAGATGAACACGGTCCGTGGCCGGCCTTTCGCATCTCTCCTGCTCTTGACCACCAGCGTGCCCTCCCGGTAAATCATTTTTCTTTTGCTTCTCTGAACATCGAGTGTTTCTTGCTTGCATCTTCATGATTGCTGCCGTGGTTGTGTCTTGAAGGATTCATTTCTATATTTCATAGGTTGTATGATCTTGCCCATTATTGTGTCTCCATTTTGTCCGTTGCTTCATCTCCGTTTTGCTCGTGGGGGTTTGTTTCTCTACTTTGTGTCTAACTTCATTTCGTGCTTTCTGTATGTGCTAGCATGTTCACTAGCCTACTAATCGTTCAAATATATTCTAGATACGGCGGTTGTCATGTGTTGTTCGGTCTCATCGCCTTATATTTCGTCCTTGCCCGTGGGCGGATGTGAGCAAGTATTTCTTGTTGGTCCGTAGGGATTACTTGCGAACTTGCAAAGCATGGCCATTCAATGTTTCCCTAATTAATTTTTGGTAGGTTTCAGGGAAATAGAAGTTAATTCAGTAAGGCTATAATTCTATTATGATCATGGGTCAACGCCAAGGAAGACGGGGAAGACGGATCATCGAGAAAGATGGTCCAGCCCTGCCACCGATGTCCAGTGGTCACTTCCTTGGGCATCGTCCGTTCTTCCTTCTCCCTGATGAAGCGCTAGGAAGAATACAATGCTAAATTGCTCTGAAATACATTGTTGAAGCGGTCAGCCAAGTGTTCTTCTGGGTCTACCTTTGTGTAGTGTATAACTGAAGTACGATCATTTTCTTGCATACACTAAGCATACTAGAAAGAATACAATGCCAAAATATCTGTTAAAATTTTGTGTGTCAGATCTTAAGAGTAGATTGCCATTTCTGTACTTTCATGTTGCTTCATGCATTAATTAATTATTAACATGTTTACGCTTCCTTTGTTAATGTATGGTTGTTTACTTTTTCGTCCCGACTTGTTGATTTGTGCAATCAAATGAAAAGGATCTCATTTTGTACATGACAGCCTCGCCAATGGCATGCTTAAGGGTGATCTTTGGGATGTATCACGGTGATTGTTCCATGGGAGTGTGTCTTTGAGCTTTGTCTTGACAATCATGCCCTGTTGAGGGAAGACCAGGTAGCTTGCCACAAACTGCAATAGCTACCTTCTGATGTAATTATAGTTCTTATATTTTTCTAGCATGAAAAGGGCACGTATTGTCTTCGTTATTATGTAGAGAGATTCAGTGTTGATGAATATTAATATCAAATAGAGAAGGGCACATACAATCGGCCTTTCCAGTGTGAATTGATCACTAGCATTATCACCATTTTCATGCAGGTTCATTGTTTTATATCTTGTTTCTCCGTCTCATACATCATCATGTATGCTTTGAAGCAATGGCACCATGTTGCTTTTCTTGTTGGTGCAGTGCCCCCTCTGCCATGATGATGGGCGCCATGTCCGACCTTACACAACACCAAGTTCATGCCAAAAATGTTCTTTACGTCTAGATGACAAATTCATTATTCCCACACTGTTATGTTGGATACTCTTTTCTTTAGGGAGAAGTTTAGGTTGGTATTTTGATGCCTTTGTCCACTTTAATTATCACCGGATTGATTTTCTACCTTTACTGCTTTAGGTGGTACGGTGGGTTGCGTGGCGTGGCTAGCGTGTGGACGAGGAGAGCAAGGGGCGATGGCTCATCCAAGAGCCAAGGATGAGGAGGAGCACACAAGGGAGTTGGCTCCATCCCTGCCTCCTCTATTGCCATTGAAGCACTGAAAAGGGGAGAGAAAGGGTGCACAATCCCTCCTTCCAGTTCAACCAGGTAATCCATGGTGAACATTTGAATTTTCCTGCTAAATGCTTATCGTTCAAGGAGCAATGATAGTATTCGCAATCTACTTCGAAGAATGATCATTAGCCTCATTATTTAGCTGGATGTTTTTTGGTGAACTAATGGTGGATAATTGAGCTCTCAAGAATGATTTGTACCGGATTATTTCAAGGACAACCATTCAGCCAGGGTGACTTACTGGAATGATTATGTCGATGATAAGGAGCTAGGGTGAGCTTGCATTGTAGTAAAGAGTAGCAGTTCTAAACATGTTAGTAAAACAAAAGTAGGTGTGTTTATCCTGAAATTTAACTCAACCTTATTCTTTATTGTGTAGCCACCATGTGGACAAGCTGGCACCTCCTGGTTACATTCTGTTCACTTCATGTGGCATTATGTATGAAGCTCTTTGACATTGAGGATCTCTTTATTTGTTTTTTCCTAACCATGTCGTGTGATTCTTAGTAGCCTTTCCTGTATATGAACAAACTGCAAGAGATACATGCAATTTGCGAAATTTGTGAAAGGCGTTCAGTATGACACATCCATCTCACAGATCCACCTCTATATCTACAGTATACATTGCTTATTTCTACGGGTTCTTTGTAGTTCAAATGTAGTATCCTATATCATTTTTGTTTTTATTATTATGCAAAACTCTTTATTCAGTTACATGTGCCCTTTGCTAGAGAACGCAAAAACTGAAAAATGTTGTGGAGCAAATTAGATGGGTGAACCAATATATAATTATGTAGTTGTTGTTGGCAATGACGATGGTCCAAAGGGTTATTCCTTACTACTCCCTCCGTTCCAAAATAGATGACTCAATAAAGTTAGTACAAAGTTGAGTCATCTATTTTGAAACGGAGGGAGTAATATTTACTTGATATTTAACTTAACACTATATTTTAAGCTACTACTTCCTACATATTGAAGTGTTTGATCTCGCTACATCCAAAAAAGGAGCTTGCATGATGCGGTAGTTTTCTAACTGCTTTCTCCTTTCTACTGATTGTGATCTGAAATGTGTCTATTGAGCATGAACTCTAGATGGAGATTTTAACAGTATGGGCCAATCAACGGACACGAAATTCACATAACTATAGGAGGAACAAAATAATGCATCTCAGAGAGTATGGTCATAATCCTCATGTTGAAAATCCAACTGAGACAACTATACATGTTCTTCCTTTTCTTGGTAGTAATATACTCCCCCGTTCCTAAATATAAATCTCTCTAGAGATTTCACTACGGACTACATACGGAGTAGAATGACTGAATCCACACTCTAAAGTATGTCTATATACATTCGTATCTAGTCCGCATTGAAATCTCTAAAAAGACTAATATTTAGGAACGGAGGGAGTAGAAGATGGCACGGACAGAGATTTATCTGTACCATCCAGACTTAGGTATGTCCATTTTTCAGAGTAGTCTAGGAAGTACACTGCCTACAACATTGAATGTACTGGCGTAATACTCCCTTCGTTTCTAAATATAAGCCTTTTTAGATATTCCAACATGGACTACATACGGAGAAAAATGATCTACACTCTAAAATATGTCTAAATACATCTGTAAGTAGTCGTATTGAAATCTCTAAAGTGGCTTATATTTAGGAACGGAGGGAGTATAATCATAAATCACACTCACATATTGTGCTCATTGTCCAATGTGTTGTAGGACCAGTTAGGATATCATGTTTGTGGGGCAATCTGTTGTGGTTGCAATGTTTAGTTCCTAAGTTAACTACGATTGTGTTTCACACATTTAGCTTATAAATTAATGAAGTTTACACATGTTCAGTTGGCATTCATGCTTTATTTCTTTTAGTAGTTTCTTGATCATATTCAAACAATAAATATAAAAACTCGCAACTCATGTCATACGAAACATTATTTTGGATAAAGCAACAAGAGTGTATTCTTTGCTTGTATGTTTATTGGATGTACTTTTGATCTGCTTTTGTTACAAGATATTTCATCAATTCCTGTGTAAACATGCTTTTATTGGTTTGCTTTTATATGCATCTTAATGCACTTGTAGGCTTTATGGGATTCGATGATGTATGCGAATGTCTGAATAAGTTCTGAATTTCTTCCAACAAATAGACACACTAATTAGATTGAAATGTGTTGTTACATCTCAGCTTTGCAGCGTAGTATAAAATTTTGGCAGCCGCTCGCTCTGCCTCCATGGTTATGGCGCCAAGGTCACCACATCTTACATCTTGGTGCATGTAAAAGAATATGATTAAGATCCTGTATTTGGTTAATTTCTGGACTTCTCGACGTATATATTGGTGTACTCGTGAGGTACTTGATGTACATACAAGAGGTGTGTTAGGGTGAGGCATGAGGCTGGAAAGGATTTGTGCTATGACGAGCCATTGCTCCAGCCAAACCAAAATACTTCTAAAATTGCAGCTGCATTTGTTGGTCTCATGTCCATGAGAAGCCCCGGTTTTGTCGGCAATAGACGCTGGAGCAAGTAGTGATTGGTTTGAGTCCTTTGTGGGATGACAACTATTTAATCAATTATGACATGATTTCTTAATAAAAAAATAGCTTCATGTTATATATGATGTATGGTATCCATCATATGATGTTCCTAATGTATCAGATCCCAGGAATTTTTGGATGGCTGAGAAGTTTCCTAAGTTTGATGATTTTTTACCTTTTCAAAATCGACCGATGCTTGTGAGAATGGCACCACTTCACTAGTGGACACTTCTATTTTGTCATATATGCAATGTCTCATTTTTATTGTTGTTCTTTTTGGTGTTATAAGATTAAGATCTATACTTAGCCTTATGTTGAATCTGATGTTGTTCATGCATCTAATGTTGGTCGATTTTAGCAATTTTTATTTTCGAATGATTCCGAAACAAGGTCACTCCTACTGTTGTTGCTCTTTGGATCTGGTTGCAGGATGCTAAGAATCTAGAGCATTTTTTGGTACAATTTGCACTTAGCAAATAAATTTGTATAACTATTTTTTATCAGGTAAAAAGACCAATATGTTGTTTGAGGTGCATGTAACGGTTGTAGCGAAGATGTGCATAACACGATGCATTGCTGACGATGAAGCACTGCAAGGCTTCAGGATATGTACCACAACTTAGAGACTTGACACATTGTCACTTGTTCCTACTACCATGCAAGTGGTTGGTGCTTGATGTTGAACTACTGTGATGGTGTCCCTTACCATAAATACTTGTTATGTGGATTCAATAGAAATGATGTGCTAGGCATGTTTGATAGTTATAAAACAAATGTCATGGATGATAACTATTGATAATTCATTTGTTATTCAATGTTTGATGCTCCTTCATTATTTTTATATAGAAGGGCTAAAGCTCCAATCATACATGTTTGCTCAAACCTAAAGCTCCTAACAAATGAAAATATTTTGAAAGCACTCATGATTTTAAAGGTATATATATGTTTAAACAAAAGCCTATGTATTTTTTGCTCGAACACATAGTCACTAAAAAATGCAAATGTTTTCAATGCGAACATGATTTCAAATGGGTCTCGTGAACAAGGTAGCAAGTATTTTGTGCTATTCAATTTAAATGTGTATATATATCTCATTGTAGGCAACAATCCACCATGTTTTCTATTAAAGAGGATTTAACCATGGACATTTTTTTCATCGCGCACATGGATTTAGCGTGCCTCTATGCCATTTGGCGCAACAGGTCCACTAGTTTTTACAAATATACAGTGACAGACAGTGTATTTATCTTGTTTGAAATTAAGCCATATTAACCGGAAAGGAGGCGATATGGACTAGCATTAGTTTTATGTGTCCCGTCAACTTGCCGAATGAGGAGAAGCTTGCAGGACGGGAGAAGCTTGAGCGCGGTGGCTCACAGGACAAGGAGAAACTTTTGAGTAATGCAAGATCTCCCTCGCTCAGGTGGTGAACGTGCAATAGTTAATTTGGTGTCAGATTGCCAGAAGCATACACTATACTATTACTATTATTGTTCGACTTCCCGAAGAGGCGAACAACCAAGCGCAAAGTTTACTAGTACTAGTACTACTACTATAGAGGTATGTACTATACTACTAGGAACCAGATGGAGGAGCGTTTGCCCTCTTATTATATTCAAAAAATGTGATAAAGCAATCTTCAACACATTTGGTTCTCTTCGAGGATTCTCGCATGTGATAATGGCAGTTGATTGCATGGAACACTTGCCACAATTCTCGCGTAATTCTGGCTCATATCTTGTTACAAATAGGAGCGCTTAGTAATATTTCCTCTTTTTTTGTTATTCAGCATGCAAACAGGTTAGCAAACCATGCGGCGCATCTTTGTGCGAACCGTGCTTGCTGCATTTTGAATGTGGCCGAGAGTTGGCTTGATGAAACACCTCGCTTCCTTCTTCTTTTTTTTGCGGGGTACCTCGCTTCCTAGTGACCAGTCTCTTGGCTGATGGTCCTAAGAATGCTTATATATGAATAAAGCTCTCTCATTTACCCGCAAAAGGATTAAGCCATATTAACCAGAAAGGAGGGAGTATGGAGTAGCACTACTTTTTATGTGTCCCGTCAACTCGCAGAACAAGGAGAAGCTTGCAGGACAAGGTGAAGCTCTCTTACGCCTTTTGACTAATGCAACCTACCCTCGCCCAGGAGGCGGACATGCATCAGTTCATTCGGTGTCAGATTGCCAGAGGCATACACTTTAGTACCCAACATGCGGAGTACCATCATTGTTCGACTTCACGAAGAGGCGAAGAGCCAAGCGCAAGGTTTAGTAGTACGAGTAGTACTACTAATAGAACTGCATGGTGGAGCGTCTGTACTCTTATTTTATTTTAATCTCTGATAAAGTACACATCTATTCGGGAGAAGGGCGGAAAACGACAGCCCAATAGTAGTATTAAAAAATATCAAACATTTAACGATGATATTGATCAACCATGCTCGAATATATCTTGGCCTCCGAGCAAGCCCGTCTGTGTGTTCTCGCTCCTCGACTCTCTCAAGGAACGGCAGGTTGGCCATTTTGCCATCAATTGAGATCGGTTTGCTCACAGTCCGGTCCCACATGTCAGTGATATGCCAAGAGGAAGTGCGTTGACCGACTGGCCATACACGTACTTGGTTTTGCACCTTCATACTACTCCTCCCTCCGTCACAGTTTACAGGGCGCACTTCATTCTGATGCATTCATCTCCATGCATTTCCACCACCAAAGAGACTTTAGACGTGTTTCTTTTAATGCTCTATTAATTAGGGCATGGTAACCGCAATCAAGTCCACAATTTTCTCTCGATGTACTACGGAGTGGAGTAAGTGCATGCATGTGTGTAGCCGGGGTGGAAGCACTGCATGCATGTGTGTACGCATTATTTCCTCTAGTAATAGACACCGTGCTATAACAACCAATGCTATTTTTCAGGCTGATCACTAGTCGCCGTGGTCCCAGAGATTTTTTTTGAAGCGTGCTCTATAAATAGTGACGGATGGAGTAGTATGAGCGGATTCAAAGTAGAGCATATTGATGGTTGCTACTTCCGAGCAACTTACAGTGGGAAAGGTGGGGCTTATGATTTGACTGCTCATTACTCACTATTAATGTGGCACAACGACCGGGCTGAGTCTCCCATGCGGTTGTGCACTACTCCCTCGGTTCTTAAATATACTCCGGATTATTTGTCTTTCTAGAGATTTCAATGAGTGACTACATACAAAGCAAAATGAGTGAATCTACACTCTAAAATATGCCCATTTGAAATTTGTAAAAAGACAAATATTTAGGAACGGAGGAGCATAATTTTGTGCTTGGCACATGGACCCGGATGCTGAAGAGGCTTCTGGCAATGCTATCAAGCTTCTAGCATTTGTTTACATAATTGACGTACTATAACAATAATTTTCCAGCGACATGAAATTGTACAATGCTCTGAGCTTTTAGCTTTTGTTTCGTGTGTCTTCCCATCGATGCTCTTTCGGAAACAATAAAAAACTAACTTCCTTGCTAATGCATCTCAATGATTAGCAGATCAGAGCAAATATTTATATCACAACTGAAGAAAAAGTTGTGAGATGGTGTTAAATTAAAATTGATCCATGCTTTCATTGGCAGCAACGTCCCCCCAGCTCTGTCTAAATCAACAAGGCATGTTGGGAATAAAGTAGCTATCTGGAGCATGCAACATTCCGATCATTTTGTGTAGTTCCACTAAAATAGAGCTGAGCGTCCCTGTTCCAAAGATATTAAGTATGATTATGATAATAGAGGACCGCTGATGAAATAGTAAACACACACATAGAAGCCGATCACCTTTGCAGTCTCTCTTAAGACTAACTAGTTGGAGAAGATTAAGCAAATAGTTGGAGAAGATTAGGCTCGGAGTTGGATGAGGAGGATAGAGCAAAACCAATATCCCTTTGTGCAGTCGCACTGAAATGTAGAGACGTTGCCTGTGTGACATTTTAGTACAACTGCACAAAACACTCTTAAGAAAAAAGTGATTTGTGCAGTTCACCAAAAGGACGCAATACCAACAAGGTGAAATGGACAGCCCTATTTGCAAAAAAGAGGTAGAAAGAAAACAATTACTAGCCAATAACAGTTGATGACACATACGAGGACAAAAAGAAGCATATTCCTTGTCCTAAGGGAAGATAACAACACGGTTGTGTTTGTCTAGAAAGGTGTGAGGACGAATTACAATATGGAAAGTACGCCGGACGAGCTACGTTTTGGGCAAAGAACTATGGAAGATCCACATGCAAGATTTTCCACATGCAGCGACTTGGGAAGATGGCAGTGGAGCAAGGCCGGAGGGGATACCTGGGGGTCGTCGGGATGTAACTAGGTGAGCGGAGGCTAGCGGGATCAGCCCATACTGCAGCAGCGAGCAGGTGGCGTAGGTCGTACCGTGCTGGAGCTTCGTTAGAGAGAATGGCGGGTACCGCAGATCGGGATGTGCTGCCTCGGCACCGTCGAACAGAGAAACGATGCACATCCTCCCTTTCCACCGGCAGACAGCGGATCAGTGTCCAACGGTGATAGAAAGGGAGAGGCCACCGCCGCCTTGTGTGAGATACTCTGAAGAGAGACAAACCCAGGCAGGCAGCCTCCATTGTATATAGTGGAGCGGACTACCTTTTTCTCCATAAAAATCGTTTTATATTATGTGTACGTGCCATTGAGCGATATAACTTTATTTAAAAATAACGCGCCAACGCATCAAGTCGAACTTTGTTTCGTGCACGCGTGGTACACGACCTCCCTAGGTAAACAACCGCTACACGCATTCAAATTAGCACGTGGGCTGCCATTTCGTACAGAAATGAGCTCCTTTGTGTATCCACACGGGTGTGTCTGGGCATGAAGTGTGAGTACGTGCACCTATTCTCTTCGTGTACGTACACCACCCACGTGGGGTTGTGTGAGAGAGATACAAACGTAGAGAGATATAGTGTGTGGGTTCGTGAGTGTTTTTTGGGGGAGGTCAATCAAAAATGTAACATATGCAATGTGTGTGAAATAGAGTCCTGGATATATCATATATATAGAGGGGGCGATCCACGAGAAGAGAGTGGAGGTATCATCGGCTTGAGGTATCCATAGAATCGAAGAGAGGGATGATGATGTGTGTGTGTGTGTGCGACCGATAAAGAGTGCCATCGATTTTGTGTGTGCCCACGTCAAAGATATAGGGTGGCTGGCCTACTGGAACGTGAGAGGGGACATGTGCAGTTTGTCTCTGTGGCATGGATACCTACCTACAACGCTCGACTATCGGTGTGTGGTGGTGGGGGGAGACCTAATTAACTATAGAGGTACAATGGCTGGTATATGTGTGGAAGAGGAGTGAGGCCTACCTTATGTATTAAGGGAGATCGGTCGGCATCCATGCATATGTGTAGGAGAGGAATGAGGTCGGGAGAGAGACAGAGCTAGAGTGTTGGAGGGGGTGGTAGTGGAGTTGCTTCTTACAAATGGTGGGAGAGGCTTGCTAGACAAATGGAGGGCACGCCTGCAATATCAATAAGAGAGGGGATGGCTTCCTGTCTGTGCACGTGCGTGTGAGAGACGGGTCAGGAGGCATGCACGAGTAATGAGGGGGACGATATGGCTGTGGTAAGCAGACATAACTACATAGGAAGATCAATCATCCTTTGTCAGAGAAAGGAGAGACATAACTTGTGAGGTACGTCGATAGATGGGTGGGGGGAAAATAGTTAAAGTCGACCTAGGTATATGTAGGGACATCTATCAGTATACATGCATGTATGTGTTAGAAGCAAATACGGCCCGGGGAGAAGGATAGAGAGAGAGGGATGCATCTAGGAGGTGGTGCGAGAGGCATATTATATCGAGGGGAAGGAGTGTGCGAGTACGAGATCGATGAAAAGAGTGGTGGCAGTGAGGCATGGACGGTGAGAAGATAAGAGGGGAAGCTTGTGTTTGCGGTAGGCACACCTGGCTAGAGAGGCATATCGGTCGATGTGTGCCATAAAGGAGCTGGGGGGCCTACACACACCATGGGTGAACGACCTAAAGCGAAAAGACGAATTTGCATGATGGAGCTAGAGAATGCTGAGGGAGGGTGAGAGGGATGCGGGTGTGTGCATGCAGGAGAGAAAGTTAGCACTAGCTACAAAGATAAGAGGATTGTGTGGGTGTAAAAGACGAATAGAGATCATAATTCATTATAAAAAGTGAATTCAGATATTTGAAGAATTTATCATAGTGTTTTAAACCGATGCATGCGTGAATATATATAACGGTGATACACATGGTGTGGTTATGAACATGTTATACTACATATAATAATTTTATCTCTACTCTTATAAAAAATAGAGCTGTTGATGATGGCGTGCCTGCCATCCTGCAATATAGGCCGTCCGATTTATATCTGACTAATAGGAAGGAAACTATGGCAATTTTGAAAAAAGATACCCACACCCCTCTCCATATTTGCAAATAAGGCCTCCCCTCGATCATCATGATGTTCCATGGAACGCATGGGCATCTTGCTAGTACTACATATAATATATAGAACATTGATTATAATTTGGGCTAATGTGTGGCTTTTGTAGCTCGGGGCTAAATACTTGTCATAATGTAGGGGTGGGGCACTATACTTTGTGTGATAAACACGGTGTACGTGTGGAACATGGTTTAGATTATGAATATATAGTTAGTACATCAAATCTACTATTATTTGGAATCAACATCAAGTGTATTCAAAAAATTGAATTCGAGTTCATATAGTACACATATTTCATGTCTATCTCTATAGTAATCATGTGGTGTGCTGTTAAGGCAATACACGAATGATGGTTGAAGTTGGAAACAATCATGATTGTAGATTCTTATTGAAATAGAGGAACGAATTCAAATTCAGTTCGAATTGCAGCTGTAGTATAGACATTTGGAATGCACTAAAATGTTGGTACGAGTAGGTTACATGCATTATACAGCCAGCGAAAAAATTTAATTGGACATAGCATGGATTCATACTCCATCCTTCCATCTATATAGGGCCTAATGTGTTTTTTAAGACCGCCTTTGACTACTGACAAGATTAATAGTACATGACATGCACAATGTGCAAATTATATCATTGAAAGCTCCTTTCACACGAATTTAATAGTGTGCTTTGTGTAAGTTGCATGCCATATATTATTGCTCTAATATTTGGTCAAAGTTAGCCTCGAAAAACGCATTAGGCCCTATATAGATGGAAGGAGGGAGTAGCTTTCAATAGCATTTGTATAGTAAAATGGGAGAAGACTCTCTATTCGTGTGGTGTGAATAGTTTATTTTTTTCGGTTTTTTTCGTTGAGGGAAGTGCGAATTGATTTGGTACGTACAAGTACAATATTACACGTTAGGCTTGTCCCTAAAATTTGACCTGCGCCTTGTTATATCCTGAAAATTCAGATATCGTGCTCCCAAAACTGGCGCCTTTTGTCGGGGCTCAGGAACGACACCTATGGGATCCCTCGGGGAGTCCCTTCTACGGTTGGCGGAGCGTGGAGCAGGGGGGGATATTTACCCAGGTTCGAGCCGCAAACGATGTGTAAACCCTAGTCTTGCTTTGTGTGTATTTAGTGCTCTTGAGCTCTTGAACTAGCTGTGGTGCATGCCCAGGCCAAAAAGAACGAATCCTTCCTCAGTACGCCTCGGTCCTCCTTTTATATATCAAAGGGTTCGCCACAGTGGCACACATGAGGTGGAAAGCATCTACAGTGTACAAGTCTATCCCTGACATCATGGGACAAACACACTTAATGCGCCACCTACGTGTCCTCTTGCTTTATCGGGGATGACAACGAAGCTCGTCCCGTCCGTCGTTGCCTCGCCTTGGTTCGACGCGCCTCCAAGCTGATGAGGCATGCAGCGCCACGCTGGCTTGCTGGCTGCTGCGCTGCTGCGGTGGCAGGGTCTTCACGAAGATCTGCATGCCACCATGCAGGTGCTTGACTAGTTGGCCTAGAGGTTGCTTACTGCCACGTAGGTGCGTGCCTAGTTTGGCAGGCTGGTTGCCGCGTCGGAACGGCCGTGGGACAGCGAAACCTTGGTAGGTGCGGGCCTGGTTGTCACCCCACATATGTCCCCGGCAAGGGTCTTGCCGGGGTCTTGTGGGCGTCCCCGGCAAGGATCTTGCCGGGGTCTCATGGCATCCCGACAAGGATCTTGTCGGGGGCCTTCGTTTGACCCCGGCAAGGATCTCGCCGGGGGTCTTGGTCTTCTTGTTCCCATCTAGATTTGCGGGCCTTTGGTCTTCACAAAGATCTGCATGCCACCACACAGGCGCCCCTGAGCCTTGGTCTTGATGTTTGTCAATGGTGTCAGGACTCTCAGGCTCAAGGATGGCGGCCTTGCTGTTGTTGGGAAAGTCTCCAGGGCAAGGCTCTTGCTGGGGCTGTGTAGGCCGGCCCGGCAAGGGTCTTGCCGGGGGAATCCACCTTGCCCCTTTGCTCTTCATGCTTCTGGCTTGAGTGCTGCCTCGGCAGCCTTGTACCTTCCCTTCCTCTGCCCTGCCAAGCCCGGCCTCAAGCGTCGCTACGACTGCCCGTGCACAAGTAAAGGGGTACAAAAAAGGCCCCTACTTTTGTACACCGACAGGAGCCCCCGATCCTGGGCCACACACAAGCGCAAGGCGTTGTTGGGCCAGGCCTAGAACGGTGCATGGGCATGCGTGGCAGAGTTTTAACTGTGGTAACTCCCTCGCCAGTTGCGCTTCCCCATGATCCGCATTGAGTACGTGACATGGGGGTCGTGCGTGGAGTGGCCACAGCGTGCTTGCGTCACCTCGCGGTGAATAGTAAAGAGACGGCCCACGTCTTCCCTATAAAAACAGGAAACCACAGGGGCACTGCTCATTTACCCTCTGTGCCCTTTCCAATCTTGGAACCGTTGTTCCCTTCTTCTTCCTCAAGCGCAAATCGAAGCTCTCGCGTCTGCTCGCCGTTGCCGCGCCCCATTGCCCTCGATCCTTCATCCCCTCCCAGTCGCCATGGCGCCCGAGACAAGCAAGGGCAAGGGAGCGGCCAAAGTCGACGGAGGGAAGGAGGCGCCAGAGAGCGAGTTGATGGAGCTTCGGACGCAACACGCCCTGTTCAACTCGACGGTCGATGCGCTCACCCTCAGGGACATGTTCAGGCCCCTGTGGGGAAGGGAGACGTTGGGGCACCCTGCCACGCCCATCGCCCCTACCTCCTTCGCCGAGGCCGGTCCAAACCGGTATCCCTTCTTTGTCGATTATTTCTCCTGCGGGCTCGGCGGGCTCGACCCCCCTTTCTCAGATTTCTTCAACGACATCATGCACACCTACGACTTCCACCTTTTGGATTTCACGCTGAACGCTATGGCGTGCATGGCCTTCTTTGCCCATCTTTGCGAGGGCTTTGCCAGAGTGCATCCTAGCACGACGCTCTTCCGCCATTACTTCACTCCTCGCATCCAGCCAGGGGGCGCCATCTCCGGCTGTATAACTTGGATCCCGAGGACCCAGAGCAGGGGCACGTACCCGGAGTGTGCCTAGAAGGATAGGTGGGACGAGTGGTCGGGCCGGTGGTTGATACGTCCATTTTGCATCATGCTTTTATATTGATATTTATTGCATTATGGGCTGTTATTACATGTTATGTCACAATACTTATGCCTATTCTCTCTTATTTTACAAGGTTTACATAAGGAGGGAGAATGCCGGCAGTTGGAATTACAATGGAAAAGGAGCAAATATTAGAGACCTATTCGCACAACTCCAAAAGTCCTAAAACTCCACGAAAGTCATTTTGGAAATAATAAAAAATATCCAGCGGAAGAAGTTCACGGAGGGGGCCCACCTGTCCCACGAGGGTGGGGCGCGCCTACCCCCTGTGGCGCCCCTACCTCGTGGCCCCCTGTTGGCTCTCCGATGGCCATCTTCGCTATATGAGGTCTTTTCGATGAGGAAAAATCATAAGCAACCTTCGGGACGAAACTCCGCCGCCACGAGGTGGAACCTTGGCGTAATCCAATCTAGGGTTCGGCAGAGCTGTTCTGCGGGGACACTTCCTCCGGGAGGGGGAAATCATCACCATCGTCATCACCAACGCCTCCTCTCATCGGGAGAGGGCAATCTCCATCAACATCTTCACCAGCACCATCTCATCTCAAAACCCTAGTTCATCTCTTGTATCCAATTCTTGTCTCCAAGTCCGGGATTGGTACTAGTAGGTTGCTAGTTGTGTTGATTACTCCTTGTAGTTGATGCTAGTTGGTTTATTTGGTGGAAGATCATATGTTCAGATCTTTATGCATATTAATACCCCTCTGATTATGAACATGAATATGCTTTGTGAGTAGTTACGTTTGTTCCTGAGCACATGGGAGAAGCCTTGCTATTAGTAGTCATGTGAATTTGGTATTCGTTTGATATTTTGATGAGATGTATGTTGTCTAGCCTCTAGTGGTGTTATGTGAACGTCGACTACAGAACACTTCACCATTATTTGGGCCTAGAGGAAGGCATTGGGAAGTAATAAGTAGATGATGGGTTGCTAGAGTGATAGAATCTTAAACCCTAGTTTATGTGTTGCTTCGTAAGGGGCTGATTTGGATCCATATGTTTCATGCTATGGTTAGGTTTACCTAAATACTTTTGTTGTAGTTGCGGATGCTTGCAATAGAGGTTAATCATAAGTGGGACGCTTGTTCAAGTAAGAACAACACCCAAGCACCGGTCCACCCACATATCAAATTATCAAAGTACCGAACGTGAATCATATGAACGTGATGAAAACTAGCTTGACGATATTTCCATGTGTCCTCTGGAGCGCTTTTCTTTATATAAGAGTTTGTCCAGGCTTGTCCTTTCCCACAAAAAGGATTGGGCCACCTTGCTGCACTTTATTTACTTTTGTTACTTGTTGCTCGTTACAATTTATCTTATCACAAAACTATCTTTTACCACTTATTTCAGTACTTGCAGTGAATACCTTGCTGAAAATCGCTTATCATTTGCTTCTGCTCCTCGTTGGGTTCGACACTCTTACTTATCTAAAGGACTACGATAGATGCCCTATACTTGTGGGTCATCAAGACTCTTTTCTGGCGCCGTTGCCGGGGAGTGAAGCGCCTTTGGTAGATGGAATTTGGTAAGGAAAAATTTATATAGTGTGCTGAGATTTACTGTCACTTGTTACTATGGAAAGTAATCCTCTAAGGGTCTTGTTCGGGGTATCTTCACCCCGACCAGTAGAGCAAAGAATTGCTCCTCAACCTACTGAACCTACTGAAAATTAAATTATTCCCTTTGAAGTTCCTTCGGGTATGTTAGAAAAACTGCTTGATAACCCTTTTACAGAAGATGGAACAAAGCATCCTGATGAACATCTACTATATGTGGATGAAGTTTGTGGATTATTTAAGCTTGCAGGTATACCCGATGATGTTGTTAAGAAGAAGGTCTTCCCTTTATCTTTGAAGGGAGATGCATCGACATGGTATAGGCTATGCGATGATGCGGGATCATGGAACTATAAACGAATGAAGTTGAATTTCATCAAAAGTATTATCCTATGCATCTTGTTCATCGTGATCGCAATTATATATATAATTTTTGGCCTCGCGAAGGAGAAAGCATCGCTCAAGATTGGGGGAGGCTTAAATCAATGTTATATTCATGCCCCAATCATGAGCTCTCAAGAGAAATAATTCTTCAAAAAATTTATGCTCGGCTTTCTTATAATAATAAATCCATGCTCGATACTTCTTGTTCTGGCTCTTTTATGATGAAGACTATTGAATTCAAATGGAATTTATTGGATAGAATTAAACACAACTCTGAAGATTGGGATCTCGATGAAGGTAAGGAGTCATGTATGACACCTAAGTTTGATTGTGTTAAATCTTTTATGGATACCGATATTTTCCGTAAGTTTAGCACTAAATATGGACTTGACTCGAGATAGTAGCCTCTTTACGTGAATCTTTTGCTACTTATGTTGATCTCCCCAAGGAGAAGTGGTTTAAATATCATCCTCCCATAGAAGTAAAAGTAGCTGCACCTACTAAAGTTGAAGAAAAGACTGTCACTTATAATGATCCTATTGTTCCTATTTCTTATGTTGAGAAACCTCCTTTTCCTGTTAGAATAAAGGATCATGCTAAAGCTTCAACTGTGGTTCGTAAAAGCAATATTAGAACTTATACACCTCCTGAGCAAGTTAAAGTTGAACCTAATATTGCTATTGTTAAAGATCTCTTTTCTGATAATATTGATGGGCATGTTATTCAATTCTGCGGTGAAACTGCTAGAATTGCTAAACCTTGTGCTAAAGATAAACATAGACCTGTGGTAGGTGTGCCTATTATTTCTGTTAAAATAGGAGATCATTGTTATCATGGCTTATGTGATATGGGTGCTAGTGCTAGCGTTATACCTATTACCTTATATGAAGAAATTAAGCATGAAATTGCACCTGCTGAGTTAGAAGATATTGATGTCACAATTAAACTTGCCAATAGAGATACTATATCAGCAATGGGAATTGTTAGAGATGCTCAAGTCTTGTGTGGGAAAACTAAATATCCTGCTGATTTTCTTGTTCTTGGTTCCCCATGAGATAGCTTTTGTCCCATTATTTTTGGTAGACCCTTCTTGAACACCGTTAATGCTAAGATAGACTGCGAAAAGAATGTTGTTACTATTGGCTTGGATGATATGATCCATGAGTTTAATTTCTCTAAATTTAGTAAACAACACCGTGAAGAAGAATTGCCTAGTAAGGATGAAATTATTGGTCTTGCTTCTATTGCCGTACCTCCTAGTGATCCTTTAGAACAATATTTGCTAGACCACGAAAATGATATGTTTATGAATGAAAGAAGGAAATAGATGAAGTATTCTTTAAACAGGAACCTATTACGAAACACAATTTGCACTGTTGAAATCTTAGGGGATCCTCCTCCACCCAAGGGTGATCCCGTGTTTGAGCTTAAACCGTTGCGATAATCTTAAATATGCTTATCTTGATGAAAAGAAGATATATCCTGTTATTATTAGTGCTAACCTTTCAGCATGAAGAAGAAAGATTATTGAAAACTACGAAGAAGCACCGTCTGCTATTGGATATACTCTTGATGATCTTAAGGGCATTAGTCCCACTCTATGTCAACATAAAATAAATTTGGAAGAAGATGCCAAACCAGTCCGTGATCATCAACGAAGGCTTAATCCTAAGATGAAAGAAGTGGTAAGAAAAGAGATACTAAAGCTTTTGGAGGCAGGTATAATTTATCCCGTTGCTGATAGTCAGTGGGTAAGTCATGTTCATTGTGTCCCTAAGAAGGGAGGTGTCACTGTTGTCCCTAATGATAAAGATGAATTGACTCCACAAAGAATTATTACAGGTTATAGGATGGTAATTGATTTCCGCAAATTAAATAAGGCTACTAAGAAAGATATTACCCTTTACCTTTTATCGATCAAATGCTAGAAAGATTATGCAAACATACACACTATTACTTTCTAGATGGTTATTCTGGTTTCTCTCAAATACCTGTGTCGGCTGTGGATCAATAAATGACTACTTTTACATGCCCTTTTGGTACTTTTTCTTATAGACGTATGCCTTTTGGTTTATGTAATGCACCTGCTACCTTTCAAAGATGCATGATGGCTATATTCTCTGACTTTGTGAAAAGATTTGTGAGGCTTTCATGGACGACTTTTCCGTCTATGGATCTTCTTTTGATGATTGCTTGAGCAATCTTGATCGAGTTTTGTAGAGATGTGAAGAAACCAATCTTGTCTTGAATTGGGAAAAGTTCCACTTTATGGTTAATGAAGGTATTGTCTTGGGGCATAAAGTTTACGAAAGAGGTATTGAAGTTGATAAAGCCAAGGTTGATGCTATTGAAAAGATGCCATGTCCCAAAGACATCAAAGGTATAAGAAGTTTCCTTGGTCACGCCGGATTTTATAGGAGGTTCATTAAGGACTTCTCAAAAATTTCTCGGCCTCTGACTAATTTATTACAAAAAGATATACCATTTTTATTTGATGATGATTGTGTAGAAGCATTTGAAATACTTAAGAAAGCATTGATCTCTGCACCTATTATTCAGCCACCTGATTGGAATTTACCCTTTGAAATTATGTATGATGCTAGTGATTATGCTGTAGGTGTTGTTCTAGGGCAAAGACTTGATAAGAAATTAAATGTTATCCATTATGCTAGTAAAAGTTTAGACAATGCTCAAAGAAATTATGCTACTACTGAAAAGGAATTCTTAGCAGTTGTATTTGCTTGTGATAAGTTCAGACATTATATTGTTGATTCTAAAGTAACTATTCACACTGATCATGCCTGCTATTAAATACGATGGAAAAGAAAGATGCTAAACCTAGACTTATTAGATGGGTTCTCTTGCTACAAGAATTTGATTTGCATATTGTTGATAGAAAGGAGCTGAGAACCCGCTGCTGAACAACTTGTCTAGGTTAGAAAATGTTTTTGATGACCCACTACCTATTGATGATAGCTTTCCTGATGAACAATTAAATGTTATAAATACTTCTCGTAGTACTCCTTGGTATGCTGATTATGCTAAATACATTGTTGCTAAATTTATACCACCTAGTTTCACGTACCAGCAAAAGAAAAAGTTATTCTATGATTTGAGACATTACTTTTGGGATGACCCACATCTTTATAAAGAAGGAGTAGATGGTGTTATTAGACATTGTGTACCTGAGCATGAACATGAACAGATCCTACGCAAGTGCCACTCTTAAGCTTATGGAGGACAGCACGCTGGAGATAGAACTGCACATAAGGTATTGCAATCCGGTTTTTATTGGCCTACTCTCTTCAAGGATGCCCGTAAGTTTGTCTTGTCTTGTGATGAATGTCAAAGAATTGGTAATATTAGTAGACGTCAAGAAATTCCTATGAATTATTCACTTGTTATTGAACCATTTGATGTTTGGGGCTTTGATTATATGGGACATTTTCCTGCCTCTAATGGTTATACACATATTCTAGTTGCTGTTGGTTACGTTAATAAGTGGGTAGAAGCTATTCCAACTAGTAGTTCTGATCATAACACTTCTATTAAAATGCTTAAGGAAGTTATTTTTCCGAGGTTTGGAGTCCCTAGATACTTAATGACAGATGGTGGTTCACATTTTATTCATGGTGCTTTCCGTAAAATGCTTGCTAAGTATGATGTTAATCATAGAATTGCATCTCCTTATCACCCATGATCTAGTGGTCAAGTAGAATTGAGTAATAGAGAGCTCAAATTAATTTTGCAAAAGACTGCCAATAGGTCTAGAAAGAATTGGTCCAAGAAACTTGATGATGCATTATGGGCTTATAGAACTGCATATAAAAATCCTATGGGTATGTCTCCGTATAAAATGGTTTATGGAAAAGCATGTCACTTACCTCTCGAACTAGAACATAAGGCATACTGGGCTATTAAAGGGCTCAACTATGATTTCTAACTTGCCGGTGAGAAGAGGTTATTTGATATTAGCTCCCTTGATGAATGGAGAACCCAAGCTTATGAAAATGCCAAGTTGTTTAAAGAAAAATTTAAAAGATGGCATGACAAAAGGATACAAAAGCGTGAGTTTAACGTAGGTGATTATGTATTGCTATACAACTCTCGTTTAAGATTTTTTGCAGGAAATCTTCTCTCTAAATGGGAAGGCCCCTACGTTATCGAGGAGGTCTATCGTTCCGGTGCCATAAAAATCAACAACTTCGAAGGCACAAATCCGAAGGTGGTGAACGGTCAAAGAATTAAACATTATATCTCAGGTAATCCTATAAATGTTGAAACCAATGTTATTGAAACTGTAACCCCGGAGGAATACATAAGGGACACTTTTCGGAACGTTTCAGACTCCCAAAAGGAATAGGTATGTGGTACGGTAAGTAAACCGACTCCAAAACAATTTTAAGGCAATATTTCGCCGTTTTGGAATATTTAGAAAAATAGAAAAACAAGTAGCAGTATGGGAAGGACACGAGGGCTCCACGAGGGTGGAGGGCGCGCCCTACCCTGGGCGCGCCTACCTCGTGGGCACCTCGTGTGCCTTCCGGACTCGCTTTCTTGCACGATACATGTTTTGGTCGGTAAAAATTCATTATATATTCTCCCGAAGGTTTTGACTCCTGTATCACGCAATTATCCTTTGTTCTTGTCTCGAGCTATTTTCTGTCAGGGTTGTCAAGGCCAGGCATCATGTCATCCCCCTCCTCCAACAATGGCGACAACGATGCTTGGCTAATGAAGATAGATCTGAAGAGGGAAGAACGCATGAAGATCAACAAGGATGAAAGGATCAAGAAGGCCACGGAGGATCAAGCTCCTGCAGCAGAAGACATCCTTCAACTTGATCATAATCTTCTTACCCCAACTGAGATCGAAGCTTTCAAGATGATTGAGTTAGCTCGTATACATAACAAGTATCTCACAAGTGAAAATATTTTGTTGAAGGAGCATATTGTTGCACTCAAGGGCATTATACGCAAGACGGAGGATTTCTTACGCTCGATGTGTGACTATCCATCATCACCACCATCTTCTTCACCAACAAAGGAGATATAATCACATGGGTATGGGCACTCCCCTTGGCAACTGCCAAGCTTGGGGGAGGTGCCCTGGTATCATATCACCATCACACTCCTATCTTTACTATTTTTCTTAGTTCGATCCTATTAGTAGTATCTTGATCTAGTAGAATAAAGTTTATGGCATGATCTAGTTTTGAGTTTTGCTTTATGATCTCTCTATGTAATAGAGTCCGTGAGCTATATATAATAAAGATTATTGGTGAGTCAAGGGCTTGATTATTTTGCCATGATCTTGAGTGAATAAAAGAAAAGAATAAAAGAAACAAAGAGTTCATATTGATCTTATTGAGAGTAATGACTTCACATAGAAAGAGTGTGTTGATTAAAAGTTGTTGGGAGTTGGCAGACATAGCTTTAGTCATCGTTGCAATTAATAGGAAGTAATAAGGAAAGAGAGGTTTCACATATAAATATATTATCATTGACATCTTTTATGATTGGGAGCACTCATTAAAATATGACATGCTAAAGAGTTGACATTGGACAAGGAAGACAACGTAATGGGTTATGTTTTCTTATATCTGAGATAAAATATGTTGTCATGGATCATCCAACATGTCGAGCTTGCCTTTCCCCCTCATGCTAGCCAAATTCTCAGCACCAAGTAGAGATACTTAAACCAGTTTTACCATGAGAGTCCACCATATCTACCTATGGATTGAGTAAGATCCTTCAAGTAAGTTGTCATCGGTGCAAGCAATAAAAATTGCTCTCTAAATATGTATGACTTGTTAGTGTGGGAGAAAATAAGCTTTATACGATCTTGTGATGTGGAATAAATAAAAGCGACAGACTGCATAATAAAGTTTCATATCACAATTCTTTCGCATTAAGATTTTGTGCATCCAACCCTAAAAGCGCATGACAACCTCTGCTTCCCTCTGCGAAGGGCCTATCTTTTATTATTATCTTCTACCTTATGCAAGAGTCATGGTGATCTTCACCTTTCCTTTTTATATTTTATCCTTTGGCAAGCACAGTATGTTGGAAAGATCATGATAGATGTATCTAATTGGATGTAGGGGAGCATGATTTATTATTGTTGACATTACCCTTGAGGTAAAATATTGGGAGGCGAAACTATAAGCCCCTATCTTTCTCTGTGTCCGATTGAAACTCCGTAACCACAAGTATTGCGTGAGTGTTAGCAATTATGAAAGACTAAATGATAGTTGAGTATGTGGACTTGCTATTAAGCTCTGACATAGATTCTTTCTGATGTTATGATAAATTGCAATTGCTTCAATGACTGAGATTATAGTTTGTTGGTTCTCAATAAAGTTTATGATTCGTACTCTACCTTGTGAGTGGATTATTACTTGAGCATAAGAAATCATATGAGAATGCTTATATATGTTGCTGTTATGAGAATAATCATGATGCCTTCATGTCCATATTTTATTTTTATCGACACCTCTACCTCTAAACATGGGGACATATTTATTTATCGTTATCGGCTTTCGCTTGAGGACAAGCGAGGTCTAAGCTTGGGGGAGTTGATACGTCCATTTTGAATCATGATTTTATATCGATATTTATTGCATTATGGACTGTTATTACATGTCATGTCACAATACTTATGCATATCCTCTCTTATTTTACAAGGTTTACATAAGGAGGGAGAATGCCGGCAGCTAGAATTCTGGGGCTGGAAAAGGAGCAAATATTAGAGACCTATGCTGCACAACTCCAAAAGTCCTGAAACTCCACGAAAGTCATTTTTGGAAATAATAAAAAATATCCAGCAGAAGAAGTTCACCAGAGGGGGGCCCACCTATCCACGAGGGTGGGGGGCATGCCCTACCCCCCAGGGCGCGCCCCCTACCTCGTGGGCCCCCTGTTGGCTCTCCGATGGCCATCTTCTGCTATATGAGGTCTTTCGATGAGTAAAAAATCATAAGCAACCTTTCGGGACGAAACTCCGCCGCCACGAGGCGGACCTTGGCGGAATCAATCTAGGGCTCCGGCAGAGCTGTTCTGCTAGGGACACTTCCCTCCGGGAGGGGGAAATCATCACCATCGTCATCACCAAGTCCGGGATTAGTACTAGTAGGTTGCTAGTAGTGTTGATTACTCCTTGTAGTTGATGCTAGTTGGGTTATTTGGTGGAAGATCATATGTTCAGATCCTTTATGCATATTAATACCCCTCTAATTAGGAACATGAATATGCTTTGTGAGTAGTTACGTTTGTTCCTGAGGACATGGGAGAAGTCTTGCTATTAGTAGTCATGTGAATTTGGTATTCGTTTGATATTTTGATGAGATGTATGTTGTCTAGCCTCTAGTGATGTTATGTGAATGTCGACTACATAACACTTCACCATTATTTGGGCCTAGAGGAAGGCATTGGGAAGTAATAAGTAGATGATGGGTTGCTAGAGTGATAGAAGCTTAAACCCTAGTTTAGGCATTGCTTCGTAAGGGGCTGATTTGGATCCATATGTTTCATGCTATGGTTAGGTTTACCTTAATACTTTTGTTGTAGTTATGATGCTTGCGAGAGGTTAATCATAAGTGGGACGCTTGTTCAAGTAAGAACAACACACAAACACCGGTCCACCCACATATCAAATTATCAAAGTACCGAACGCGAATCATATGAACGTGATGAAAACTAGCTTGACGATATTCCCATGTGTCCTCGGGAGCGCTTTTCTTTATATAAGAGTTTGTCCAGGCTTTTCCTTTGCTACAAAAAGGATTGAGCCACCTTGCTGCACTTTATTTACTTTTGTTACTTGTTGCTCGTTACAATTTATCTTATCACAAAACTATCTGTTACCACTTATTTCAGTACTTGCAGAGAATACCTTGCTGAAAACCGCTTATCATTTCCTTCTGCTCCTCGTTGGGTTCGACACTCTTACTTATCGAAAGGACTATGATAGATCCCCTATACCTGTGGGTCATCAGTGGTGCTGGATCAAGGAGGCAGATCTGCAGGAGTTCAGCCGGGTCCGTTGGAGGCTGTCGGTCCGCAGCAACGACTAGGGCGAGCTCGACGCCGATGACAAGAAGCTCACGGTTGCCACCACCAGGATCCATCGCCTCACTTTGGCTGGGCTCACCCTCGAGATGATTGGGGTTGACTTCATCCGCCGCCGGATTGCCACACTGCACAACAAGGGGAGGTCGGCCTGGGACTTCAGGAACGCGACCAACATCATGAGGCTATGCCCATATTTGCCAGAGTCTTTTTTAGCTCAAGGTTGATGAGGCCGGCAGGGTCGAGAGGACTGGCAAGGCCGAGAAGGCCGACAAGGCCGTCAAGGCCGGCGGGTCTCTGTTTGGGTTGCCAGCGGGAGTGGTCCCATTGAGCAACAACACTTGCCAGACCTCCATCATCGCCATGATGCCGGACTTCAACGCGCACGGCCTCGATCCAACCTGGGGACAGCCGGAAGCGGAGCGGATCCAGGCATTCTTCAACAACCTATTAGAGAGGTATGTTCATGACGAGCCACTAGTCGTCCGTGACACCACTCAGGAAGAGCTAGCGTACATTGCCGCCAGGGCGAAGGAGGCGGCACTTGCTAAGGAGGCCGGCAGCGTTGGCACCATGGAGGACGAGGTCGACACGGCCGCAGAAGAGAAAGAGCTCGCCGAGTGGGTGGGGTCTGCAGGGAAGCCAGCAGCACCGGCACCGGGGCCCCCCTTGTTGAGGAAGCGGTCGAGGAGTCGGCCAAAGGGGAGACCGAGGCGGATGACTCCTCGGCCCCCGGGAGGAAACGCGTCATGCGGCGGGCTAGCTATGGCGAGCCGGTCCGGCCTGGTAGGACCACACAGTGGCAATAGGCACAGGCACAGCCCGTGCGTCAGACGAGGGTCACGGCAGCGAAGAAGGCAGCCGCCGCCGCCGCCTCTTCCTTGTCCAAGCGGCGCAGGACCCCATCCCCTTCTCCTCCTCCTTCGGACGGCACCCCGGAGGCCGATTTCGACCTCGGGTCCTTCAACCCGAAAAGGAAGAGGAGGCCAGAGGAGGAGGACGAGTAAGCACCTCGCCCTTCTTCATTTCTGACCCTTAGCCTGTGACATCTTCCCTGACATGATCTTATCTTTGCAGCGACACGAAGACGCTGGCCTAGAGGGCGATGAAGAGGGCCAAGGCTTCGCTGGGCGACAAGCCCCCGGCGAGCACTCCGCGCACACCGGTTGTAACACCCACGATGCGTCTATATCTCCCATGTGTCGAGGCACGCCTTAGAGGCATAACCGCATGGTGGTCGAGGTCGTCGGCGGGAAGGCGGATCTCGCGAGGACGTGGCTTGAGGCGGAGGACAGGCGGATCCAGGAGGTCGGGCGCGAGCTCGGGCTGCAGCCATCCATGGTGCTGCATCAGGAGGTCGCGAGGGAGATGTGAGGCACGGGAGGTGCAGGGAAAAATGGAGGAGGAGGAGCAGGGCATCTCACCGGCGGCAGAGGCACTTCGCGAGGGGGCCGGCATGCACGGGATGGCCAGACTAGGTGAGGCAGGGGAAGGAGCAGAGCTTTGGCAGCGACAGCCATGGTTAAGGAAGGGGTCGGGAACGGGGCAACGATGGTGTTTCGGGCGGCAGCGACGAGGGGCTCCTCGGGAGGCGCGGGCATGGCTCAGGTTGAGGAGGCCGGTTCCCATCCGGATCGAGTAGATGCGAGGTCGTCGGGGCGGCGAGCTCCTACTTGAACAGAGAAAGAGAGACACGGAGGGGATGGTCAGGGAGGAGCTGCGTGAGGGGGAAAGGAAGGAGAAGGCGGAGAGGGACAGCGACGTGACCTGGGCATCTCCCCGGCCTGGCACGAACGGGAACATGGAGATCGGCCAGCTCGGGAGGTCGAGGAGGCAGGGGCTGCAGGCACCGGGGCCGAGGGGAACTCCTTGCTTGGGCATCGGAGGGACGAGCACGGGGACGAGTTGTTGGGATCTACGGTAGGGTGCGTCGACTGCAAATTAAAATATTCCTACGCGCAGAACATCCAGGAACATGCTACGGGAGATGGATCACAGTTCGTTACCACTAGACGCGCAGTGCCCTGCAGCGGAAGAAGAGTTGGGGCAGCGCGTCCGCGTGGATCGTCTCCTCCTCGTTCGATCTCCCTCGAGCGGTCGGTCGTCCGATCCCACGTACGAGTTCGCCGGAGCAGCGCAAGTGCACCGCCTCTAATGGTATCCGCACGTGCAGGAGGAACACCGTGCGGCAGACTGCTAGGTCCGATCACCGCGATCGTGGCGAGTGGAGGTGGCTATTCGCAACACATGCAAACGCTAGTCGCAGCCGAAGCGATCAACCACATGAGTGTGCCACACCTCCACTTTATATAGGCGCCCATCGCAGGCTCAACACTTGGGCCTCGCACGGACCCTAAAGCCCAAAGTCTACTCGGTCACGTTCCTAGTCCAGTTCGGATCACATCCGACCCGGTGTCCTCTGAACCGACCTCGTAGGTTCCTTCCCTTAAGCGTGCGACCCCTTAGGTTCAAGTCGGCTTGGTCACAGTTCGGATCACCTCCGACCTGCACGGTTGGTAGCGGCCTCTAGCAAGGCGTGCCGACCACCAAGTATACTATGAAGCTGGTTAGGCGAACATGTACAACGTGTCACACTTCTGTTCCCTTTGCCACACGATATATGTTGTCGGGCTCAAGGCGAGATAGTCATCCTTGTGCTAGCCCGACCTCTTTCTCGTTCCAGTGATATCGACCATAATCCGGATTATCTCATAATCCTTGTCGCATGGCCATGCTGTTCCTGGTCGGATCACACGAGGGGCCCAGAGTATATCTCTCCTGATCGGAGGGGCAAATCCCATCTTGCTCGACCATGTCTCACAACATGGGACTGGACAAACCCGAAACCTACCTTTGTAACTACCCAGTCACGGAGTAGCGTTTGGTCGGCCCAAAGCAAGTCTGTCACCATCCCGAGTACATGTGTCAGCTCAGGTCTTAGGACATAGAACGTATGTTGTACTAGAGACTCACAGATGACATATCGCTGCGTCTCATAGTTGGGTCTGTCCGACTTGGACCTTATCTCGACTCGAATCCGACTACGTCGAATCGGACCAGACCTTTCCAAGTCCATATTATCCGGTTAGCATCCAATGCTCCATGGCTAGTGAGACCAAACCATCGACCGTGTCATATGCTAGTCTAGTCGGCTGCGCGTCCACACAACCCTTTCGACTAGGGACCTTTTAGGACAGTCATCATACAATGCATAGTCCCACAAACAAGTCACGTACTTGCTGATACACATCATTGATAATGTCCAAGGACTATCTTTATTCATAAACACATAGGAAATATCATCATACATGATTGTCTCTAGGGCATATATCCAACACGAGTTCGTGACCGTCCCCAACCTCGGGGATGATGAGGCGGTCAGGAACGCCGGGGTGAGGTGTGAGGCGACGAGGAGGAGGCAGGAGCCTCGGGTGCTCGCAGACGACGGTCGTGTGGAGGTGGCTATGGAGCTCAGGGATCAACGCAGAGAAGGCCGAAGGGATTTTGGATCGGGGGAAGGTGGAGGCTTGACTGGGTGGATCGGGCAGGGGAGATCCCGAGGGGGATTTGGTGGAATGGCGGCGGTGGCTGGGAGGATGGGACATCTCTCCTGAAATTTAGGGTTGGACTAGATATTTATAGCATATGGGTGTTTGGCTAGGGGCTAACCTGGATCCTTCGGTCGAAATTGATCGGTTGTGAATAAATGGCTAGGGAGTCCAATAAAGAAAACGGAGATGTTTTATAGCTGTTTGGGGATGATCAGAATCCAACTGTGATGACTCAGTGGGTCGGGTTCGAGCAAGGTTTCGGCGCACGAGGGGGTTTGAGAGAGGTCGACGTAGACAAGAGGGCTTGACAAAAGATAAATGGAGACAAAGAGAGAAGCGGCAACTACACATGACTACGAGTTTTATGAAAACATGCGGATGCAGTGCAGATGATGCGATGATGAATGCAACAACAACAACAATGAAACACATGACAACAACGAAAAACATGGAAGGCGTCTGAAGCGTCGGTCTCGGGGCGTTACAACACTCCTCCACTTACAAGAGATCTCGTCCTGAGATCTAAGGATGGCACCGGAGAGAAATGGAAGAGTAAGAGGTAAAACTAAGTTGCTTGTTTGACAAACGAGTGAAACCAAAGAACCTTGAAAGGTTGAACAATTGAAAGAAAGAATACAATGGAGAAGAACAAGATTGCAAACACTCCGTTGGGCAAGGGGAACAAGTAATATGATGAGAACCAAGAGCTTAGGGGGCAAGATAGAGCTTGAAGCCACTCCGATTAACATTAGCTGGACAAGGAATCAGAATAAAATAATTCGAGCAGCACTCCATTTGAAAAGAGACGCAAGACTTGATATGAAAGATCTTAAATGAGAGCACAACACTCCAGTTAAATGGGTAAGCATGAAAAGAATATGATCTTGGCAAAACAAGATGATGGGTGAAGAGAGCAACATCACAATGCCTACGGAAGAAAGAATAGAAGATAGATCATTGGAATAACAAAATGGAGAAGAAAATGCCAACTTCTGCCACAAATGATCTTGGAAAGCACCCTACCAAGACGGTTATAACGGAGTTGTTGGAAAACCAACAATGAAAAGAAGAAGCTTGTAGTGGGCTTATGGAAACATCTCAACATTATGAGGTGACAAACGGCCACTAAAGGAAGCCATTGATTTGAGTGGGAGCACCAAGGCGATGAAAAACTTCTTTCACCAAGAGGATAGGAGAAATCTTAGATCAGTGATAAACACCATAATAGCAACATTCCTTAGGGAAGGCTTTAGGTGAAACATGACACAAGATAACTCCAACGAAGCAATTTATGGATTTAAAATATCTCATTCCTGACAACATGAATCATGAAACATGAAGGAAATTGTCAAAAATGGCATAATACCACCTCAAAAGATAAGATAGAAAGAATTGCACTTCAGAATGCAAGAAGAAGAATATTTGAGATCCTCCAACAAGAATCTTGAAGAACACCTGGAGAATGAATTAAATCCTTGATGAAACACCATGAAGAAACTCCGGTAATAAAAGGATGATAAAAAGAAAGAGAAGTTGAGAACACAAGGTGAAGCCTTGTGATGATTTAGATGGAGCTTCGCGACGAGATAATGCTGAAAGCTTGGAACTACGGAAAAGAAAGATGAACAACATATAACTGAGAAAATGATATCACAAACAAACTCCGGTAGAAAGAATTAAACACTTGGATGGAACAAGAATAAGAATTATGTTGTGCGTATCCTTCACCAATTTAAATTGATGACAAGTAACGGATTTGGCATACTACTTATTCTCGTAGAAAGGATTAAGAGAGATATAGCGTAAACTTGAGAAGGTCTTCAACGAACCACCGGTAGGATTAAAACAACGAATAAATTAATATGAGAACATAGGAAGAGGAATGTTGAACAAATCGCCGTAAGAATTAAAAAATGAACAAAGAAAATACAGCGAAACACCGGGACGAATTAGAAAAAGAACGAAGATACTTGAGAGAATTTAGATACAAATGAACGAAGAGATCACGAGTTGATTAGAGAATACTTGAATGATACACCGGTAAGATTTGGAGAACGAGAGCTGAAAGCTGGAATGAATAATTCTGAGATGATGGCCTCAGGAGAATCAAACTGAAAAGACTTCTGAATTGCTCCGGATGGGTGAAAGGAATTCTCACAATTGAAAAAAATTATGAGAGGATGGCATCAATCTTGAACTACGCATCTTCAAGAGAACGGAGCAAGATTTAAGAGAAATCTTCTTTAGTGTTCAAATGCGGAGAATGGCTATGAGAAACACCACCACGAATTGTTGAGATACTCCGGGATAATAAAAAACAAAGAGGTTGAGCCAACAATGAAAGATTTTTGAAAGATCTTGGAGAAAGACATATGACGGATGATACTTCATTCTTACGTCAACTTTGAAAGAATTTGAGAACCGCTCCGGGAAATTAGAAGAGTCAGGTAAGATCTTGGAAAAAGATCTGTGGGTTAGGGGCCACTCAAAAGAAACATCGTTGAAAAGATTGCTTGAAAAGAGAGATTACACCGGTTGAATAAAATGGCTTGAATGACATAACAACCTCAAAATACCTTGAACGGACTGAGAATGGAAACGAATCTTCCGGGATATCTTTAGCACTCCAGAACAAATGAATAGCGAAAAGTGGATGATTAAGAGGTGCACCGGCATGACAAAACATTTGAAACGAGGAAAGGATATGATCGACAAAGCTGGAATTGAATCCACCGGAGAAGAAAAGAGAACGGAGAATGATGAACTTGAAACTTCGTTAGTATCTTCATGGGAAATCATTGGATAAGAACATTGACGGAAAAGGATGGAGAGACTTTCCATCAATAAAAGGGATACTTGGTTAAGAAATCTTAGTCCTTGAAGAAAAAGGGTGGGAGGGTGGGAAAGCCAAAGGCAACTTGGGCAGATGGAATGGATACCATTGAGAAAACTTAGAATTGATCTTGCGAATATTGAAAGGATATGATTAACTTGAAGAGAAGCACACCGGTTGAAAAGAATTGAAATGACAATCTCGATGATCAAAAGGATTAGTAATCCCATAGAAATATGACAACACCGCTTAGGAAAAGGTATATAATCAACAATTGACATTGAAGCAACTCGAATACCACAACAAAACAAAACAAGATTTGGCTTGCAGTATAAGCCATAAACAAACATATGATAGATCCCATATCGTATCATGTCTGTGTTGGAAAGATATCCGACGAGATACTTGAATTCCCACTTATAAACCCCCGAAACTTTCTGGTTATGCAATTTGGTGTTGGGGATACAGGCGAAGCAATATATCTCACCCAAACTAACAATCCCTACATCCAACTGTATCCATCCGTCAACACATAACCAAGAAAACTCCGGAAATCGTGTACCTCAACCTTCGAAAAGCATCCGTTATACGAGCTATGACAATACTCCTGAACTCCCGCCCCAGTACTGGGTGGCGTCGAGGTTATCTCACCAACAACTGCATAAAAGAGATTTTCGATGCCGGCGAAACTCATGTATTCCGGAACTGCAATGATAAAATTGTGACGAGAACACCTCGGAGATCATCTCCCCGGGACACTGCCACAACCCCTAAATGTCAGGAGGCACCAAGAACAATGTTCTCATCACAAGAATATCGGAACGATCCCAAGATACCCGCGTGATCCTAAAAAAATAGTGAAATTTGAGGAGAGAAAAGTCAAAACATCTATGTCAGGAGACCTCACCAGAGCGATGAAGGGACTGAGGAGTAAAAAGAATCCTACTCTCCGATATATATAATCCTAAGACTCAAAACATTTTTCTTCTAGACTCAACAATGTCAGCGATTCGATCAAGCAGGGGGCTCCTAAGTCGGGGATGGCTCTGATTACCAACTTGTAACACCCACGATGCAGCTATATCTCCCACGTGTCGAGGCACGGCTTAGAGGCATAACCGCATGGTGGTCGAGGTCATCAGCGGGAAGGCGGATCTCGCGAGGACGCGGCTTGAGGCGGAGCAAAGGCGGATCCAGGAGGTCGGGCGCGAGCTCTGCTACCTCTTGAGCACTGCGTTGGATTTCCCCGAAGAGGAGAGGATGATGCAGCAAAGTAGCGTAAGTATTTCCCTCAGTTTTTGAGAACCAAGGTATCAATCCAGTAGGAGGCCACGCACAAGTCCCTCGTACACTGCACAAAGCGGTAGCTACTGCAACCAACGCGATTAGGGGTTGTCAATCCCTTCACGGTCACTTCGTAGAGTGAGATCTAATAGAGATGATAAATAATATTTTTGGTATTTTTGATATAGAGATGCAAAGTGAAAAGTAAAAGGCAAAGTAAAAACAAAGCAAGTAATAAAATGATGGAGATTGATATGATGAAAATAGACCCGGGGGCCATAGGTTTCACTAGTGGCTTCCCTCGAGAGCATAAGTATTCTACGGTGGGTGAACAAATTACTGTTGAGCAATTGACAGAATTGAGCATAGTCATGAGGATATCTAGGTATGATCATGTATATAGGCATCACGTCCGAGACAAGTAGACCGACTCTTGCCTGCATCTACTACTATTACTCCACTCATCGACCGCTATCCAAAGCATGCATCTAGAGTATTAAGTTAAAAAGCAGTAACGCCTTAAGCAAGATGACATGATATAGAGGGATAAATTCATGCAATATGATAAAAACCCCATCTTGTTATCCTCGATGGCAACAATACAATACGTGCCTTGCGGCCCTTCTGTCACTGGTAAAGGACACCGCAAGATTGAACCCAAAGCTAAACACTTCTCCCATTGCAAGAACTACCAATCTAGTTGGCCAAACCAAACGGATAATTCGAAGAGACTTGTAAAGATAACATAGTCATACATAAAAGAATTCAGAGAAGATTCAAATATTATTCATAGATAAACTCGATCATAAACCCACAATTCATCGTTCTCAACAAACACACCGCAAAAAGAAGATTACATCGAATAGATCTCCACAAGAGAGGGGGAGAACATTGTATTGAGATCCAAAAAGATAGAAGAAGCCATCTAGCTACTAACTATGGACCAGAAGGTCTGAGGTAAACTACTCACACTTCATCAGAGAGGCTATGATGATGTAGAAGCCCTCCGTGATGACGGCCCTCTCCGGTGGAGCTCCGATACAGGCCCCAAGATGGGATCTCGTGGATACAGAAAGTTGCGGCGGTGGAATTAGGTTTTTGGCTCTGTATTTGATCTGTCGAGTGCGAGGTATATATAGGAGGAAGGAGTATGTCGGTGGAGCAACAGGGGCCCACGAGGTAGGGGGCGCGCCTAGGGGGGGCGCCCCCCACCCTCGTGACCGCCTCTGTTACTTCTTGGAGTAGGGTCCAAGTCTCCTGGATCACGTTCGGCGAGAGAATCACGTTCCCGAAGGTTTTATTCTGTTTGGACTCCGTTTGATATGCCGTGGAAAAAAACAGCAATTCTCGGCTGGGCCTCCGGTTAATAGTTTACTCCCAAAAATAATATAGAAGTGGAAAATAAAGCCCAATATAGCCCTAAACAGTAGATAAAGTAGCATAGAGCAATAAAAAATTATAGATACGTTGGAGACGTATCAGGCATCCCCAAGCTTAATTCCTGCTCGTCCTCGAGTAGGTAAATGATAAAAAGAGAATTTTTGATGCGGAGTGATACTTAGACATAATTTCAATATAAATCCTCTTAATTGTGGTATGAATATTCAGATCCGAAAGATTCAAGACAAAAGTTCATATTGACATAAAAAATAATAATACTTCAAGCATACTAACTAAGCAATTATGTCTTCTCAAAATAACATGGCCAAAGAAAGTTATCCCTACAAAATCATGTAGTCTGGCTATGCTCCATCTTCCCCACACAAAAAATTTAAATCATGCACAACGCCGATGACAAGCCAAGCAATTGTTTCATACTTTAACATTTTCAAAACTTTTTGAATCTTCACGCAATACATGAGCGTGAGCCATGGATATAGCACTATATGTGGAATAGAATGGTGGTTGTGGGGAAGACAAAAAGGGAGAAGATAGTCTCACATCAACTAGGCGTATCAACGGGCTATGGAGATGCCCATCAATAGATATCAATGTGAGTGAGTAGGGATTGCCATGCAACGGATGCACTAGAGCTATAAGTATATGAAAGCTCAACAAAAGAAACTAAGTGGGTGTGCATCCAACTCGCTTGCTCACGAAGACCTAGGGCAATTGAGGAAGCCCGTCATTGGAATATACAAGCCAAGTTCTATAATGAAAAATTCCCACTAGTATATGAAAGTGACAAAATGAGAGACTCTCTATCATGAAGATCTTGGTGCTACTTTGAAGCACAAGTGTGGTAAAAGGATAGTAGCATTGTCCCTTCTCTCGTTTCTCTCATTTTTATTTTTTTCTTTGGGCCTTTCTCTTTTTTGTGGCCTCTTTTTTCCTTTTTTTATTTTTCGTCCGAGTCTCATCCTGACTTATGGGGGAATCATAGTCTCCATCATCCTTTCCTCACTTGGGACAATGCTCTAAAAATGATGATCATCACACTTTTATTTTTCTTACAACTCAACAATTACAACTCGATTCTTAGAACAAAATATGACTCTATATGAATGCCTCCGTGGTGTAATAGGATATGCAATGAATCAAGAGTGACATGTATGAAAGAATTATGAACGGTGGCTTTGCCACAAATACGATGTCAACTACATGATCATGCTAGCAATATGACAATGATGGAGCATGTCATAATAAACGGAACAGTGGAAAGTTGCATGGCAATATATCTCGGAATGGCTATGAAAATGCCATGATAGGTAGGTATGGTGGCTGGTTTGAGGAAGATATATGGTGGGTGTATGATACCGACGAGAAGTGCTGGTATTAGATAGGCTAGAAATGGTGGAAGGATGGGAAAAAGTGCGTATAATCCATGGACTCAACATTAGTCATAAAGAACTCATATACTTATTGCAAAAATCTAGAAGTTATCAAAGCAAAGTATTACGCGCATGCTCCTAGGGGGATAGATTGGTAGGAAAATACCATCGTCAGTCCCCGACCGCCACTCATAAGGAAGACAATCAATAAATAAATCATGCTTCTAGTTCATCACATAACGGTTCACCATACGTGCATGCTACGGGAATCACAAACTTCAACACAAGTATTCTTTAAATTCACAACTACTCAACTAGCATGACTCTAATATCACCATCTTCATATCTCAAAACAATTATCAAGCATCAAGCTTTTCTTAGTATTCAACGCACTCAAAAGAAATTTTCACGTATCTTTGAATACCAAGTATATTAATATTAAGCAAATTACCATGCTGTTAACGATTCTCAAAATAATTTAAGTGAAGCATGAGAGATCAATAGTTTCTTTAAAACAAATCCACCACCTTGCTCAAAAAGATCTAAGTGAAGCACTAGAGCAAAAATTATCACGCTCAAAAGATATAAGTGAAGCACTATGAGCAAAACTATGAAGCTCAAAAGATATAAATGAAGCACATAGAGTATTCTATAAAATTACAATTTATGTATGGCTCTCTCAAAAGTTGTGTACAGCAAGGATGATTGTGGTAAACTAACAAGCAAAGACGCAAATAATACAAAACGCTCCAAGCAAAACACATATCATGTGGTGAATAAAAATATAGCTCCAAGTAAATTACCGATGGAAGTAGACGAATGTCGGGGAGGATGATCGTACCCACGAACACCTATGGGGCCGGCGGACCAGGCCCCTTGTGGTTCGGAGGGGGGCGGAGATCGCACGAAGAGCGGATCGAGGCGAGGCACACGAGCAGTTTACCCAGCTTCGGAGCTCTCCGGAGAGATAAAACTCCTACTGCTGCTTGTTTGATGTATTGTGTTCTTGCTAGGGGGCGATGCGAGCTACAAAACCTAGCGTGAGCGTGTATGGTCTCGAGTGAGTCGAATGAACCGAACCCCCTCACGTTCGCATGGGCCTCCTTTTATATGCTCAAGGGGTCTCCGGCAGGTGGCAACATAGGCGAGGGTACAAATGTAAAAACAGGAGTTGGTACACCTACTCGAACGAGTGTACGATGCAAAATACCTAACTCGTGGCAAGGGCCAAAAGCAATAAATACCCATCTATGTCGCCCAAACAAAGGCAACAGAGACCGTCAGTGCGCCACCGCCGCCACGATGGCAAGCTTGTCGGCCGCTTATCGCTGCTCTCCGCTGGCTGCACAGCCTCTTGGCACGCGCGCATGGAATGGTCCCATGGCGACACGTTGCTGGATGAGCTGGAGCGGAGATGGAGAGAGGTTGCTTGTCGCGGCAAGCGCCTTGCCGCAGCCGAATCCTTGTCGCGTCCGGAGGCTTGTCGCGCTCCGAGCCTTCCCGGCAAGCTCCTCTTGCCGGGGCCCTGTCTTCTGCATGCCTTGAATGGCCTTCCCGGCAAGCTCCTCTTGCCGGGGCCTTGTCTTCTTAGTCAAATACTTTGTTCTTGAATGGCTCCAAAGGAACCACAGAGGATCTTGGCGGTGACCAGGCAAACCCTGCAGTCGGTGTTGTCCGTCTGCAGTCACGGGATACTAGGGTACCCCTACTCTAGTACACCGACAGAGCCCCGCTCGGGTCAGACACGGTGCCGAAGCGCTGTCGGGCCAGGCCCAAAACAGCAGACGGTCACACGCCGCTCGATCACGCCAGAATCTCGCTTCGACCCACCACGACCCCCACTAACGGCACGCACCGAACGTGGCGTCATGCGAGAGATCGTGGGCGCGGCCGTGGGGGTTTCTTTATTAAGAAAAGCGGAACGTCCGCCCCCTCCCCCCTCCTTATAAACAGGGGAAACAGGGGCAGGTCGTCCACTCCGCCATTGCTGTCTTGTCATGAAAACCACCGCCGCTGCCCCCTTCTTCTCCAGTGCAAAGAGAGCAGCGCCCCGCCCCCTTTCGCCACAAGCGCACTTACCGCCGTCGGCCTCCTCCGCCGCCCTCGCCATGGCTCCGAAAGCCGACAAGGAGAAGGGCGTCAAGTTGGCCGAGGCGCAGCGGCTCGCGGTGCTGCGCAAGGAGCGGGCCATCTTCTCCCCTCAGCTCGGCGCAAAGGAGCTGCGGGATGTCTTCTATCTCTTTTGGTCGACGGAGACGCGTGCGCATCCGCGCACGAAGGTACTCCCCGCCTCCGCTTTTGATTTGGCCCCAACTGGGTACCCCTTCTTTGCCCTTTTCTTCTATTGCGGGCTTTGCCCGCCCTTTTTCCGAAGTTCTTCTGCGATATCATGAACACATATGGCCTCCGCCTCCTTGATTTCACCCCCAACGCTGTCTTGACCATGGCAGTTTTCGCACACCTTTGCGAAAACTTTGTCGGGATCCACCCAAATGTGGCACTCTTCCACCACTTCTTTGTGCCCCACGTCGAGAGAGGAGAGCCACTTGCCGGAGGGATAGCTTGGGTCTCCAGGATCGGCAAGAAAGAAGCCTATCTGGAAGGAGAGTTCCGCAACAAGTGGGAGGAGTGGAGAGCCAATTGGTGTTGGGTCGTAGAGGAGAACCCGCAGCCCTTCATTGCCGTGCGCCAAACCCCAATAGTGCGCGGCAGAGATTGGAGTAACTTGGCGCCGGAGGATGCTAGGTTGAAGATAGCCGTGACCCGGATTTTGCGCCTCAGGCTTGCCAGGCTAACCGTAGGCGCAGTTGGCGCAGACTTCCTTCGTCGCCGCATCGCTCCCTTGTAGGAGAGGAGGAGGCCTGCTTGGGAGTTCCAAAATGTGGCAGACATCATGAGGTTGCGCCCGGGCCTGAACTGGAATTTCACCGTCCTGGAGCTGGATGCGATGCTGTTAGAGCTGTTCAAGAACGACCCCGATCACCTGAGTGGTTTAGGTTGCCGAGGGGTCGTCCCATTGTGCAACAACTCGGCGCCGACCGCATCCGGCGCCATGATGCCGTTGTCAGCGATTCCCATGGGATCGTTCCAACTGGCAGGAGCCCCCCGACGAGGTCGTGCAGCAGTTCTTCGACGACTTGGAAGAAGTGCCGATCCGCTCCGACGAGAAGAAAAGGCTCACTCGCGACACCACCGACGAGGAGACGGCGCGAATTGCCACCAGGGTGGAGGAGGCGGCAGCAGCCGCTGCCGCTGGAGCCTTCAGGTACACCATGGAAGAGGCGGATGCTGCAAAGGCGGCAAGCCTTGCCGAGCGAAGGGAGATCGCCGGCGAGGACGAGCTTGTCGAGCCCGAGGCCGGGTCGAGTGGACCCGCCGAGGGCGCTTCTTCTCCACCACCCAGCGACTTGCCGCCAGCGGAGCCCCCGGCTCCGCCGAAGAGGCATCTCCGCAAGGCCGGAGACGAGTCGGGGCGGCAGACTGGCCCACAGCAGCAGCGCCGCGCGACGCGCTCTACCGCGGCAAGCGATGTTGCCGCGGGAGCGCCTCACACTGCTGCGACAACTGGGGCGGGATCTTCCCAGGCCACCGCCGACGCCTCGTCGCACCGGAGGCGAGCCGGAGTTTGACTTCTCCGCGCTCAGCTCCGAGGAGGAAGATGAAGAGTACGCTTTGAGATTGTGCTTGTATTTCTTCAATTTTATTGCTTCATCTTGAATCTGATTTGCTTCGTTCTGAACTCTTTCCTTTTCAGGACGCTAGCCCAGAGAGCGTCGAAGAGGGCCAAGATCCCGACGGTCGTCGTTGAGGACGATCCACCCGTGGCAACAGAGGAGGCGTCTGAGACCCCCTTGCCGGACCCGGCAACCCTTCCTCGAGCAGCCCCCAAAGACAGCCCCCAAAGTAAGTGTGCGCTTTTTTTCTTACTATTAGGTGTGCAGGGGTGCTCCTTCTTCGTTGATACCTGATCGTTTGCCTATGTAGGAGCAGAGCAGCCTCATCAGGAGGGCCCGGAAGCCGCCCCCGAAACCCTGTCTGCTGCTACTACGCCGCCAAGGGAGGATTCTCCGGCAAGGGAGCGCCCTCGACAAGGGAGGCCACTCCGACAAGGAGGCTACCCGGCAAGGGATAGCGCGGTGACCCTCCAGTGGTCGAGCCCATGGCTGCGGATCCCGTTGCAGGTAATTTCCTTACACGAAAATTTCCCTTGGGCTTGTTTTCTTCTGTTTCTCTTTTTAAACATTTGCTTGACTGCCCCTTCTTCCTCTGACGCAGAACCGATGGAGGTCGAGGTCGCCAGCGAGGAGGAAGCGCGCGGCAACACCGACGAGGCCGTCGTCGTGGAAGAAGAGGCCGTCGTTGTGGAAGAAGAGGCCGCCGAGGCTGCCGGTGCAGAAGCTGGCGAGGGGCCAGGCGATCGCACTGACGGCCCTGAGGCCGCAGGAGCGCCAGGCGCTACACCGACATGACTTCGCCGCCGGCAGCTGCCAGTTCGAGGAGCCCCAGCCCGCGCCTACCAAGGCCGGGCGAGGGTGTCTTCATCAAACTCCCACAGGAGCCGAGCTCAGGCGCCCGGTCGAAGGAGAGACCTTCGACGGCGAGCTACTCGCCTCCATTGGGCTGACGCAGTGGACGCGCCAAGCAGCAGCAATGGCGAGTCTGAGGAGGCATTTCTTGAAGAAGGCTTTGTCGCTCTACCGCGCCCGGCAAGCCAAGTTGGAGTCAGGAAGCACTTGTCGCGAGGGCAGGAGCGGACATGGAGAAGCGCAGAAGAGCTCGGAGTGCCAACCAAGAAACTCTCCGCGACGAAAGCGTAAGCGCAGGGCAACTTGCGTAAGAGCGCACGGCCTTCATCCTTGAGAAGGCCTTGGTGAGGAGGAGCAGCGGCTGGCTGCCGAGAAGCTCTCCGCAGCAGAGGAAGTGGCGCAGCGGAAGGTCAACCTGGACAGCCACGAAGAAGACCTTGCTGCTGCGAGGAGTCACTTGGCGGGCGCTTAAGGAAGCGAAGGATGCCGCAGCCGCCGAGGCCGCCAAGGAAGAGTTGAAGGCGAAGGTGGCACAGCTGGAGGCCAGCCTCAAGAAGAGTGGTGAAGAGCTTGCCGTGCTCAAGCACGAGCGCGAGAAGGACGCCTACACTCTTGGCGAGCTGCAGAGTCGTCTTGCTGATAGGGGCAAGGAGCTCGACGCCACCAAGGATTCCAAGGCGGATCTTGAGCTGAAGCTGACCACTCTGACGCAGACGTTGGACGGCGCCAGAGAGCGGGAGGTGGGCTTGTTGGAGACGATCAAGGCCAAGGAGGAGCTGCTAGCGAATGTGGTCCACACCCAGGCGCCTTGAGGGAGAGTGTGGAGCCTTTGGGTGAAGATCTTGTGGACACCGCCGACATCCACAACAGCCGATGGAGCTGGGGATGGCGGACCTTGCATACTCCTCCGACGAGCATCTCCAACCCAGCGCCAAACTCAGTTTATTCTTCAAAGGCGTGGTGGCGGGTCTCCAGCGACTCGGGAAGAGGTCCCAAAGCAGGTGGCGAGGAATCACGCCCGGATCTGTGCGAGGAGCCCTCGAGAAGGTGTTGATAAAGGTGGCCTTCATAATCCGGGCCTCAACCTTAATGGCGTCCTCAGATCCTTGCCGCCAGATGCCAACGTGGAGGAGCTCAAAGCCCTTGTCGCACCCATTGTGGACAAGGTGAACAAGATCAAGCGGATTGATGGCGACCGCGTGGACTAGGCCGCCAATTTTATCTTTCCCTTGTCGCTGCAGATCATGTTTAGAACACTTTGTTAGATCAGCGACAAGTTATTTTGTAATATACTCTATCTTAGGCGATCAATGCAACGTTATTTCCTCTACTTGATTCCTTCCTTTATGCGTTTCTGCCTTTACGCATTTGGGGGACTTGTCGGTGCGGGCACCTTTGTCATGGCCGAGTCTGGAGTGAAAGTCAGACTGCGGCGATGCCGCCTCGACAAGCAACCTTGTCGCGACTAGCCGCAGCTCACTTAAGTTGTTGAGCGGACTCAAAACAAAGTAAGGGCGCGACTAGCCTGCGAGTTGGTTCCTCTGCGCATGAGTTTTCCATACAAAGTACTCTCGTTCGAGGAAGGTAACTTAAAAATTTAAAAATTGATTGCTCAAACTTTGGCAACTTAGCTTTACATCTTTGCTTCCCGATAAGGCGAAACTTCCTCGAGCGGTGCCTGGTCCATAGTATCATCTTCTCCTTCCCCCCTGGTTAACTTGTGCGTGAGGGAGCCTTTCTTTCTTTGAGAAAATAGAAAGAAGAGGAAATAAAGTTATGGAGCCCAGCTGCTCGATATTGCTTACCGGGTGTGGTTGCTGCACAAAGTGTTAGCCAAAACATGCAATAAAATGATGAAAGCATGAATTTGACAAGTTGTGCGTAACACATGAGCTTTCTTGATGCACGGGTCTGCGCCCGGCTTTGTACGAAGGATTACATGCAACAACGGCAAGACTTGTACAAAAGGTGGTTGCCGGAGCAGGTTCCGGCAACCGCGCCCTATGGGTAAAACTTACGAAGATGCTCAATGTTCCAGGAGTTGCTCACCCGGATGCCATCTTCGGTCTCAAGGTGGACAGCTCCAGGCCTAGTGACTCGTTTCACCCGATAAGGGCCTTCCCACTTTGGCGTCAACTTGTTTGAATTCTTGGCGGACTGAACGCGCCGAAGAACAAGGTCGCCTTCCTCGAGACTTCTGGCACTAACTTTGCTGCTATGGTAGCGGCATAAAGCTTCTTTGGTAGCAAGCAGCTCGCCTGACAAAGAACTGAAGACGATCCTCCTCAAGGAAGCGGTCGTCATCTTGTCGCAGCTGCTCTTGCTCAAGCTCATCATAAGCGAGCACTCGAGGCGATCCGTATACGAGTTTCGTGGGGAGAACTACCTCTGCTCCATAGACTAGAGCAAAAGGTGTCTGGCCGGTGGCTCGATTTGGCGTTGTCCTGATCGACCAAAGAACCACCGGCAGCTCCTCGATCCAGTTTCTTCCGCACTTGTGCAGCCTGTCGAAAGTTACGGTCTTGAGCCCGCAACGCACTTCAGCATTGCCCTCTCGCTTGACCGTTGCTTCTCGGGTGAGCAACGGAAGCAAAGCGAACCTTGGCGCCAAGATCTTGGGCGTCTTTGCATGAAGGTGCGACTTCGTAAATTGTGTGCCGTTGTCGGTGATGATCCTGTTAGGGATTCGAAGCGGCAAACAATCGACTGAAGAACTTGATGCTTGTTGTCTTGTCACCTTCCTCACTGCTTCCACTTCCGGCCACTTTGTGAACTTGTCAATGGCGACGTACAAGTACTCAAAGCCCCCGATAGCTCGGGGGAAGGGGCCAAGGATGTCGAGCCCCCAAACCGAAAAGGGCCAGGATAAAGGGATCGTCTGGAGAGCCTGAGCTGGTTGGTGTATCTGTTTGGAATGGAACTGGCACGCTTCACACTTGGTTACTTGTGCAGTTGCATCCTGGAGGGCTGTCGGCCAGAAGAAACCTTGCTTGGGAAAGCTTTACCAGCAAGTGCTCTCGCCAATGTGGTGACCACATATGCCTCCATGTATCTCTGCCGACAACCATCCATCTTCCACAGGAATGCATTTCAATTTCACCTTTGTTGAGTCTTCTTCTACTCTGATATCTTTGTCGACAAACTGGTACATACTTGACTGCCGGGCTACTCTTTACCTTCTTTTTGCTCTTGGGAAGTTCTCCTATCCGGAGAAAAGGACAATCGGCTGCGCCCATCTTTGGAGCTTGTGGCTCGACAACAAGGACTAAAGGCACATCTGCTGCGCTGCGGGAGCGTCGGCTTCTACGGCAGAACTGCGGCTCTGCGGAGCTTGATGTTCCCGGCAAGCTTGCCGGGCAAGACTTGTCGGAGCGTCGCTTCAGCGAAACAAACCACAGGGCTTGTCGGAGCAGACTGCCCTCGGCCTTTGTTGGTGTTGATCTTGGGGACCTTCATAGCAGCGGCAGGGAAGCTCTCTGCGGAAAGTAGTCACGGAGATCAACTTCCTCTTCTTGCTTTGTCCGAGTTGATGGTGTTACGGTTGGTTGAGTCGACTTGAGCACAAAAATCCCTGGTTCCACAGGCAACTTAAGTGCAGCGCACTTTGACCGACCGTCGACAATATCATTACGAGCTCTTGGAACATGTTCCATTTGCAGGCCGTCAAAGTGTTCTTCTAGCTTCCTCACTTCATCAACGTAGGCTTCCATCAGCGGACTCGATAATCTTTGTTCACTTGGCGGACGACAAGCTGCGAGTCACCTCGACAATAAGCTTTTTGATCCCAAGGTCCACTGCGATCTGAGACCGGCAAGCAAACCTTCATACTCTGCGGTATTGTTTGTTGCTTGATCCTTGGGAAAGTGCATACGGACTACGTGCTTGAGGTGCTCTCCGGTGGAGTGCGATAAGCGACGCCCGGCACCGGGCGCCTGCAGCGAGAAGGCACCATCAAAGTACATTAGCCACTCTTTATTTGCTTCCTTGGCGGGAATGCTCGTCTCCGGAATCTCTTCATCTGGCGTTGGCGTCCATTACGCTATGAATTACGCCAATGCTCTGCTTTGGATAGTTGAAGTGCTTTCAAACTTGAGACCAAAGCTTAGCAGTTCGATGCCCACTCGACAATCCTGCCTGTTGCCTGCGGATTCGCGGTATCCTCTTGAGCGGAAAGCGAGTGACAACCGTGATCTCATGTGCTTGGAAGTAATGGCGCAGCTTTCTCGAGGCCATGAGGAGGCGAAAAGCAATTTACGCACGAGTACCTTGACCTAGCCCCTGCGGAGGAGGCCCGACAAAGTAAAGCTGGGCGTTGCACCATCCTTTTACGCATCTGTTCATGCGTCTGCGTGGATTCGTCCTTGTCGGGACGGAGCTTATCGGTGAAGCTCCACGCTTGTCGCCGGATGTGTTTGCCGTGGTAGGCTGGCTCGTCATCCGCCTCCGCTCCGCTACTAACGCAGCACTAACCACTTGATTGGTTGCCGCTATATATAGCAGCAACTTCTCTTGCGGTTTAGGTGCGACAAGTGTTGGAGTGGAGGACAGGTATCTCTTTAAGTCCTATAGCGCAGCCTCCGCTTTGGGAGTCCATTTCATTGGACCTGCCTTTTTCAAAATCTTGAAAAACGGCGGTAGCTCAGCAGAACCTAGAAATAAACCTGCTTGAGAGCAGCTACATAACCGGCAAGTCTTGAACATCCTTGGCGCTTTGGGGCTTCAATCTGCTCAATGGCCTTGATCTTGTCGGGATTGGCTTCAATCCCTCATTGATTTCTGAAGAACCGAGAAGCTTGCGGAAGGGACTCCAAACACGCACTTCTCGGGGTTGAGCTTGAGGTTGATCTTGCGCAGATTTGCAAAGGTCTCGTCCAAATCTTGAACCGGAGTTGCTTTGTCCTTGCTTTTGACCACTATGTCATCCATGTAGGCTTCTACATTTCTGTGCATCTGCGGCTCAAAAGCGTCATGGAATACTCTTGCAAATGTTGAACCAGCATTCTTCAAACCGAAGGGCATCCGTATGAAACAGTATGTGCCACATGGTGTAATGAATGCGGTCTTCTCCTCATCTTCTTCAGCCATGAAGATCTGATGGTATCCTGAGTATGCATCAAGAAACGAAAGCAAATCACATCCGGTAGTGGAGTCAACAATCTGGTCGATCTTGCGGCAAGGAAACGGATCTTTGGGACAAGCTTTATTAACATCCGTGAATTTAATACAAAGTCTCCATTTTCCATTTGCTTTGCGCACGACTACGGGATTGGCCAACCACGTAGGATGGAGCACTCCTCTGACAAGGCCTGCTGCTTCCGGTTCTTGATCTCTTCTGTTATGAATTCTTGGCGCTCCACCGCTTGCTTCGACTTTTTGCTTAGCGGGCGCGCGATGAGGACAAGCGGCGGCGGTGCTCAATCACTTCCACAGGAACACGGGCATGTCGGGGCGGTTGCCATGCAAACACGTCGACATTCACCCTTGAGAAAAGCAACGAGCGCGCCTTCCTATTTAGAGTCGAGAGAGAGCGATGGTGAAGGTACCACCGGTGCCGTCCTCATGAGCACCTTCTTGGTCTTTGGCGGAACTACCATCTTCTTCTTGCACTTGCGGTGGAGCTCCGATGGTGCGTCCTCGATGGTAGCGCAGCACTCCGAAGAGGTGCGCTTGCGGAGTGGGCATCGAGCTCTTGCGGGCTTGGACTTTGTCTTCTTCCCCGGGAGCTTCGGTGACAAGTGTTTGGCAATCTGTCGCGGCTGCTGCATCGGTAGATCTTGTCGGCACAGATAAGGGCATCCTTCTTGTCGCCATGGACGGAGGTGGCGCTTATCGGGCTGGCATCTTGAGTAAGTTGTAGGCGTAGTGAGAGGCTGCCATGAACTTGGCGAGTCTTTGGGCGGCCAAGTATCCCATTGTAAGGCAATGGGAAATCGACAACGTCGAATGTGACCCTCTCGGTCCTAAAGTTCAGCTCGCTGCCAAATGTTACCGCAACGTAATCTTCCCTTTGGCTTGCTCCTTCCCGGATTGATTCCTTGGAAGGTGTCGGTCTCTTCGAGCTTCATTGTCGAGGATTTGAAGCTTACGGAGCACCGCGGAGGAGATCAGATTCAAGCCGGCCCGCCGTCAACTAGCATCTTGGTGACCTTGAGGTTGCGGATGGTTGGTGAGACCAACATCGGCAAGCACCCGACCGCGATTATCGCGATCAGGGTGGTCCTCAATATCAAAAGGCGATAGGCGTCTTGGACCACTTGAGGCTTGCATGACTCCACGGATGGTTCCGTTGCATTGACCTCCGCATCCATTGCTTGAGTTGGCGGTGGGAGGTATGCGAAGCTTACCCGTCAACGTAGAGGACCTCTGTGGCTTTCTGAAACTCCTGCTCATCGGCGTCGTTGTCTTCCATATCTTCGTTGTCGTCATCATCTTCATCCTTGTCGCGACCGCGGGGAGGTCTGTCTCCTTGCCGCTGCTTGGCCTTGCCGCGGCGCCCTCCCTGGCCGGGACGTTTCTTGCCAGCTCCCCCAGCACCTTCATGGGCCTTCTCCTTGTCGCGCGCTCGTACTCAGCCTATACGCTGCTCAACAAGCTGCTCGACCTTCTTGCAGCTCTGGAGGTCGTGGCCCTTGGTGCGGTGGATCTTGCGATCTTGCTTGCCGGAGCCGTCACCGCTTGTCGGCGGCCGCCACAGACCGGTGGTGGGTGTCGTGGCAACCTCCTTACGAGCCACCAGCCTTGGCGTTCTTGTCGCCACCTCCGTTGCGGACTGCTCAACAGGTGGCACTTCTCTACCTTTCTTCTTCCTGTTGCCCCTTGCCCGGCCCTTCTTTGCCGGGCGGCCTCCTCCTTGTCGAGATCCTGCTTCTGCATTCTCTCCTGGGAGTCTCCTCCCTTCCTCAGCGTGCACACTTGTCGGCCAAGGCGTACAGCTCACTGACGTCCTTGACTTTGCACATCGCCATCTCCTCCCTCATCCTGCAGTTCCGCACGTTCTGATGAAACGTCTGATCACCATGGCGGTGGTGGACATCTGGGATGTTGTAGTGCACACGGCTGAATCTACGAATGAACTTGCGCGGGGACTCTCCTTCCTTACAGGCGGCAGATGAAGGTCACTCTCTTGGCCATGAGGTTTGTGGCCACTGTGAAGGCGCCAACAAGCGATGGCATAGATCTTCCCAAGAGGATATGGAGCTGTCCGGCAAGTGCATGAGCCAAGATCGGCGTTGGGCTTGAGCACGGCGGGAAGTAGTTGGCGAGGATCTTGTCGTCCCGTCCCCCGCAGCCTGCTGCACCGCGATGGTGTAGATCTTGAGGAACTCGATGGATGCGTCCTGCCATCATACTTCTCCGGCACATCTGGTTTGAAATTTTTACGGCTGGGCCCTTTGGACTTGCCGCAGCTCACGAGTGAGCAGGGCAACCTACCGCGTCACGACAAGTCGCTGGCCCCTCCGGCGCGCGCATGTCAGCGAAGGCCCGGTAGCGCTTGTCGGATGGCGTCGCGCTTCTCTCCGGCGCTTCGATCACGAGTTCGAGCGTCCTCTTGTTGTCGTTCATGAAGAACTTGGCGGTGGTCGCGGCGAGCTCGCGGATCCGACGACGCGGTGGAGTCGTTGTCGAGGTGGATCCGGTGAGTTGGCGATCTTGGCCTTCGGGGCGGAGAGTGCATGGTAGTTGCACCTCCGACAGTCTCGTCGCCGCCGGCTCGTGCCTTGTCGTCTTGCCGCGGCAATGATGGCGTTGGTTGCTGCGGAGCGTCACCGTTGGCAAAGCCGATGAGGCTCTGGATAGTGGCCCTCCACTCGTCGACCTTGTCGGCCGTTGGAGGGTAGTCGAGGCTGAGCTCTCGCGAGCTTCTGCTGGAGTAGTGGGTGGCATTGGCGAGCGGTGCGAGGCGGGATATGCTCGGACTTCTAACTACGTTAGAAGGAGCAGCACCCGTCGAGCGACCGTATCTCACTCGTGCCGGCATGTTGGCGCGCGCATGCTGGTCTTGAGGGTCTCGATCCAGCGAGCGTATGGCATTGTGAACGCCATGGCGTTGTTGGTCGCGTCTCTGAGATGGGCGCGGGGATGCCCGGACGCCAAGGTTTGCGGGGCCTTGTCCTTGGACTTGGCGTCGCGAACACCTTCGTCGGCGCCCGTTCCTCCGCCCGTCTGCCCCACCACCCGTTTGCTGCGGTGAGGGTGGAGTGCAGCAGACGGCTCTGCTGCCGCCGAAGCCTTCTTCTTTGGTGGCATGTTGAGGAAGATGTCGAGGACGCTGCTCGTGTGAACACCGGATCAGATTCACACGGCCTCGACGCCCCCTACCTGGCGCGCCAAAGATGTCGGGGAGGATGATCGTACCCACGAACACCTATGGGGCCGGCGGACCAGGCCCCTTGTGGTTCGGAGGCGGAGATCGCCTGAAGAGCGGATCGAGGCGAGGCACACGAGCAGTTTACCCAGCTTCGGAGCTCTCGGAGAGATAAAACTCCTCTGCTGCTTGTTTATGTATTGTGTTCTTGCTAGGGAGGCGATGGGAGCTACAAAACCTAACGTGGCGATATCTGGTCTCGAGTGAGTCGAATGAACCGAACCCCTCTCGTTGCGCATGGGCCTCCTTTTATATGCTCATGGGGTCTCCGCCAGGTGGCATCAGAGGCGATGGTACAAATGTAAACAGGAGTTGCTACACCTACTCGAACAGTGTACAGTGCAAAATACCTAACTCTGACGGCAAGGGACAAAAGCAATAAATGCCAGTCTGTGTCGCCCAAACGATGCTGAGAGACCGTCAGTGCGCCACCGCTTCGCCACGATGGCAAGCTTGTCGGCGCCCGCTTATCGCTGCTCTCCGCTGGCTGCCTGACCTCTTGACCTGTAGCGCATGGAATGGTCCCATGGCGACCGTTGCTTTGGATGAGCTGGGCGGAGATGGAGAGAGGTTGCTTGTCGCGACAAGCGCCTTGCCGACGAATCCTTGTCGCGTCACGGAGGCTTGTCGCGCTCCGAGCCTTCGGCAAGCTCCTCTTGTCGGGGCCCTGTCTTCTGCATGCCTTGAATGGCCTTCCCGGCAAGCTCCTCTTGCGGGGCCTTATCTTCTTAGTCAAATACTTTGTTCTTGAATGGCTCCAAAGGAGCCACGGAGGATCTTAAGCGGTGACCGAGCAAACCACTGCTGAGGTCTTGCTGTCCGTCTGCAGTCTGCGGGATACTAGGGTACCCCTACTCTAGTACACCGACAACGAAAGAGGGGATGCCTTCCGGGGCATCCCCAAGCTTTGACTTTTTGGTGGCTTAGGCTCTTGCCACTCCTTGTTCCATAATCCATCAAAAGAATTTACCCAAAACTTGAAAACTTCACAACACAAAACTCAACAGAAATCTCGTGAGCTCCGTTAGAGAAAGAAAGCAAAAGACTACTTTAAGGTACTGTAATGAACTCATTATTTATTTATATTGGTGTTAAACCTACTGTATTCCAACTTCTCTATGGATTATAAACTATTTTACTAGCCATAGATTCATCAAAATAAGCAAACAACACACGAAAAACAGAATCTGTCAAAAACAGAATAGTCTGTAGTAATCTGTAACTAATGCAAACTTCTGGAACTCCCAAAAATCTACCAAAATTGGACGACCTATACAATTTTTTTATTGATCAGCATCAATTGGAATCAGTATTTTATCACGTGCTGGTGATTTTTAATAATTCGGGCACTGAGCGCAAAGTTTCTGGAAATTACAGCAAGATCAAATAACTATCATCCAAGAAGATCCAATAGGTCTAACTTGGCACAAACACTAATTAAAACATAAAACCACATCTAACCAGAGGCTAGATTGAATATTTATTCCTAAACAGAAGCAAAAGCAAAAAAACTAAAAATAAAATTGGGTTGCCTCCCAACAAGCGCTATCGTTTAACGCCCCTAGCTAGGCATAAAAGCAAGGATATATTTAAGTGTTGCCATCTTTGGTAGGAAATCCATAAGTGGCTCTCATGATAGATTCATATGGTAATTTTATTTTATTTATAGATAAGTGTTCCATGCCCTTTTTTTAATGGAAATTGAAATCTAATATTCCCTTCCTTCATATCAATAATCGCACCAACCGTTCTTAGGAAAGGTCTACCAAGAATAATAGGGCAAGAAGGATTGCAATCTATATCAAGAATGATAAAATCTACGGGCACATAATTCCTATTTGCAACAATAAGAACATCATTAATTCTTCCCATAGGCTTTTTAATATTGGAATCCGCAAGATGCAAGTTTAGAGAGCAATCATCAAAATCACGAAAATCTAGCAAATCACACAAAGTTTTGGGAATAGTGGAGACACTAGCACCCAAATCACACAAGGCATGAAACTCATAATTTTTAATTTTAATTTTAGTTGTTGGTTCCCACTCATCATAGAGTTTTCTATGGATATAAACTTTCAACTCAAGTTTTTCTTCATAAGATTGCATCAAGGCATCAACAATGTGTTTGGTAAAGGCCTTATTTTGACTATAAGCATGAGGAGAATTTAGCAAGGATTGCAACAAGGAAATACAATCAATTAAAGAGCAATTTTCATAATTAAATTCCTTGAGATACAATATAGTGGGTTTAGCAACATCTAGGTTTTTATTTCTTTCAATCCCACATTTATCAATTTCATCATCAAGGTCTAAAAACTCAGAATTCTTAGAACGCCTTCTAGGTAAAGGAAGATCATATTCAGTTTCATCAAGATTCATATTGCAAAACAAAGATTTAATGGGGGACACATCAATAACTTTTAGATCTTCATCTTGATTTTCATAGGAATTGGAAGAACACGCTTTAATAAGGGCATCTTTGGAAGCACGCATCCTAGCGGTTCTTTCCTTGCACTCATCAATGGAAATTATCATAGATTTGAGAGACTCATTGATATCATGCTTAGGAGGATTAGATCTAAGCTTTAAAGAATCAATTTCAAGAGAAATTCTATCAATGTTCCTAGCCAAATCATCAACTTTAAGCAATTTCTCCTCAAGCAAAGCATTAAAATTCTTTTGTGAATTCGTAAACTCTTTAACACTGTTCTCAAATTCAGAGGGCATCTTATTAAAATTTCCATAAGAGTTGTTGTAGGAATTTCCATAATTAATAGAAGGATTGCTAGGATAAGGCCTAGGATTAAAATTCCCTCTATATGCGTTGTTACCAAAATTATTCCTACCAACAAAATTCACATCCATAGATTCATTATTATTCTCAATCAAAGTAGACAAAGGCATATCATTAGGATCGGAAGAAACACTCTTAGTAGCAAATAATTTCATAAGTTCATCCATCTTTTCACTCGAAACATTAATTTCTTCTATCGCATGCACCTTTTTATTAGTAGATCTTTCAGTGTGCCATTGAGAATAATTAACCATAATATTATCTAGGAGTTTAGTAGCATCTCCTAAAGTGATTTCCATATAAGTGCCTCCCACGGCCGAATCTAAAAGATTTCTAGAAGCAAAATTCAATCCGGCATAAAAGTTTTGTATAATCATCCACAAATTCAAACCATGAGTAGAACAATTACGTACCATTAATTTCATTCTCTCCCAAGCTTGTGCAACATGTTCATGATCAAGTTGCTTAAAATTCATAATATCGTTTCTAAGAGAGATGATCTTAGCGGGAGGAAAATACTTGGAGATGAAAGCATCTTTGCACTTGTTCCAAGAATCAATACTATTTTTAGGCAAAGACGAAAACCACACTTTAGCACGATCTCTAAGCGAAAAAGGAAATAGCTTCAACTTAACGACATCATTATCGACATCTTTTTTCTGTTGCATATCACATAAATCAACGAAGCTATTGGGATGAGTAGCGGCATCTTCACTAGGAAGGCCGGCGAATTGATCTTTCATAACAAGATTCAACAAAGCAGTATTGATTTCACAAGATTCAGTATTGGCAAGAGGAGCAATCGGAATGCTAAGGAAATCATTATTATTAGTATTGGTGAAGTCACACAATTTGGTAGTATCTTGAGCCATCACGATAAACAAACAATCCAACACACGAGCAAATAAAAGGTAAGCGAGAAAAAGGCAAACGGGAAAAAGAGGAGGAGATTGGGAAAGAGAGGGCGCATGAAACGGTAAGGGTGAATTGGGGGAGAGGAAAACGAGAGGCAAATGGCAAATAATGTAATGCGAGAGATAGGGATTCTGATGGGTACTTGGTATGTTGACTTTTGCGCAGACTCCCGACAGCGGCGCCAGTAATTCTTCTTGCTACCTCTTGAGCACTGCGTTTGGATTTCCCCGAAGAGGAGAGGATGATGCAGCAAAGTAGCATAAGTATTTCCCTCAGTTTTTGAGAACCAAGGTATTAATCCAGTAGGAGGCCACGCACAAGTCCCTCGTACCTGCACAAAACGATAGCTACTCGCAACCAACGCGATTAGGGGTTGTCAATCCCTTCACGGTCACTTGCGAGAGTGAGATCTAATAGAGATGATAAATAATATTTTTGGTATTTTTGATATAGAGATTCAAAGTGAATAGTAAAAGGCAAAGTAAAAATAAAGCAAGTAATAAAGTGATGGAGATTGGTATGATGAAAATAGACCCGGGGGCCATAGGTTTCACTAGTGGCTTCTCTCGAGAGCATAAGTATTCTACGGTGGGTGAACAAATTACTGTTGAGCAATTGACAGAATTGAGCATAGTTATGAGGATATCTAGGTATGATCATGTATATAGGCATCACGTCCGAGACAACTAGACTGACTCACACTTTTGCATCTACTACTATTACTCCACTCATCGACCGCTATCCGGCATGCATCTAGAGTATTAAGTTAAAAGCAGTAACGCCTTAAGCAAGATGACATGATGTAGAGGGATAAATTCATGCAATATGATAAAACCCCATCTTGTTATCCTCGATGGCAACAATACAATACGTGCCTTGCTGCCCTATACATCCTTTGGGAAAGGACATCGCAAGATTGAACCCAAAGCTAAACACTTCTCCCATTGCAAGAACTACCAATCTAGTTGGCCAAACCAAACGGATAATTTGAAGAGACTTGTAAAGATAACATAATCATACATAAAATAATTCAGAGAAGATTCAAATATTATTCATACATAAACTCGATCATAAACCCACAATTCATCGGTCTCAGCAAACACACCGCAAAAAGAAGATTACATCGAATAGATCTCCACAAGAGAGGGGGAGAACATTGTATTGAGATCCAAAAAGAGAGAAGAAGCCATCTAGCTACTAACTATGGACCCGAAGGTGCGAGGTAAACTACTCACACTTCACGGAGAGGCTATGATGATGTAGAAGCCCTCCGTGATGGCGACCCTCTCCGTGAACTCCGGAACAGGCCCCAAGATGGGATCTCGTGGATCTGAGAAAAGTTGCGGTGGTGGAATTAGGTTTTGGCTCCGTATTTGATCTGTCGAGATGCGTAGGTATATATAGGAGGAAGGAGTATGTCGGTGGAGCAACAGGGGCCCACGAGGTGAGAAGCGGCTGGGGCGCCCCACCCTCGTGTTGCCTCTGTTACTTCTTGGAGTAGGGTCCAAGTCTTACGGATCACGTTCGGTGAGAGAATCACGTTCGAAGGTTTTATTCCATTTGGACTCCGGTTGATATTCCGTTTCTTGAAACTCTTGAAATAGGCAAAAACAGCAATTAAATTTGGGCCTCCGGTTAATAGGTTAGTCCCAAAAATAATATAAAAGTGGAAAATAAAGCCCAATATAGTCCTAAACAGTAGATAAAGTAGCATGGAGCAATAAAAAATTATAGATACGTTGGAGACGTATCAAGCTCGGGCTGCAGCCATCCATGGTGCTGTATTAGGAGGTCGCGAGGGAGATGTGAGGCACGGGAGGTGAAGGGGAAAAATGGAGGAGCAGAAGCAGGGCATCTCACCAGCGGCAGAGGCACTTGGCGAGGGGGCCGACAGGCACGGGAACAGCGAGGATGGCCGGACTGGGTGAGGCAGGGGAAGGAGCAGAGCTTCAACGGCGATAGCCATGGTTGAGGAAGGTGTCAGGAACGGGGCAACGATGGTTTTTCGGGCGGCCGCGACTAGGGGATCCTCGGGAGGCGTGGGCACGACTCAGGTTGAGGAGGCCGGTTCCCGTTCGGATCGAGCAGATGCGATGTCGTCGGGGCGGCGAGCTCCTGCTTGAACAGAGAAAGAGAGACAGGGAGGGGATGGTCAGGGAGGAGCTGCGTGAGGGGGAAAGGAAGGAGAAAGCGCAGAGGGACAACAACGTGACCTGGGTATCTCCCCGGCCTGGCATGAACGGGAAGATGCAGACCGGCCAGCTCAGGAGGTCGAGGAGGCAGGGGCTGCAGGCACCGGGGCCGAGGGGAACTCCTCACTCGGGCGTCGGAGGGATGAGCACGGGGACGAGTTCGTGATCGTCCCCAACCTCGGGGCTGACGAGGCGGTCGGGAAGGCCGGGGTGAGGTGTGAGGCGACGAGGAGGAGGCAGTTGCCACGGGTGCTCGCGGACGAGGGGAATGTGGAGGTGGCTATGGAGCTCAGGGATCGACGCAGAGAAGGCCGAAGGGATTTTGGATCGGGGGAAGGTGGAGGCTTGACTGGGTGGATCGGGCAGGGGAGATCCCGAGGGGGATTTGTTGGAATGGCGGCGGCGGCGGCTGGGAGGATGGGACATCTCTCCTCAAATTTAGGGTTGGACTAGATATTTATAGCATATGGGTGTTTGGCTAGGGGCTAACCTGGATCCTTCGATCGAAATCGAACGTTTGTGAATAAATGGCTAGGGAGTCCAATAAACAAAACGGAGATGTTTTATAGCTGTTTTGGGATGATCCGAATCCAACGGTGATGACTGAGCGGGTCGGGTTCGGGCAAGGTTTCGGACGCGCACAAGGGGGTTTGAGCGAGGTCGACGAAGACAAGAGGGCTTGACAAAAGATAAACGGAGACAAAGAGAGAGCGGCAAGTACAAACGACTACGAGTTTTACGAAAGCATGCGGATGCAATGCGGATGATGCGATGATGAATACAACAACAACAACAACAAAACACATGACAACAAAGAAAAACATGGAAGGCGTCTGAAGCGTCGGACTCGGGGCGTTACACCGGTGTTGGTGGAAATCAGCCCGGACAACAACCCTCGACGCAGGACCCGCTTCAGCCCCCGGCGTGAGTTCATTACTCACTCTTCATCGATGGGTGTTGGGGCATGAATCTTTGATGCTGACCTTATCGGGTTTGCAGGAGGAGAGCGGCAACAGGAGGAGCCGCTGAGCGCCCCCCCCCCCCCCTCGACATGCTGCCCCCATCGACCACGCCGCCCGGAGGGGCGTCCCCGGCAAGGGCATCTACCGCAGATCCCACGCGCTCGGAGGAAGAGGAGGCGGGCTTGGGTGCTGGCGGCTCCGTCCCAACCACGAATGTTGGTGGGGAGGGAACCACTTCTTCTCAGCTTAGCGCACGGGTAAGCGGCACGCCTCCGTCCTGTTTTTCCTTTTCTTTGTTCTGAACCTTGATTTTGGCCTCGTTTCATTCTCCTTTCTGGTTTCTAGACCTTCCCTCGACGGACCAGGAAGATATCGACACCGTCATTGAGGAGGTCGCCAAGGATGCCGAAGCCGAGGCCGCCAAGATCGCGGCTGGGGAAGCCGCTATTTCTGCCGCCGAGGAGTCCCCCAAGGGGCTTGCAAGGGAGTCCGGCGAGGCCGCTGCCGATGAGGCCTCCAAGGAGCCCACCGAGGAGGAGGTGTCCAACGACCAACCATCTTGCCCCGCAGCTCCCGCCCCGGGAAAGTACCTGAGGGTGGGCGACGACCTGTTCATCCGCCTCCTAGGGATGGCGAGCACCAGAGCGCCAGCTGAAGGGGAGGTGTTTGATGACAAGGCACTCGCCACCGCCGGGCTCCAGGTTGTTGACAAACCGAGCGCAAGCAGCGGCGGTTCCCAAGAGGAGCTGCTTCTAGGAGCCATGAGCGCCAACTTCCAGAAGCTCCAGGCGGTCCACCATGCCCGTCAAGACAAAGTGAAATCCAGGATGGCGGCGGTGGACAAGGCGGAGGAAGATTTTGAAGAGCGCCTCGCTCAGACGCAGGTCTAGTTTGGCGAGGCCCGGGAGGAACTGAGGACTGCCCAGGGTGAGCTGGATGAGCGCAAGCGAGAGCTCATCCTGAAGCAGGCCGATATCAAGAAGGCCCAGGAGGCGTCAAAGGAACAGGCTGCCAAGGACGAAGCTGCCCGGTGGCAGCAGCAGGCTCTGCTGGACACCGAGGAGGAAGACCTCGTTGCTCGTGAGCAGGCGCTTGCCGCCACGCTCCGCGGTAAGGACGAGGAAATCGGAAAGTCGTTGCGTAGCAGACCCGGGAGCTGGAGCAGAAGCACAAGGACGCACTTGATTCTCTAGCCCTGGACCACGCCTGCAAGGTGGAGAAGCTGGAGTTGGAGTGGGATGGGATGAAAAAGGAGATCATGGAGCTAACGGAGGAGAGGGACACGGCCAACTGCACTCTGGCAGATTTGGAGGTCGCCATCTACGACAAGGCCAAGCTGCTCTCCGAGGCCAACGACTCCATCAATGATCTGAAGCTGAAACTAGACGACTTGGACGGGAAACTTGCGGAAGCCAGGGCCCGTGAGGAGACCCTGAAGAAGGCCCTGGAGGACAAGAGGCAGTTGCAGAGCAATGACGCCACCGCCCACAAGGACTACGTGAACAGCGTAAACCTCTGGATTGGCCGCCTCGTCATCATCGCGGGGAAGCTCACCACCCAGCTAGCCGTCATGGGCATGCCCGACGTTAGGTTCTCCTAGGAGGCGAATGTAAGCCCCAACACCAGGCTAACCTTGTTCTTGGCGCATCCTCGACGCCCTGGAGCATCTCCGCTCCAATCGAGCAGCTTATCTGGCCAACGAGGCCTGGAGGCTCTGCCGGGGCGCCCTGACCAAGGTGCTCACCAAGGTGGCGTTCTGGAACCCTAGCGTCGACTTCGCCAATGCACTGGAGAGCTTGCCGGAGGATGCGGACCTCATGACACTCAAAGAGCGTATCGAGCCCATCATCAGCTGCGTCGACAGAGTCAAGAGGGTGGAGGGTCAGCGCCGGGACTAGGCACCCCGTTTCTCATCACCGCTGTGAGTTCACGACCAAGACAATTTTATCTTAAGTTAGAACAGCAGCAACTATTGATGTAATATAACTTTGTAGTATTCTAAAATAGTGCATGCTATCTTCCTTTTTGATCTTTCTTTGTATGTACGCACCCAAACGCTTAGTTGGATAGGCTTGCCGGCGTGTAAACTCGTGCTATGGCGCTTTGAGGAACAGATCCTTAGCAGCCTGCCGGGGGCGCTTGCTGCCGGGCAAGCCACCTTGCTGTTCTCAGCATGGCCGCTTGAACTGTTGAGCGGACTCGAAACAGAACAAGGGTGTTGCCAATAGTGGAAGGGTTCCATTGCGTGCATGTTTTCCATACAAGGAGCAAGATCTTTCGAGGAGAGTAACCTTATAAAAAAAATTCTCAAGGTTTTGCGTGACTTAGCTTTTCCGTCTCCACGCGGATGGTTGTTGCGGCTACAGACGGCACGAGAGTGTGGCTGATCGACGTCGCCTGCTTCTCTCGAGCCATCCCGATGAGGGAGTCGATGTGTTGGCTTCAAAAACGGATTTTCACAGCCTCAGCGCCCCCTACCTGGCGCGCCAAAGATGTCAGGGCTCAGGAACGACACATATGGGATCCCTCGGGGAGTCCCTTCTATGGTTGGCGGGGCGTGGAGCTGCGCAAAGAGCAGGTCTAGAAGATCAACGAGGGGGGGGGGGGGATTTTTACCCAGGTTCGGGCCGCAAACGATGCATAAAACCCTAGTCCTGCTTTGTGTGTATTTAGTGTTCTTGAGCTCTTCAACTAGCTGCGGTGCATGCCCAGTCCAAAAAGTCCGAATCCTTCCTCAGTACACCTCGGGCCTCCTTTTATATGTCAAAGGGGTCACCACAGTGGAACATAGGAGGTGGAAAGCATTTACAGTGTACAATTCTATCCCTGACGTCGTGGGACAAACACATTTAATGCGGCACCTACGTGTCCTCTTGCTTTATCAGGACGGCAACGAAGCTCGTCCCGCCCATCGCTGCCTCACCTTGCTTCGACGCGCGTCCACGCTGGCTGGCTGGCTACTGCGCTGGTGCGGTGGCAGGGTCTTCACGAAGATATGCATGCCACCACAAGAGGTTGCTTGCTGCGACGTAGGTGCGTGCCTAGTTTGGCAGGCTGGTTGTCGCGTCAGAACGGCCATGGGACAGCGAAACCTTGGTAGGTGTAGGCCTGGTTGTGGCCCCACATATGTCCCCGGCAAGGGTCTTGCCGGGGTCTTGTGGGCGTCCCCGGCAAGGATCTTGCCGGGGGTCTCATGGCCGCCCCGGCAAGGATCTTGCTGGGGGCCTTCGTTTGTCCCCGGCAAGGATCTCGCCGGGGGTCTTCGTCTTCTGGTTTCCATCTAGATTTGCGGGCCTTTGCTCTCACAAAGATCTGCATGCCACCATGCAGGCGCCCCTGAGCCTTGGTCTTGATGTTTGTCGATGGTGTCAGGACTCTCAGGCTCAAGGGTGGAGGCCTTCTTGGTGTTGGGAAATTCGCATACAGCAAGGCTCTTGCCAGGGCTGTGTAGGCCACCCCGGCAAGGGTCTTGCCGGTGGAATCCACCTTGCCCCTTTGCTCTTCATGCTTCTGGCTTGAGTGCTGCCTCGGCAACCTTGTACCTTCCCGTCCTCTGCCCTGCCAAGCCCGGCCGTAGGCGTGGCTATGACTTCCCGTGCACAAGTAAAGTGGTACAGAAAAGGCCCCTACTTTTGTACACCGACACATTCACAACCCGCGACTTGCTATCCCGAAATTACAACGCACGCGAAAACTCCCTCCAGCTGCCAAATCTCGACATGCAAAATCCTCCTTCTAACCCTGAGTCGAAAGGGCTGCTAGTTCAAATCGGTGGGGGTACTTTTGTAACACACCCTACATTTTGGACAAGCGCGTCCCTAAGTCATGGTTCCCCCTAACATCGCCTCCTTTTCGCCATTCGAAAATCCTAGGCCGCCATAACCTCTCCGCTCCAGCCGCGAAACCCCACCCTCCTTCGTCCACCACCTCAACGCTATCCAGCCAGAGCCTCTTCCCCGATGACGTCGTCCAACGCAACAGCTCGACATCCCTCATCCACCTCCCCGGATGAGGATCTGTCGTCCATCTCGTCGTCCCGCTGGTTCAGCCGCCCCGTCCTCCACCTCCAAGGAGCTGCTCCGATGATCGCCTCGTCTATCACGGCATCCCCACAGCGCCACCTTAACCTGCTCCACCGGAACCGCAACATCCTCATCGACTCCTCGGACGAAGCCGAGGCCTGCTTGACGCCACCAAAGTGGCTGTACACTCATCGCATCGCACCTTCTCCTTAACTCGACCTCCCGGCGCCCGATGGTGCTTCATCCCGCACCCCCATGGAGCGGCTACCTCGAAGTCGGCGCTGCGGGCGACATATCCACGGCGGCTCTCCCCTAGTGTGAGGCCCCTTCAGCGGCGGCGTCCATACCAGCGAGATCTGCAGCTGCTGCTCCGGCTCTCGCTTGCTCGCTCGTCTTCTTTGCTGCTCGCCCCTCGCTTCGTCTTTGCTGCTGCTACGATTTAGCTACACTTGATCGTGAATCGACTTTTCGTCGATCGATTTTCAGGGGTGGGGGCTCGCAGGAGTTAAGGAAGAACCACCCGCAGCGGGGAGGGGGCTCACGGGAGAGGTACCCCACTATCTATCATAGGGTTCTGGGCGATGGCAGTGGCGTGGGGATCACCGGAGAATAAGCTCGGCGCGGGGGGGGGGGGGGGGCTAGTGGGCTGGCTGGGGCGGTGGGGAGTTGTTTCGGGGCGGCGAGGCAGCGTCGGACCGATGGTGGGGAGTTGTTTCGGGGCGGCGAGGCGGCGCGGGGTTCGGCCGATGGTGGCTGGTGGCTCAGGGGGGTGCAGGTTGAAGATGAACTGCAGGCCCTCCCTAAACTGTCCCATGTGAAGTGCCTCTCTGCTACCATTGCATACAATTTCGACAGTAACATTCAGATTCCATTGTAAATTTCAGTTTCGATAGTTAAGTTCAGAGTCAACAATTTTTGCCTCATCTGTTGTAGTCAGGTGGTTTTTGGTGATGTAAATTTTACATCTATCACTTTTTGGTAATGCATTTTACATCATCTATTGGAGATGCTATTAGAATCCCACTTAAGATTAACGATGTCTATCTTGTGCTGCTTCAGTCTTGAAGTCTTATAGCTCACCGGAGCTGCTCCAATGATGGAACGATCCATCACAACAGAGCAGTGCCCTCGACGCCGTCTACAGATTCCTCAGATCTTCCTCCACACCTCCGACAACCACCTCTGCCTCAACTTCTTCAGCGACCAACCCAATGATGCTGAGGTCGACATGGCTATGGCAAAGAGGTTGTACACTTGTTGCATCACTTATTACTCTACATTCATGTCGATCCATTAGGGCTATTTTGGTTCAACGGAAAAACATAGCAATAGTAACTTTTCCTATGGCACTCTACTATTCAATTATTGATGCATTTTGTTGAAAGGAATGGAGCAAAACATCCACCTAGACCTACTTTTCAAATCCTATGCATGAAAACAAGACCAAGTGCATTAGTGGCAGAATAACATTCTAACTATACACGCTTTCATATGGTTTCACTTTATTTTGGCCATGTTTCTTTGCATTCCTCTGCTCCTCCAATTCCTGTGAACCAAACACCCAAGTTGACAGAAATCTTGTGTTCACAAATGATTTGTTTGCCATGTGCATTCCTATCCTATTCCGGTGTTTTTCCTCCTATTCCTGCGGTTTTAGAATCATGCAAGCGAAATGAGCCCTTACAGAATTACTTAAGTTACAGATAGGTGTTAAAGAAAACTTTCTGTGGTTTGTCCTGCTCCTGCCGCAACGTCGTCCACCTCACCTGAGCTGCTCCATCGACAGAAGCATCCACCCAACCAGACATCACGACTCCTGACCGTCTTTCGCCGCCTCAGATCTCCTTCCCGGCCGCCGGCACCCACATAGCAGCATCACCATCATCGACTCAGCAGATGAACCTGAGGAGTACATGGGTCCACAAGAGAGGTCGCACTCTTTTGGTTCTGCTTATGTTATGCATTACTTAATATTACCTGCTACTTTATTGTCCTTTTCACCTCTTAGACTCCAAGTCAGGTCCAAATTGATGTTCAAACTTGAGTTCTAAATTAGTTGTGGGGCACATATCGAGGCAGCCATGAATAGTATCTCTGTCTAATATCTGGTTCACCTAGGGTATGCCTATGTTGTTCATCTTGGGTGGGAAACAAATAGTAAAGCAATCATCATCTATTTTTTTATTAAATTAAAGCAATCATCAGCCTGCTATCATTACTTTTGGATCCATCCACTGGTTGTTACCATTAATCTAGATTTCTGCATGCTTTGCTTACATAATCTCACTATATTTTTTTGTATGCACGTCAGATATTGTACACAGTCATGCTGAAAATGTAGAGAAAAAGAGAAGAGTTTTGCGCGGCAATACAATGTCATGCAGACATCGCTCCATGGTGGGTTCCATGGAAAACCCTCCCCCCTCTCCATATTGTAATCCAGAGGAAGATATCTGTTCTGCGGCGGATTCAGACGCGCAACTGACCTCTATTATTTACCCCCAAGGTGTTTGCTCTAACTTAGCATGATTATGTTAGTCATATCATGCATATGTTGCCTTGCAGTGCCTACTTTCGACATCATATATGTCATCTGCTTAGTTTAGACATGTTTTGTAATGCCACCTGTTTAGTTTCAATATCATATATGGGAATTATGCAGTCTCATGTCTTTTAGCCAGCCATAATATCTGTGAAATGTGCAATGACATCCTGTTTAACCAGACATCATATATTTGAATGATATCTTGCCCATCCTTTTCTTCATTAAATTTCCATTTGTCGACAATGTTTGTACATTAAACTACTCTTCCTGTGAATCAGCCATTTGAGTGGGTGATGGAAAAATCTGGAGTGAAAACAAGGCCTTCAGAGCAGACAGTGCTACCTGTCGAAGCAGATCTCTTGCTGGGTCTCGATAGCTCCTCAGAGATGGATTCAGAGACAGATGACCAGTCCTATTCCCCCACCGAGGTGTATGCTCTAACTTGGCACGATTCTACTACTCATATCATGCATATGGTGTCTTGCATTGCATAGTTTAGACATCATATACACAATATTCAACACCATGTTCTTAGTTCAGACAACATATATGCGAATGCCCTCTGCTTAGCATAAAAATCACATATGTGAATTAAATCATGTGATCTTGATTACTTAGATAACATGTATGTGAATTATGCCATGCGATCTTGTTTAGTTAGTCATCATATCTTTGAATTATGTTATGCTATGCTATCCAGTTTAGATAGATATCATATATGTGAAATTATTTCATGCTATCTATTTTATTTAAACAATATACATGTCAACTATTTAATGCCCTCTTTTTCCACACTATCTATTGCATCTGTCTCTCATACAATGTCTATACATTCAACTATGTTTCCTGTTTATCAGCCATTTGAATTGGAGCGGGTGACGGCAATATCTAGCGGAGTAAAAACAAGGTCTTCAAATGAAACAATGATACCTCTTGGTGGAGATAGAACCCCGGTTGTACATGCACGAGAACCAGCCCTACCACACATAACCCAGACTCTCGCAGATTTTACCCCTACTGTGATGGACAGAGAACCAGCTTCAACCAATCTAACCCCAACCCCAGCAGATAGTAACCCAGTTCCTGTTGACACAACACCATCTCCACCACAGAGCTCCCAAACAAGAGTAGTTAGTAAGGTAGCAGTGCCCAAAGCGCCAGTACTACCACGGCGAACCCCAACTCCACCAGTTAGTACACCTATTCCAGTGGAGGAAGCACAACCATCCATTCATAGTTTAGCATCTATCACATTTGATGTTGTTAAATCCTATGTGCGTATCTTCCCATCATGGAAATATTATATTGAAGATGAAGGAAAATGCCAGTTGCGGGTGTTTGTCCAGGAGTTATATGTAAGTAATGTTATTCATGGCAATTACTTTGCTTTCTCCCATGCATTCTACCTCCATGATGGTTATAATACATCAATTTTTCCCATCTTTCTCTATAGAGAAGGACCGATTTGGAAACTCGGGACGAGGTAACCTGTGCTAATACCTCTGCTATCTTCAAGAATGCTTGGTGGCGGCGGAATTACCTGAAGAAAACATACTTCACTAGCAAAGAAACTCATCAAATTCCCTTACATTCTACTGAGACACATTTACTGGATGATGACTGGGAACGCCTTGTTCTTTACTGGTCCCGGACCAAGAATGTGGTAAAGTCTATGAGCTCATTTTATTTTAAGTACTATATGCTAGCGTCTTACTGTATTATGTTCATGTTCATGTAGAACAAGTGCTTAAACCTAAAGAACAACTGTTCTCATTTAAGATTCCTTTGCTACCGTGCATACTGCTTTGCTCTTGTATCACTGTATTTACTCATACAAACTTATTTTTAAATTGAACGATCCAATGGAAACTCCAATGGCACAACTGGTATGTTTACGCATGTTTCTTTAACAGGTTTGCTCTCATAAATAGCTCTGTTGATTATAATTTCAATTGTGTATACAGTTGACTTCTCATATCATGCACATTACTAGCATCATAACAGGGCCAATAGTGTTGTTGTACATGTAGACCCATGGTACCCACCTGAAATATTGTTGTGTCGTGTAGTTTCCCACGCTTTGTATTCTTTCACTGCTGCTTTCTCTTGAACTGATATGATTTGAACCGTGTCTCTATTTTGATTTGGCAAGACAACGCACTGACCATAGGACATAAATATATGTTTGTTTGATGCTTTTATAATGTACTACTTTGCAAGAGAAGACCTGGTAGTTTAATCTTGTCCACACTGGTTCACCGAAATGAGTTTCATATACTAGTACATGCTAAACCTGTTATGTGTCTTCTTGTTTCCTCTTTTAGAATGCTGACAAAACATTGGGGAAGAGTGCCTTATTAAGCAATGATAAAGGAAGTAATGAAGATAAGGTTCAAGATCGTGAGACATCCTTGTTGGTCTCCAACAAAGCTGATAAAACAGCTAAGGAAAGCAATCTTGAAAACAGTGAGGCAACCCCAAAGTCCTGTCTTGGTTTACTGTTCGAGTTACTTGCCACTACCACTTCAAACTCATTGTCCGAATCAATTCAGTTTCTTGAGTCTCAACTACAAGATAAAAGACATCGATCAGCTGTGCTGTGACAAGAAGCGGAAGGACTGCAGAAGTCGCTGGAGCATTCAGATGCATACTTTCTGGTGCAACAGCAAGCGTTGGAGGATTTTAGCACCAAACGGGACAAAGCTAATAAGCTTGCTAAGATTATTGCCAGCATGGTGGATACCCAGGACAATGTTTCTTGAGCTCTTCTGAAGTCGTTTCACTTATGGACTTGTTTTGCTGCCGCGTTTATTTGCACTGGTGGCCAATTTTGACGGCCAGTGTATGTAATATGCTGTTTTGTTCCCTATATTTGCACTGGCACCGAACTTTGATGCCCAGTGGATGTAATATATGTAATAGCTGTAATAGGCTAGCGTTAGTTGCTTGCTTAGTTATTTCCTTATGATCTTGTTTAGTTGTTTGCTTGTAGTCACTGCAGTTCTTTTTCCGCGTTTTCTAGTGGCCACAATAACCTATTTTTGGTAACAAGGCCACAATAATCATGGCAACACACAGACTGTTGTAACCATGTGCCTACTGCGGGCCGTATGATCAATGGGCCTTCTACGGGCCGTAGGATCCATGGATTTTCTATGGGCCGTATGATCCATCACTAGTGCGCGTCGGTCCTAAACAAACGGTTTTTAACCCCTTTCCGCTACGGCATTTGGGGCCATCACCAAGTGAGTGTGTGCGATAGGGTGTCCTTCCCACACGACCCAGAAACCGTCAATGATATGGAGCAGTGATCCGGAGGGCTTCCAAAATGTCTGATGCAGCACACACTAAATTCTTTCGCACGTGTGGTATCGGTGATTAAGAGTTTCTTATGAAGTAGTGAAACCATATGGTCTGTCGTAATGAACCATTTGGGAAAGAGCATGTAAGGAACACGGGCCAACATATGAAGTGTGTGTGATTTGTGCCCCATCATACACAAGTTTTCTGCGTAACCCGTCGCCCATGCTAGAATCCAGCGCACACGTTTGCCAACAATTACCGTCTGCGATAATGTTCTATCACAAACGGTTCAGGAGCCCCTTCGCACACACACAAGTGTTGTAGACCGTTTGTGATTTGTTGGGTAACACCGACGGTTGCCGCAAGAGTGACGTGTGCTTTTCGTTTGGGATCTCACACGTTTCCTGAAAAAATTACGACTGAGATTGTATTTTGCATTGGGCACGGTTTACTCCTAGTTCTCATGTGCAATAACGCGATATCACAAACGGTTCCAGAGACCCTACACACACGTAGTAGCGCTACAAATCGTTTGTGATCTACTGTGTATCACCGACGGTTCTGCTACGATTGACGTATACTTTCCGATGTGGATCGCACACACTCATTTAGTTGAACCGTGTGCGGAGCAATTGCCAGGTTAAAACAAAAATATCCCATTTTGAATCGGCACGCAAAAGGCAAATTCGCCACAATATTCAATTGAAAAAATAAACAAGAATATCCCATTTTGAATCGGCACGCAAAAAGAAAATTCGCCACAATATTCAATTGAACAAATAGTGTCCACAGGAAGAACATTCATCGGATTTCACAACAATTGCAATTGAACATATGGTAGCTAAATTCCAATGATTTCTCCACACATATATGCATTACATGATTAATCATAGTGTACGAAATACGAAGACCTCATCAGATGGAAAACAATGGATCCATGCGTTTTTATGTTTAGCGGCTAAATCTTACTCAATGTTTCAGGAGAACGCATGCTGAAATCTTCATTATCACTAGTGGGATTGATGTAGTGATCCAGGAAGAAGTCGCTGATAAATCTCCAAACCATTAGCAATTCACCAGCCGGGAGCGGTTCAGGGGTCCTCGGTTTTAAGATGAGCTACAGTATTTTTAAGATCAGAATGTGCCATATGAGTGGAGTAGAAGATATTAATTAAGATAGACTTACTGGTACTAATTCGCGAGGATCGTCATAACTATCAGCAGATTTGTAGATGGAGATCATGTGTCTGCAAACATGGTATTCACAAAGGTTGGTCCCTGCTTCTATCTAAGGAGACTTAGATTTTTTGTACAAAATTAGTCATCTATTTGTCCTGTTAGGAACAACCTAACCGGTGTTAGATGTATTATTTTTTCTTTGGACAAAATAGAAAGAGGTTTATTTAGAAGCTTGAACATTTTACTAGCGTAAGGAAAGGTATTTGCAGACTGTTGGATAAATTTTCTGAAAATAACGGATTTCGGTGTGTTACCAGAGAAACAATCCCGTGCTGCATAGGTTGTTCCATCTTGAACAGGTTCCCTGGTTTAGTTTTCCACAATGCGAACACACTGCAAATGATGATGAATTTTGACAACATCAATTATTGAACCAGATATGAATGCAAATTAATTTCAACATCATAGAATTCAATAGCTATCCAAGAATTGCTAAACATGCGTCAGATCCTGAGCGTCTGTTGACTCTCTGAGAGAATCGATGTAGTAAATTGTGTTCTTGTTTGAAACAATGAATACCAATATCCAGTGATTGCTACATATTAAGAAAGCCATGAACTTACGAATGATGTCGAAATCTGAAAGACAACCAGTGTATGCGTGGTTGTTTACTTGACTTACCGTTCATGATATGACCAGAGAAATGATTCTGCATGGGTCGTGTTTTCAAAGATACGGACGACCGTGTTAACGGCTCAGTCCCGTCGGTCCTTACCATCTAATGCCGTGTCATTTGCTAATGCAGGATATATGAAATACACACTCTACCTTTTTCTTCCCGCGCATTCAATCCCCTGAGAGGAATAAAATGCAGTTAGTTGTTTATCCCCTGAGAGGAACAAAATCACGCATCTAACAAGAGTGGCATCGAGCACGTTGAAGTTGAAGAAGAGATGTAACTCCTCGAAACTCAAATTGATGGAACCAGCATCGTGTCGGAAATGATCTCTGTTGTAGTGGACTAGCAAACCATGATGACCTTCTGATATTTGATCCATGCAATATTCATGTAACTCGCGGCAACTGGAGCTGCACTCATCAAAGTATTCACCAACAAGAAATGGCTGGCCATGGACGTAATTGCGTGCTTGAAGTACGGCTGGTTTACTTTTAGCAAGAAACAATTCTACTTGCTCATCATCCATGGCGTCATAAATAATATTACTCCCCGATTCGAACAAGCTGCTATTAATTTGGTTCTGGGCGATGAGTGCTTTAAGTAAGAGGCAGTCGTTCTCTTTCCTCTTCACTCTCCCGCTGCGTTTCCTCGTGGGTGTAGCCTTTTTGACCACTTCCTTCTTCGTACTTGAAGCATTTCTAGCAAAACGTCTGGTTGGCTGCAAGGTAGACTGCTGAGCAGACGGTGAAGCTTGGACGGACTGCTTAGCAGACGGTTTATCTATGTCGAACCGTGAAATTTGGCGGTGGTCTTTGTGGCGGACTCTTTGGGCTATAGGAGCAGAGGCATCGGATGCTGACCATGCATTGAAGCTATGTCGGGTTTACGAGCAGGTGGTCCCAACTTGTCGGTGTCTTTGAGGAGGCCGTGCCAACGCGTTGGTTTCTTGAGGAGGAAGTGCCGACGCATTGGTATCTTGATCACGGCGCTGCGGACCGGCGGTGATGAGTAGTCGGTTCTGGACCTACAGACTGCGTGGCAGGCAGTTCCGAAGCATCAGGCTCCTTAGCAGTCTGTTCAACCAGGTTGGTCTGCTGAGCATGTGCTGCAGCTGGGTCTCCCCCCGCTGCTTCAGTGGCCGACATCTAAACCGGTGGTGCGTCATCAGCAGTTGTAGGCCCTGGCTGCTTTGGGGCGGAGGATGACATGGCCTGTACGCCACAAAGTCGGGCCGGCTGATCACAGGTTGATGCATCAACCCGCGAGAGCTGCTATGGCAAGGAGAGCATCACCGGTTGAGGGGCGACAGTGGTTGCTCTTGGCGGAGGAATCTCATCGATGAACTCTGTTTCCTTTCGTGGCCACTGGATGTGATGTAACAGTGTTTATTCCAAGGTCCTTTGCTCATCAAAGTCTCCTACGACATTCTTTAGGGCAAATTCATAGAATCCAGACTTTACTTCAGTCACATAGCACTTCACACAGCCTGGCTTCAATGGCACATTGTCCAAGAAGAGGCCATCTTCCAAGAAGGGTGGGCAAACCTAGGTTGTTGCACATTTTAATGTACCTTCATAATGTGTAAGCACGCTCTTCAGTCTATCTTTCATTCCAGATAGATCAGATATAGCATCATCACGAGCAGCTGCAGTCTCAGTGTTGCACAACTACTGTTGTGCAGTGTTGTCGCACAATAAGCAGCATCCTCCATGCCCGCCTCCCCTTCCATCTGCTGGCTATCTGTCAGTGTTAGAGTCTTCTGCATCATCATTGACTCCTCAACATCCTTTCGAACAACCGGCTAAATCTCCTTCTTCAACCTTTCATACAATGCATTCTGCTTCATTTCACTACTTGCTTTTTTCATGTTGAGCCTCTCTTCTTTGCTAAGTATGAAAGCCCTCTTGTGCGGGACATTAACACCTATACCCCTTGCACGGCTAGGGGGCTCTTTTGTATCCAGAGCAATGGACATAATGTCACATGGCCCTGAGTTCTTGTAGAACCTTCCAGGGATCTTGGAAGCCTCTAACATCACTTCATACAGTTTGGCGTCACGTGCGTTTTCAAAGTAATAAGTTCCGTCATCACGCCTCTTTGCACATGCCCGCGAGTAGCCTCTGGCGTGTTCGCCCCTGATTTCACTACAGGATGGATTCCCACCCGCTGCTACTGGTTCTTTTTCCTCCTGTTCCCATATCAGTCTCATGTCGTAGTATCCTACGACACCCATACGGTGGGGGTGTATGTTCTTCTTCTGATGTTCTGATTGCTTGAAACTCTTCTCAGCAAACTCTTTAGTTGCCCTGACCCTTTTGAATTCTCCCCATTCTGCCTTTGTAATTTGGGGGTATGCGGGGGTTGGGTCCTTACCTTCACTCAAGTACTTCTTGTACATCACGTGCTTCCAGTTTCTCCAAGCATCCCTAGCCTTCTTCAGTGCAGCGTGTTCCAAGTTGTTAGTTTTATGCTTATCCTCCTTTACTCAGTAAAGGAGGATAAGCATAAAATTAACAACTTGGTATCATGCTTTCTAAACATGCCATGCAAAAATTTAGAAAATGTAAGACTAATTTGTTAAGTTTGTGTGACTCGGGCGCCCATGATATGTAAATAGGCAGTAACTTATTGGACCAAATACAACTTATATGTCGTAAGGAAGGTAGATAATGAACATATATACGCTCTCCGCTATTTTGTAGCATATTACTGAACAAAATTGGAAGAGGGATTGCGAGGAAATATGCCTCACCGCGATGGAGAGCAGTAACTGTAACATCCCAAAATTCTAAATTTTAAAATGTTATAGTAAATAGATAGATTTAATTGATTCTTTGATTGATTGAGTGAAATTCGAAACTTCCTGAAAGTTAAATGAGAGGGAATAAAAGGACTTTCCCAAACTTTCATTTTGCATGTTATGATCTCCGTGAATTCAAATTATTTTCACCACAAAACCCTGGAGAGAAGATGACAGGACTTCTTCCATTTTATTTAAATGACAAGGGGTGTTGAAAATATTTGAATTTTATTTGGAAAATATTTCCAACCCAGGAACTTTATGCAACTCAATGATTTTCACGAGCGAAGATAAAATGACTTCTTCAAAACATATGAAATATGAGTTGGGAGTTTCAAAGAATTAAATTCAAAGTTCTTTTGAATTTATTTTCAATTTGGAGTTATTTGAGTTTTATTCAAATTATTTTTCTCCAAAAATAAAATATATGGAAAATAGGGTAACATGATTCCCTACATCAAAAAATTGGAGAGAAATAAATTTGAATTAATTTTGGTATTTCTAAAATGATTTTTATTGGATTTTATTGTAGAAGTAGCACTGTTTGAATTTTCTTGAATGTTATTTGGTACTAGAGAAATGTTCATGTTGTAGAAAATATTTTTCTGAAAATTTTGATATATAATATGCCTATATATAATTTTACGTTTATTTTCGTTATTCCGGTTTTCCTTCTATTTCTATTTAAAAAAACTGTACATGCGGCCCATATTTATTTGTCGCCTACATGCGCAGTATAGTAGCTTCTCGCGCCCCATTGTTTTTTTCTCTCTTAAATAGGCCAGGGCCAGCCAGCCTTTCCTTTTCAGATTTTATTTTCCTTTGGCAAAAAAAATGCAGCATGTACGCGTGTGGCCGGCCGATGGGCTTTAGGCCCGTGCGAGGCGTTAGCCTTTTTCTCCTCTGTTTCGTTTAATTACGTCTACGTTTACTCCCACATTGCCTAGCCTTTGACTCCTAAACCTCTTTTCCACCTATAAATATAGACCCATAGAGCCTTCAAAAATCATCCGATTTGGCTTAAATTAATATTTTGGTTTGAGTAGACTCATTTAAGAAAAAAGAAATTCTCCTTTCCGGCGCGACTTCTGGAAATTGTCAATAATTAGATTACTAATTAGTCTCTGTATTTATACATTAGACCTAAAATTCATTTAGCCATAGCTATTTTTCTTCCGTAAAATAACTTGGCCTTGATTTTTCAAATAGCCATAACTTTTTACTCGTTCATCCAAATTAGATGAAACCAACGCCCACTTCTTCGTTACGATCTCCTCTATCCAGTAATCTAACTCAAACATGTTTTGGAAAGTTTAAAATTTGAATTAGATCAGATTTGAATTTGAACTTTGTTTGATCATAACTTGAGTTTTATAACTTCGATTTAGTCGATCCTTTTTGCAAATCGAAGCTCTTGAACTAAAATTTATGATAAGGCCAAATTCACATAATTTTGGTACTATTAGAAATTGTTTTATGTTGCAAGAGTTATTTGCTTGGTTTTGATGTTTCCCGAATTGTTTTCTTCATTCTTTCCGATCTTTTGAGTGATTGCTTATGTGTGGTTACTATTGCTTGCTTACGATAGATTGACCGGAGTGTAACGAGTAGAACTATCAAGAGTTATGAGTGCGAATCATCTTCATCAACATTGCAGGCAAGTTCACACTTTGATCATATCCCTTTTCATACCCAGTTTTATGCATTAGATCAATCCTCAAACATTGCATGATTAGGATCTAATTAAACTGTGGGTTTTGGGAAAGTAGTTGAGGTAGTACCTATTACCTGTTTTATTATCAAACCCTTGGGAGTTACTTCTACGTTTGCTTATTATGCCATGCTATGCTAGTAGACGTGGATTGGGGGAGTGTATCCATGACAGATGTGAGATTTTAATTAATGGTTTATTTAAGGTGGCAACTTAAACACACATATGGGTGGATTGAGGTACCTGGGTATTTCAGGATTGCCTGTTTCTTTTTGGACCGCCACCCAGGGATCATGAGATTATTCATGCTAGAAACTTCCATGTGCAGCCACAAGCTACTATGGGCTCTAGCATAGTTGACTAAGTCGTGCGAACTCTTACAGTGGTAGACTAGCATATGTAGGGGATGTAGGTTGGTACGGTCTACCCGTTCGCAAGGTGCTAGCGCTTCTGAAAGACTATGTCTCGGTCATCCGTTTCTCAAACACCATGTAGTGCGAGAATCCCAACGGAGGAGATCGAGTCTTGTGGGGAAAAGTGCACAAACCTCTGCAGAGTGTATCAAACTAATCATGGTTAGCCGTGTCCCCGGTTATGGACATCTTGAGTATCTAGTACTTGGATTATCACGTGAATCTCATCATGTTACTTTAAATAATTTTGTCAGGTTAATGATGATATTTTTAATTCGGATTGAGAATGCTGTCAACCATTCTCAATGTTTAACAACCACCATGATAGTTAAATAAAATTTATTCCTTTGCAGTAGGGAAAAATTGGCTTTTCGCAAAAACTATAACCATACCGCCTTCCACCAGCCAAATATGCATGTAGTGATAGCCTTTATTCATCATTGCTCTATGGTGTGAATTTGCCAGTACATTCAATGTACTGACCCTTTGTGGCTGCAACGTCTCATGTTGCAGGATCTTACGACGAGTAAGTGATACATTAGGTTTACGATTTCTACACTCAACTTTGCCGTTGGTGTTGATGGGAATCCACAACCTTGTTACTTCCGCTTTTTGGATTGAGGTAATAGTATTTACGTTACTTTATACATGTGATTTACCTCTGTTATAAATCCTCGAATACTGTGTGTGTCAGCATACCGATCCAGGGATGACACTTCAGCACAGAGACTTGATCCATTCGGGTCGGGTCACTACAGTAACTAACAGGCTTCTTAATGCAAACATGGCCGGACCACAGGAGAGGCGAGGGTTAGTGCATCGGTATGCTCGAGGGTGGCTGGCGAGCAAACGAAGACGATGAAGCGCAGGCCGCCGCATGTTGGGAACGGCAATGGAGGTAGGCTTGACGCCGAAGAGCGGGCACACGGCCGGGTTGAGCACGGCGGCGCCGAAGAGGGTTCTACTGTGGATCTGGGGGAGGGGGAGCTAGTGAAGGGGATTGGGTGGACTAGTTGAGTGAAACGCAGGCGGACGGTGGGGGTGTTGGGGACTCCGAGTGTTGGCGGCATAGGTGAAAAGGGTGAAAAATATCCCGGTAGCCACGCGCGCGGAAAGGCCTATGCAAACGGTTGCCTCTAAGCGCTCATGTGCACAAACAGAATAATTTCGTTTGAAATGAAGACGTACTAATTTTGAAATAAAGACGTGAGTTAATCATTTCACCTCTAAATTTTTCCCACGTAAAAATCACAATTTTACCACGGGTTTGATTAGCTGGCGCATTTCAGGTATCGTTAGCTATATTTAAGACAATTTTTGCCATTTACCGTGCACGTTGGCATATAAATCAATTCCTAGCCGGACTGCATTTCCTATCGAAAGGGATGAGGATTGTCGTCCGATATGGGAGCATCCAACGGTGCAGACGTACGATCCGTGGGGTTTGGGTTCTGGCCAATCAGAATGCACGACTCAGATCGCGCGCGCAGCAAGGGGGGCATCGGCCATGGTTTGGTAGGCACACTGCTTTCTTGTGTGAATGTGTGCTATTTGAAAACATTTGTTTTGGGAGGGGCTATTTGAAAACATTTACATGCGTTGTCGAAAGGGATAAGGATCGCCGTTCGATCAAGGAGAATCCAACGTTGCAGACATACGATCCATGGGGTTTGGGTTCTGGCCAATCACAAAGCACGACTCAGGTCGTGCGTGTGGCAGATGGGTGGGGGTGCATCGACCACGGTTTAGTGGACACACGGCTTTTGTGAGTGAACCGTGTGCTCTTTGAAAACATTTACATTATTACATAACGTCATATTTTTGTTCAAATGAAAACATGAGTTCATCGTTTCGCCTCCAATTTTTTTCCACGATAAGAAATCACGAGTATAGTGGAGAGTGTCATATACTAGTATCATGAATATACAATATATATGATACTAGTGTATGCTATTACCTTTAATTAATTATAGCGCATAGTATAATACATAGAGTATGGTATCATATTTATTGCCATGCATGACACAAATTAGCATCGCATTTAACATGATGCGGTATCTACCTATATGTTACTCTAACCCTCTCTATATATATATTTGATTCTTTGCCACATGAACATACTTGCTATTTCCGAGTGCATGCATCGTCAGCTATGATACAATCACTATGGCCAGCCTTTTATGGTGGGGAGTATCATATTTTATATATATATATATATATATATATATATATATATATATATGTAAAACTGTATCTACCATAGCTTGTCACGGAACTAGTTAAGGGTCGCTAAAGTTTTAACTGTTTAAAAGTTATCAAAAAATATGAAATAAATATGGGAGCATCTCTCTAGTGCAGTGGTATGCTCGAGGGTGGCTGGCGAGCAAACGAAGACGATGAAGCGCAGGCCACCGCATGTTGGGAACGGCAATGGAGGTAGGCTTGACGCCGAAGAGCGGGCACACGGCCGGGTTGAGCACGACGGCGCCGGAGAGGGTTCTGCTGTGGATCTGGGGGAGGGGGGAGCTAGCGAAGGGGATTGGGTGGACTAGTTGAGTGAAACGCAGGCGGACGGTGGGGGTGTTGGGGAATCCGAGTGTTGGCGGCATAGGTGAAAAGGGTGAAAAATATCCCGGTAGCCGCGCGCGCGGAAAGGCCTATGCAAACGGTTGCCTCTAAGTGCTCATGTGCACAAACAGAATAATTTCGTTTGAAATGAAGACGTACTAATTTTGAAATGAAGACGTGAGTTAATCATTTCACCTCTAAATTTTTGCCACGTAAAAAAATCACAATTTTACCACGGGTTTGATTAGCTGGCGCATTTCAGGTATCGTTAGCTATATTTAAGACAATTTTTGCCATTTACCGTGCACGTTGGCATATAAATCAATTCCTAGCCGGACTGCATTTCCTATCGAAAGGGATGAGGATTGTCGTCCGATCTGGGAGCATCCAACGGTGCAGACGTACGATCCGTGGGGTTTGGGTTCTGGCCAATCAGAATGCACGACTCAGATCGCGCGCGCAGCAAGGGGGGGCATCGGCCATGGTTTGGTAGGCACACGGCTTTCTTGTGTGAATGTGTGCTATTTGAAAACATTTGTTTTGGGAGGGGCTATTTGAAAAAATTTACATGCGTTGTCGAAAGGGATAAGGATCGCCGTTCGATCAAGGAGAATCCAACGTTGCAGACATACGATCCGTGGGGTTTGGGTTCTGGCCAATCACAACGCACGACTCAGGTCACGCGTGTGGCAGAGGGGTGGGGGTGCATCGACCACGGTTTAGTGGACACACGGCTTTTGTGAGTGAACCATGTGCTCTTTGAAAACATTTACATTATTACCTAACGTCATATTTTTGTTCAAATGAAAACATGAGTTCATCGTTTCGCCTCCAATTTTTTTCCACGGTAAGAAATCACGAGTATAGTGGAGAGTGTCATATACTAGTATCATGAATATACAGTATATATGATACTAGTGTATGATATTACCTTTAATTAATTATAGCGCATAGTATAATACATAGAGTATGGTATCATATATAGATCATATTTATTTCCATGCATGACACAAATTAGCATCGCATTTAACATGATACAGTATCTACCTATATGTTACTCTAACCCTCTCTATATATATTTAATTCTTTGCCACATCAACATACTTGCTATTTCCGAGTGCATGCATCGTCGGCTATGATACCATCACTATGGCCAGCCTTTTATAGTGGGGAGTATCATATTATATATATATATATATAGGTAAAACTGTATCTACCATAGCTTGTCACAGAACTAGTTAAGGGTCGCTAAAGTTTTAACCGTTTAAAAGTTATCAAAAGATATAAATAAATATGGGATTGTCAAAATATGCATCTATGTGTCCTCGGCAAAAATAATAAGCATTTCAGCTCAATGCGACATAAATATATACTGAACTATTTGTTTTTTGTCCAGGACACATACATTCATATATTTTTAATCCCTCCGTGGGATCATGTTATAGTATACATGTGTTGGTTTAGTATTTTTTTGAGAATTTTTGAGAATTTTTGCACTGTTGAAACCCTTAACTACTTCTGTGGTAAGCACTTGTAGAAAATCCTACTCCTATATATATATATATATATATATATATATATATATATATATATATATATATATACACGTACCTTCATAGTGCATATATAGTATCATAGAGTAGTATATATGATAGATGACCGTATTTATGGCCATGCATGACACAAAGTAGTATAGCATTTATTTTACATATATATATATATATATATGTTATGTATCTACCTATGTTACTGCTTGTTTGCCACATCATCATATTTTCTATTCCCGAGTGCATGATGTCGGCTATGATACCCCCACTATGGCCAACCTAATAAGGCTAGTCATAATATGGGAGTATCAAGCGGTATGATGCATGCAAACTAGACTTTTTGGATGATATGGCACACAGTTAAATAGGGAAAGAGAGGGTGTGGTATGATACGTCTCCAACGTATCTATAATTTTTTATTGTTCCATGCTATTATATTATCTGTTTTGGATGTTCAATGGGCTTTATTGTGCACTTTTATATTATTTTTGGGACTAACTTACTAAACGGAGGCCCAATGCAAATTGCTGTTTTTTTGCCTATTTCGGTGTTTCACAGAAAAGGATTATGAAACGGAATCCAAACATAATGAAACCTTCGCGAGGATCATTTTTTGGAACAAACGCAATCCAGGAGACTTGGAGTGGACGTGAAGGAAGCAACGAGGCGGCCACGAGGTAGGAGGGCATGCCCAGGGGGTAGGCGCGCCCCCACCCTCGTGGGCCCCTCGTGGCTCCACCGACCTACTTCCTTCGCTTATATATACTCTTATACCTTGAAAACATCCAGGAGCACCACGAAACCGTATTTCCACCACCGCAACCTTCTGTACCCGTGAGATCCCATCTTGGGGCCTTTTTCGGCGCTACGCCGGAAGGGGAATCGATCACGTAGGGCTTCTACATCAACACCATAGCCTCTTTGGTGATGTGTGAGTAGTTTACCACAGACCTTCGGGTCCATAGTTATTACCTAGATGGCTTCTTCTCTCTCTTTGGATCTCAATACAAAGTTCTCCTCGATTCTCTTGGAGATCTATTCGATGTAATACTTTTTGCGGTGTGTTTGTCGAGATCCGATGAATTGTGGGTTTATGATCAAGATTATCTACGAACAATATTTGGTTCTTCTCTGAATTCTTATATGTATGATTTGATATCTTTGCAAGTCTCTTCGAATTATCAGTTTGGTTTGGCCTACTAGATTGATCTTTCTTGCAATGGGAGAAGTGCTTAGCTTTGGGTTCAATCTTGCGTGTCCTTTCCCAAAGGATGTTAGGGCGTAAAGGCATGTATTGTATTGTTGCCATCGAGGATAAAAAGATGGAGTTTATATCATATTGCTTGAGTTTATCCCTCTACATCATGTCATCTTGCTTAATGCGTTACTCTGTTCTTATGAACTTAATACTCTAGATGCATGCTGTATAGCGGTCGATGTGTGGAGTAATAGTAGTAGATGCAGAATCGTTTCGGTCTACTTGTCATGGACGTGATGCCTATATACATGATCATGCCTAGATATTCTCATAGCTATGCACTTTTCTATCAATTGCTCGACAGTTATTTGTTCACCCACCGTAGAATTTGCTATCTTGAGAGAAGCCACTAGTGAAACCTATGGCCCCCAGGTCTATTTTCCATCAGATAAGTTTCCGATCTATTTTATTTTGCAATCTTTACTTTCCAATCTATACCATAAAAATACAAAAAATATTTATCTTATTATCTCTATCAGATCTCACTTTTGCAAGTGGCCATGAAGGGATTGACAACCCCTTTATCACGTTGGTTGCAAGGTTCTTATTTTTTGTGCAGGTACTAGGGATTTGCGTGTAACCTCCTACTAGATTGATACCTTGGTTCTCAAAAACTAAAGGAAATACTTACGCTACTTTGTTGCATCACCCTTTCCTCTTCAAGGGAAAACCATCGCATGCTCAAGAGGTAGCATGGTATCATATCATGATACCATATCATATTAAATGTTGTACTACTTTGTGTCATGCATGGCAATTAATAAGGCAACCTAAGATACTAACTTATGATACTATGCATGCACGCATTATGGAGGTATTGCCGATCATATACTAGTACTCCCTCCTTTCCAGTTTATAGGGCTCATCTCAAAAAGTTTGATTTTCCATTTTATAAGTCTCAATTCTATGACTTACCATCACATGTTCAAATTTCAAGGTGTATTAAATCACTGCATGCAAGGATGAGGAAAAAACTCACCAATGCATGTAGAAGTTCTTGGTCATTAAGTGGTCATGCATTCATGTGGTGTAATTAATGCATCGGTTTACACAATTTTTTGAGAAAAACGAGAGTACTAATTAAGTACTTTTGCAAACTACGTAATTAATTCTACCATTCAATATCTACCTTGGTTGAAGAGATTTTCAAATTAAGCCCTATAAACCGGAAAGGAGGGAGTATCATGCATATATACTCCCTCCTTCCCGGTTTATAGGCTTATCTCAAAATTTTAGTTTTTCCATTTTATAAGGATCAATTTGGTTGTTCCCCATCACATGTCCAGATTCCAAGGTGCATTAAATCATTGCATGCAAGTATATATTAAGAGAAAGTTGACCAATGCATGTACTTTATATGCATGCATGTATTGCAATTAATACATTGGAAAACATAATTTTTTGAGGAAAACAAAAGCATTAATTGGGTGTTCTTTGCAAACTACAAAAATTATTCCACCACTCACCATCTACCTTGGTTGGTGAGATTTTTGAAATGAGCCCTATAAGGCTGGTTGTAATGGGGAGTATCATATACTAGTATCATGCATATGATAGTGTATGATAGTACTTCTGTAATGCATAGAGTTAGTATCTTAGGTTGCCTTATTAATTGTCATGCATCACACAAAGTACTAGTACAACATTTAATATGACACGGTATCATGATATCATACCACACCTTGTCTTTCCTCATTTAATTGTGTGCCACATCATCCAGAAAGTCTAGTTGGCATGCATGATACCGCTTATGACACTACCATTACAACCAGCCTAAACCGGAAAGGAGGGAGTATGAGATTAGCCACAATGGAGAGTAACATACACATATCCCTAGACTTTGTTACTACCTTCATAGTGGGTAGTAACATAAGTGTAGTGTCATGCAAAGCTTCATTTATTAGGTTATAGACTCATATTGCATTTGGACATGTGATGTTACAGTAGCTAGCTAAGTTACTGAAACTATCTCTCTCCTCATTAACTTATTGCCACATAAGCAAGTTTGCTGAGTTGGAGTTGATGTTACTGCTGAAGTTACTCCCACTGTGGCTTGTATGATACTAGCTAGCTAGTCGTCTATGATATACTAGCTAGCTACCTCACTAAGAGCATGGATAATAATACATCCAAGGGTCGGCTATAAGAAGTTGCCATGTCATATACAGCCAACCTCTTAGCGGGCATGTACAATAATAAATTTTAAATACGTACTAGTTTATGAATAGTTGGCCCACCTTACATCCTCACAAAGTGTCTTGGGTCTCATGTTGTAGCTGGCTCTACTAACCAACAGCCTGCTTCTGTTCTCTTTCCTCCAACTAATAAGCACATATATATTATTCTATTCCTTATAGCCTTCTTAGACTACCCACAGTGGGAGTAACATAGGTAGTAACATCGCACGTATCTAGATAAAATAGATTATGTGGCAAGCAATAAATAAAGAAAGAGAGGAAAGTGGTAACATAGCTAGTTACTATAGTATGAGTACATCACACATCTCAAGGCAAGATGAGTCTATAGCCTAATAAATGAAGTGTTGCATGTTACTACACATATGTTACTCCCCACTATAGAGGTAGTAACATAGACTAGTAACATTCTATGTTACTACCCATTGTGGCTAGTCTTATGTCACTCTATTGTGTACTTGCTCTAATGCATAGTATCATAGAGTAGCTAGTATCATATGCAGTAATTTATTTATATTGTCATGCATGAGACATAGTAGCATAGCATTTATTATGATACGATTTCATTATATGATACTTAACCCCCTCTTTCTTCATTTAATTAATTCTATGACAGCTCATCAGAATTGCCTAGTTGGCATGCATGATACTAGCTATGATACCCCCTTACTATCGGCCTAGCAAAGAAGGTGTACAGATCATTTGCGCATCGCTTTGTGAGTTTTCATCCGTTTGTTCGAGAAGCGGGGAGAAGTTTCAAACATTTCGTCCGTGCGGTGTGGCCACTAGCGTAGGCTTAGTTGGTATTTTAGTTACAGGAAATTCAGATGGAGTTTGGACATCAGTAAAATCGATGTGTGCCCGTGGCATGCTCTCACGACACCGTGGAAAAAAATTGGCAAAGTTTGGCACAAGTTTTGATGACCGCTCCTTCCAAACCGGAGCATCTCACATGAATGTTCATGGTTTTCCAAAAGGAGACGTGTCAATTCAAACTCCTGGGGCCGGTGACTTCATCGCGGCCTCATACAAATTTCCACGGTACGCAATCACCATTATACCATGGGTTTGATTTTCTAGCGCATTTCAGGTATCGTGAGCTATATTTAAGACATTTTTTGAGATTAACGTGCATTTTCTGCATAAAAATAAAATTACAACCGGAACTGCATGTGTCGTCGAAAGGGATGAGGATCACCGTTCGATCTGGGAGCATCCAACGGTGCAGACATATGATCCGTGGGGTTTGGGTTCTGGCCAATCAGAAAGCACGACCCAGATCGTGGGCGGGGTGGCGGGGTTTTGTCGGCACACAACATTCATCAACGAACCGTGTGCTATTCACAAACAAGATTGCATATTTTTGTTCACACATACTGTAGTGAGATCAATTGAGTGTGCTCCCTCTACGATATAATAATAATAATAATAATAATAATAATAATAATAATAATAATAATAATAATATTAACAAAAAAACAGTTGTATTCATTGCCTGAGCTGACAGCATATCAAGGTCAACATATTAACGGTTCTTACATCAACAGAAAACCGGGCATAACTCACAAATTCAGTACACACAACAGTTCTAAATTGAACGAATTAAGTTGCAGGCTAGGCCTAAAGACTAGTCTTACGGCTTGATTCCCATGTACATGGGGGAACTAGGATCATTAAGTTGACCCCGAGTGAACTTGGGGTTTTTGATGATTTTACGCTGCTCTGTTGCACGAGTCCGTGATCCCTTGGCTGGCAACTCATCAAATTCATGATACTCATCCTCGTCGGCAACATCGTCGACACCCAATACCCTTTTCTTCCCATGCATCGCTAAATGGCCGTTCTTATGCAAGGGGTCTTCCACAAAGAAAATCTGGGTAGCATCACTGGCAAGAATGAATGGGTCCGCGTGATATGCCATCATTGTCCTGTTAACACAGGTCTTCCTGTACTCATCAATCCTTACCTGACCAAGAGGGCTCCATGCACACCTGAATAATGCCACCTTAACTTTCACATAGTCAAGCTCCCAAATCTCTTTGATGGTTCCATAGTATACCCTTTTATCAACTTCATTTATATTCATGCATTATATTCGAACAAAGCTGTTCTGATACGAGGTCTTCTGATCACGTTCCTCGGTGTAGAACATGTATCCATTTATGTCACAGGCTTGGTATGTCAACACCATAGGTGATGGCTTTTGTGCCAACCACGTAGCAATGTCATCGATGGATCCTTGTGCAAAACGATTCTTCAGCCATTCGGCGTAGTTCTTAGTGTGCTCCTTCATCTCCACATCTAGTGATGGCACCATTGGTAAGAATCTTTGGCATATCTCCACCAAATGTTGTTCGGCATAAGCAATGAGAACTGGGCTCTTAAGCAGTACTATCAAATGGGCTTTCTCTACCAATTCTCCGGGTGCAGCCATTTGTGTGCCAGCAAGGACTGGCTTACCTTTCAGCCTTCCCTCGTGGCGAGAGATGGGCAAACCTATAGGTCTTTGTTTCATGTATTCGGTGCAAAACTCAACCACCTCCTCCGTGGTATAACCATGTAGGATGCTTGCCTCTGGATGGTTTCAGTTCCGACAAAAGCGCTTTAGTATTCCCATGAACCGCTCGAAGCAATACATGTTGCGAAGAAACACAGGACCACAATACTTTATCTCGTCAACAAGGTGCAAAGTGAGATGGACCATGACATCAAAGAATGACGGTGGGAAAAACATCTCTAGGTTGGACAATATTCTTGCAATATCATCTTGCATATGATCCAACTCTTCAGGATTTACAACTTTCTGCCATAGTTGGTTGAATAAATCATAGAGGTCAATGAGTGTATTTCTTATATCGTTGTCCATCAGATTCCTGGCGGCCACTGGGAGGATTTGTGTCAACATTATGTGGCAATCATCTGTCCCAACTTCAGTTTACCTGAGCTCACATCCACGAGACTTCTAATGTTTGCGCAGTAGGAAGAGGGTGTCTTAACTGACAAAAAATATGTGAAGAACTGTGTTGCTTCTTTTGTACTGAAATTGTAACTCTGGTGAGCTTTGATGAATTTGTCATCATCTTCTGCTTCACTCTTGCGTTTTGATTGATCAGCAAGCATATCAAGCCATGAACCGTCACCATCCTTTCTTTTACCTTTAATATTGAGCAGAGTACCAAGGATGCTTTCACATACATTTTTCTCTACGTGCATGACATCGATGCAGTGACGTACACGTAGAATCTCCCAGTAAGGTAATTTCCAGAATGCTGATTTCTTCTTAAACACTTGACCCTTGGGTGTTTGTTTCACCGTCAAAGTGTGGTTCTTGCCAAGCACAACATTAATTTTTTTAGCCATGTTGTGGACCACCCCCCGTCATAGGGTCTTGGGGCTGCACCTGCCTTTGTCGTAGCATCAAATTCATCTTTCATCTTTCGGCATGGGTGATTTTTCCGCAAGAACCTACGATGACACAAATACACTGTTTTGCACGAGTTGGAAGTCTTCTGCTAGTTGTCCTATCCATGCATGTGACACACCCTACATCTGCCCTTGTTTTCTGCACCGATGCGTTGCCTAATGCCGGCATATCTTGAATGGTGTGCACTAGCATCGCATATAGATCGAAAATCTCCTTTCTATAAGCATCATAACATTTTACAGCAGGCGCATCTATCCACACTGTTAGCAGTTCTTCTAACAGTAGCTGAAAGTAAATGTCGATGTCATTTCCAGGTTGCTTCGGGCCTTGTATAATCATTTACATCATAATGTATTTTTTCTTCATACACAACCAAGGAGCTAGGTTATATATGCACAGAAGCATCGACCTTGTGCTGTGATTGGTGCTCATATCGCCAAAAGTATTCATCCCGTCAGTACACTCCCCGAGCCATATACTTCTAGGATCCTTGGCAAATTCTTCAAACTTTTTGTCAATTAATTCCGACTGAGTCCCATCTTTCGGGTGCCTCATAAACCTATCCGCAATTCGCTCATCATGATGCCACCGCAACCTCTTTGCCTCTCTAGGGTTTGCAAACAAACGCCTCAACCTTGGAATTAAAGGCAAGTACCAAACAACCTTGAATGGGATTCCTGTCTTGATCTCGTCGCCCAATTTGTACTTGTCCTTTGCTCTCCTGTGCTTGTATCGTGGGTGCTTGCATATGGGACATGCACGCGTATCTTTGTACTCACCACAGTACAATATACAATCATTCACACAAGCGTGTATCTTCTGTCTTCAAGTTCCAATGGGCAAACAATTTTCTTCGCTTCATTCATGCTTCTAGGGAGAACATTATCTTCCGGAAGAATTTCTTTGAAAAGACCTAACATCTCTGTGAAGCCCTTTTTGATAGACCATTTGCTGCTTTAAATCTGAGAAGCGCCAGGGTGGCACTCAACCTGGAATATTTCTTTTTGCAACCTGGATACAATTCTTACTTGGAGTCCGCATCAATGGTTGGCAGATCCTTGTACCCAATCATATCCTTTTTGGGCCGAAATATGCAATCCTAGCAGCAAAATCTGGCATATCAAGGTTGTCGTCATCTGCGTCGATGTCTTGGTTTTCCAGTGGGTGTTTCAGCTTTCCGGTGTTCCATTGGTAGCTTGACGCCTCTGCCCTGATGTTAGATTCAACATCCATGTGACACTGATCGGGGTTTGGCATCTCGCTGCCCTGGGTTTCTTCATCCATGACCTCCTCTTCACCGTGTCTGGTCCAACGTGTATATCCATCCATGAATCCCCTAGAGACTAAGTGCATCTGGACATCTGCAACTTCACGTGACTCTGTATTGGCACAATCAATACATGGACATAGGATGTAATCCGCATCACCAATTCTTCTCTTTGTACTTTCAGCCAAATTTATGAACTCTGTCATGCCACTGATAAAATCTGCGGTTTTCCGATTCTTCATCAATCGAGATCGTCCCATCTGCAGCACACAAATGGTAATTAAAAACAAAACAACACCATTAATACATGGATTAACTGCTGCCCAAAATTGCGTGCATAAATCACAAGGTTTTATTTTAATAATTACTGAGGGTGCTCCATGTTGTTATGCAGACGTGCAATGAAAAAAATTAATGGCCAGTCAATTTACACGCAGAGTACTAGTACAACACTACTCTTAGGAATTGAATACCTTAATTAAGCCACTCACGAAAAGAATACCTTAATTAATTAGTCACGCGGCGACCTCCACCCAGCAGACAGACAAGCGCGATTGAAAGTGCGTTATATCGACTAGAGGGGGGGTGAATAGGCGATTTTTATGAATTTTACAAATTCTTCACTGAGGAATTTGCCGGTGAGGAAATTCCTTAGCGAAGAAATACATGCAGCGGAATAAGTACTCAGAAGTAAGCATAACAGGTTACAAGCAAAGTCATCATGATGAAATGAAGACAATCACAGTCATGTAAACGTAATCACAGGATAACACAAGATGAAGACAAACAGATCAAGAAATTGAACTGAGGAAATTGAGAAAGTCTTGATCAAAGTCTTCAAACACAGATATGACAAACACTCAACACAGCTTATGAGGAAATGAAAGGGTTGAGGAAATAGAACCGATTAGGTTGGTGAAGACAATGATTTGGTAGACCAGTTCCAACTGTTGTCTCGGTTATGCGTCTGGTTGAGCGGCCGAGTATTTAAACTCGAGGACACACAGTCCGGACACCCGATCCATCGAAAGCACGCAGCTCAGGACACCAAGTCCTCACCAGATTCTCCTTGAACTAAGGTCACACAGACCTCGTCCAATCACTCGTGGTAAGTCTTCAGCGACTTCCAAACCTTCACATACTTGGTCACCCGGCAATCCACAATTCCTCTTGGATGCTTCTAGACCTTGACGCCTAACCGTCTGGAAGAAGCACAGTCTTCAAAGGTAAAAGCGTCGGATCCACGCTGGATCAATTTCTTGATGATGCTCAATCACTTTGGGTTTGTTGGGGTTTGGTTTTGGGTTTTCCTCACTTTTGGGTTTTTCCTCACTTTTGGGTTTTTCCTCACTTGATGATTTTCGCCAAAGTCCTCGGAGGATGGGTTGCTCTCAAATGACAAGTGTCAAGTTCTCTCGAGCAGCCAACCAGCTAGTGGTTGTAGGGGCGGCTATTTATAGCCTAGGGAGCAGCCCTACATGATAAGACATAAATGCCCTTCAATGATATGACCGTTAGGTGGATAAGATATTTTGGGACAGGTGGCAAGAAGACAAGAACGGTCGGAAATTTGACTTTCAAATTCCTCGGGGCTATCATGTTCCTCACGGTGTAGGCAATTCACATGGCGAATTCCTAACTCCTCGATCGAGAACAAATTCCTCGGTGATCGGAAGAGCTTCGTCTACATCCTTTGAAGAAATTGTTGAAGCTGTATGAGATTTCCAAAAGCTTCACTCGAAGGGTTTGGTAAGTGTAGGATTTTGAGTTGAGCATCAAATGGAAATTTTCCTTAGTATTTCCTCGACCCCCTTTAACAAAGACGGTGTTTCCTATGACTCAAGAAAGAGAAAATGAAACTACGAAAACAAAAGTCTTCACGCTTCATATTCCTCAGCGAATACCAAGTCTTTAGAATCACACCAATTTCTTCACTTTCAAAGTCTTGAAAGTCTTCAGAATATCAAATTCTTGATTGAAGAAATTCATTTTTAGGGGTCGACTTTCTCTGTAAATATCAAACTCCTCATAGACTTATATACCTGTGTACACTCACAAACGCATTAGTTACTTAACCTATAAGTCTTCAATTCACCAAAATCATTAAGGGGCACTAGATGCACTTACAATCTCCCCCTGTTTGGTGATTGTTGACAATATGGGTTAAGTTTTCAACGAGGATAAACATATGACTTGTAAATACGATAATGAGGAATTTGATTGCAAGATATAGAAGAACTCCCCACGAAGATGTGCATAGTGAGGAATTTGCTTTTGAGGCAATGCACACTTGAAGAATTGAATCATGGAGATCTCCCCTATATCTTGTAATTCATACGCATTTGACATATAATATGAAGAATTTGAAATGCATGATGAAATATGGTGCTTGGTGAAATTCAGCATGAGGAATCATAGCACATAAAGTATCGAGCACAAGTAGATTTGCTATGAAGCATAGTGCAAAATCATAATGCATCAAAAGTATCAAAGCACCATAGGGTTTAAGATTACAACTCGATCCAATAAAAGGTTTGGAAGAACGAGAGTTGTAACTTAATAAAATACCGTATATCGACAAAAACTAGACCCGCTTGAAGACTAACTCAAATTTCTCCCCTTTGTCAACGAATGACCAAAAGGATCAAACCGAGGACAACGCTCTTGAGGAATATCAAGTTGAAGACGGAGCGCTTGACATTGTCGTGGTTGTTTGTGGAAGTAGGACCAGCGGCGGTGTCTTCCAAATCTTCATTTTCATCGGTGTCGCGAGATGAAGAATAGGAGCTGGCCACCAAGGAAGGAACTTTGACCTTCTTGAATTTCTTCGGAGGAGGTGCAGACCAGTCAAAATCTTCCTTGAGACCCATTGATGTCAGTTCTTCTTCATTATAGACATGTGAAAGAACAGCCCAGGTGCGCTTGAAGGTTTCATGAAGGTAGTAGTGGTTTTTCTTCACTGCATTGTGAGTAGACGTCATATTGTAAAGAAGAGTACCAAACAGACGTTTGACCCACTTATGATTGCGATCAACCTTCCGATGAAAGGCGAGGAGTAATTCACGATCGGTCATCACCACAGGTGCGATTCCTTGAGGATTTTGCTTCTTGAGGTATTTCTTCTTTGAGTCATGTGTAGCAGAGTCATCATTGGTGGAGTAAGATGCTGCTTGCTTAAACTGTCCATCCAATGGACGAATACCTTCATCTATCACAGCAGTAGCCTTGCCCTTTTCATCACCGAGGCAATTGGCGTTTGAGGACTTCAATCGAGGCGGTAGCTGCAGTGGTTCAAAGTATCGACTTTGTAATTTAGTGAAGATCTTGACTGATGAATCTCATAATCCAAGGCGCATAAGGTTTCAGCTCAAATGGTGACATGGCAATGTTAGCCGAGTCCTCATGAAGAAATCATGGAAATTGGCCAGAACGCCATGGATGATGTTGAAAAGCATATTCTTCATGATGCCAACGACTTCTTCATCGCTCGAGTCGTGGCCTTTGATAGGACTCATAGTCTTCGTCAAGATTCGATAGACGGTCCGAGGCACATATAATAATTCCTTGACGAGGAATTTGGTTCTTAGTGCCTGCCTTGGCTTCAATGGCTTCATCGGCACTTGCATATAGTGATTTGAAAGTTCCTTTTCTTCATAGATGCGTGAGCTCCATCAATCGGAGGATCGAGAGGAAGGGCACGAAGCAATTCAATTGCAGGAGCCTTGTAGTGAGTGTTTTCGGTCATCCAATCTAAGACCCATGAATTGATATCTTGACATCTCCGGTGATATGCAGGTTGCATAGAATCGAAGAATTAGCTCTTCGTTCCAATCACAAATATCGGTCTGAAGCTTAGAAGTCTGCGTCGTGAAGAACACGGAGGACTGGCTCAAAGCTCGGCGGTGTCTCCATATCCACATGAGGAATATGAGCATGATCGAAGATTTTATCCTTGTTGAAAAGCACCGAGGAATAGAAGTTGGCTTGGTGGCGGTCGAGCGCCTCTTCCTAATTCGAGCAGAATCATAAGGATTATATTCAGTGAAGAACACGTGCTCGGCAAAGAAATCTTCAGCCTTGAACTTTTGCTTGGTTGAGAACGGATTCTTCTGCTTGGGCAGAGGGGTGTCAGTGATTTGCATCACCACCTCAGGAATCACAAGTTCAGTTTCTTCAGCCCGAGGAATTACTTGCTCCTCAACTTGTGCTGTCCGAGGAATAGCAATGGCGGCAGTTTCTTGACACTAGTGGCTGGAATTTCTTCATGCACGTAACCAGTTGGTTGATTTTCTCGAGTCTATTTGGACAGTTTGTGCAGGGGAGTGAGGAACTTGTTGGAGTGGAGTGAAGAGAGGAGTATTGGGATGCTGATTTTCCCAAAAATCATCATTGAACACTGGTGTGGTGCATCCAATATCCACATCTTCATCTTCAATTTCCTCAGCACCAACCTGAGGAATTTCATAGTCGATGAGGGAATAAGCTGGGGTTGAAGGGATGGCATCCACTTCAATTTCTTCATCAAGCTGCTCGACGAAGCAAATGGACGGATGTTCTTCATCGGATCCGACCGGGATCTCGTATTCTTCTCCAAAAGGAACAACTTCCTTTGATGGTATGGAGGAAATTGGAACAGCATCAATTGGTTTTTGAATGAGCTGGTCATTGGCTTCATTTTCTTCACAGTAGAAGAATCTGACGCTTGGTGATGCTTTCCTTTTCTTCACAAAGAGCTCGTTCTGCAGCCTTGGTTTTCTTCACATCAAAAGCAGATGGAAGAATTGGAGTTGGAGTTGGTGCAGGAGGAGCTGAGGAATTTGGTTCATTTTCTTGGGAGCAACCGATGCGGTTCCTCTGTCTTGAGCAATTTCTTGAGCGCACCACTAGTGGGTGCCCTGGTAATTTCTTCAGCGGCTGGGATGGGATCATCAGCCCTGGAATCAGCATTTTCTTCAGCAGGCTGAGCTGAGGCTTCAGCCTGAGGAATTTCAAGTTGCACAGGTGTAGCAACACTTGTGAGATTCTTCGTCAGATTGACGAATCTGTCCTTGGCTCCTTGCCAATCAGCATTGAATGAATCGAAGTTTTTGCTGAGGTTTTGGATTTCAGTCTGGACTTGGAGAAGCTCCTCAGGTGTCATCTTGACAATGTTTTTCTTCAGGAACTTCTCCTTCCTGTATTGAGCCGTTTGATTTCCCTCGCCTTTTCATACTTCCATTTTTCTTGACTATGAAGTGAGTCAACATATGACTTTGACCAGGTGTCAAGTGAAGATCGAGCAGAGAGGGTATTGGGATCATCGTGCCGTAGATCAATAAAGTCGAGGACTATCTTGGGTCCAATAGCGATGTACAGATGTACCTTTGGCTCTAGCGGCCCTTGCTTGTCGGTCTCGATGATTTCTGCGAGTTCTTCATCGGATGCCTCATCCTCGAGATGGCACATGGAATGCAACCATTTTCTTCGTCGGGCTAGGCCGAGGACCTCGACCATTGTTGCTTTGGTCTTCAAATTTGAGTCGGACGATTGAAGAAATGGGAGCTCCGAGGAACTTGCAGAGATGCTCGAGGCAATTGAAAAACCAGCAGTCCTTTGACAAGTGGCCAGGTGCCACGAGGGCTGAAGGTTTGGACCAGGCGATTGAGGACTTTGATGGGGCAGCAGCGGTTTGAGGAATTTGCTCGGACGGTGCACAGAGGAACTTGGCCGTGAGGGCGAGATGATGAAGCACTTGGCTTATGAGCAGGCTTCTTTTGCATTGATTTCCTCGGTTTGACCGAGACCTCGATGGCGATAGCTTGGCAGAATCCTCATTGAATTTCTTCACCGCCTCCTTTGCTTGCTTTGCCAATTTTGCTTGGCGTTTAGCCCATTCCTTAGGAAAGTCCTCACGCGTTTGGACGCTAGTGGGATCAGCTATTTGGCAGGTGCCAAAGGAGCTCTTGGGCATGGAGGATTTAAGCGAATTTCTTCATGTACTTAGGAGTTACATATCTATATTCCCTCCATTCCCGTGCCCATCTCCGTTCAATCTTACGAATACGCACCTTGCGTTGATTTTTACTTTCTTCATCCGGTGTGCGATGAGTCGGCATATATATCCTCGTGGATTTCAAACGCTGTCATAACCTCTGGTTTCTTTCCTCCCTTCTGCGGCTTCTTACCATCTGCCATTTTCTTGAGTTGAGGAAATTGAACAAATGAGTTTTACGAAGAAGTGTGCAGTTTTTCTTCGAGGAACGCTGCAAATGAGTTAAGTTGATGAGAACCTAGGGATTCAAAGCGGACATTTGTACTGTGAACAGAGTATAGGTGCGAGGAATTTGGAGAGGTCATATGCGTTCTCGGAAGGTTTTTCAAAAGAACAAGTTTTGAGGATTTTGACCAGATGAACCTTGAAGAATTTCAATAAGCGTTCTTTGTCTTAGGTTCGAGTTGTATAGATCGAAGATCCACACAATTGAGGAATCTTGAAGAAAAACATAGCTTAGAAACGAGTCAAGAGATTTGAGGTGTTCATATGTGTGAAGATTTGAGGAATAAACACCTTTGAAGAATTTGAAGAAAAATTTGAGAATCAAAGCGAGTAATAAAGTAACTTTTAATTACCCGAAGTGAAGAACACAACGAATCGAGATGAACAGTTTAGAAGTTCGTCTGCTCAGATCTTCCACGCCTCTAACTTGGCAGAGGAAATCAGCTATGGCGACGGCGGAGTGAAGATATTCCACGGTCGGTAGCGAAATCGTCGGCGAAGAGGTCAAGGCGGTGAAGCTTTTCCTCACCGTGACGATGGAGAAGCGGCGGCGCTTAGGGTTTGAGGAACTCGGCGGGAGAGAGGTCGGCGGAGTAAAAAGAGTGAGGAAGGGAGAGGGGTATTTATAGGCAAAGTGAAAAGCGGATCGTCCAGAAGATTTAGGACGAACATGCCTGACCACTTCCCTTCTCACGACATGTGTCACCCACGTCTTGTGTAGTGGAGATCGTGGTACGATCGTGGGTGAATATAATAATGCATCATGGGATGCGGAACGGTTTGAGTGGTAAGCGAAGGTTTGAAAAAGATTCGATTTAAAGTTCCGTTCATAATTTCTTCAAATTGCCAAGGACACGGTGAAGATTTTGAACGAAGTTTCAAAGTAGAACGCACATGAAGAATTTGTGAATGGATTGGGTTGAGTATAGCATAGAGGGGAAGGTCCGATCACATTCACTTAGCGTAAAACGCGATTTGAGGAAATAGCCATAAGTGAATGCTGTAGAGGACATAAATCCATATAGCCAATGAAGAAAGGCAGCGGAAATAGCGAAGAATTTGCAAAGTTGAAGAAATTGAAAAACTGAAGAATTTCAAAATTTGAGTAAAAACTCAAATTGAAGATTTTCAACTGTGGTGGTGGCGTGACCCACCGTATAAGAATGATTATATCAGACACAGCGTACAAGTGTCGAGGGTTACGAGAATCAAATTCTTCATTAATTTCTTCACACTTAGAGTGTTATTCTTCATTGATTGAAGAAAACGTTTCTTCATGTGTTGCACATCTAAGTCATCAAATTTGCATAAGTGTTAGGATGTGTGTCCTTTTCAAAGAACATTCAAGATTCTAAGATATTTAGCTCACACCGCAACTTGCTAAATCTCTTCTCATCCAAGGGCTTAGTGAAGATATCAGCTAGCTGTTCTTGATCTTCACGTGCTTTCGATGGAGATGTCGCCCTTCAACACATGATCACGAAGAAAATGATGACGAATTTGAATGTGCTTTGTCTTGAATGCTGAACTGGGTTGTGAGCAATCTTGATGGCACTCTCATTGTCACAAGAGAGAGGCACATTCTTCACGTTGATGCCATAGTCCTTGAGGGTTTGCTTCATCCATAGTAATTGAGCACAACACGAGCCAGCAGCAATGTATTCAGCTTCGCGATGGGACGGTGATACATGATTCTGTTTCTTCGAGGACCAATGGACCAAAAGATCGTCCGAGGAAATGACAAGTACCAGATGTTGACTTGCGGTCCACACGATCACCAAAGATAGTCGAGTCGAATATCCAATGAGATCAAAAGTAGAGCCCTTGGGGTACCATAATCCTAGTGTTGGTGTGTGAGCTAAATATCGAAGAATATGCTTCACAGCCTTATGGTGTGATTCCTTCGGTGTAGCTTGAAATCGGGCACACATGCAAACATAAGCATTATATCTGGCCTAGATGCACATAAATACAATAAAGAACCAATCATGGAGCGGTATACCTTGTGATCAAAGTCAATACCATTTTCATCAGTGCATAGATGGCCATTTGTGGGCATAGGAATTTTAACACCTTTGCAGTCTTGCATGCGAATTTCTTGAGGACACCCTTGAGGTATTTCTCCTGAGATATGAATATGCCATTTCGCTGTTGACGAATTTGAAGACCTAAGAAGAATTTCAACTCTCCCATCATAGACATTTGATATTCTTCACTCATCATATAGGCAAATTCATCACTATAACGTTGGTTAGTACAGCCAAAGATAATATCATCAACATATATTTGGCACACGAAAAGTTCACCATCATAAGATTTAGTAAAGAGAGTAGGATCGAGTGAACCGGGTGTGAAGCCATTCTTCACGAAGAATTCCTTCAATGTATCATACCACGCCCGAGGGGCTTGCTTGAGGCCATAGAGAGCCTTATTTAGTCTAAAGACTTTGTCGAGATTCTTTGGATCTTCAAAACCTGGTGGTTGAGCAACATATACTTCTTCCTCAAGCTTACCATTGAGGAATGCACTTTTCACATCCATTTGATATAAAGTGATATTGTGATGGTTAGCATAGGCGAGTAATATGCGAATAGACTCAAGTCTAGCAACAGGTGCAAAAGTTTCATCGAAATCAATTCCTTCAACTGCGTGTAGCCTTGAGCTACTAGTCGTGCCTTATTCCTCACCACAAGACCATTTTCATCTTGCTTGTTGCGATAGATCCACTTTGTGCCAATGATATTATGCTTGTGAGGATCTCGGACGTTTGACCAGTTCAGCACGTTGTTGAGCTCGAACTGATGTAATTCCTCTTGCATGGCCTGAATCCACTCGGCTCGTAAATGCTTCATCTACCTTAGTGGGCTCTGTGATAGAGACAAAAGCATAGTGCCCACAAAAGTTAGATAGATGTGAAGCTTTTGAGCGAGTGAGAGGACTGGCGCTTCAATGTCATCGATGATCTTGTCAACTTGCACTTCTTTTTGCAACGCGAGGATGAGCTGGTTGTCTTGAGGAATTTGATCATTTTCCTCGGCACCATTTTCTTCAGCATTATCTTCAGGTGCATCATTTCGACGTTCTTCGTCTGAGAATGAATTCTTCAGCAGTTTCTTGATGGGGATGACATCCTCGGTTGCCTTGAACCTGATAGAATCCTCAGGTGCTGGTTCGTCTAACATAGAAGGTAGGTGCTCTCTTTGCGAGCCATTAGTTTCATCGAACCGCACATCTACAGTGTCAACAATCTTGTGAAGAGTGATGTTGAAGACTCTGTAGGTGTGCGAGTCCTTTCCGTAACCAAGCATAAAACCTTCATGTGCTTTCGGTGCAAATTTAGAGGTGTGGTGAGGATCTCTAATCCAGCATTTAGCAATCAAGACTTTGAAATAACTTACATTGGGTTTCTTGTCGGTGAGGAGTTCATAGGCAGTCTTTTGAAGAATTTGTGAAGATATACTCTGTTGATGATGTGGCACGCAGTGTCAATTGCTTCAATCCAGAAGCGACTAGGCGTTTTGTATTCATCAAGCATAGTGCGAGCCATCTCAACAAGAGTTCTCGTTCTTGCGCTCCACGGCGCCATTTCTTTGAGGAGTATAAGGAGCAGATAACTCATGAGTAATACCAAGTTCATCGAGATAGTCATCAAGACCGGAGTTCTTGAACTCAGTTCCATTGTCACTCTGATGTGCTTGATCTTCACACCAAAGTTGGTTGAAGCCCTCGAGGAAAATCGTTTGAAGATTTCACGCACTTGATTTTTGTAAGTAACAATGTGTACCCAAGTGTAACGAGAGTAATCATCAACAATAACAAAGCCATATAGTGATGCTTCATTAACGACAATTTGAATAATGATTGGGACCAAAGAGGTCCATGTGAAGCAATTCGAAGGGACGAGTAGTGGTCATGATAGTCTTATTTGGATGCTTGGCCTTGGTCATTTTCCGACTTCACGGGCTCCGCATAAGTGATCCTTGAGGAATTTGACATTCTCGGTGCCAATTACATGCTTCTTCTTCGCATGGCGTGTGCAAATTCCTCATGCCTGCGTGACCAAGTCGTCGATGCCATAGCCAGCCTTCGAAGCTTTTGCAAGTAGACACACGGCTGGTTGTGGTCCCGTGGAAAAATCAACAATATACAAGTCTCCTCTCCTAAAGCCTTCAAGACTTTGGATTTGTCGACTTCCATAATCACAACACAACGATACTTGCCAAAGATAACAACCATATCAAGATCACAAAGCATTGAGACTGACATGAGGTTATATCCTAAAGACTCAACAAGCATGACTTTGTCCATGTGCATGTCCTTAGAGATAGCAACCTTACGAGTCCCAATACGACTTTTGCCTTTGTCGGCCAAAGATGATATGCTTCGGATGTGACGGTGTTAAGGGAGCATCCATCAATAGATTCTTGTCACCAGTCATGTGATTTGTACATCCACTATCGAGAACCCACTCAGTGGCTTTGGGTTGATCATCCTGCAGATGAATTAGTACAACTTACGATCTCATATACTTCATCAGTGAAGAATATGATATCAATTTCATCGAGATGAATTTCATCGATCGTAATTCAGATAAGCGGTATGAGGACGTGTGAAATGAAAGTTCATTTCATCATGATTAGCTGCGTCCTTTAGCAATTTTGTCGGGGCCCCAAAGAAATTCTTGAGGACGTTAAGGCACGTCTGGAGACCTGACCCTGCAGAAGAGATTAGTCCTTTTCTTTACCACCCACATCTGAAGGGGTGGCAAAGAGTTCATCATTCTCATGAGCACCATATGAGAATGGTGGCATAGAGGCCAAACCATTTTGTTTCACATAAGAGGGGTTAGGGTAAGCATATGAATAAGCGGAGAAATTCTTGAGGACTTATGAACATATTGGTTTGAAGAATAATGCACATATTCATAGCCCTTAGCTCTACCTGCGAAAGCAGAGTTATTAGCATGATGATAATCATATGAGGACTTTGATCCTTTTGAGGAATTTGATCCACGTGAGGAATTTGGTCCGTATGAGGACTTGGATCCATATGAAGAATTTGGTCCATATGAAGAATTTGATCTGGGGTTCCTTTTCTTCACGGTGGTGTCATGAGGACATTCACGAAGACTTTCAAGACATTTCTTGGGAACCCAGATTTTCTTCATAGGGGACCGTTCCTGCGATTAGTGCCAATATATCTAGCAAATACTTCACCATTCTGATTTTTGAGCAGTTTATAGTTTGAGTCGAATGACTCATCAATGTAATGAGGAAATTCACATGTAAAACCAGATAAGGTAGATGGATCAACTGGAGGTCCCTTTGCAACAACCCATGAGGTTTTGAGGTACTGCTCAGGCTTCCAGTATGTTCCATCGGCATTTAATTTCCTCTCAAATGCGATACCCTCTTTCCTAGGGTTTCTGTTGAGGATCTGCTTTTTAAGCACATCACAAAGAGTCTGATGCCCTTTGAGGCTTTTGTACATGCCTGTCATGTACAATTCCTTCAATCCTGCATCGTCAGTGATACTAGCAATGTCCTCAGATGAGGAATTAGTAATTGCAGAGGCAGGTGAAGAATTTGTAACAGTTGAAGCATTTGAACATTCGGTGAAGAATTAGCAGTTTCACGTTCAATGCACTTTAAGCATGGAGGAACAAATTCTTCTTGAGAAGCGCTGATTTGTTGAGCAAGTAATGAATCGCGCTCCTTACGAAGATCTTCATAACTCGCTCTTAGCTTCTCAAGATCTTGCTTTCTTTGAAGAAATTCATAAGAAAGTTTCTCATGATCGGATAAGAGAGTGTTATGATGACCTTGAAGGTTATCAAGCTTAGACCGAAGTCTTTGAAGATTTTCGATCGGGGCTTGAGTGCGATCCATTTCTTCACCTAACATATCATCACTCTTATCTAGCATGTTTTGAACCTTTTCAAAAACCCTTTGTTGTTTTATAGCAATCTTAGCAAGTTTAGAGTAGCTGGGCTTGAGATCCTCATCGATTCATTTTCACTTTGGATTCAGAGGAGGTGAAATTGAGTACCTTGGCACCTTTTGCCATGAAGCAATAGGTGGGAGCGAAGTCATCGTTTTCCTCATCAGGTTTGTCGGTGGAGTCAGTTTCTTCAGTGTTGAAGATGGACTTGCTAACATAAGCAGTAGCAAGAGCCAGACTAGCCACACCAGATTCGGATTCTTCAGACTCCTCCTCTTCCTCATTTTCCTCGATTCAGCTTCGAGTCCATTTCCTTGCCAATGAATGCCCGAGCCCTTTTGGAGCTGCTCTTCTTGTGAGAAGAAGGTTTTGAGGATTTTGATGATGAAGATTTTGATGATGAAGATTTTGATGATTTCTTCTTCTTCTTCACGTCATCAGAACTGTAATCCTTGTGTTTCTTCTTTCTTAATTCCTTTTCCCAATCGAGGACAATCTTGGATATAGTGACCAGGTTTCTTGCATTTGTGGCAAAGTCTTCGCTTATAGTCACTAGATGAGGAATCACCGCTTCTTGAGGATTTTCCAAAGCGACCACGTCTTGAGAATTTCTGGAATTTCTTCACGAAAGTGCTAGCTCCTGGCCAAATTCTTGAGGATCTCCAAGGCTACTACCAGAGTCTTCACTCTCGATTCAGATTCAGCCTTGGCCTTTAGGGCACGTGTTTTTCCATAGCCGTAACCATAGAGATCTCTCTTTCAGCAAGCTGGAACTTCGTGAGTATTTAGCCTTTCGAGGATATCGGCAGGATCAAGAGACTTGTAGTCAGCTCGTTCTTGTATCATCGGTGCGAGTGTCAAATGAGGAATCAAGCGATCTTAGCAATTTCTTCACCACCTCATGGTCGGTGATGTCGGTGGCACCCAAAGTGCTTGAAGCTCATTTGAGATGTCGGTGAGGCGATCGAAGGTTTGTTGAACATTTTCGTTGTCGAGTCTTTTGAAGCGGTTGAAGAGATTAGAAGAACATCAACTCGAGAGTCACGCTGAGTTGAAACACCTTCATTTACTTTGGACAGCCTGTCCCAGATGAGTTTGGCAGATTCCAAAGCACTCACTCTTCCATATTGACCTTTGCTCAGATGGCCACATATGATATTCTTCGCTTGAGAATCGAGTTGCTTGAATCTCTTCGCATCAGCATCATTCAGAGAATGTGTGGTGAGGAAACACCTTTTGTCACAACATACCGGAGATCGTTGTCAATTGCTTCAAGATGCATTCGCATTTTGTTCTTCGATGAGGGTAGTCCGTCCCATCGAAGGTAGGACACCTGCTGAGACCTTGATCATACTGCGGTCGACATAACTAAAACTCCGGTGGTTAAACCAAAATCACACGAACAAGGGAGTACCTCGCTCGATACCAATTGAAAGTGCGTTATATCGACTAGAGGGGGGTGAATAGGCGATTTTATGAATTTTACAAATTCTTCACCGAGGAATTTGCGGTGAGGAAATTCCTTAGCGAAGAAATACATGCAGCGGAATAAGTACTCGAAGTAAGCATAACAGGTTACAAGCAAAGTCATCATGATGAAATGAAGACAATCACAGTCTGAAAGCGTAATCACAGGATAACACAAGATGAAGACAAGCGGTGAAGAAATTGAACTGAGGAAATTGAGAAAGTCTTGATCAAAGTCTTCAAACACAGATATGACAAACACTCAACACAGTTATGAGGAAATGAAAGGGTTGAGGAAATAGAACGATTAGGTTGGTGAAGACAATGATTTGGTAGACCAGTTCCAAGCTGCTGTCTCGGTTATGCGATACGGTTGAGCGGTGAGTATTTAAACTCGAGGACACACAGTCCGGACACCCGATCCATCGAGCACGCAGCTCGGGACACCAAGTCCTCACCGTATTCTCCTTGAACTAAGGTCACACAGACCTCGTCCAATCACTCGTGGTAAGTCTTGAGCGACTTCCAAACCTTCACATACTTGGTCACCCGGCAATCCACAATTCCTCTTGGATGCTCTAGACCTTGACGCCTAACCGTCTGGAAGAAGCACAGTCTTCAAAGGTAAAGCGTCGGATCCACGCGGATCAATTTCTTGATGATGCTCAATCACTTTGGGTTTGTTGGGGTTTGGTTTTGGGTTTTCCTCACTTTTGGGTTTTCCTCACTTTTGGGTTTTCCTCACTTGATGATTTTCGCTCAAAGTCCTCGGAGGATGGGTTGCTCTCAAATGACAAGTGTCAAGTTCTCTCGAGCAGCCAACCAGCTAGTGGTTGTAGGGGCGGCTATTTATAGCCTAGGGAGCAGCCCTACATGATAAGACATAAATGCCCTTCAATGATATGACCGTTAGGTGGATAAGATATTTTGGGACGGTGGCGCCAAGAAGACAAAGAACGGTCGGAAATTTGACTTTCAAATTCCTCGGGGCTATCATGTTCCTCACGGTGTAGGCAATTGACTGGCGAATTCCTAACTCCTCGGTCGAACAAATTCTCGGTGATCGGAAGAGCTTCGTCTCACATCAAGAAATTGTTGAATCTGTATGAGATTTCAAAAGCTTCACTCGAAGGGTTTGGTAAGTGTAGGATTTTGAGTTGAGCATCAAATGGAAATTTTCCTTAGTATTTCCTCGACCCCCTTTAACAAAGACGGTGTTTCCTATGACTCAAGAAAGAGAAAATGAAACTACGAAAACAAAAGTCTTCACGCTTCATATTCCTCAAGCGAATACCAAGTCTTGAGAATCACACCAATTTCTTCACTTTCAAAGTCTTGAAAGTCTTGAATATCAAATTCTTGATTGAAGAAATTCATTTTTAGGGTCGACTTTCTCTGTAAATATCAAACTCCTCATAGACTTATATACCTGTGTACACTCACAAACGCATTAGTTACTTAACCTATAAGTCTTCAATTCACCAAAATCACTAAGGGGCACTAGATGCACTTACAGCGATGCGGCGGCACGCCGAGACAGCAGGGTCAAGGAGCAATGCTTAGTGCGGCCACGGCCTGAAGTTCGACCTCCACTATCCCGCCATCGACCGCGGTGGATGTGCTCGAATCACGCCACCGCCGACCTTGATGGTTAAGCTCCTCCTATCGCCCGCCGCAGACCGAGGATTGACCTCCTATGACGCCGCCACCGCCCACCGATCGAGGATTGACCTCTTCTCTGGTAGCCACTGCCTAGGCTGCTGCCGCCATCTCTATACGCAGAGCGGCTATTTTTTTGCGGATATCCACAGAGCGGCTGTTTACACGGTATCTCACCATAACTCAATTATATGGACAGGGTAGTACATCACATACGGTTATGTAAGGGCAACCGTGTCTAACCTACGTTGTCTTCTCACATAGATTGGTGCGGAAATCATGTGTGACATTGTAATACCTAACCCACAAATGACATGTATAAATAGTGTGCCATATACAACATATAGTGCCATAAGTAGTTCCCGACCGTTAGATTATCTCCGCAGTTTCCCCATTTCCCCCAAATCCCTACATAGCCTCCAAATTCCCTCGCGTGGCGATGACATTGGGGGAATCCGAACGAGTGGTGCTGATGGTTTCGGTGCCACTGCTCCTGCTCGTATCGCCGCCACGACGGCGGTCGCCGCCGAGCACTTGCCTAAGGTCATCAAAAGGCAGGTGTACAACGGATCCGAATCGTCCTGTCAGGTTCCAATCTATCCCGATCTATTTTAACATGTCCAAAGTATAGCTCCTTGCTGAATCCGTCCTGAATGACCCCCTCCCCCAGGAAAGCGATCTGTCGCCGGTTCAGGAGTTTGACTCCAGACTCCCGCAACACGAGTTTGACTCCGAGTTTTGCGCCACCGAGAATTACCAAAAGCTGAGTTGTGTGCACAGGCACACTCCCGCTCGACGTGTATGCACGGAGGGATTTGACATTGGCAGGCGGTTTCTCAGTTGCCCCTTAGAGGTTAGTGCTAATTAAGTTCATCATTTTACTTCAGTTAATGCCACCACTCATCCAGAATACTATATAACATTGGCACGGATATGAGGCTTGTGCCTTTCTTAACTGGCTGGATGAAGAACGGCATGGCAGGGCTCCGAGTGTTATCACTAAGCTCGCAGAAGATAACATAAAGCTGAAGAAGAAACTGGCTGATCTGGAATGTACAATCAGAACGATGAAGCAAGAAAGAATCAATCACAAGCAACAGATGAATGAAAGAGACAAGAAGGAACTAGCATGTGTAGTTGTGGTTGTCGCATTAGCCATGTTTTATGCGTTGTTTGGAATGATGATTAGGGGTTTTGTTTGACAGTATTACTAAAGCACATCTAGATGTGCTCTAAGTAATGCACATCTAGGTCCTATGCCATTGATGTTACGCGAAGATTCGTGTAGATATTTTTCTTTCCCTTTCTAGTTTGATTATTACTGGCTTTATCAATAAGAAGAGCTCAATGTATTGCTTGCCAACTGTCCTACTCCGTTCTTACCGGTACCGGTGCATAATCCCAAAACTCGTTCCTTGTTTTTGTCCTGAAAAAGGAAACCAGCCAAATAGCCAATAGGAGTCCTACGCAACCCCGGGAATTTGGAGCGACTGGGTACAAATAATTGCGGTTGATTATATCAGTGGTTAGATAATACGTCAACCTGTGCTTCAATCCCTGCTTCAATTGGCAGTTCCTCTTCTCTGCATACCCCACTTAAGTGTCCACCATCTTCATCGTCCTCGGCAGGCTGCGCTACACACTGACACACACTCTGCAGCCATGTCGAGCGACAGCGAAGACGACAGTTCGGCCAGCAGTCTGGCGCCCAATGATAGTTCAACATCAGAATCATCCCGCTCGTCTTCCATGAGTCCGACATCGAGCCCAGACCTCGATTATATACGGTTCATGGAAGGGACGCTGCCTCCGGAGTCATCAGACGATGAGGAGCCGTCGGAGGACGAAGTAGAGGACAACGATGATAATGAGGAGGAATGGTCGAACGAGGAGGAGGACGAAGATGACAACAATGACGATGACGACGGCGGCGGCGATGAAAAGCCAACGGTCAGCGACAAGAAGTGTTCTCGCCAAGACGATGTCGCGGGGCCATCCAACAACAACAACAACAAGAAGAAGAAGGACTAAATTAAGCAGACTGTATATATCTCTGTTTATGCTGTCAATCTCATCACAGACGGTTAGTAATATGTAGTCTAGAGAGATTTTCTACATTATCGCCCACAGGTTGGTTTGTTGAATTGTGTGCCCTGATGAGCACAACTTCACAAAAAAAGACCGTATGGGTAGTCTATAATGATCGCACACAATTCTGATAACCGACCTGTTTGCCGGGTATCACACACATCTTGTTACGCCGAATCGCTTGTGTTCACCTCAATCATCGCAAACGGTTCATCGCAGTGAAATGTATACCATATATCGCACACACCTTGATCTGGCTGCCCGTTTCTGTTGTTTTGTCTCATTGCAAACAGTTCATACAGATCAACTGTATGCCCCTCATCGCACACACAACTAAAATCTGAACTGTGTTTGATGTATCATCCATCGCAAACGTTTTGCATCTTTTTTGACAATTTTTTTACATCACCGTTTGCGATTAATGCATCACGGTTTCGTCAAAGGGTCTCTGATCATAGTGTCGCGTTAGCAGCATCCTGCAGTAGTGCATGGGCCTTCTACGGGCCGTAGGATCCATTGGTTTTCTACGGGCCGTAGGATCCATGGGCCTTCTACGGGGGTATAATCATTTCGCCAAACATGGGCCGTACTATTCGTAGACCATAACGGGCCGTTAATAGGCCATATTTGATAACGCTATGAAAAAATCCCAACCGGTTAACGGGCCACAAACGGGCCAAATGTAACCACGGGCTGAATTTGGCCCACAAACGGAACAGGCCACTGACGGACCATAACTAACCATATTCTAGAAATGATCCCAAGAATAGATGGGCCCTTAGAAGGCCAAAAGTTAACACGGGCTGGAAACAGCCGATGGAATAATGGGCCGTTAATGGGTATAAAGCGATACACTGTTCATTATGGGCCAGTCTCATCTCGGGCCTTTAATGGGCCGAGAGTAACAAAGGGCCTCATATGGGCCGAAAGACATCATGGGCCATACATGGGCCGGAAGTTACAACGGGCTGGAATCATATTGGACGGCCCAGATGAAGCTACTGGGCTTAAATCCGATAGACCATCATGGGACGGGAGTTAGCGGGCTGTAAATGGGCTATATACGAACATGCCGTTAATAGGCTTTTCGTGGGCCGCCCGTTACCTTTTGACCAAGTCAAACGGGCCGGCCTTTTTACCAGAATGGCCCTCTATTGGGCCGTGCCACGTGTCGATGTATCATAGGCGCCTCCTATCCAATGAGTGGATGACATCTGTCCCAACGGTGAGCCAACACGTGTTTCCTCTGGCCAATGAGAATTTTACATGTGGAAAATCCCCATTGGTCCGGGCTGTTAACGGGTTATCGGGTCCAAAACCGGACCCGATAACTTAACGGCAACCTGTTATGATGGATGCCACGTGTCGGTCACCCTTGACGAAAGCACTTATATGACACACAATTTATCATCATGGAAGTGGACACTTCCATGATCATAATTTTGGTAATGTCATGGAACACTTCTACGACAACACAGGTACGACTATCTTGATTCTGTCATAAAATCGTCATGGATGGACATGCATGACAGAAAACGTGACCTACTGTGACAAACACGTATCATCACGGAAGTGTATTTTTTTGTAGTGTCAAGACTTTTTTCTAGCACCGTTGTCAGGGAGTGAAGAGCCTTTGGTTAGTGGAATTTTGTAAGGAAACATTTATATTACCTGATGAAATTTACTATCACTCTTCACTATGGAAAATAATCCTTTGAGGGGTTTGTTCGGGGTATCTTCACCTCGACCGAAAGCAATAAGAGTTTCTCCTCAACCAACTGAACCTACCGAAAATATTTATTATGAGATTTCTTCGGGTATGTTAGAGAAAGTACTAGCTAATCCTTATGCAGGAGATGGAACTGTACATCCTGATATGCACTTAATCTATGTGGAAGAAATGTGTGGATTTGGAAGTGCAACTAATCCCCAGGTGGTTTTGGTAATTCATAACAATATATATCTGATTGAGCTAATATCTATGCAAGTTAAAGATTTTAGGAAGTCCAATGATTGGCATGGCAAGGATTAGTGATTGTGGACCCCTCAAAATGCTAAGGACATGGATTGGCAAGAGCTCAAGACTCTACATTTCTGGTTATGTGATCCAAGATCACATTGAGTCCATAGGAAATCCAATACTATTAAAAGGGGATGCTGTTTTTGATAATGATCTGTTTGCTCAAGCGCTTAGTGATATTTCTCCAAAACCCTCAACCACTTTCTCTATCCAAATTGTCCAAAACCCTACATTTCAATTCGTTCCAACCAAAACTTACATATCCAGACCCATCGAGTTCATCTGGACAATGCCACAGCCAAACCCAAAAAAAATCGGATCCACCGATATGGATCTCGGCCTGATACGTCTCCAACGTATCTATAATTTTTTATTGTTCCATGCTATTATATTATCTGTTTTGGATGTTCAGTGGGGTTTATTATACACTTTTATATTATTTTTGGGACTAACCTATTAACTAGAGGCCCAGCCCAAATTGCTATTTTTTTGCCTATTTCAGTGTTTCGAAGGAAAGGAATATCGAACGGAGTCCAAACGGGATGAAACCTTCGGGAACATGATTTTGTGAACAAACGTGATCCAGAGGACTTGGAGTGGATGCCAAGCAATCAACGAGGAGGCCATGAGGCAGGGGGCGCGCCTACCTATCGGTGTACAAAACTAGGGGCACGTTTTTGTACTCCTTTACCTGTGCACGGGCAGTCAGAGTCGCGCCCGCGACCACAACAAGCAGAGCGAGGGAGGTGAGCCAAGGTAAGACCGAAGCCCAAGACGAAGCAAAGCAACGCCAAGACCAAGGCCACAAAGATCAGATGGACGAAGCAGGTTTCCCCGGCAAGGACCCTTACCGGGGCAGCTTCAGCGGCCCGGACAAGACCCTTGCCAGGGCAGCTCGCCCACGCTAGCCGAGCGAGCCACCCTCGAGCCCACCAACGCTCGACAAATACATTGGGACAGGGCTCGGGAGGCACCTCTGTGGTGGCACGCAGATCTTTGTGAAGGCAAAGAATAGTCAGAATCAAATGAGGATGGGAAGGCAGCCATCCTCACCGAAGAAACCCACAAGACCCCCGGCAAGATCCTTGCCGGGCCACCTGGCAAGACCCTTGCCGGCCACCTGGAAAGACCCTTGCCAAGCGCACCAACAGGGCCAACGTCAGGCCCGCATCAGCCAAGTCTCCGCCGCCGTACGCAAGCAGCTGCCGACCCAACCAACTGGGCAGGCACCTGCGTGGCAACATGCAGCCCTTCGTGGAGGCTCCACCACCGCGCCACCTCAGCTGCCTGCCTGCCTACATGGCACCGCATGCATCGCTGGCCAGGGCGCGTGTCGAAGCTTGGAGGAGCAGCGATGGACGGTACGGGCCTCGCCCCCGTCGCCGATAAAGTGAAGGGACACGTGAGCGATGCATTAAATGCACCTTGTCCTGTAATACGAGGGATAACCTTGTGCCACTGTTGCCTTTCCACCTCCTGTGTGCCACTGTGGCAACCCCTTTTTCTATAAAAGGAGGCCCAAGGCAATGATGAGAAGGATTCGGCTTTTTTGGAGCTTGTTACACTCCGTAGCTAGTTCAAGAACCCAGAATACATCCACCAAAGCAGGACTAGGGTTTTACGCATCCTCGCTGCCCGAACCTGGATAAACGAACCACGTGCTTTCTGTTAGACCCGCTCTTCTCTCAACCCCGCGCCCGGCAACCGCAGTAGGGATTCTTGTGGTCCCATAGGTGTCGTTTCCCACCGACATCTTTGGCGCGCCAGGTAGGGGGCGCGTTTGTGAGAATCGGTTTTAGCAGTCAAGTGAGCGTTTCTTCATTGCGATGGCTCTAAGATAAGCAGGACAGGGGGTCGAAAGATCGATGCCGGCGCGACTACTAGCAGAAGCTAAGTCACACCGAACCCTGACTACTTTCTTTCCTTTTTATATGAGGTTATCGTCCTCGGAGATCTGGCCTATGTATGGGAAACCTGCACGCAAAGGCCCCCCCCCCCCCACGATTGGCAACGCCTTTGTTCTGTTTCGAGTCCGCTCAACAGCTCAAAGCTGCCGCGTCGAGAGTGGTGGGGTAGCCTTCAGCACCTGGCAACGCTCCTGACTCTGACTCGAGTCAAACTCGACAGTTGGGGCGGCCGCGCTCAGGGCGGTAAGGTGGTTTGCCCGGTAGCAAGCACACCCGGCAGGCCAATGGGGATCCATCCCCATGACGCCGCCCTGGGTTTACGAACCGGCAAGCATACCCGGTTACGTAGGGTGGACATACAAGGAAAAATCAAACAGGAAAATAACATGCATGATACTAAAAAGTGTTGCAGAGTTATGTTACATTAAATTGTTGCTGCAGTTCTCACTAGAGATAGCAATTGTCTTGGTTGTGAACCTGCAGCGGCGATAAGAAAACGGGGTGCCTAGTCCCGGCGCTGGCCCTCCACCCTCAGAATTCCGCCGACTCGGCTGATGATGGGCTCAATGCGCTCCCTGAGCGGCGCAAGGTCGGTCCCCTCCGGCAAGCTCTCCAGCGCGGCGTCGAAGTCGAGGTCGGGGTACCAGTGCGCCACCTTGGTGAGAACCTTGGTCACGGTGCCCTGACAAAGCATCCGGGACTCCTCGGCCAGTGAGGCCGCCCGGTTGTCGTGGAGCCGCTCCAGAGCACGGACGACCTTCTCAAAGAACATGGTCAGGCTACAAGTGGTGCTCACGCTCCACTCCGGGACATACCTCAAGTCCGGCATCCCCATGATGGCCAGCTGCGCGGCGGCCTGGTTGGCGACGGTGGCGAGGCGATCGAGCCAACGGTTCTCGCCCTCCATGTGATCCGCAAAGTTGAGGCCCTCGTTCTTCCGCAACAGCTTCTCGCCCTCCAGCTCCTTGGCCAGGGTCTCCTCTCGGGTTGTAGCCTCCGAAAGCACCTTCTCGAGACCCTCCAGCTTCAGCTTGAGATCTTTGATGGAGTTGTTGGCCTCGGAGAGCTCCCTAGCCTTGCTGACGACCGTGCCCTGCGCCTCTGTCAGAGCACCGTTGAGGGTGTCCTTTTCCCGGGACAGCTTCAGGGCCTGCTCCTTCAGCCTGTCGCGCCCTGCCTCCAGCTCCTCCACCTTGCCGGCGTGAACCTGGGCCTGGGCATTGAGTGCCTCCTTGTGCCTCTGCTCCAGCCCACTGGTCCGCTGCAGGACAAGCTTCTCCACCTCAGCATCTTTGCCACGAAGTGTGGCGGTGAGCTTCTCCTCACGTGCGGCAAGGTCCTCCTCCTAGGAGTTCAGCCCGGCCTCGCGCTGGGTCCGAACAGCCTCGGCGGCCTCGGCCGAGTTCTTCGCCGCCTCTTGAGCTTTCTCGACATCGACAAGCTTCATGGTAAGCTCCACGTCGCGCTTGGCCTGCTCATCCTGGGCCGCCTTGAGCTCCATGTGGGCCTCGCGGAACCAATCCCACGCTTCGGCGACGCGCTCCTGGAGGTCCGCCTCCGCCTTCTTCACCACCGCCGTCCTGGACTTGACCTTGTCCAGGCGGGCGCAGTGGAGCACCTGGAGCTTCCGGAAGCTAGCGCCCATGGCGTGGAGGAGCCGTTCTTCCCGCGAACCGTCGCCGCCAACGATCGGCTCATCGACGACTTCGAGCCCGGCGGCGGCAAGCACCTCGTCGTCGAACACCTCTCCTTCAACGGGCGTCCTGGTGCTCGACGCACCTGGAAGGTGGACGAACAAGTCGTCGCTCACCCTCAGGTACTTGCCGGAGCCGGAAGCAGCTGAGGAGGAAGGCTGGTCTCCAGCCTCCTCCTCCGTCTCCCTGGCAAGCCCCTTGCCGGCCTCCTCAGCGGCAGCCTTGTCGGCCTCCCCAGTAGGCCCCTTGGCGGCCTCCTCGGCAGGGTCCTTGGCGGCCTCCTCGGCGGCGACCTTCTCGGCGTCTGCCTCGGCGGCCTTGGCAATGACCTCGATGATGGTGTCCACGTCCTCTGGGTTCATCAAGGAGGAATCTGGGCGCCGAAGACAGGGGTAAGGCAAAGCCAAGACCAAGAACCGGAAAGAAGAAGAAGCAGGGACGAACGACAAATGACTTACCGGTGCCGGCACCCGGCTGGGAAATGGAAGTTCCCTCCCCGCCAACATTTGGCGTCGAGGCAAAGCCACCGACGCCCAAGTTCTCTTCCTCCTCCTCCATGTGTGTGGGCTCGGTGCCTGGCACCGTTGCCGGCGATGTCCCTCGGGGCGGCGTGGTCGATGGGGGCGGCGTGTTGGGAGTAGCCCCCTGTGGCTCCTCCTCCTGCTGCTCCTCTCCTGCACACCTGGCAAGGTCACCACCAAAGTGTCGCACCCCTGACACATGTGGAAGAGAGAAGAATGATGAACTTACGTTGGGGGCTTTGCCGGGGGCTGCTGTCCGGGCTGCTCAATACCACCAAGGGCGCCCTTGAAGTACCAGCCGGGGGCTGGCCACCCGCCGAGATCTTGGCCCTTTTTGCTCTCTGGGCCAGCATCTCCGCGTCCCTACAAAGACGAAAACAAGTCAAGATCAGTAACGCAGGTTGGGGAGGAAGAGATAACAGAGAGGAACCGGATGCTTACTCATCGTCCTCCTCCTCCTCCTCTGCAGTCTAACTCTTCCTCCTCAGACTGAGGGATCCATAATCAAAGGTGATCCCCGCGCCAACGTTCGCCGGAGGAGGGGAGGGAGGCGGCGTCCGGGAACGCTTGGATGAAGAAGGAGCAGTCGTCTTCTTCTTCACCGCGACCTTCGCCAGCTTCTTCGCCGCCGCGGCCCTCGTGTGGGGTCGGGACCCCTCCAAGGTCAGCTGCGGCTGCACAGTCCTGTGGGGCCAAACCGGCTCATCGGAACTGGGCCGCCGCAGGACTCGCCCCCTCCCCGCAGGTGGCGCCGGATCTTCGGTCTCGTCCTCCTCCGATGACGACTTGCCGGTCACATCCTCAACCACTGGAGCCTCGGTGCCGGCGCTGCTGGCTCCCCCGGCGGCCGCTGCCCACCGGGAAAGCTCCTCCTCCGTGGCTGTCGCGGCCTTGTCCTCCATGCCGCCGTCATTGCCGGCCTCCCTGGCGAACTGTGCCTCCGTCGCCCTGGTGGCGATGTAGTCCAGCTCCGCCTGGGTGGTGTCCATGACAGGCAGTCACTCGGCATCGGCGTTGACGTACTCCTCGTGCAGGGAGTCAAAGAACTGCTGCACTTCAACGTCCTTCGGCTCCTTCCAGCTCGGATCGGGGCCATGCGCGTTGCAGTCCGGCATCATGGCAATGATACCGGACCGGCGCGAGTTATTACTGGCAGGACCACCCGTCGGCGGTTTGAACAACGGCCCCTTGAGGACCTTGCCGGCCTTCGCGGCGGCTCTCGCAACCTGCCGGTCCGCCCGACCTCGCCACACGGCCCACGTCAAGCTGGAAGAGCTGGCGAAATGGGCGTCGCTATCACCCGGAAGTTGTGGTCAAGGCCTGGGCGGAGCCGCATGATGTCAGCGGGGTTCGTGAAGAGCCAGGCTGGCCTCCCCTTGTTATGCAGCGGAGCAATCCGGCGGCGGATGAAGTCGACACCGATCATTTTGAGGGTGAGCCCGGCCTGGGTAAGCGGGAGAATCCTGGTGGTGGCAACCGTGAGCTTTTCTGGTGGTGGTAAGCCGGCTAACCGGCGGCGCCTGGCGAACTTTGCAGAACGCCGGTGGGTCCTTCTCTTCAATCCAGCACCACCGGCCCCGCTACTCCTCCCACCTCTCCTTCATGCCGCCGTCCGGGTACGCCCACTTGGATCTTGGGATCCAGGTGATGCAACCAGAGATGGCGCCCCCGGCTGGATCCGAGGGGAGAAGTAATGGCGGAAGAGCGCCGTGTTGGGGTGCACCCCGGTGAAGCCCTCGCAGAGATGCGCGAAAAGGGCCATGCATGCCACCGCGTTCGGAGTAAAATCCAAGAGACGGAAGCCGAAGGTGTGCATGATGTTGCTGAAGAAATCAGAGAAGGGAGGGCAGAGCCTGCAAGAAAAGTAATCAACAAAGAAGGGGTACCGATTTGGGGCAGGGTCGGCGCAGGCGGCGGGTATGACGCGCGTGGTCGGGTGCCCCGAATTCGCCCCCCCCCCCGGTCTTCACTCCACACAGGGGCTTGAAGGAGTCCCGAAGCTCGAGCACGTCGACCGTCGAGGGGAAGAAGAAGGCAGACTGCGTCCGCTACCCCGACAGCGCGCTCTCCGGCGGCTCCACAGCCCCGGCATCCTTGGCCACCCCCTTGCCCTTGGTGGATTTTGGCGCCATGGTGGCTGAAGGAGGAGGGAGGAGCAGAGGGCGGCAGAAGCACAACGGCGGCGGGCGGAGACGAAGCTAGGAAAAGAGGAGGGAGATAGGCGCATGTCTCCGAGATTGGGGTTGCGCGCAGGGTAAAAGGAACAGTGCGCCCGTGGTTATCCCTTTTTTATGGGGAAGCCGCGGGGCGCGCTTCCCATTTACTGCGATGTGACGCATGCTTGTGGAAACCGTCCCACGCATGCCACCCACGTCACGCACGCCCCTCCATGCAGTGCCGCGCACGCGGCTCGAGGGGAGCACAGCGCGCGAAAAATCTTACCACGGTAAAAACCGCCCCGCCTGCCTGTGCACCATTTTGGGCCTGACCCAACAACGTGTCGTGCTTATGTGTGGCCCAGGCCCGGGGGCTCCTGTCGGTGTACAAAACTAGGGGCATGTTTTTTTACCCCTTTACTTGTGCATGGGCAGTCGGAGCCGCGCCCGCGACCACACCAAGCAGAGCGAGGGAGGTGAGCCAAGGTAAGACCAAAGCCCAAGACGAAGCAAAACAACGCCAAGACCAAGGCCACAAAGATCAGATGGACGAAGCTGGTTTCCTCGGCAAGGACCCTTGCCGGGGCAGCTCGCCCACGCCAGCCGAGCGAGCCACCCTCGAGCCCACCAACGCTCGACAAATACATTGGGATAGGGATCGGGAGGCACCTCTGTGGTGGCATGCAAATCTTTGTGAAGACAAAGAATAGTCAGAATCAAATGAGGATAGGAAGGCAGCCATCCTCACCGAAGAAACCCACAAGACCCCCGGCAAGATCCTTGCTGGGGACGCCTGCGCGCATCGGCAAGACCCTTGCCGGGCCACCCGACAAGACCCTTGCCGGGCCACCTGGCAAGGCCCTCGCCAAGCCCACTAGCAGGGCCACCATCAGGCTCGCACCAGCCAAGTCTCCGCCGCCGTTCACATGCAACTGTCGACCCAACCAGCTGGGCAGGGACCTGCGTGGCAACATGCAGCCCTTCGTGGAGGCTCCACCGCCGCGCAACCTCAGCTGTCTGCCTGCCTACATGGCACCGCATGCATCGCTGGCCAGGGCGCGTGTCGAAGCTTGGAGGAGCGGCGACGGACGGGACGGGCCTCGCCCCAGTCCCCGATGAAGTGAAGGGACACCTGAGCGATGCATTAAATGCACCTTGTCCTGTAATACGAGGGATAACCTCGTGCCACTGTTGCCTTTCCACCTCCTATGTGCCACTGTGGCAACCCCTTTTTCTATAAAAGGAGGCCCAAGGCAACGAGGAGAAGGATTCAGCTTTTTTGGAGCTCGTTACACTCCGTAGCTAGTTTAAGAAACCATAATAGATCCACCAAAGCAGGACTCGGCTTTTACGCATCCTCGCGGCCCGAACCTGGATAAACGAACCGCGTTCTCTCTGTTAGACCCGCTCTTCTCTCAACCCTGCGCCCCGCAACCGCAGCAAGGATTCTTGTGATGCCATAGGTGTTGTTTCCCACCAACACTACCCCCTGGGCGCGCCCTCCACCCTCGTGGGCCCCTCGTAGCTCCACCGACCTACTTCTTCCTCCTATATATACCTACGTACCCCGAAAACATCACAGGAGGAGCCAAAACCCTATTTCCACCGCCGCAACCTACTCTACCCGTGAGATTCCATCTTGGGGCCTTTTTGTCGCTCCGCCGAAGGGAGCATCGATCACGGAGGGCTTCTACATCAACACCATAGCCTCTCCGATGATGTGTGAGTAGTTTACCTCAGACCTTCGGGTCCATAGTTATTAGCTAGATGGCTTCTTCTCTCTCTTTGGATCTCAATACAAAGTTCTCCTCGATTCTCTTGGAGATCTATTCAACGTAATCTTCTTTTGCAGTGTGTTTGTCCATATCCGATGAATTGTGGGTTTATGATCAAGATTATCTATGAACAATATTTGAATCTCCTCTAAATTCTTTTATGTATGATTGGTTATCTTTGCAAGTCTCTTTGAATTATCAGTTTGGTTTGGCCTACTAGATTGATCTTTCTTGCAATGGGAGAGGTGCTTAGTTTTGGGTTCAATTTTGCGGTCTCCTCACCCAGTGACAAAGTAGGGGTTGCGAGGCCCATATTGTATTGTTGCCATCAAGGGTAAAAAGATGGGGTTTTCATCATATTGCTTGAGTTTATCCCTCTACATCATGTCATCTTACTTAAGGCGTTACTCCGTTCTTATGAACTTAATACTCTAGATGCATGCTGGATAGCGGTGGATGTGTGGAGTAATAGTAGTAGATGCAGGCAGGAGTCGGTCTACTTGTCACGGGCGTGATGCCTATATACATGATCATACCTAGATATTCTCATAACTATGCTCAATTCTATCAATTGCTCGACAGTAATTTTTTCACCCACCGTAATACTTATGTTATCTTGAGAGAAGCCACTAGTGAAACCTATGGCCCCGGGTCTATTTTCCATCATATTAATCTCCCGTCAACAAGCTATTTCTGGCGCCGTTTATTTTGCTTTCTTTACTTTTAGTCTTTATCATAAAAATACCAAAAATATTATCTTATCATCTCTATCAGATCTCACTTTTGCAAGTGGCCATGAAGGGATTGACAACCCTTTTATTGCGTTGGCTGCAAGGTTCTTATTTGTTTGTGTAGGTGCGTGGGACTTGAGCGTGGTCTCCTACTGGATTGATACCTTGGTTCTCAAAAACTGAGGGAAATACTTATGCTACTTTACTTCATCACCCTTTCCGCTTCAAGGGAAAACTAACGCAGTGCTCAAGAGGTAGCAAGAAGGATTTTTGGCGCCGTTGCCAGGGAGTCTACGCACAAGTCATGACATACCAAGTACCCATCACAAACTCTTATCCCTCGCATTACATTATTTGCCATTTGCCTCTCATTTCCTTTCCCCCACTTCACCTTTGCCGTTTTATTCGGCTTCTTTTTTGTTTGCCTTTTTTTCGCCAGATATATTGTTTGCTTGCGTTACCATGTGTCTTCTATTCGCTTGCATCTTTGCTTGCTAAAAATCTATTGATATGGATCCACTTAAAGTGTTCTACTTGGATCATCTTCGATCCTTATGCGCTCGTGATGAAACCCCAACTAGCCTAGTTGATGGGAAATATTTAGATAAGCATGCTCATTTTGTGCATCACCGTTTGTCCAAAAAAGGGAGACTCTTATGGGATAAATAAACAAATTGCTGTGTTATGCTTGGAATCTTTGTGAAATTTATGATTTTACTTGTTGCTCTAAGAACCCTAAAAAACACCTCCCCTACTTATGTGAGTTTAATGAAAATGAAATCTTATCTTCTTATGCAAAGTGTGTTTATAGTTACTACAACATCGAACAAATTGAAGAATTTGTTGATTTTAAGGGTGCTTATGAAGTTGCTTCTTTGATTGAAAAGTATGATACCACTCTCTACGAATCTGAAATTTTTGACATACTTAAATATTGCTATGAAAACTATGCTCATAACGTCTATGTCAAAGAATTTATTGAGAGAATGACCATTGCTTTGGAAGAAAATAATGATATGCATGAATCTATATATAATGATGATTCCGATGATTTGATTGAAATATCCCTTGATGAACATGATGCTTGCTATTCTTGTGGCCGTGATGCCAATATTTATGAAGATGAATTTGCTATAGTTCCTTATGTTAAACATGAGATCATTGCTATTGCACCCATACTAGATAGTTCCTTCGATGAAAAGCATGATTGCAATGATTTTACTAAAAATTCTCTTGATGTCAGTTGTGCTACTAATATGGAAAACCCTAAGCTTGGGGATGCTAGTTTTGCTATGTCTACTACTTGTTGCAATGATCATGATTGGGGTGATTGTTCTTATGATCTTGAAAATCTATTTAAGCCCCGTGATGAATATGAGATTGATAATAATGTTCGCAATATTATTGAAAGTGGGTTTTAGAAGAGTGTCAACTTTAGATCCCACATATTTGGAGAATGTTCAATCTTATGGTATTTTTGATAAAAGTGGGTTTGGAGAGGTCATGACTTTAGTTTATAATATTCCCACTATTTTGGAAGAGTGTCAACTTTGCATGCATGTGGATCATCTAGAGAATATGTTATGTGATAGCTATATTGTTGAATTTGAATATGATCTTACATGTAATTATTATGAGAGAGGAAAATATGGTTGTAGAAGTTTTCATGTTACTAAATTACCTCTCTTCATGTTGAGATTGCTATCATCACTTTCTTCTTCCTTGCATATGCTAGTTTTTGCTTGCCTAGATAATTTGTTTGCCTATAAGATGCCTATTAATAGGAAGTATGTTAGACTTAGATGTGTTTGTCACGTGTTTTATGATGCTCTCTTTGTGCTTCAATTCTTGTCTTTCATGTGAGCGTCGTTGAAATCTTATGCCTAGCTAAAAGGCTTTTAAAAAGCGCTTGTTGGGAGACAACCCAATATTTTTTACTTGCTGTTATCCAATAAATATTTGATCTAGCCTCTGGTTAGATGTGTTTTTATGTTTTAATTAGTGTTTGTGCCAAGTGAAATCTATAGGATCTTCTTGGATGATAGTTATTTGATCTTGCTGAAAATTCCAGAAACTTTATGTTCACGAAAACAATTGTTTAAAATCATAAGAACGTGATAAAATACTGATTCCAATTGCAGTAGATCAATAAACAAATTATCTAGGTCTTCCTATTTTGGTAGATATTTCTGAGTTCCAGAAGTTTGCGTTAGATACAGATTACTATGGACTGTTCTGTTTTTGACAGATTCTGTTTTTCGTGTGTTGTTTGCTTATTTTGATGAATCTATGGCTAGTAAAAGATTTTATAAACCATAGAGAAGTTGGAATACCGTAGGTTTAGCACCAATACAAGTAAATAATGAGTTCATTACAGTACCTTGAAGTGGTGTTTTGTTTTCTTTCACTAACGGAGCTGATGAGATTTTCTGTTAAGTTTTGTGTTGTGAAGTTTTCAAGTTTTGGGTAAAGATTTGATGGATTATGGAACAAGGATTGGCAATAGCCTAAGCTTGGGGATGACCAAGGCACCCCAAGGTAAAATTCAAGGACAACCAAAAGCCTAAGCTTGGGGATGCCCCGGAAGGCATCCCCTCTTTCGTCTTCGTCTATCGGTAACTTTACTTGGGGCTATATTTTTATTCACCACATGATATGTGTTTTGCTTGGAGCGTCTTGTATGATTTGATTCTTTGATTTTTAGTTTATCACAATCATACTTTCTGTTCACACCTTTTGAGACAGACACACATGATTCGGAATTTGTTAGAATACTCTATGTGCTTCACTTATATCTTTTGAGCTATATAGTTTTGCTCTAGTGCTTCACTTATATCTTTTAGAGCACGGTGGTGGTTTTATTTTACAGAAATTATTGATCTCTCATGCTTCACTTATATTATTTTGAGAGTCTTAAACAGCATGGTAATTTGCTTTAATTGTGAAATTAATCCGAATGTGATAGGCATCCAAGATGAGCATAATAAAAACTTCCATATTGAGTTCATTGAATATCATGAGAAGTTTGATACTTGATAAGTGTTTTGAGATATAAAGGTGGTAATATCAGAGTGTGCTAGTTGAGTAATTGTGAAATTGAGAAATACTTGTGTTAAGGTTGGAAAGTCCCGTAGCATGCCCGTATGGTGAAAGTTGTGTGACAATTTTGACACATAACGTGTGCTTTTATTGCTTTCCTTATGAGTGGTGGTCGGTGACGAGCGATGGTCTTTTCCTACCAATCTATCCCTCTAGGGGCATGCATAGTAGTACTTTGGTTCGAGGGCTAATAAACTTTTGCAATAATTATATGAGTTCTTTATGACTAATGTGAGTCCATGGATTATGCGCACTCTCAACCTTCCACAATTTTCTAGCCTCTAAGGTACCGTGCATTGCCCTTTCTCATCTTGAGAGTTGGTGCAAACTTCGCCGGTGCATCCAAACCCCATGATATGATACGCTCTATCACACATAAACCTCCTTATATCTTCCCCAAAATAGCCACCATACCTACCTATCATGGCATTTCCATAGCCATTCCTAGATATATTGCCATGCAACTTAACACCGTTCCGTTTATTATGACACGCTCCATCATTGTCATATTGCTTTGCATGATCATGTAGTTGACATCGTATTTGTGGCAAAGCCACCTTTCATAATTTTTTATGCATGTCACTCTTGATTCATTGCATATCCCGGTACACCGCCAGAGGCATTCACACAGAGTCGTATTTTGTTCTAAGTATTGAGTTGTAATTCTTGAGTTGTAAGTAATAAAAGTGTGATGATCATCATTATTAGAGCATTGTTCCAAGTGAGGAAAGGATGATGGAGACTATGATTCCCCCACAAGTCGGGATGAGATTCCGGACTACATAAAAAAAGAGGCCAAAGAAAAAAAAGAGAAGGCCCAACAAAAAAAGAAAAAATGGGAGAAAAAGAGAGAAGGGACAATATTACTATCCTTTTTCCACACTTGTGCTTTGAAGTAGAACCGTGTTCTTCATGATAGAGAGTCTCTTATGTTGTCAATTTCATATACTAGTGGGAATTTTTCATTATAGAACTTGGCTTGTATATTCCAATTATGGGCTTCCTCAAAATGCCCTAGGTCTTCGTGAGCAAGCAAGTTGGATGCAGACCCACTTAGTTTCTTTTTTTGAGCTTTCATATATTTATAGTTCTAGTGCATCCGTTGCATGGCAATCCCTACTCCTCTCATTGACATCAATTGATGGGCATCTCCATAGCCTATTGATTAGCCGCGTCAGTGTGAGACTTTCTACCTTTTTGTTTTCTCACATAACCCCCATCGTTATACTTTATTCCACCCATAGTGCTATATCCATGGCTTGCGCTCATGTATTGTGTAAGGGTTGAAAAGGCTGAAGCGCGTTAAAAAATATGAATCAATTGCTCGGCTTGTCATCGGGGTTATGCATGATGAGAACGTTTTGTGTGACGAAATTGAAGCATGGCCTAACTATATGATTTTGTAGAAATGAGCTTTCTTTGGCTATGTTATTTTGATAAGACATAATTGCTTGGTTAGCATGTTTGAAGTATTATTGTTTTTATGTCAATATTAAACCTTTATCTTGAATCTTTCGGATCTAAATATTCATGCCACAATAAAAAGAATTACATTGAAAATTATGCTAAGAAGCATTCCACATAATTTTTTTTTGTTTTTATCATTTACCTACTCGAGGATGAGCAAGAATTAAGCTTGGGGATGCTTGATACATCTCCAATGTATCTATAATTTTTGATTGTTCCATGCTATTATATTATCTGTTTTGGATGTTCAATGGGCTTTATTATACACTTTTATGTTATCTTTGGGACTAACCTATTAACCGGAGGCCCAGCCCAAATTGCTATTTTTTTGCCTATTTTAGTGTTTTGAAAGAAAGGAGTATCAAACGGAGTCCAAACGGAATGAAACCTTCGGGAACGTGATTTTTTGACCAAACGTGATCCAGAGGACTTGGAGTGGACGTCAAGCAATCAACAAAGAGGCCACGAGGCAGGGGGCGCGCCTACCCCCCTGGGCGCGCCCTCCACGCTCGTGGGCCCCTCGTCGCTCCACCGACCTACTTCTTCCTCCTATATATACCTACGTACCCCAAAAACATTAGAGGAGGAGAAAAAACCTATTTCCACTACCGCAACCTTCTGTACCCGTGAGATCCCATCTTGGGGCCTTTTCCAGCGCTCCGCCAGATGGAGCATCGATCACGGAGGGCTTCTACATCAACACCATAGCCTCTCCGATGATGTGTGAGTAGTTTACCTCAGACCTTCGGGTCCATAGTTATTAGCTAGATGGCTTGTTCTCTCTCTTTGGATCTCAATACAAAGTTCTCCTCGATTCTCTTGGAGATCTATTCGATGTAATCTTCTTTTGCGTTGTGTTTGTCGAGATCCGATGAATTGTGGGTTTATGATCAAGATTATCTATGAACAATATTTGAATCTCCTCTGAATTCTTTTATGTATGATTGGTTATCTTTGCAAGTCTCTTCGAATTATCAGTTTGGTTTGGCCTACTAGATTGATCTTTCCTGCAATGGGAGAAGTGCTTAGCTTTGGGTTCAATCTTGAGGTGCTTGATCCCAATGACTGTAGGGGAAACGACACGTATTGTATTGTTGCCATCGAGTATAAAAAGATGGGATTTATATCATATTGCATGAGTTTATCCCTCTACATCATGTCATCTTGCTTAAAGCGTTACTCCGTTCTTATGAACTTAATACTCTAGATGCATGCTGGATAGCGGTGGATGTGTGGAGTAATAGTAGTAGATGCAGGCATGAGTCGGTCTACTTGTCACAGACGTGATGCCTATATACATGATCATACCTAGATATTCTCATAACTATGCTCAATTCTATCAAATGCTCGACAGTAATTTGTTCACCCACCATAATACTTATGTTATCTTGAGAGAAGCCACTAGTGAAACCTATGGCCCCCGGGTCTATTTTCCATCATATTAATCTCCCGTCAACAAGCTATTTCTAGCGCCATTTATTTTGCTTTCTTTACTTGCAGTCTTTATCATAAAAATACCAAAAATATTATCTTATCATCTCTATCAGATCTCACTTTTGCAAGTGGCCGTGAAGGGATTGACAACCCCTTTATCGCGTTGGTTGCAAGGTTCTTATTTGTTTGTGTAGGTGTGTGGGACTTGATTGATACCTTGGTTCTCAAAAACTGAGGGAAATACTTATGCTACTTTACTGCATCACCCTTTCCTCTTCAAGGGAAAACCAACGCAGTGCTCAAGAGGTAGCACGGTCTCACATGAGATGGCCTTGTAAACTCTTTGTTACCTATTAAAATTAATCCGGCCTTACCGAGTTTTGCGATCGGTGCCACCGAGATGGCTTGCCAGCCTTCTGTTGCCTTATTGCACTTATTTCTGTCTTATCGAGATGATGCAATCAGTGCCACCGAAGTGAGGTTCTGCCCTACCATTGCACATTGGTCCATCCGATATGTTTCTAGTCGATCCCACCGAGACCTCCAACTTTCGTATCTTTTACAGAGGTCGGTGCCACCTAGAATTCTGGTCGATGCCACCGAGTTGAGTCAAAAGTGTGTAACAGTTGGATTTCGTGTGGAGGCTATATATACCCCTCCACCTCCTCTTACTCAGTAAGAGAGCCATCGGAACGTGCCTACACTTTCACTAATCATTTTCTAAGAGAGAGCTACCTACTCATGTGTTGAGATCAAGAGATTCCATTCCTACCATTTGAACCTTTTTTTCTAGCCTTCCCCAACTTGCTTTCCACTGAAGTCCTTCTTGCACCATAGCCAAATATGTGAGAATGAGTTGAGTGTTTGGGAGACTATCATTTGAAGCCCAAGAGCAAGGATTTCATCATCATCACACCATCTATTACCTTTTGGAGAGTGGTGTCTCCTAGATTGGTTAGGTGTTGCTTGGGAGCCTCTGACATGATGTGGATGTGGGGACCCCGACTCATAAGTCGTGATCACTGAATGCTCGTGTATAGTGATCCCAGAGATCAATGCTCACTGAACACACAGAAACTGAATAACGAGAGTCTGACATCCAGTACATACTGTTTTACTCAAATTTGACCTTTATGGCCAAGTCTTCATAAACTCGTAGCGGAAATCTTCAACGATAGCGTGAACCCATGCCATCTTCCTTAACCCTACAGGCATTCTGACTGGGAAGTGTCCTCGCTCGCACGATCGTCACCAAAGAACTCTTCTTCGTATACCTGCTCTTTCAAGCCTGGCCAAGTAAATATCCAGGGACAAGCCAGTGAGTACGTTTGAATGTACTCGCAAGCAACCCGAGAGTGATAACAAAATAATTATGCAAGGCTGTACTGCTAAATTGACATTTTTGCAGAAAGCTAGTTTTTTTCTCAAGCAAGTATGATCAACATTTATCAAGGACATGAATGCGTCTGCAACAAGTATCAGGAGGTTACAGACATTAATATCGAGAATGAGTTAGAATCAACTCATGCTCAAGCTCAACATGACTTCCTCATGAATCACATCAAGAATATTACCAAACCGTGTTGTTTGTCAGAAACATATGGACATAGTCTAAGCAGCACCACCCAACTGTCCTTGACCATGGACACTGCTATTCGAATAGTTTGACACTCTCCAGAGGTTGCACACTTTACCCATAAGATCCGGGAAGCTTACGTGTCATCCGCAACCCGTGGTACCTCAAGTACCCGGGGTAAGCACCCGATCACTACCTTTCCCTAGCCGTGACTAACATAGAGTCCACTCGATTGGCAACAACCCCCGTCCCACCGTCATATTTTAGTTCAGTGGAGCCACGCTCCCATATCTGTCACATAATGCGAGAACGGAGTTACCAACGGTGTGTCCGGTGCCCCGTGAAAACAGTCATGGCCGCCTATCCAAGCACGACCCCGTCCCGAGAGTGACCACGCCACTCCCGTCACTAGTAATGTGGGCATCTATGCTAGCAGGAACTAGGTGATCAATAATGCCCCGTCCGATAAGGGGTAGTGTGGTTGTACATGTTTGGTTGGGACGGTAGTCAATCTTAAATCTAATCCATCTTTGTAAACGACACCTTCATCAAGCCTCGGTACACTACTTCTCCACCAAGCAGTGACCTAGTTCATCATCATCTCCCAAGGGCATTAGTGGCACCCACTTGGGCTATTTGCAAGTATGTCAAACAACACTTGTTTCTTTTCATGCATAACCCTGACCGATTTTGCGTAGTCAACTACTATAGCGTATTTCTACGACCCATCAACACAACTCTAAACAAGGATAGAGTCATGAACAATGCAAGTATCAACGGGGTATGCAAGGGAGGCAAGCCTAGCAAGGTTGCCATTCAAGATATATCGTGCACTCGATGGAACAATGAAAATGCTATTATGATGTTAAATGTTTCATCATGGTCAAAGGGCTGCTTGCCTGGTTCATCAGAGTCTTCAAATCTTCTGGTCCATCTCCGAGTATTTCGTCTACTTCGTCAACTAACGTCGAAAACAATCATAGTAAGCAACACAACAAGGCAAAAATAAAAGTGCTCTAAGAATGGAAGTTGGACTTTTCTAGGATACCTTTGGTCATATGAGAAATGACCAAAGTGGTTTCTTTGGGATTTGATCAATGGATTTCTTTGAACATTTCAATATGATGGAATCAAGGAATTTATGGATTTGCAAGAAGTGTACAGAAAAACTATTTTGAAAAAAAAGAAAAGGCACCCATTTAACAGGGAATGATTTTATAAGCACCTAGGAGTTGGTTTCACTGGATTTAGAGTTCAAATGATTTTCCTATGAATTTGCAAAGTTGGCAATATATGGAGAAATAGATCAATATTTCATGTGGCATACAAAGTATTGGGATAGATGTCCCGAAACGAAGCTTTGAACTCATAAGTTTCTAGGAATTTGAATCATGGCATTTGGATTAAATTTGAGCTCTTTGTGATTTTCTAAATTTTATCACAGAAATGGAAAAATGGGATTTGATAATTATTTGTGAAGAAAAAGTTTCTCGAAAAATGTACAAATACCACCATGTGATAGAGAATAAATTTATGAACTAGTAGAAATTTGAATCATCAAGTTTGGATATAATTCGAATTATTTATGGATTACTGAAATTCACTGAAAAAGAAAAGGACAAAGGATTTACCGAAATGAGCCGGATCTGGGTGGCGGCGGCGCGCACAGGGCGAGGATTTGCAACAGGGTGCCACTGGGCCGGCCCAGCGGCTCAGCCGCACACGCGCAGGGGCCACGTTGGAGGCGGCTCTGCTGAAACACACCTCCGCACTGGGAAGTCGGTTACTGTCGAAGCCATCTCCACTTGCCAGCGTGGCCTGGAGGCTGGGCTACTAACAAGCGGGCCCCGCACACAGGTCGTCTCCTTCCTCGCGCCAGGAGCAGAGGAGGTCGACCGAGCGGGGCACCGGCATGCTCCCTGGAGGTTCCGGCCGTTCGCGACGGTGTCCGGCGTACCGGCGGACTCAGGAGGCCGAGCCGCGCCCATCTATGGGCCCCATGCAGGCTGGGAGGAACGAGGGCGACGACAAACTTTGCGCCGGCGGGCGGCTTAGGGAGCAGACGAGCGCGACGCTATGGGCACTGGGGTAGATGAAAGAAGGAGTAGGAGGGATCCTATGGCCTGTTGCGCTTCCCCTGGTGGTCAAACTAGAGGAGGGGAGGCCCTGGTTCGTCAGAGCCGGGTGGAGGCCAACGGCGACCATGGCGGCCATGGAGGGGGTAGGAGGGCGCGAGGGGGAGAGGTGGCTTGTCTGGAATATTTCTGGGGAAGACGAAGAGAAGGAAGAGGCGACAGGAGAGCTCAGGAGGGCCTCTAAATAGAGGGGCCGTGGTGCACCATGGACGCGGCCTACGACGGACTCGGGTGAGGTCCATGGAGGAGAGAGGGGGGCAAGGGAGGAAGGGCCCTATAGCTAGTCGTGTCACACACGCCGAGGCAGCCCCATGGGACACAGTCCTGGTGCCCAAGGTCTACAGAGAGCCTCGGAATGGGAAAGCTACAGTGCGGGAGTGCACTGTAGCGTGCACCAGAGCGTGACCATGGCATGCCATGGCATTTTCATAGTGCCATGGGCATGTCCTATAGTGTCTGGGGGTTTTGGGGTGAAGTAAACAATGTCGAGATGCCCTGCTGAACCACTTGGAGAGAGGTGGGGTTGAGAGAGAGTGAGAAATGGGCTGTCCAGAGAGGGAAAGTGAGGTTTTCACCCCTCAACCATTGAGCTATGGCCAGGGGAAAGTTACTGGAGGTAGAAGGGGATCAGTTTCAGTTGTGGTAAAAATTTGAGGCAAGGGAGAATAGTGGAAGGGTCAAAGCTAGGGTTTTGGTAAAATAACAGAAGGTTTTTATGCAAGTTTGGGCAATTAAATGAAGTCCAATTGACATGAGAATTAACAGGATGAAAGGACATATAGAATTAAGGTTGTTCACCAATTTTGAGATCATTTGAAGAAAGTTACCAATGTAACTTCGGCAAACCCTAGAAATCAAGAGAAATGAGTTTTCCAAGATTTAGTCATGCAAATCTTTTCTCCTTGATGCACCACTTGGTTTAGTGTCATCATTTGAGTATTTTAGCATGTCCACAAAAATTGGGATCAAAAGGAGACAGTTGGCAATGTAGAGTTGCTCAAATTTGGTTCTGGACAGAGAGGGTTTTGGGTCACTTTGATCAAGTTACCTTGTTCTAAAACTTGTGCCATTTGGTCTAGATCAATAATTAGACCATTTGGGAAAGTGCACCAAGTTTGATAACATTTGGACATGTTTGGCAATGTAAAGTTGTTCAAACTTGGAAAATGACAAATATGGTTTTGAGAGGGTTTCACGGGGTTATACTGTTCTCCATGACATGCTATTTGGTATTATCATCAAGTAGAACATTTCTGACATATTAGAATTTTACTGGATTTAATGGAGAATATTCCCTTTGTAAATATTTTAAAAGCTTGAAATATCTAGAAAGGGTTTTTGAGGGATTTGACCAATATTTTGAACATGACCATGTGTTGAAACTCTTATATATGAACAATATATTTCCTCTGAGTTTCCCTAAATTTTCTCAAATATTTTTGAAGCCTTAAAATAATTTTAACCTATTAAAGACCATTTCTGGCCTAAAGAAAAAGCATTTAAATAAAATATCATAATAACTTTTAAAATAATATCTTTGTGGTTTTTGGGAGTCCTATATCTAATAGGAGTCAAATATACATAGTTAAGTACTTGTAGTTCAAGTCTCAATTCAGGGGTTTTAGAAAGGTTTTAGAAAAATAATATCTTTGTGGTTTTAGAAAGATTTTTCACACCCTTTTAAGTACTTGTAGTTCAAGTCTCAATTGAGGGGTTTTTGGAAAACCTAATTTAGAAAATACTTTTTGGCCAAAATATTTTTGTAAGAAAACACTATTATGTCCTACACATAGGGCATGATCATTGGGCAAGGTTTTGGATCAAATAGAAGGAGTATAAGAGTTGGAGAATTTATTTGATTTTAGAGCAATTGCATACAACAGACAAAATCCAGTCAAAGCAAAGTCCAAAACACTCAAAAGTTTTTGTCAAACCACATTTTATCATGATTTATTAGCTTAAGTGTTGTGGCATGAAAATCAGGGTGTGACAGGCCTACCCCCCTTACAAGAATATCGTCCCCGAGATTCTCAAACTAGGCGCGGAAAGGAATACGAAAACTAAGATCTTGGGTGGTCTTCACGTCCTCATACTGCTTCTGCTTCCTTGTGGTGCTCCATTGAACCTTGAAGTACTTGGTGTTGTAGCTTCGTGTATAGCGTTCTTCTTGATCCAGGTTGCTAATGGGTATCTTGCGACAGGTCAGATTGGGCTGGGTGTCGATGGCTTGGTGATGGATGTCCTTGTAGAGATGACACTTCCGGGGTTGTGACACGTGGAAAACGTTGTGTACCTCGGATGACTCTAGTGGAAACTCTAGCCAATAACTGTCTTCTCTTTGTCTCACAGTGACCTTGAAGGGGGTCGATAAGGCTTGGTGTGAGCTTTCCTTTGACATGGAAATGTTTGGTTCCTTTGAGAGGAGTGGCTTGCAGATACACGTGGTCTTTAACACGGAAGTTTATTTCCTGACACCGGTGGTCGGTAGAGTCAAAGCACAGTACAAAACACTCAAAAGTTTTTGTCAAACCACATTTTATCATGATTTATTAGCTTAAGTGTTGTGGCATGAAAATCAGGGTGTGACAGTGGAGTCGAACCAAGAAGTTTGTAAGGGCAAGGAGATCGCCTACTTCATGAAGATCTACCTGAGTGAGGTAAGTCCTTCGTGGACGATGGCCATGCGGTGTGATAGACAAGGTTGCTTATTCATGGACCCTTCGTGTGTGGAGCCCTCCGTGGACTCGCGCAGCCGTTACCGTTTGTGGGTTAAAGTCTCCATCAACGTGGACGTACAATAGCACCACCTATCGGAACCACACCAAAAATCACCGTGTCCCCGTTGCGTTTGCCTTCTCCAAACCCCTCCTTTACTTACACGTGTGATACTTCTCCGTCGTATCTACTTTTCCTAACGCTTTTCCTCTTGTTTTGGACTCTAATTTGCATGATTTGAATGAAGCTAACTCGGACTGATGCTGTTTTCAGCAGAACTACCATGGTGTTGTTTTTGTGCAGAAATAGAAATTCTTGGATTGGAACGAAACTTTGCGAGGATTTTTTATTCAATAAATAAGAATTTCTGGAGCCATGAGCCACCGGAGGGGGGCACCTGGGTGGGCACAACCCACCAGGACGCGCCCCCCTCCAGGCGCGCCCAGGTGGGTTGTCCCCACCTGGTGGCCCCACAGTCCTCAACCCTGATACTATAAAATCACATATTTGGAGAGAATCAGGGAGAAAGAATTATCGCGTTTCACGATACGGAGCCACCGCCTCCTCCAGTTCTTCATCGGGAGGCCAGATCTGGAGTCCGTTTGGGGCTCTGAAGAGGGGTATCTTCGATCTTCGTCATCACCAACCCTTCTCCATCGCCAATTCCATGATGCTCCACACGGGAGTGAGTAATTCCTTCGTAGGCTCGCTGGTCAGTGAGGTGATGGATGAGATTCATCATGTAATCGAGTTAGTTTTGTTAGGGCTTGATCCCTAATATCCATTATGTTCCGAAATTGATGTTGCTATGACTTTGCCATGCTTAATGCTTGTCACTTTGGGCCTGGGTGCCATGATTTCGGATCGAAACCGTTTATGTTATCACCATTATATCTATGTTCTAGATTTGATCTTGTGCCGGGGCAGGCTGATCTGGCCCACGAACACCTATGGGACCGGCGGACCGAGCCCCTTTCGGTTCGGCGGGGAGCGGAGGTCGCACGAAGAGAAGATCGAGGCGAAGCACACGAGAGGTTTACCCAGCTTCGGGGCTCTCTGGAGAGATAACACTCCTACTGCTGCATGTCTAGGTGTATTGCGTTCTTGCTCAGGAGCGCTGAGTGCTACAAAGACACACGAGCTGCTAACGAGACCGAAAAGTAGTGTCGAACCTTTCGAACCCCCTCTACGCTGCGCATGGGCCTCCTTTTATATGTCAAGGGGTCACCGGCGGTGTGGCAACGTGAGACAAGGGTACAACTGGAAATGGAGTGGTTGGTACACCTACTTGTACAAAGGTATGTTGTACCATACCTAACCTCGACGGCGGGGGACAAAGGCATTAAATGCCCGTCACGCCGCCTAACAAAGTGCAAACAGGGACCGTCAGGGCGCCACCGCTTGCCACGATGGCAATCTTGTCACGCTGCTTGCCACCTCACCGGGCTGCCTGACCTCTCGCCACGCCGCGCTGGAAAGGTCCAGGCGACACGTTAGTGGATGTGCTTTGGAGCGAGGTACAGAGAGGTGGTCTGCATGACAAGCGCCTTCTTGCCGGTTGTTGTCTTTGTCGCGCCCGGAAGCTTGTCGCTCACTGGGCCTTCGGCAAGCTCCTCTTGCCGGGCCTTGTTTTGTATGTGCCTTGGGTGGCCTTCCGGGAAGCTCCTCTTGCCGGGGCCTTGTCTCCTTGGCTTGAATACTTTGTTCTTGAATGGCTCCACAGGAACCATGGAGGACCTTGGCAGTCACCCGGTAAGCCCTGCCACGGAGGGCTGCAACTACCCGTGCGCAAGTTCGGGATACTAGGGTACCCCTACTCTAGTACACCGACAGGAGCCCCCGGGCCTGGGCCACACACGGTGCCGAGCGCTGTTGGGCCAGGCCCAAAACAGGCTGCACGGCACGCGGCCCGGTCACGCCAGTAACTCACCCGGACCCACCACGTCCTCCACTAACGGCACGCGTCGAACGTGGCGTCGTCTGAGAGATCGAGGGCGAGATCGAGGGGGTTTATTTATTCGAATAACAAACGTCCGCCCCTCCCTCTTTATAAGGGGGAAACAGGGCAGGTCGCTCACCTTGCCGATTCTTGTCCCATCGAAAACCACCGCTGCTCCCCTTCTCTTCAAGGCTGAAAAGAGAGCAGCGCTCACTTCATCGCCACCAGCACCCTCAACGCCGCCGATCTCCTCCACCACCACCGCCATGGGCCCGAAGCCGACAAGGGGAAGGCCGTGAAGTCGCCGAGGCGTTAGCTGCTTGGCGGGCGGAAGGAGCAGGCCATCTTCCCCCCGCCGCCAGGGAGCCGAGGAGAACTACTACCTCTTCGTCGACGGAGACGCAGGCGCATCCGCGCCGCAGAAGGTACTCCCGCCGCCGCAGAACTGGCCCCGACTGGGTATCCCTTCTTCGCGCTTCTTCTTCAAGCGCTCGCCCGCCTTTTCTCGAAGTTCTTCAGCGACATTATGAGCACCTACGGGTTCCGCCTCCTTGATTTCACCCCAACGCCGCTTCGACCATGGCAGTTTTCGCACATCTCTGCGAAAACTTTGTCGGAGTCCACCCAAATGTAGCCCTTTTCCGCCACTTCTTTTTACCCGTGTTGAGAGAGGAGAGCCCTTGCGGAGGAATTGCTTGGATCTCCGTGGTCGGCAAGAAGGAAGCTTATCTAGAGGGAGAGCTCCGTAGCAAATGGGAGGAGTGGAGGGCAGATTGGTGCTGGATTGTTGAGGAGAACCTGCAGCCATTTACCGCCCAGCTTAAACCCCTGTGGAGTGCGCGGCAATGATTGGAGCAATCTGGCCTCGGAGGACGCTTAGGTGAAGATCGCAGTCACCCGAATCCTCCGCCTCAGACTTGCCGGACTCACCGTAGAGGCACCTTGTTGGCGCATGAGACTTTCTTCGCCGCAGACGCTTCTTGCAGGGAGAGAAGGAGACCTGCTGGGAATTTCGTAACGCAGCAGATATCATGAGGCTGCGCCTGGCCTCAACTTCAACTTCACCGTCTTGGAGCTTGACGCGATGCTCTTAGAGCTGTTCAAGCCCGATCCTGATCATCCGGAGATGTTTAGGTTGCCGAGGGGCATCGTTCCGCTGTGTAACAATTCCGCGCTTGACCGCATCCGTGCAATGATGCCGTCGTGCGACTCACATGGAATTGTCCCCACTTGGCAAGAGCCGGCAGATGACGTCGTGCGGCAGTTCTTTGACAATCTGGTGGAAATGCCGGTCCGCCCCGACGAGCAGAGGAGCCTCACCTGCGACACATACGACGATGAGATGCAGCAGACGCCACCAGGCTGGAAGAGGCGGCAGCAGCCGCTGCCGCGGGCGAGTTTGGCTTCACTGTGGAGGAGGCAGAGGCAGCCGAGGCGGCAAGCCTTGTCGAGCGAAAGGAGTTTGCCGGCGAGGAGGAGCTTGCCGAGCCTGAAGCCGAGTTGAGCGAACCCGCCGAGGGCGCATCCTCCCCACCTCCAAGCCGGTTGCTGCGATGAGTGCCACCAGCTCCTCCAAGAAGGCGTATTCGCATGGCCGGAGAGGCAGCGGGGGGGCAGACGGGCTAACAGCTCGCAGGCGCGCCGCGGCAGCTGCTCCAAGCACTGCTTGTTGAGCACCTCACGCCGCGGCTAACTGGAGCGGGCCTCGCAGACCATCGGGTAGCCAAGCGCCCAAGGGAACCCACTCCTCCGCCTCGTCGCATCGGAGGCGGGCGAATTTGACCTCTCGCGCTCAGCCCGACGAGGAAGAAGAAGAGTAAGATTCCTTCTTTGTCAGATTTGTAATTCTTCGATTTGTTGCTTTGTCTTGTATCTGATTTGCTTTACTCTGATCCCATTCCTTTTCAGGACGCTGGCCCAGAGAATGTCAAAGAGAGCCAAGACCCCGGTGGTTGTCATCGAGGACGAACCTACTGCGACAGTAGGAGGCGCGTCCGAGACCACCTTGCCGGATGAGGCAACTCTTCTTCAAAGCAGCCCCCAGCGTAAGTATATGGTCTACTTCTTGCTGTTCGGCGTGCATGAGTGCTTTTTCCTTGCTGATATCTGGCTGTTGATTTGTGTAGGAGCAGAGCAGCCTCCTTCTGCTTCGACTACACCGCCAAGGGTGGATTCCCCGGCAAGGGAGCGTTCTCCGGCAAGGGAGACTTCTCCGGCAAGGGGCAGCTCTCCGGCAAGGGACGGTACCAGCGATCCCTTGGCGGCGGAGACCATGACCGCGGACCCCGCGCAGGTAATCTTCTTGCCTGAGAACTTCCCTTGTGTTTTTCTTCTTATGATTTTGTCTTTGAATATTTGCTTGACTTTCTTCATCCATCCGCCACAGAACCAATGGAGACCGAGGTCGCCGGCGAGGAGGACGTGCGCGGCGACACTGATGAAGCCGCCGCCGTGGAAGAAGGAGCTGGCGCTGACGAGCCTGCCGGCAAAGAGGCCGCCAAAGCTGTCGTCGCAGAAGCTGACGAGGGGTCTGGCGATCGCACTGACAACCCTGAGGCCGCAGGAGCGCCCGGCGCTATGCCGACTGCCGATCCCTCCGCCGCTGCTGCTGTCAGTTCAAGAGCCCCAGCCCGGCGCCTACTTGAAGGCCGGCGATGGCGTCTTCATCAAGCTCCCATGGGAGTCGAGCTCCAGGGCGCCGGCCGAAGGAGAAACCTTCGATGAAGAGCTGCTCGCCTCCGCTGGACTGACGCTAGTCGACGCGCCAAGCAGCGTGGCGAGCCCGAGGAGGAGCAAACTGCCGCGAAGCTGCTGTCGCTCTACCGCGCCCGACAAGCCAAGCTGGAATCCCGGGAGGTGCTTGTCGCAAAGGCGGGAGCAGACATCGAGAAGCGCGCGGAGGAGCTCCGGGGCCGCAGCCAGGAAGCTCTCCGGTCCTTGGTGGAGGAGCGGGAGCAACTCGCCGAGGAGCGCAAGGCCTTCATCCTCGAGAAGGCTGAAGCTGAGGAGGAACAGCGGCTTGCCGCCGGGAAGCTGTCTGCGCAGGAAGGTGAGTTGGCGCAGCGGAAGGTTAACCTTGACAGCCACGAGGAGGATCTTGCTATGCGCGAGCAAACATTCGGCGGGGCTCTCAAGGAAGCAAAGGATGCCGCCAAGAATCGCCGAGGCCGCCAAGAAGGAGCTGGAGACGAAGGTGGCGCAGCTTGGAGGCCGATCTCAAGAAGAGCAGCGAGGAGCTTGCTGCACTCAAGCACGAAGGCCGAGAAGGACGCCTACACTCTTGGCGAGCTGCAGGGCCGTCTTGCCGAGAGGAGCAAGGAGCTCAAGCGCCGCCGAGGACTCCAATGCAGATCTTGAGTTGAAGCTAACTACTTTGACTCAGGCGCTGGACGGCGCCAGGGAGCAGGAGGTGGCCTTGAAGGAGAAGATCAAGGCCGACGAGGGGCTGCTGGCGAGTGCTGTTGCCGCCTGAGTGCCCCGAGGGAGAACGTGGAGCACTGGACCGAGGGTCTCGTGGATACTGCTGCAGCCATCCACAGGGAGCCGATGGAGCTGGGGATGGTGGATCTTGGATATTCCTCCCGACGAGCACCTCCAACCCAGCGCCAAGCTTAGCCTCGTTTCTTCAAGGGCGTGGTGAAGGGCCTCCAGCTGACTCCGGAAGAAGTCCCAGCAGCTGGCCGAGGAGTCGCGCCAGATCTGCAGGAGCTCTCGGAAGGTGCCGATGAAGGTGGCCTTCCGCAACCCAGGCCTCAACCTCACCAACGCCCTCAAGTCCCCGCCGCCGGATCTTGATGTGGAGGCGCCGAGACCCTTGTCGCACCCATTGTGGACAGGGTGAGCGGAATCAAGAGGGTTGAGGGCGATCGCGTAGATTAGGCCGCCCGTTTGCTCTTTCTCTTGCCGCTGCTGGTCATGTCATAGGAACAATCCATTAGAGCTGCGATAAGCTATCTTGTAATATAACTCTATTTTGAGTATCCATTGCTATGCTATTTCCTTTACTTGATTCCTTCCTCTGTATGTTTTTGCCCTACGCTTTTAGGGAGCTTGTCGCTGGCACTGAGCATGAGCCGAAAAGTCTTGAGACGTTAGCAGCCTGTTGGCGGTGCCGCTCCGACAAGCAACCTTGTCGCAACTAGTCGCAGCTCACTTAAGTTGTTGAGCGGACTCGAAACAAAGTAAGGGCGCAACTAGCTACGAGTTGGTTCCTTTGCGCACAGGTTTTCCATACAAAGTACGGTCGTTCGAGGAAGATAACTTAAAATTTTTAAAACTGATTGCTCAAACTTTGGCAACTTAGCTTTGCAAACTTTTGCTTCCCGGTAAGGAACTTAGCTTTTCTGTCGTTTGCTTCCCGGTAAGGATAGGCTTCCTTGAGCGACACTTGGTCCACACCATTATCTTCTCCTTCCCCCCGGCAAACTTGTGTGCGAGGGAACCTTCCTTTCTTTGAGAAAGAGAAAGAAGAGAAAATAAAGATATGGAGCCTCATGGCTCGTTATTACTACTGTGGGTAGGTGCTGCACAAAGTGTCGATAATGCATGCAAATAGAAGTAAAAGCATGAAATTGACAAGATGTGCGAAGCACGCTTAGCTTTATCGATGCACGGGGTCTGCGCTCGGCTTTGGACAAAGGATTACATGCAACAGCGGCAAGACTTGTACAAAGGTGGTTGCGAACAGGTTCCGGCAACCGCGCTTCACGGAGTAAAACTTACGAAGATGCTCAATGTTCCAGGAGTTGCTCACCGGAATGCCATCTTCGGTCTCAAAGGCGGACAGCGCCAGCCTAGTGACTTCGTTTCACCCGATAAGGGCCTTCCCACTTCAAGGCCAACTTGTTGGAATTCTTGGCGGACTGAACGCCAAGAACAAGGTCGCCTTCCTCGAGACTTCCGGCATTAACTGCGGCTATGGTAGTGGCGCAAAGCTTGGTCGGGTACCGAGCAGCTCAGACAGCAGCTGAAGACGATCTTCCTCAAGGAGCGGCGCATCATCTTGTCGCAGCTGCTCTTGCTCAAGCTCATCATAAGCGAGCACTCGAGGCGATCCGTATACGAAGTTCCGTGGGGAGAACTGCCTCGCTCCATAGACTAGAGCAAAAGGTGTCCGCGGTGGCTCGATTTGGCGTCGTCTGATCGACCAAAGAACCACCGGCAGCTCCTCAATCCAGTTTCTTCCGCACTTGTGCAGCCCGTCGAAAGTTCTGGTCTTGAGCCCGCGAAGCACTTCAAAGATTTGCCCTCTCCGCTTGACCGTTGCTTCTCGGATGAGCAGCGAAGCGGCGGAACCTTGGCGCCAAGATCTTGGACGTCTTGCATGAAGGTGCGGCTTAGGAATTGTGTGCCGTTGTCGGTGATGATCCTGTTAGGGATTCAAACGGCAAACAATCGACCAAGAACTTGATCGCCGACCGCTGTCACCTTCCTCATCGCTTCCACTTCCGCCACTTTGTGAACTTGTCGATTGCAACGCATAAGTACTCAAAGCCCCAAACAACTTCGGGAAAGGGGCCGAGGATGTCGAGCCCCTGCAAGAAAATGGCCAGGATAAAGGGATCGTCCGGAGAGCTTGAGCTGGCTGGTGTGTCTTCTTGGAATGGAACCGCACGCTTCACACTTGGTTACTTGTGCAGTTGCATCCTGGAGGGTTGTCGGCCAAAAAGAAACCTTGCCGGAATGCTTTGCTTGAAGTGCTCGCGCCAATGTGGTGACCACATATGCCTCCATGTATCTTCGCCAACAGCTTTTGTCCGTCTTCGGTGAATACACTTCAATTTCACACCGTTGAGTCTCCTTCAGAGTGTCTGTCGACAAACTGGTACATACTTGACTGCCGGGCTACTCTTTCCGCTTCTTCTTGCTCTTGGGAAGTTCTCTGTCGAAGGAAATGGACAATCTGCTGCGCCCATCTTTGGAGCTATGCGGCTCGACAACAAGGACTAAAGGCACATCTGCTGCGGGAACATCAGCTTCCACGGCGAGAACTCGTGGCTCAGCCGGAGCTTGGCGTTCCCGGCAAGCTTGCCGAACAAAACTTGTCGGGAGCGTCTCGCTTCAACGAAACAAACCACAGGGCTTGTCGAGCAGACTGCTCCTCAAAGACTGTTGGTGTCGATCTTGGGGACCTTCTTGGTGGCGGTTTCGGGAAGCTCTGCCAGAAAATAGTCACCAGAGATCAACTTCCTCTTCTTGCTCTGTCCAGTCGATGGGGTTACAGATGGTTGAGTCAGCTTGAGCACAAAAATCCCTGGTTCCACAGGTAACTTAAGTGCGTCGCACTTTGACAGGCCATCAGCAATGTCGTTCTGAGCTCTTGGAGTATATTCCATCTGCAGGCCGTCAAAGTGCTCTTCTAGCTTTCTCACTTCATCAACATAAGCTTCCATCAACGGACTCTGATAATTCTTGTTCACTTGGCGGATAACAAGTTGTGAGTCACCCCTGACAATGAGCTTCTTGATCCCAAGGTCATCTGCGATCTCGAGACCGGCAAGCAAACCTTCATACTGCGGTATTGTTTGTTGCTTGCTCCTTGGGAAAGTGCATCACGGACTACGCACTTGAGGTGCTCTCCGGTGGGGCGCGACAAGTAGCACGCCGCACCGGGCGCCTTTGCAAATGAGAAGGCACCATCAAAGTACATCAGCCACTCTTTGCTTGCTTCCTTGACGGGGATGCTCGCTTCTGGAATTTCTTCATCCGGTGTTGGCGCCCATTCTGCTATGAACTCCGCCAACGCCTCGCTTTGGATAGTTGAAGTGCTCTCAAACTTGAGGCCAAAGCTTGACAGTTCCAAAGGCTCCACCTCGACAATCCTGCCTGTTGCCTCTGGATTTTGCAAGATCCTCTTCACCGAAAGCGAGTGACGACTGTGATCTCATGTGCTCGGAAGTAATGGCGCAGCTTTCTCGAGGCCATGAGGAGGCCGAAAAGCAATTTCGCAGACCAGTACCTTGACCTAGCCCCTCGCAAAGGGAACCGACAAAGTAAAGCTGGCGCTGCACCATCCTTTTCTGCATCTTCTCATGCGTCTGCGCAGATTCATCCTTGTCGGGACCAGAGCTTTCCGGTGAAGCCCCCTGCTTGTCGCTGGATGCACCCGCCATGGTTGCTAGCTCATCATCCGCCTCCCTCTCTGCTACTAATGCAGCACTAACCACTTGATTGGTTGCCGCTATATATAGCAGCAACTTCTCTTGTGGCTTAGGTGCGACAAGTGTTGGAGTGGAGGACAGTATCTCTTCAAGTTACTGCAGCAGCCTCCGCTTCGAGTCCATTGCATCGGTCCTGCCTTCTTCAAAATTTTGAAAAATGGCGGGCGCTCAACAGACCTAGAGATAAACCTGCCGAGAGCAGCTACGCAACCGGCAATCCTTCGTACATCCTTGACGCGCTTTGGTGCTTCAATCTGCTCAATGGCCTTGATCTTGTCGGGATTGGCTTCAATTCCTCGCTGAGACACGAAGAACCCGAGAAGCTTGCTGGAAGGGACTCCAAACACGCACTTCTCGGGGTTGAGCTTGAGGTTGATCTTGCGCAGATTTGCAAAGGTTTTGTCTAAATCTTGAACTAGGGTCGCCTTGTCCTTGCTTTTGACCACTATGTCATCCATGTAAGCTTCTACATTTCTATGCATTTGCGGCTCAAAAGCGTCATGGACTACTCTTGCAAATGTTGAACCAACATTCTTTAACCCGAAGGGCATCCGTACGAAACAGTATGTGCCAGATGGGGTGATAAATGCGGTCTTCTCCTCATCCTCTTCTGCCATGAAGATCTGATGATATCCTGAGTATGCATCCAGAAATGAAAGCAAATCACATCCGGCCGTGGAGTCAACAATCTGGTCGATGCGCGACAAGGGAAATGGGTCTTTGGGACAAGCTTTATTGACAGCGGTAAAGTCGATACAAAGCCTCCATTTCCGTTAGCCTTGCGTGCATAACCTCTGGATTGGCCAACCACGTAGGGATGGAGCACTCCTCTGACAAGGCCTGTTGCTTCCAGTTTCTTGATTTCTTCTGCGATGAACTCTTGGCGCTCCACCGCTTGCTTCCTGACTTTCTGCTTGACGGGCCGCGCATGAGGACAAACCGCAAGATGGTGCTCAATTACTTTCCTGGGAACACCGGGGATGTCAGACGGTTGCCACGCAAACACGTCGACGTTCGCCCGCGGGAAAGCGACGAGGGCGCCTTCCTATTTAGGGTCGAGAGAGGCACTGATGGTGAAAGTACCACCAGTGCCGTCCTCCTTGGCGGACACTCTCTTGGTCTCTGGTGGAGCCGCCATCGTCTTCTTACACTTGCCGGTGGAGCTCGATGGTGCGTCCTCGACGGTAGTGCAGCACTCCGAAGAGGTGCGCTTGCCGGAGTGGGCATCAGAGCTCTTGCCGGACTTGGTCTTCTTCTTCCCCCCGGGAGCTTTAGCGGCAAGTGGCTTGCAATCCGTTGCAGCTGCTGCTTCCCGGTAAATCTTGTCGGCGCAGATAAGAGCATCCTTCACATCGCCAGGGGACGAAGATGATGATTATCGGGCTGGCATCTTCAAAGATGTTGTAGGCATAGTGAGAGGCCGCCATGAATTTGGCGAGTCTTTGGATGGCCAAGTATTCCATTGTAAGGCAATGGAAAGTCAGCAACATCAAAGGTGACCCTCTCAGTCCCGAAGTTCAACTTCGGCGCCAAACGTCACCGCAGCGTGATCTTTCCTTCGCTTGCTCCTTCCCGGATTGATTCCTTGAAAAGTGCCGGTCTCTTCGAGCTCGCCATCATTGATCTGGAGTTTCTGGAGCACCGCTGAGGAGATCAGATTCAAGCCGGCCCCGCCGTCAACTAGCATCTTGGTGACCTTGAGGTTGCGGATAGTTGGTGAAACCAACATCGGCAAGCACCCGACCGCAGTCACGCGATCAGGGTGGTCCTCAATATCAAAGATGATAGGCGTGCTGGACCATTTCAGAGGCTTGCGTGACTCGATGGATGGTTCTGCTGCATTGACTTCCCGCATCCACTGCTTGAGTTGGCGGTGTGAAGTATGCAGAGAAGCACCACCGTCAACGCACATGACCTCTTTGGCTTTCTGGAACTCCTGCTCATCGGTCTCGTCATCATCCATGTCTTCATCATCGTCGTCGTCGTCCTTGTCGCGGCCACGGGGAGGTCTGTCTCCTTGCCGCTGCTTGGCCTTGCCGCGGCGTCCTCCCCGGCCGTGGCGCTTCTTGCTAGCTCCTCCAGCACCCTCCTGGGCCTTCTCCTTGTCGCGTCGCTCGTATTCAGCCTTCGCTGCTCGACAAGCTGCTCGACCTTCTTGCAGCTCTGGAGGTCATGACCCTTGGTGCGGTGGATCTTGCAAGATCGCTTGCGGAGCCGTCACGCTTGTCGGCGACCGCCACTGGCAGCGATTGGTGCCGGCAACCTCCTTGCCGGAGCTACCAGCCTTGGCTTTCTTGTCGCCACCTCCGTTGCCGGACTGCTCAACAACTAGCACATCTCTGCCTTTCTTTTTCCTGTTGCCCCGCCGCCGGCTCTTCTTTGCCGGAGCGGTCTCCTCACTATCGGATCCTCCTGCTTCAAAGATTCTCTCCGTGGAGTCTCCTCCCTTCCTCAAAGACGCGCGCACTTGTCGGCCAGGGCATATAGCTCATCGACGCCTCTCGATCTTGCACATCGCCATCTCCTCCCGCATCTTGCGGTTTCGCGACGCTCGATGGAACGCGCTGATTACCGACATGGCGGGGTGGACATCTGGGATGTTGTCTTTGCACGCGGCTGAATCTCTGAATGTGCTTGCGAGGGCTCTCCTTCCTTCGGGCGCAGCAGATGAAGGTCGCTTTCTGGCCATGGGGCTTGTGGTCACTGTAAAAGGCGCCGACAAACTGATGAAATAGATCTGCCCAAGAGGATATGGAGTTGTCCGGCAAGTGCATGAGCCAGATCTCGACATTGGGCTTGAGCACCGCCGGAAGTAGTTGGCAAGGATCTTGTCGTCTCGCCCCGAGCAGCTTGCACGCGATGGTGTAGATGCCGAGGAACTCCGACGGATGCGTCTTACCGTCATACTTCTACGGTACATCGGCTTGAAGTTTTTCTTCTTGGCCATTTGGACTTGCCGCAGCTCACGAGTGAACGCAGGGCAACCTACCGCTGCAGACGACAAGTCGCTGGTTCCTCCGGGCGCATGCATGTCAACAGAGGGCCCAGCGCGCTTGTCGGATTGACGCTGCGCTTCTCTTCGGCGCTCGATGCGAGTTCGAGCGTCTTCTTGCTGTCGATCGTGTAGAACTTGGCGCTGATCACGACGAGCTTGTGGATCCGATGACGCAGTGGAGTCGCTATCGAGGTGGATCCGGCGAGTCGGCGATCTTGGCCTTCGGGGCGGAGAGTGCATTGTGGTTGCACCCCCACCGGTCTCGTCGCCACTGGCTCGTGTTTGGCAGTCCTGCCGCGGCAGCGATGCACTCGGTTGCTGCGGAGCGTCGCCGTTGGCGAAGGCGATGAGACTCTGAATGGTGGCCCTCCATTCATCGACCTTGTCGGCCGTTGGAGGGTAATCCAGGAGCAGCTGAGCTCTCGCCAAAGCTTCTGCTGGAGTGGTGGGTGGCAGTGGCGAACGGCGCGAGGAGTGGGATATGCTCGGACTTCTAACTATGTTAGAAGGAGCAGTATCCTGTCCGGGCGACCGTGCCTCGCTCGCGCCAGCATGTTGGCGTGCATGCTGGTCTTGAACATCCCAGGATCCTCCAGCTCGATCTTGGTCCAACGAGCGTATGGCATTGTGAATGTCGTGACGCTGTCGGTCTCGCGCCTCCTGAGACGGGCGCGGTGCATGTACGGACGCCGAGGTCTGCGCAGCCTTGTCCTTGGACTTGGCAGCACCGTGAGCTCCCCCGTCGCCATCCATTCTTCCGCCGGCGTCTACCCCACCACCTGTTTGCTCAGGTGGTGGTGGGTTCGACGTGGACGGGGCTTCTGCCGCCGAAGCCTTCTTCTTCGGTGGCATGTTGATGAAGATGACGAAGATCTAGCTCGCGTGGATACCGGATCAGGTTCACACAACCTCGACGACCCCTACCTGGCGCGCCAAAGATGTCGGGGCAGGCTGATCTGGCCCACGAACACCTATGGGACCGGCGGACCGAGCCCCTTTCGGTTCAAGGGGAGCGGAGGTCGCACGAAGAGCAGATCGAAGCGAAGCACACAAGAGGTTTACCCAGCTTCGGAGCTCTCCGGAGAGATAACACTCCTACTGCTGCATGTCTAGGTGTATTGCGTTCTTGCTCAGGAGCGCTGAGTGCTATAGTACACACGAGCTGCTAACGAGACCGAGCGCGAGTGTCGAACCTTTCGAACCCCCCTCTATGTTGCGCATGGGCCTCCTTTTATATGCTGAAGGGGTCACCGACAGGTGGCAACGTAGACAAGGGTACAACTGGAAATGGAGTGGTTGGTACACCTACTTGTACAAAGGTACAAGGTACCATACCTAACCTCGACGGCAGGGGACAAAGGCATTAAATGCCCATCTACGCCGCCCTAACATTGCAAACAGGGGACCGTCAGGCGCCACCGCTTGCCACGATGGCAATCTTGTCGGCATTGCCACCTCAAGATCACCGCTGGCTGCACAACCTTCGCCACGCTACCGGAAAGGTCCTAGGCGACACGTTAGTGGATGTGCCGGAGCGTGAGGTACAGAGAGGTGGTCTGCCGTAGCAAGCGCCTTTGCCGCGGTTGTTGTCTTGTCGCGCCCGGAAGCTTGTCGCCATCGGCCTTCCCGCAAGCTCCTCTTGCCGGGGCCTTGTCTTGTATGTGCCTTGGGTGGCCTTCCCGGCAAGCTCCTCTTGCCGGGGCCTTGTCTCCTTGGCTTGAATACTTTGTTCTTGAATGGCTCCACAGGAACCATGGAGGAACTTGGCGGTCACCCGGTAAGCCCTGCCGCAGAGGGCCGCAACTGCCCGTGCGCAAGTTCGGGATACTAGGGTACCCCTACTCTAGTACACCGACATCTTGCAAGTTATAGTAACCTACTACGTGTTATGATCCGGCAACCCCAGAGTGACAATAGTCGGGACACTTCCCGGTGAAGACCGTAGTTTGAGGAGTTCATGTATTCACTATGTGTTAATGCTTTGTTCCAGTTCTCTATTAAAAGGAGGCCTTAATATCCCTTAGTTTCCTATAGGACCCCGCTGACACGGGAGGGTAGGACAAAAGATGTCATGCAAGTTCTTTCCATAAGCACATATGACTATTTACGGAATACATGCCTACATTATATTTATGAACTGGAGCTAGTGCCGAATGGCCCTAGGTTCTGACTATTATATGATGAATATCATCCAACGAATTCACCGATCTAGTGCCTATGAATTTCTCTTATATTGTTCCTGCTAAGTTACTACTACTACTGTAACTGTTGCACTTGCTACAAAATCATTGCTATCACGGTTACTATTACTATTGCTATTGCTACTACTATCAAAACTATCATACTACTTTGCTACTGTTCACTTTGCTGCAGATAATTAATCTCCAGGTGTGGTTGTCGGCGTCCTAGGAACGGGGGTCCCCAGAATTGCCTACATGCGGACCACGGCGTGGCTCTACCACCGGCCCAGTATGGCCCATCTTCACCAACAAACACTCAAGACCCTCGTGAGGGGCCAAGCCTCGCGAGGCGGACGACACAAGACCTCCTGGGGAGCGGCTTCACCAGGATGGCTCGCGAGGGGCGGAGAGATCAAGGCAAGGGACACCTCAAGAGGCTCAAGTGATGCAAGCCATGACGACTGGAGCCAGGCGGGCGCCAGCGCGTGTAGTGCCCTCGTTTCCTCTTTTGTGCTAGAGGGGCAAGCATAGGCGAGGAGTCCCGAGGCATGTGGCAAAGGTTTCCGTATCGGTGCAACGAGACCAAGACTAGCAGGACGGCAGGACGGAGGTCACCGTGGAGCCCAAGACAGCGTCACCACCAGAGCCTTTGGCAGGCAAGACTACTTTTGTTAGGATAACTTGTACTAGTTGTCCCCCTTCAAACTGGCCGTTGTGGCATCCCTTCCTGCTCAATATTTGGGGAGAGGACCTGGGCCTCTATAAATAGGACTAGCCACCATAGTAGGAGGCAACAAATTCGGATCATTCTCACCCACACAAGTTCGCCAAGCACAAGAACACCTCACCTCAGGAGGCTGTTCTTCCCCTTGTACTATTCATCCTCAGCCCAAGAGGCAATCCACCACACCACAATGGAGTAGGGTATTACACCACAACGGTGGCGGAACCAGTATAAAGCTCGTGTCTCTTGTGTTGCGGGTTCGTCGAGCTAGGCCTGGAGATTGTAGTGAGGCTGAGGGCGTGATTAGGTAGGGGGAGATCTTCGTGCGCACCCCAGTGTTCAAACCTCAAGGGTTTTGCCGGAACCCGAAATCTGACAGTTGGCGCGCTAGGTAGGGGTGCGTCGGAGCTTTCCTTCCGCCAGTTGATCCGCCGACACTTTGTGGTTCCAATGTCCGGCGCCCCGAGGACTAACGCCAACCGCTGAGCAGCTTGGCCAGCCCGGGCGGCGCTGCCTGCCCAAGAAGCCTCAACCCCACGCCCCAGGCAGCACGCACACCGCCAAACACTGTGGGGCGCGGGCGGCGCGGTCACACGCCGTCCGCCCTCACTCCACGACAAGCGCGGGCAGCCGGAAGGTCCTCAAGCCACGCCACGGCAATGGCGCCACACACCCGACGGGAACAAGCAAACACGAGGGCCGCGCTCACGGTGGCTCGGAAGCTGTTGTGATGCCGGTTAATGCAGAGCGGCCAGGATGCATTGCTGGAGCGCGTCGCCGAGCTCTTGGACACCGCAGCTTCGGGAGCACCGCCCTTCTGCTCCCTGCTTGCACCTCAGGCCGCGGCCGGATCACATGGCGGGCCTCGCCGCGCCCACGTGCCCCTAGGCTTCATTGACACCGGCGCGACCAACGACACTGGACGCCCAATCGCAACTGCGCCGCTTCCAATGGGCGCGGGCACGAGCGTTGCCACCTACGGCCCCGGCGGGATGCCGCCATACCACCCTCAAGGCGGCGCGCTGGGCCGGGCAACATGGAGCGTGCAGCACTACGGCGAGGTCTTCGAGGCGATGGCCTCGGAGGCCTACGTGCCCGCATGGTGGACCAGGAGTACACGCTGGAAGACGACCCTGGCTCATTCCTCGGGCCAGGCTGGGAGGAGGAGGTGCTAGAAGCCGAGACCTTCCAAGAGCCTCCCGGGAGCCTCACCAACCGCGCCGGCGACAACAGCTACAGGGTACCGCTAATTTCTCAGGAGCAAGCTTATGCTAACCATGGGTCGCAGGAGGATCTGGTCACAACAGCGCATGGCGGACCCAGCTCGGCAGCCTCCTTTGCACTAGGAAGAGCGCATGGTGGCTGCAGGAGAGGGACCGGGAGCAAGGCCCCTCCCCGTGCTGCACAGAGCAAGGGTCCCTCGGAGGTAGGCCCTCTGTCGGGGAGGTGCTGCAGAGACTTCCCCCAACAGAGGACCCGTGGTCGCCGAGGGCACCACTGGCATCCCCTTTGCCCCTTTGCGTCGTCATGGTTTCCGGACGCCCCCAATGGTGGTCGAGGGTGGCGAAAGGCGGGGCCCTCGTCTGGCGATATGAAGTAAGGATCGCGCCTGTGAAGGTATCCGCTCGTGACACTCTCACATAATAATGAGTGGGGCTGTACATGCCCCGCAGTCCCAGGAGTGCCGCCATCGGGCCTCGGGGGCGCCCTCCCACGTCCTAGTGGCAGCACTTAGCTCCACGCTGGTGAGAACACAAGAAGACAAGACTAGGCGCCGGACGCGGCCATTTGCTTTTTAACCTCTTTTCTGTAGCCCTGCTTTCTGGCTTTGAAATTATGTTGAATTTGAATTTTCATTGGTGTGCGCGGGGGTGCCTTTTCTCGGTCGTTCGATTTCTTGCAATTTGGTTCCTGCCTTAATTCAAAGTTCACCCTTGCCACCTCCCCCTCGCGAGCCCCTCGCGAGCGGGGGCTGGGCATAGTGCACGCGCGCGCGCTGCACGCATGTCTTGCCATGGCTGGCGCTTGCTTCTCGGGAGGCCCTCTCGGACGGATCGATAGGCTCCTCCGGGGCTCCTCAGAAACTCACGACCTCACAAACCAGTTCGGGACCTGTCCTGGCTAAGGTGAATTGCAACGGCAAACTTGCCACAGGTCTTAGAGGTTCATGAAGATGCATATTCAGCTTGGCCTAAAGAATAGAGGCAGTAATCTGTTTACATGAGGGGCTTCCCCTCCCAAAATGCCCTTACAACCCCTAGGGCTGCGCCCGAGCTTTTGCATGCAGGATAAACAACAGGGAAGCACGGGTTCAATCGGACATGTCGCTCACGGCGTCCCCCTGGTCGCCTTCAGACGGGTCACTAGCATCGCTGTGGCCATCGCTGGCGTCACCATCACCGTCACAGGCGCCGCCCTCGCCGTCGTCGACCACGTCGCCTTCATCCGCCGCGACCACCACTACATCGTCATCGGAAGCGAAGGCCCTGACCAGCGCATCCATGTTGTCTTCCACCCATCGCGCCAGATCACCTCGGATGGCCTCGGGTACCGGGGCAATGGCGGCGCCAAAATCGAAGTTTGGGTAGGTGTTTTGGAGATGGATGAAGATGCGGGAGAACGCGCGCCCGAGCAGGCCATAGCTCCTCTCTTCAACAAGTTGGCGAGCTCTCTCGGAACGATTCTCCAGGCGCGTCACCACGTCGGTGAAGAAGCGGAGGTGGTTGGCGTAGTCGTCCGCGTGGGGATGAGGGGCATTTTCATCGCAGATGTTGCCCAGGGCCGTGTTGGCCCTGTTCCTGAGACCTTGGAGCATGGGGGCATGCACGCGCTCTAGCGTCCGCCGTTGAGGCACTTCCTCCCTACTCTGCTGCACGATGGACTCGGCATTGGCGACCCGCTGCTGAAGAGGAAGCAACTCGGCGTGGGCGGAGGCCGGCTCGGCCTGCGTCGAGACCAGGGCGGCTGCGGCGACCTCCTGACGCCGTTCCGCCTCAGTTAGCCTAGACTTGAGGGCAGCAGTCCTGCCCGCAGCTTCGGCTTCAACGAGCTTCAGCTTCAGGTCGTACCTGCCCGTGAGATCCGTGCGAGGTTTGGCCACGTGATGGTCGACCTCCTCCTGGGCCCGGGCCTTGCGCGCACCGAGAGCGTCCTCCGCTTGGGTGACTAGGATTTCCCTCGTCTCCAACCGCTCGAGTTGAAGGTTGCGCTCCATGGCTTCCAGCGCCAGCGCTTCCTCACGCTTCAGGATCTCTTCCTCCTCGGCAGGCGTCCCCCTCATCAACGCAGGAGCGGCTTGGCGCGCCTCCACCTACCGATCCAAGGAGGCGCTCCAGGCTTGGAGCTCCCATGCGTGTTTCTCGGTGATCTCGCAACGGCGGTCGGCTTCCCGAGCTTCCTCAAGGCTCGGGAGCAGGCCTCCCGCGAGGTCGCAAGAGACGCCTCGGCCTTCGCATTATCAAGCTCGCGCTGGTGGCGCCCGAGGTTGATGGCCACCTTTAGCTTATGCCGCTCCTCCATCAGCCAAAGACTCTCGGCTTTGAGGCACGCGTCTACGTCCGCGAGTTCTCCACCAAACCGGCTCATCACACCCATCGCCTCCTGAAAGAGCTCGTGGCGGATGGCGCTTCGTTCGTGCGTGTTCTTGAGCGCGCGGCCGATGCCGTCCTCCATCACGGGGGCCGTCGACGGGATCCGAAGCGGCTCACCCCCTCTCAGCAGGGGCTGGGGGCTAGCGCCCCCTCGGCCGCTGACCAGGCCCTGCGAGAGGCCTCGATTGGTGTAGGCCCGCCGCTTGAAGAGGGGCCTAGGATCGAAGCCAACCAGCTGACGTCCATGATCAGAGGAGGAGCCCTGGGCACGCTTGCTGAGGGAGTCCTGGACTAAGGGGTCCTTGCTACCTCTTGAGCACTGCGTTGGTTTTCCCTTGAAGAGGAAAGGGTGATGCAGCAAAGTAGCGTAAGTATTTCCCTTAGTTTTTGAGAACCAAGGTATCAATCCAGTAGGAGGCCACGCACGAGTCCCTCGCACCTACACAAACAAATAAATCCTCGCAACCAACGCAATAAAGGGGTTGTCAATCCCTTCATGGTCCCTTATGAGAGTGAGATCTGATAGATATGATAAGATATATTTTTTGGTTTTTTTATGATAAAGATGCAAAGTAAAATAAAAGGCAATGAAAATAGCTAAGTGTTGGAAGATTAATATGATGGAAAATAGACCCGGGGGCATAGGTTTCACTAGTGGCTTCTCTCAAGAGCATAAGTGTTACGGTGGGTGAACAAATTACTGTTGAGCAATTGACAGAATTGACCATAGTTATGAGAATATCTAGGTATGATCATGTATATAGGCATCATGTCTGAGACAAGTAGACCGACTCCTGCCTGCATCTACTACTATTACTCCACACATTTACCGCTATCCAGCATGCATCTAGAGTATTAAGTTCATAAGAACAGAGTAACGCTTTAAGTAAGATGACATGATGTAGAGGGATAAACTCATGCAATATGATATAAAACCCATCTTGTTATCCTCGATGACAACAATACAATACGTCCCTTGCTGCCCCCATCACACTGGGAAAGGACACCGCAAGATTGAACCCAAAGCTAAGCACTTCTCCCATTGCAAGAAAGATCAATCTAGTAGGCCAAACCAAACTGGTAATTTGAAGAGACTTGCAAAGATAACTAATCATACATAAAAGAATTCAGAGAAGATTCAAATATTGTTCATAGATAAACTTGATCATAAACCCACAATTCTTCGGCCTCAACAAACACACCGGAAAAGAAGATTACATCGAATAGATCTCCATGAGAGAGGGGGAGAACATTGTATTGAGATCCAAAAAGAGAGAAGAAGCCATCTAGCTATTAACTATGGACCCGAAGGTCTGAGGTAAACTACTCACACATCATCGGAGAGGCTATGGTGTTGATGTAGAAGCCCTCCGTGATCGATGCCCTTCCGGCGTGAGTTCAAAAAGGCCCCAAGATGGGATCTCACGGCATGTATAAGGTTGCGGCGGTGGAATTAGGTTTTTGGCTCCAGATCACGGTAGTTTGGGGTACGAGGGTATATATAGGAGGAAGAAGTATGTCGATGGAGCAACGTGGGGCCCATGAGGGTGGAGGCGCGCCAGGGGTAGGCGCGCCCTACCTCGTGCCCTCCTGGTTGATGGCTTGACGAGGGTCCAAGTCCTCGGATCACGTTCGCTCCAAAATCACGTCCCCGAAGGTTTCATTCCGTTTGGACTCCGTTTGATATTCTTTTTCTGCGAAACTCTGAAATAGGCAAAAACAACAATTTTGGGCTGGGCCTCCGGTTAATAGGTTAGTCCCAAAAATAATATAAAAGTGTATAATAAAGCCCATTAATGTCCAAAAACAGAATATATTATAGCATGGAACAATAAAAAATTATAGATACGTTGGAGACGTATCAGTGCTCGGGCATCCGGCCTGTTATCCATTGGGTCAGACTGATGGGTTGTGAAGACATGAAGACCGAAGACAATACACATGTCCGGATTGGACTCTACTTGGCGTGGAAGGCAAGCTTGGCGACCGACTATGTAGATTCCCTTTGATGTAACCGACTCCGTGTAAGCCTAGATCTCTCCGGTGTCTATATAAACCGGAGAGCGTAGTCCGGATAGGACATACTCATTACTATAGTCATACATGCTAGACTTCTAGGGTTTAGCCATTACGATCTCGTGGTAGATCAACTCTTGTAACACTCATATTCATCAAGATCAATCAAGTAGGAAGTAGGGTATTACCTCCATAGAGAGGGCCCGGACCTGGGTAAACATCGTGTCCCTTGTCTCCTGTTACCATCGATCCTAGACGCACAGCTCGGGACCCCCTACCCGAGATCCGCCGGTTTTGACACCGACATTGGTGCTTTCATTGAGAGTTCCACTGTGCCATCGCCAAGAGGTTTGATGGCTCGCCTTGTTCTCAAGGATAATATCATCTTCGGAGGAACCCTGGCCCCAGGCGAAACCCTCCGGCTGGGCGGCTTCTCATGACCGCCGGGTCGGCCCTTAAGCCAATGATGACCTCTCAAGTCATCGAAAATCGCCTCTGTGTTGATCCCGAATACTCCACCCGGATGGATCCAACGGAGATATCATCGTTGAACGAACTCCTGGATCGCATGGCCTCCTTGGGGGTCGCTACAGACTACAATCGGGTTGGGCTTAAACCCGACCAGAGAGAAATTAAAACTCCGCCGATCACCCACCGGATAGCGGTAGTCAAGGAGCGGAGCAACTCTTCTACTATATTGAAGAAGAACTATGTTCGAATCTCCGATCTTGAAGGATTAGATATTCTCCGGCAGAAAGGCGTGTCCCGTCCCCCGAACATGGAGTCGGATGATGTGCCTAAAAAATCAGTTGATATCCCGGAGCCCGAACTGCCAGGTCCGGTAGATCTTCGAACTCCGGATCCAAAATCGGGTCAGGGTTCGGATTTCGTTCCACCCACCCACCCAGACATAGACGCTCCCATGAGCATCAAACAACAGCCTCAGGAAACGGTCCACCACTTCTGGGCCAGATTCCTCAGGTAAAAGGCAGCCGCGACGAAGACGCGATAGCAGCATTCTGCAACAACTGCGCGGACGAAGGTATCCTCAGCGCCATCAATCGCCACCGCATACTAAAGTTCGCTGACTTAGCAACTATCATACAAAAGTACAGCGCGATGGAAAGCGCCTGGAAAACTCAGGGAGCTCACTGGGAACCATCGATCCCAAACCAACTCATCCTACAGGCGAAGAGGACGCACCCACGTGGCACACCCAGCCGAACAGTCAAAAAACATAAACCCATCACACTGCACGACACCGTTCTGGAGGGATGGCTCAATGGCCCATGCAAAATACACACGACGCCGGATATCATGGCAACCCAGAGCCTTAGAGCATGTTGGATACTTCGGCAGGTAGCCAAGAGTGGCGAGGACATCCTTATCAAGGACACCCCAGAACAGCACCCTCCAGCAAACGATGACACTAGAGTATTGACAGTCTTCGAGACATTTGCTTCAAACAATAAGCGTAAAAGGGCACTGCGCGATCTCGCCGAAGTTTGCCAGGTCGCCGCAATTGACCCCTCGAACGACACGGCCATAACCTTTAACGCCAGTGATGAACCAAAATACAGAACAGTCCAAGCGCCAGCTGCGTTAGTCCTCAGTCCCATCGTGGACGGTTTTTGACTAACAAAAGTTCTCATGGACGGCAGCAGCGGACTAAACCTCATTTACGAGGACACGCTCCACTGGATGGAAATAGACAGAAGCCGCATCGAGAAAAGTAGCACGACCTTCCGGGGTATCATTCCCAGTAGGGAAGCGCAGTGTGTGGGAAAATTATACTTGATGTGGTATTCGGCACACCGGAGAATTATCGGTCAGAAGAAATAACTTTCCAGGTGGCCCCTTTCAACAGTGGATACCACGCCCTATTAGGGCGAGAGGCCTTCATGCGCTTTAAAGCCATACCTCATTATGGGTATATGAAGCTAAAAATGCCTGAGCCTAATGGAATAATCACCCTCGTCAACAATCCGGATATAGCACTCCGCACCGAGAACAAAACCACATCCTTGGCCGTCGAGGCATTATCTGAGGCCCTTGCGGCTGAAGAAATAACCGCACTACGCTCCACTGTGGATAGAGACGATGTTATCTTGGACAAATGACCCAAATCTACTTCCTTCAAGCCAGAAAAAGAAACGGTCAAATTTCAGATCCACCCAACAAACCCGAAGAAGACAGCCTCTATCGGAGCGCAACTCAGCCCCACAGTCGACGCAGCACTCCGAGACTTCTTGCGTGAAAACTGGGATATATTCGCCTGGCACCCCTCAGATATGCCAGGAATCCCGCGTGAGTTGGCCGATCACAGCCTCAACATACTAAAGGGATATGAGCCAGTCAAACAAACACTGCAGGGCTTTTCCGAACCCAAACGACAAGCTATGGGGGAAGAGCTAGCCAAACTCATCGAGGCTGGATTCATCAAAGATATTAAACATCCGGACTGGCTGGCAAACTTGGTAATGGTACCAAAGAAGGATAAATCCTGGCGCCTAGGCGTCCATTTCAAGGACCTTAACAAGGCTTGCCCTAAGGATCCCTCCCCCCTTCCTCGCATTAATCAAATCATTGACGCTACCGCAGGACACGACTCGTTGTGCTTCCTTGATGCATATTCCGGATACCACCAAATCAAAATGAAGGAGTCCGATCAAGCCGCAACAATATTCATTACACCATATGGGCTGTTTTGCTTCAACACCATGCCTTTCGGGCTCAAGAACGCCGGCACCACCTACCAGCACATGATCCAAACATGCCTCGAGAAACATATCGGCAAGACAATGGAGGCCTACGTGGACGTCGTCGTCATCAAAACTAGACACGTCAAAACACTAATATATGACTTGCGTCTCACATTCGACAACCTCTGCGCATACGACATCAAGCTTAACCCAGAAAAGTGCGTCTTTGGCGTCCCCGCCGGTAAACTACCGGGCTTCATCGTTTCCAATAGAGGAATTAAAGCAAATCCAGCCAAAATCCGAGCTCTGTCACAATTGGCCACGCCGACCGAACTCAAACAGGTCCAAAAGCTCGCCGGGTGCATGGCAGCTTTAAGCCGCTTCATCTCCAAGTTGGGGGAAAAGGCGCTGCTCCTTTATCGCCTTCTACGGCGCACCGATAACTACGAGTGGACAGACGCGGCAACAGCCGGACTGGAAGAAATAAAGGCCCTTTGGCAAGCAACCCAATCCTGGCCGCGCCAAATGTCGGCGAACCAATGCTCCTATATATATATATCGGCAACACACCAGGTGGTGAGCGCCGTACTCGTCACCGAGCGAGAACAGGACGGACACAAATTTCTGCTCCAAAAGCCGGTATACTACGTATCCATCGTCCTCACACCATGCAAATCCCGGTACCCTCACTATCAAAAGATAGCATATGCAGTCTTCATGGCATGTCGAAAATTGCGACACTACTTTCAGGAGTGCTCGATCACGGTGGCTTCCGAAGTGCCCCTCAATGATATAATCAACAACCGGGATGCAACGGGCCGGATTGCCAAATGGGCCATTGAGCTCCTGCCATTTGACATCACATACAAACCACGCCGAGCCATCAAATCCTGCATCGCTGACTTCATCGCCGAATGGACAGAGGCCGAACTCCCTAAAGAGTACGGCGCGTATTCCAACTCGGTTATGCACTTTGACGGCTCCAAAATGTTGGCATGGCTAGGGGCGGGCCTCATATTAACGTCCCCCACAGGAGATATCGTCCAGTACGTACTCCAAATATTATGCACAGACTCCAACAACGCAGCCTAATATGAGGCCTTGCTACATGGCCTTCGGATGGCCGTATCAATGGGCATACAACGCATGGAGGTGCACGGGGACTCAAACCATGCAATATCCCAAATTAATGGAGACTTTGATGCCAAAGATACAAAGATGGCAGCTTATCTCAATGCCATCTTAAAGATGTCGGCTCGGTTCGAGGGGCTCGAATTTCATCACGTTGCATGAAAAGTAATCGAGCGGTAGACGCCCTTGCTCAAGACCGGTGCTAAGCGCGACCCCGTCCCACCTAACATCTTCCTCGAAAGGCTCTTTAAGCCATCCATGGTGTGGCAAGGGGGAGACAGCAACGACATTCCCGTTCCGAACACAAACATAGATAGCGAACACGCCGATATCATCGGAGGCTCAACCACCAAAATAACACCATCGGCCCACCTCATCATGGCAGTAATTGCCCCGTGGACCGAACCATTCTTGGCCTACTTTAATAGGAAGGAGCTCCCAGAAGATTAGAACGAGGCTCGCCACGTTGTCCGGCGTTTGAACGCCTATAAAGTTCATGAAGGAGAGCTCTACAAGAAAAGCACTAACAGAGTACTTCAAAGGTGTATCTCCGAGGAGGAGGGGCGACAACTCTTGGCAGAAATTCACGCCGGTCTCGGTGGGAACCACGCTGCAGCCCGGACACTTGTCAGCAAGGCCTTCCGGACAGGATTTTTTTCACACCCTGATTTTCATGGCACAACACTTAAGATGATAAATCATGATCAAGTATGGTTTGACAAAAACTTTTGCATTATTTTACTTTTTATTGAGTTGGTTTTTCTCTCTGTGTTTTTCAAGTGCTCTTAAAAGTCAACATAGTTTCACCTTCTACACTTCATCTCCCTGCAGCGACGAGCAGGAGCCCACCGGCGCACGAGTCCATGGCACCCTGCCGTTCGCCTATTTAAAGGCCTCCCCGAGCCCTCCTCTCCTCACAACTCGCTCTCTGCACCACCAAACCCTCCCCCTGCACCCCTAGTTTCTCTCCAGAACCGCCCGAGCTCGAGATCGAGCTCGAGCTCTGCCGCTTCGGCTCACCGGAGTTCACGAGGTACAGGCCTCCCCCGCTCCTCCTCTGCCTTGATCTGGAGCCCTAGAGCACCCCTGATCATTTCTCCCTTCTTCCCCGCCTCTTTTGCAGCCGGAAACGTCCGGAACGGTCGACCCCCGAAGCTCCTCCGCCGTGCCTCCTCATCGTCGGTGAACCAGGCCACCCCGGCGACCAACTCCGTCACCACCCGAATGGCGACACGACGAGGAGTCCAGCGGTGCCATCAGCTCACCCCGCCGTGACCGGAAACATCGCCGGTGAGCTCACCCCCCCTATCTGGCCCGGGGTTGAAGACGACGGTCGTGGGGCCCGTCAGTCAGCCTCACATACTGACGGGTGGGCCCCACCCGTTAGGTTTAAAAAGCACGCACAAGATACCGGTTCGGTCACAAGGCCGGTCAAGGCGATTTTGCCTTTACGCCTTCGACATGGCAGCCTCGCGCGGGCTGAATCCCCTCTGGGCCTGCTGCACTGTGGCCCTTCTGGCCCAGTTGCACAGTGCTGCTTTTCTTTTTCTTTTTCTGTGAAGTTTCCAAAAATTCCATAGATTTAAATATTTATCCAAATGAAATAATTCCAGTTCCTAAATTCTTGTAGAAATCCCACCTATTTAATGGTGCAACTTTCATTCAAATCCCACAACCTTTTCTTCACTATAGATATTTAAATGTGAATTTAAGCATTTAAATATACCTTTGAAAACCCATCCCTCCTATTCTGCTACTCCAAAACCAAAACTAAGAATTTTTCCCTTCTTAGTTTTCACCCTAGTATTTTACAAAAATAAGTTGACATTTTTCTGAGCACTTTGACTTTTCTGTTTTTATTATTGTCTTATTTTCCCGTTATTTTCTTGCGACGTTTAGATCCCGTATTTGACGAAGTTGCTAAAGGAGAAGGAGGAGAAGGATTTGAAGACCTCGAAGGACAAGCCAATCAAGGCAAGCAGCCCTTTGACCATGATACCCCTCTTGTTCATCGGTACCCTTTTTTGAATTGCATGATGATGATGTATGACGGTGGTAAACTTGTTGTGAACCACCACATGATGCATACCCCTACTCATGACCTTACCTTGTTCATGATTGCATTTTCAAGAGACTATTTGATGCATAATGATGCATGTGTACCATGAACTCTTCATGGTTACATTCTTTCGAAAACCCCATCAGGTCCCCCTAATGCCCTTGGGAGATGTTGATCTAAGGTCACCACTTGAGGAAGAAGTGGTGTACCAGAGAGAGATTTTGGTGTGTGTGTGTAAAATTATGGATTAGATTTATGTGTGATTACCGTCCCAACCAAACATGTGCAACCACTCTACCCTTTATGGGATGGGGCATTACTAATTACCTAGGCCGATACTAGCTTGGAGCCCGCATTACTAGTGACGGGGGAGAGTTGGTGCTCTCTCTCTCTCTCGGGACGGGGTCGTGCCAGGTAGGGCGGCCATGACTTTTTTCACAGGGCACCAGACACACCGTTGGTCCCTTCGTGTATGCGTAAGGGCAGAGTCCCACGATCTTTTGCTTATACACGAGGGTCGTGTATCAACGAGTGGACTCCTTGTTAGTGTCGTCTAGGGAAAGATAGTGATCAGGTGCTTCCCCCGAGTACTTGAGGTACTGCGGGATCGTGGATGACACGAAAAGCTTCACGGTCTTGTGGGTAAAGTCGCAACCTCTGCAGAGTGTCAAACTATTCGAATAGCCGTGTCCACGGTCATGGACAGTTGGGAGGTGCTACTTAAACTATGTCCAGAAATTTTACAAGTCACGATGCATGTGTGTGTGGAAAGGAACTAGTTGGGTCAAGGTGGAGACTTGACATGTTGAATGACATGACATCGATTCAACTCTATTTATGTTGATATCCGTAACTTTGTTCTCGAGGATACCCATGTTTCATTGATGCATATCTCACAAGTTGATAGGACATCTTAACTAGCTTGATGCTAGGTTGCTTACTCGTTGTGCAATTGCATTGTTACATTGAACCAAATCATGGGTTGCTTGCGAGTACATTCAAAGTACTCATTGGCTTGCCACTGGTTATTTAATTGGCCAGGCATGGAAGAACCGGAGTTTGAAGAAGAGTTCTATGGAGACGAACATGCGAACTAGGACATTTCCCAGTCAGAATGCCTGTAGGGTTAAGGCAGATGGCATGGGTTCTACTTATTGACAAAGATTTCCGCTGCTTGTGTTTCACTTGATGTTCATCCCTTAAGGCTTTATCAATGTAAGACTTGACCATAATGGTCACAATTTGTGTAAGACGGTATGTATGGATGTAAGACTCTTGTTATTCATCTTCTGTGTGTTCAGTGAGCATTGATCTCTGGGATCACTGTACACGTGCATTCGGTGATCATGACTTATGAGTCGGGGTCACCACAATTTTATTGGCCTACGGCTCGAGCAGACGCACAGGACCTCGTCCAGCGCTGCGTTGGATGCCAACTCTTCGCCAACCAAAGCCATATGCCCCCAACCGCCCTACAAACAATCCCCATTACATGGCCCTTTGCGGTCTGGGGCTTGGACATGGTCGGACCCCTTAAAGGGGGAAGCCATAAGAAAAAATATCTGCTGGTCATGGTGGACAAATTCACCAAGTGGATAGAGGCTAGACCAGTTAAAATGGCCAAGTCCGGGCCGGTGATTGCATTTATGTCCGATGTGGTGCACCGTTATGGTATCCCGCATAGCATCATCACTGATTATGGTTCCAATTTCACAGCCGATTAAGTGAAAACCTGGTGTGCTAATCTGTGCATTAAGCTCGATTATGCCTCTGTCTACCACCTGCAAACAAACGGTCAAGTCGAGCGAGCCAATGGTCTTATCATGAACGGCATCAAACCCAGGCTAGTGCGGTCTTTGAAAGAATCAGAAAAGCACTGGGTCGAGGAGCTCGACTCCGTACTCTGGGGGCTGCGGACCACGCCCAACCGTACTACCGGATACACACCCTTCTTCATGGTGTACGGTGCAGAGGCTGTATTGCCCTGCGATATTATACATGACTCACCTCGAGTGTGTATGTACAAAGAGAAAGAGGCCGAGTTGGATCGGCAGGACAACCTAGACGCCCTGGAGGAGGAGCACGACGTCGCCAAAGCCCGTTCAGCATTTTATCAACAGCAGGCTCGAAGATATCAAAGCAGAGAAGTATGGGCCAAGACTTACAACGTTGGCGAACTTGTTCTACGCTTGCCGGAGAAGAAAAAGGACAAACTCAAGCCCAAATGGGAGGGTCCCTTCATAATCTACCAAGTTCTTACCGGCGGAGCATACCGTCTTCGTGATGCATCAGACAATCGCCTAGAGCCGAACCCCTGGAACGCGGCTAGACTCCGAAGGTTTTATGCCTAGCACCGAATTCTTTGTTCGTCCCCTTCTCCCCTGTAGTTTCCATTACTTTTTCTCTCTTTTCCACCTTTATTGTTTTTCACTCTCAAGCTCTCATACGGCTCGACCGAACACCACTGACGTACGCATCTTTACATATGTACGTCCATTATACCCGGGGGCTTCTTGAACAAAAGCTTGCTAATATTATTTTCCGAGTGTCAAGCTCATCATACATACGCGTTTTTCCCGTATGTCTTTTCTTCACCATTATATGCATCGATATGACTTAATTTTTGGCCAAGCTGGTTTGCCTGGCTCCTGTGCTTACCCCTATGTTCCCGATTGTTCGGCTAGGTGTTAAAGGGAGCACCTCTGCGATTGTTACTGCCAGGTCATCTGGATGTGTACCTCATACTGGGTGAAGCCGAAAGCTAGCGTTCTTAAGGGAATACTAGTTGACCCGTTGCGCCAAATGGCGCAGAGACCCGCTGAAGACATGCTATCGATGAAAATAGTTTCATGCTGCAAGGACCTTCTGCTAAATCAAGCTATATTTTAAAACATGTTTATTACGTTGTGAAATAATAGTCTGGGAAAAGGAAAATTGCATAATATGAATATGTTCAGTTTGAAAATATGCCCACTATGATGAGAGAGTAAAGTTGGCATGGTCGTATTTTTTTGGCAATGGGTTTGGAAAAAGAAAATATTTGTGTGACATGAATAGGTTACTATAGGCTTGAGCAATCACATAGGACACGAATTGTAACTATTTTTATAAAAAAGAATAGACTTGTCTTTCAAAATATATACTTGAGCATGCATAATTTGTTATGTTATTCAGAAACATGGAGGCATAAGTTTTAAAAAAAATACAAACAAAGAATGAAATGTAAATAGTTGCTTAATGTAATTATGCAACAAATTAGAACACGCCACCTGCTACCTACCTGGAAAGAACGGATTTGGAGCCCCAGCTCAAGTGATGATTTCCCCAGAAGATGTGGATCCAACCCTCAAGTACCAGATCCGCTTCATCAATGCCGGAGACTACCTTCTACATCACCTTACCGAAGCATTCCTTAAGGCTCGCCAAGACGTCCCTTCACTTCTGCACCTCCACTGCCCCGAGAAGAAGAAGGTGGTCGAGCAAGAACAGCAAATCACTACCCTAGAAGCCCACATTTTCAATCAGGAGCAACAAATCAAGGAACTTCGGAAAACCCGCAACCAAACCCCGCGCAGGAGGCATAGGGATGGATTTCCATATCCACCACGTAGAAGATCATCGTCAGGCCATCGACGACATAACTCAAGACTGGATAGCAACCTTTTTTCTTCCGTCACTTGTCACAGGTGTGGTGAATTTGGGCACATTAAAAGGATGTGTCCCAACAAGCAGCCGACTGTCGCATACCCTTTGGCACCACAAGTGGAACCCAGAAACTAAAGACCGAACGCCTTTCTCTCAAAAGTGATGAAGCAATCACGACTACTGAATCCGAGGACCCCTAGGGTAGGATGAGTCGTGTACCCCTATGCGCAGTCGAGTCCATATAATGGTTCAAATGAAACCATGTTGAGTGTTGCTTGTTCTTATCTGTTTGTGTTTTGATATAAGTTGCACTTTTGCCTTAGGCAACATGTATGCAACTATATCACCTATCTTATCTTAATAAAATTGTGTGTGGTCTTTTGGCACTTGTTTGTTTGCAGCTGCACTATAGAACCCCCTTTAGGCATCCCCATCTATACTACCTTTCCCTCTCATCCCTCTATCCTCAACTGAAGACCGGCAAGACAAGGTACACCAAGGATTCTACTTCGGCGACCAACTAACACTGGAGACTTTTGCTGCAGCCTCCTCGACCAAGAGCAGCCTAGTAGAGTTATGTTTACCCCTCAAGATTAGAGACCCATTCCTAGACCCTTCAAGACTTCACAAGATACCCCAGCTCGAATCCTTAACCATGTGTGAGGGAGTCCTGGACTAGGGGGTGTCCGGATAGCCGAACTATCATCACGGCCGGACTCCAAGACTATGAAGATACAAGATTGAAGACTTCGTCCCGTGTCCGGATGGGACTTTCCTTGGCGTGGAAGGCAAGCTTGGCGACACGGATATGTAGATCTCCTACCATTGTAACCGACTTGTGTAACCCTAACCTATCCGGTGTCTATATAAACCAGAGGGTTTTAGTCCATAGGATCGAACAACAATCATACCATAGGCTAGCTTCTAGGGTTTAGCCTCCTTGATCTCGTGGTAGATCTACTCTTGTACTACCCATATCATCAATATTAATCAAGCAGGAGTAGGGTATTACCTCCATCGAGAGGGCCCGAACCTGGGTAAAAACCTCGTGTCCCTTGTCTCCTGTTACCATCCGCCTAGACGTACAGTTTGGGACCCCCTACCCGAGATCCGCCGGTTTTGACACCGACATTGGTGCTTTCATTGAGATTTCCTCTGTGTCGTCACCGATAGGCCCGATGGCTCCTTCGATCATCGACAACGACGCGGTCCAGGGTGAGACTTTTCCCCCGGACAGATCTTCGTGTTCGGCGGCTTCGCTGATCGGGCCAATTAAACAGCCATCTGGAGCAGATCGAAAGCTACGCCCCTGGCCATCAGGTCAGATTTGGAAGTTTGAACTATACGGCCGACATCCACAGAGACTTGATCTTCAACGGATTCGAGCCATAGCCAAGCCTGCCGCACTGTCTCGATGGGCATGATCTAGCTCTGCAGAACAAAGGCTGCCACGGAGGCCGCACCAAAGATCCGCTCCGACCCTTAATCTGGAGCCGAATTCCCCGATCGAGGACGAGTCGTTGGACACCGCCTCGGGGGCTACAATCTTTACGGCGGTCGAGCCGAACTCCATCCCTGTCCTTTGCAAAGACCTCGACTCCATGGTGCCGGACTCCGAACCCTCCGCGCCCCTGCCAATCGAATCCGATTGGGTGCCCGTTATGGAGTTCACTGCCGCAGACATCTTTCAGCACTCGCCCTTTGGCGACATTCTGAATTCGCTAAAGTCTCTCTCTTTATCCGGAGAGCTCGGCCGGATCATGGACGGGAAGGTTGGGATACGGACGGCGAAATTCAACGCCCACCCACCACCCACTTTGTAGCCGCGGCGATGATTTAACCGACATGCTCGACTTGGCTCAAGACGTCGACGGTATGGACGACGACGCCGGAGGCGACCAAGACCAGCGCCTACGAGGGTCGGAAGGCCACCTCGTCATATGACATATACATGGTGGACATCCCCAAAGATGGGAACGGCGATGGAACAAAGGAGGATGACACCTCCAAGAAACATCCGAAGCGCCGACGTCAGCGGCTCAGCACTAAATCCCGCCTCAATAAAAATGGTGATTCTGGCACGGGAGATAATAACACCCGAACAGTGCCGAAGAGAACCCCCTCCAGCAGGACTCAGCGCGGGAGGAGGGAGAAGCAAGTCCGCACGACAGTGCGGCAGAAAGAGAGGTCGGGGACGATAATTACGCCTCCCTCAGAAGATGAGGCAAGCCTCGGCGAAAGACGAATTTGTCGTGCACGAGGATCCCGCGAATAGGAGCGCTTCAAACGCAGGGCTTATAGCCACGGCAAGCAGCCTCAAGAAAAAGCAGCAACAACTTAGAGCTGATCAAGACTTGCTAGGCAGCGGATGGACTGAAGTCCTTGCAGCGAAGAGTATGAACTTCGAACGCCCTCCAAAGGCTACCCCAAGCGCAGGCCGTTGCCTCGACTAGAGGAGGAAGCACCCAAGTCACCAGCGCCGCGACATGGCAGACCCGGCCACCCGTGGCAGCGGCTGCAGAAGCCTCTCAGCCCTCCGCTCAAGCCACACCCCGACGCCACTCAAAAAGTACCAAGGCACGGGAAAACGCGCCGGACTTGCGAGATATATTGGAGGATAAGGCAAAACATACAAGATCGATCTACGGATCGCGTGGGCGCCCAATGACGCAGGATGATTACCGTCGCGCGGATACAAAGAAACCCGCCGGGCGAACACAAGAGACAAAGCTCATATGAGCTACGTCGTGATATAGCCCAATACAGAGGCGCCGCACACCCACTGTGCTTCACAGATGAAGTAATGGATCATCAAATTCCTGAGGGCTTCAAACCCGTAAACATCGAATCATAAGATGGTACCACAGATCCTGCAGTCTGGATCAAGGACTATCTCCTCCATATCCACATGGCCCGCGATGATGATCTACATGCCATCAAATACCTCCCACTCAAGCTTAAAGGACCAGCTCGACATTGGCTCAACAGTTTGCCAGTAGAATCAATTGGTTGTTGGGAGGACCTGGAAGCCTCCTTGATAACTTCCAGGGCACATATGTGCGACCACCAGACGCCGATGACCTTAGCCACATAATTCAGCAGCCAGAAGAATCGGCCGGACAATTACGACACGGTTCCTCAGAAAGAAAAATCAAATCGTTGACTGTCCGGATGCAGAGGCCCGTGCAGCCTTCAAACATAACATCCGTGACGAGTGGCTTGCCCGGCACCTAGGAAAGGAAAAGCCAAAATCCATGGCAGCCCTCAAAACACTCATGATCCGCTTTTGTGCGGGAGAGGACAGCTGGCTAGCTAGAAGCAACAACTTGGCCAAACACCCTGATAGTTCGGATACCAAGGACAGCAATGGCAGGTCACGTCGAAACAAGAACAAGCGCCGCATTAACGGCAATAATACTGAAGATACGGCCGTCAATGCCAGATTCAGAGGCTCTAAACCCGGTCAGCGGAAGAATCCGTTCAAAAGAAATACCCAGGGCCCGTCCAACTTGGACCAAATACTCGATCGCTTGTGCCAGATACATGGCACCCCCGAAAAACTAGCCAATCACACCAACATGGATTGTTGGGTGTTCAAGCAAGGAGCAAGTTAAGTGCGAACTCAATGACAAGGGGCTACATAGTGATGACGAGGAAGAGCCCGGCCCGAACGATAGAGGACATAAGGGTTTTCCTACACAAGTGCGGACGGTGAACATGATATACGCAACCCACATACCCAAAGGGAGCGGAAGCGTGCACTAAGGGACGTATATGCGATGGAGCGGTCGCCAAGTTCAACCCATGGTCTTCTGCCCGATCACCTTCGATCGAAGGACCACCCCACTTGCATCCGTCACGGCGGCCGCCGCATTGGTTATTGACCCAATTATCGACGGATTTCACCTCACCGTAGTCACGATGGACGGCGGTAGCAGCCTGAACCTGCTTTATCGAGGATATAGTGTGCAAAATGGGCATAGACCCTCAAGGATTAAACCTACAAAGACGACCTTTAAAGGCGTCATACCGGGTGTAGAGGCCAGTTGTACGGGCTTAGTTACACTCGAAGTGGTCTTAGGATCCCCGGATAACTTCCGAAGCGAAGAGTAAATCTTCGACATCGTCCTATTCCGCAGCGGCTATCATGCACTGCTCGGACGAACCACATTTGCAAAGTTCAATGCGCTGCCCTCGCATACCTCAAGCTCAAGATGCGGGCCCTCGAGGAGTAATCACGGTCAATGGAAAGACCAAACGCTCTCTCGAGCGGAGGAGCACACGGACCCTCGCGGCGGAGGTACAAAGCAGCCTCTCACAATAATTCTCGAGTCCGGCCACTAAGCGTCCGGACACCGCCGAGCGCCCGAGTAACCTACAACAAGACCGCTGGCACGATTCAAGCCGCAGCGTAATCCGGCCCCAACCCCCGCCCTCGCGAAATTGCGAAGCTAGTATTACGCGTACATAATTACGCTCTGGAGATACCATGGGCATATGGGGAGGGGCAAGACCACGGCACGCCAAGAATGGGCTCGACCGCACCAGGGGCTCCTGATAATGTCATTCTTTTTCTTTTTTTCTTTTTTCTTCCTTTTTTCTTACTTTCAGGACTCCGTCTTTGAGAAGTCCTGTCCGGCACTTGAATCGCCGAACTCACGATGCAACAGCCAGGGAAGCAGAAAGCCACGTCAAGTGTTCAGGTGGTCTCTATTACGAGCATTATACCTGTTTTACATACCATCTCGCAGCTTACCCCTGGAGGGGGACATGTTAGATAGTCCCATCCCCTGCTTATCGCACTATTTGTATCATTCTACTTTCATTGCAGTACCTTTTTGAATAAACAATACATAGCTTTTGCTTATTATTGCTTTACTTCCTTTATCTATACATATGTTCATTTCACGACATGTTGCAACCGTACACTTTGGTACGGCCAATACACGAGGGGCTTAAGTATCCCAAAATTATGGTGTGATAAGTCCGAACACTTTCACAAGTGCGGCACCCCGAACTTATAGCATTATATGAATCGGCTCCGAATCATGTCTTGGGTCAATAGTTGGGTTTCCCTGGCTGCCGTGTTTTTGTACCTTACGTTCCGCTATATCGGCTAAGGTAGCACCGGGAGAACCACTGCGATTGTGCCCCAGTTGAGCTGGGCCGAGCACCTAAGTGGAGAAAGCTAAAACTGACCGTCATGATAGGGCGAGAGCCGGTCGCTGTTCGAGAGGTTTTTTCGGGTCCCTAAAGACTTATGCCGCTTAGAGCGAGGAACCGAATTGTCCGGCCAAAGGCGTGGATAGCGCCCGAACTCGGTCTTCCGAATACTAGGGGCTTCGCCGAAATTTAAAATTATAGAATTCTATGGCTAAGTGAGAGTGTTCAAGCATTATAAGTCCGATTGCCTTGTTCGTTGTGTTGAGCGCCTCCCTAGATGGACCCAAGAATGGGAACAAGAGTGTTCAAGTTTATCCCTAACACCCCAACACTTTCGTGGCATGGGGCTGAAGCCAACGACTTGCCATCTCTCAAATTTGATAAACGGCCGCACAGAAGGTAATATTTTAAATTAACAAGCGTTGCTTAGCGCATATGAACAAGTTTTCAGCGTACAGGATAACAAATGCGAGCCTATTAAAAAATTACATCTTTGGAGCACTCATCCGCTATTCGGCGGGCACCCTTCAGGAGGCCCTCATAGTACATTTCGGGCGTGCGATGCTCATGGCCCTTCGGTGGCCCGTCCGTCACAAGCTTCTCCGCATCCAGCTTGCCCCAGTGCACTTTAGCACGGGCAAGGGCCCGACGGACACCTTCAATGCAGACGGAGCGCTTGATGACTTCAATCCGTGGACAGGCGTCCACCAGCCACTGCACCAAGCCGAAGTAGCTCCCAGGCATGACTTCCAATGGCCACAACCGCGCTACAAGGCCCTTCATGGCCTGTTCGGCGACCTTGTGGAGCTCGACCAGCTGCTTCAGCTGGTCGCTTAGGGGCACCAGATGTCCGGCCTTAGCATACTGAGACCAGAACACCTTTTCCGTCGAGCTCCCTCCTTGGCGGCGGTAGAATGCGGCGACATCAGACGCCTCTGGGCAAATCTCTGAACGCCTCTGGAGAGCTCCGAATTCGGGTAAGTAATGGGTAATTCACTTTCACATGCTTGCTTTGCATAAAGAATGCCTTACCCGCCGCTATCTTCTTTAATGATTCAATTTCTTGGAGGGCTTTTTGGGCCTCGGCCTTAGCAGCTTTGGCACTCTCAAGAGCCGAGGCAAGCTCGAGACTCTCGAGTCTTGAGTCACGCCCAAACTCTCGTGTTTTTCCACGAGAGCTTGGAGCTCTTGCCGCATTCTTGGCCAGCTGCCCCTCCCCTTCTCTCGCTCGGTCGTTCCATGAGCCGCTTTGTTTTCGGCCACGGACACCGCTTCCTTCGTGGTCGCCACCTCGTTCGTGGCCCTGTAGTACCCAAGTTATTCCTGTTATTTTATGCAACCAAAACCTTTTCTATAAGGTATTTCTTTAATAAGGTATTACTTACCTTCCTTGTCCTCGAGCTGCTTCTTGGCTTGTCCGAGCTTGTTCTCGGACCGCTTGAGGTTCTCCTTCAATGCATTGACCTCCGCGGTCAGTGCGGCAGAGGTCAGCAGCGCAGCCTGCATGCCCATATTGACATACTTATATTAGACTCCTGCGTATATCTTTTTTAGATCCTTAGTCCGGCTTTTCTTTCCGAACACCGCACTAAGCATCAGGGGCTACTGTCTATGCGGTAATATTTTTACATATTCTAAACATACCTCAAAGCCTGTTAGAAGGCTGGTACAGGCTTCAGTCGATCCGCTCTTGGCGGATCGAACTGTCCGGATCACCGCACTCATAATAAAGGCGGTGCTTCTCGATGGAGGCGCTTATTAAGCGCCTCCGATGCTATCCGGTGCCTCGGTTGGGCCGGAGGACACCGGCGTCTTACCCTTCTTGTGAAGGATCCGCTGGCCGGGCTTCGGAACCGCTGATGGTTCCGGCATGGAGTCTGGACAAGGGTCGGGCTTAGAGCCCCTGGGGTCTTGCCCCCCATGCGCCTGGAGTCCGGGAGGTTGCCTTGTGGCTCCTCCTGCGCCAACTCCTCTTGACCAAGCCCCCCTTGGGGCACCACCTCGGTGTCGTCCGCGCGTGGGGCGAGGAGCCGGTCGGAAGCGAAGTACTCTCCATTCCGATGAGCCCAGGGACCCGCTCGATGAATCGGCGAACTCGCCCTTGGGCGGGCTGCATGATTGTTCGGCATTAGAGAACACAATGCAGTGATAAAAAAGCCATGGGTATCCGGACACTTACGATCTCGCCAGGGGCTTGGCCCTTGTCGGCCAATCCTCTTCGTCGTCGTCAACGTTTGTGGAGAAGTCCAGAGGAAGGGTTCTTCCCTTCTTGGACCCTCCGGCCTCCCCAGTTGGGGCGGCCTTCCTTTTCTTCTCCTCCCCCGCTAGGGGAGGAGCTTCTTCTTCTTCCTCCTCGTCCTTAGGAGAAGATTCTGCATCAGAATCTGACAGCACCTGGCGTCGGGAGCTCCTTCGAGTTCCCGTGGCCTTCTTCTCCGGCACAACATGGGGCGCCGGAGCCAGCAGCCCCGTCAATCGAGCGTCCTCCGGGTCTTCCGGCAAAGGAGCAGACGATTAATCCAGACGGACGTCTTCAGCCAGTCCTGTCAAAGATTAGGGAATTTTTAGATCCCACATAGAGTCAATCTATGAAAAAAGAGTCCCTTAAAGGGTAAAATAACTTACCTCGCCGGCTTGAAGCCGCGAGCTGTATCTGCGATCTTTGTTAGCGGATGCTGGGGCTTCGGCGCCCTTGAACAACACCTTCTAGGCGTCTTCGTACGTAGTGTCGAAGAGCCAGCTCAAGAACCGGTCTTTGTCTGTGCGGATCGAACTCCCACAAATTGAAGGCCCGTTGTTGGCAGGGAGAATCCGGCGGATGAGCATCACCTGGATTACGTCGACAAGCCTAAGATTCTTGTCCATCAGGTTTCGGACACATGTTTGCAGTCCGGATAGCCCTTCTGATTTCCCCCACTTCAGGCCCATCTCTTTCCATGACGAGAGCCGTGTGGGGAAGCCAGATCTAAATTCGGGGGCCGCCACCCATTCGGGGTCGCGTGGCTCGGTGATGTAGAACCACCCCGATTGCCACCCCTTTATTGTCTCCACGAAGGCACCCTCGAGCCATGGGACTTTGGCCATTTTGCCAACCATGGCACCTCCAAGACAGCTTGACGGCCGCCCACTACCTTCGGCCGGACGTTGAAGATCTTCACCATAAGCGAAGTGGGGCTGGATGCGAGAGGAAGGCCTCGCACGACGATAAACACCGAGATGTTGAGGATGAAATTCGGGGCCAGGTCGTGGAAGTCCAGGCCGTAGTAGAACATGAGCCCCGGACAAATGGGTGAAGTGGAAAACCTAGTCCGCGGAGGAAGTGGGGGAGAAACACCACCCTCTCATGGGGCCTGGGGGTTGGAATAAGCTGCCCCGCATCAAGCAGCCTGTGCGCGATGTCGCCGGCCAAGTATCTAGCCTCCCGCAATCTTGTGATGTGCCCCTCCGTGACGGAGGAGGCCATCCACCTGCCTCCCGCTCATGACATGGTTCGAGAAGGTTGAGGTGGGATGTGCGGACTTGGGCGCTGGAGCTTGAGTGCGCGGAAATGGATAAGCAAAGGAGGAAGAAGGCGTAGGTGAAAAGGTGGATCCTTATCCCCTTATATGGACGGACGAAGCTATGCGTCCCCCACCAGCCTGGTAAAACTCGCTTATCTCCCAAGCGCCGTAATCAATGGCGCAGATGGGTTATCCACGTCCGTATTGATGAGAATCCTGGAATAAGGGGGGCACGATCTATGCTTTGATAAGACGTGCCAAGGAAATCGCCTCGCTGAACACGCTGAGGTGGAACAGTGAAAAACGATTCATATAAAGGCTTGGCCGTGGTGTGATGTCACGCCGCGGAATACGTCAGCAGATCTGTGCAAAAATTATTCTCTCTACGGTGTTATGTGGAACTTGTTTTGCAGAGCCGAACACTATCCCGGTGTTCAAAACCTTGCAATGCCGAAGACAATATGCGCGCCGGACTCATCGTCATTGAAGCCTGGTTCAGGGGCTACTGAGGGAGTCCTGGACTAGGGGGTGTCCGGATAGCCGAACTATCATCACGGCCGGACTCCAAGACTATGAAGATACAAGATTGAAGACTTCATCCCATGTCCAGATGGGACTTTCCTTGGCGTGGAAGGCAAGCTTGGCGATAAGGATATGTAGATCTCCTACCATTGTAACCGACTCTGTGTAACCCTAACCTATCTGGTGTCTATATAAACCGGAGCGTTTTAGTCCGTAGGACGAACAACAATCATACCATAGGCTAGCTTCTAGGGTTTAGCCTCCTTGATCTCGTGGTAGATCTACTCTTGTACTACCCATATCATCAATATTAATCAAGCAAGAGTAGGGTATTACCTCCATCGAGAGGGCCCGAACCTGGGTAAAAACATCGTGTCCCTTGTCTCCTGTTACCATCCGCCTAGACGCACAGTTCAGGACCCCCTACCCGAGATCCGCCGGTTTTGACACCGACAATGTGCTTAACCCACAGAATTGCAAGAGAACCTGTTAAGCCTCCGTAACCTTGCTTGTCACTGGGTTCATTATGGAACTAGTGGACATAGTGAACGAGCACATTATCATCATAAGATATCAACAAAACTGACGATGCCATAGGGAAGACCAATTTGAGGATATAGGAACAGAGGACAAATGACTTGATGAGTTTATATCAATGACTTTGAGGAAACATCCGAGACTATTTGGTGGATTATGAGGTTTTCATGTTGGTAGATGAACTTGGTGGGATCATGATTATAGAGTAGCATAGCCTTCATTTACCCCTGAGTAAATTGGATTTATAGGACAATTATGATCGCAAGCTGAACTCCTGGAAGTGCAAGGATTTGACTTGATGATATTGATAGAAGACAGTTGATATTACGTAAATAACTTGAGGGAAACATGTAGGATCCCTCGTTGGGCAAGAGATTTGATTTAAATAGGTGATCCTAGTTGAGTATAGATGCAGAGTAATTTTACATGGTTCTGAGTAAATGACATTTAGACTGATGATCTCGATCATGATACCATGTTTCTTGGAGGGCAATAAACCAGGAGATTGGATTAATTGTCGGGGTTGATATAAGCTTGACCTTGGAGTTTACTTGACCATGATAATGGAAATTGGTGGAATGACTATAGTAAGGTAGCCCTTCCAAGTATTTGGGATTATAGGGCATTAGAAGATCATGTGGGACACCATAGACATTGGATTTGTAGAATTAATGAATTATGTAGATAATGGTCTTTTGGAGTTGATTCATAGGAAAGGAAACCAGATCTTGGAGTGGCATACGATGTGTTTCCTTAGGATAGAGATGCACTAACATAGACCTTGGATCAATAGACTGAGCACTTGGATTGTGGTGATTAAATTCAAGCTTAGCAACTTGTATGTTCTACCCCTGGACATCTGCATAGATATGAGTTTGGGAATAGTTGTCATGAATGATTTTATTAGACCTCCCCTCGGGAGCCATGAGGATATGAATAACATGAGTGATGATTGGACTCGACCTATACGAGATGATTCTTTTGGTAATATGAGGTGAAGACTAGATAGCACAATTGGCATCTCAGAAATTGTGCTTAAAGATAAGATGATAAATGTTCACTCGCACACTAGAATCCTTGAAACCCTTAAGCCCCACCAAGCTACAACATGGTCGGATTAGGACCTTAGGGCCTTGACACTAGATCTAGAACACCTTGGCCCACACTCAACAGAGGCCACCACCTATCCCCCCAGCCTACTTTATGTACCCCGTCAACAAAGTCTTCATGGAGTACTTAGACAAGATAGTTGTCATCATTATTTGGTGACCTACTTGTCCACCCAAAGACGGAAGAAGAGCCGTTCAACTAGCCAAGGAACATTTGAAGACCGCCATGCCAAGGAGGAAGAACTACACCCACCACCATCGTCAAGAAGTGAAATTTCTCGTCAAAGACCAGGCGTATCTGCAAGCCTTTTCTCTCAAAGGAACCAAGCATTTCCATGTCAAAGGGAAGCTCACTCCAAGATTCAACAACCCCCTTTGAGATAACTTCGAGACGAAGAGTAGGCGACTACCAGCTAGAGTTACCACCTAAGTTACCCACTGTGCACAGCGTTTTCCACGCGACACACCCCCGAAAGTGTTGCCAACTTCCTAACTAACCCGATCCCTACCAGGGCATCAATCACCGAACCATTTACCCTAGCCCAACCTGACCTAACGCGAGAGACCCCTTAGCAACCTGGATCAAGCAAGAATGTCATACACGAAGCCACACCATCAAGTACTTCAAGGTTCAATGGAGCACCACTCGGCGAGAAGCAGTATGGGGACGTGAAGACTACCCCAGATCCAAGTTTCCGTATTCCTTTCCGCGTCTAGTCTAGGAATCTCGGGGACGAGATTCTTGTAAGGGGGGTAGGTCTGTCACACCCTGATTTTCATGGCACAACACTTAAGATGATAAATCGTGATAAAGTATGGTTTGACAAAAACTTTTGCATTATTTCACTTTTTATTGAGTTGGTTTTTCTCTGTGTTTTTCAAGTGCTCTTAAAAGTCAACATAGTTTCACCTTCTACACTTCATCTCCTTGCCCCAAACTTCTGCCCAATGATCATGCCATGTGTATAGTGCAATATAGTATTTTCTTACAAAAATAATTTGGCCAAAAAGTATTTTCTAAAATTAGTTTTCCAAAAGCCCTTGAATTGAGATTTGCCTTTGCAAGTACTTGATTTGAGGTGTGAAAAATCTTTCAAAAGGTATATTTGAAACCTATTAGATATAGGATACCCGAAACCACAAAATATAATTTTAAAAGTTATTTTCCTATTTTATTTAAAACCTTTTTCTTAAGGCCAGAAATGGTCATTAATAGGGAAAAATTATTTTTATTGTTTCAAAAATATTTGACAAAAATCAGGGAAACTCAGTGGGCATATATTTCCCGTATATAAGAGTTTCAACACATGGTCATGTTCAAAATATTGGTCAAATCCCTCAAGAACCCTTTCTGGATATTTCAAGCTTTTGAAATATTTACAAAGGAAATATTCCCCAAAAATTCCAAGAAAATTATATCATGTCACATATGACATATTTGATGATCTTGCCAAGCCTCATGTCATGGAGAATAGTATAACCCCATGAAACCCCCTCAAAACCATTTCTGCCCATTTCAAAGATTTGAAATATTTCTACAGGAAATATTTTCATAAAAATACAAGGAAAATCCATCAAGTCACAAATGAATATTGTGATCACCTTGAAAAGCCTCATATCAATCAAGGTCATTTTGGTTCACCAAAATGCCCCAAAACCCTCTCTGACCAGAATAAAATTTGAACAAGTTTGTACTACCAACTTTCTCTCCTTGACCCCAACTTTTGTGAGCATGTTCACATGACCAAATGAGGCCACTACACAAAGTAGTGCATCAAGGAGAAGTGATTTTCTCAACTAGATTTACACAAGTCTATTTCTGCTCATTTCTAGGGTTTACAAAAGTTGCATTGGCAACTTTGCCCAAATAAGCTCCAAATTGGTGGAGGACCCTAATTATATGTGTCATTTCACCCTGTGGAGTCACATGGCATTTGGAAATAATTTGCTTGCTAAAACCTTTATCAAACACCTTCTGCCACTTTTCAAAAATCCCTATTTTGACAATTAAAACTATTCTCCTCGAGATCAACTTTTTACCACAGCTCCTCCTAGACCCCTTTCACCTCCAGTAACAATGGCAAGTCCACAGCTCAATTATTGGATGGGTAAAACCCCACTATCTCTCTCTGGACAGCCCCTTTCTCTCTATTCCTCACCTCTCTCCTCACCCCAGCGGCCATCCAGAGCATCCAATGCCTCCCCCTACTTCTTTACTCCACCCTTGAGCTACTGGACACGGTTGGCCGCGCCCGCAAGGCATAGAAAATGCCATGCCGGCCATTTGGGCGCCTGAGGCCTTCTGATCTCGCTCCCGTCTGACAGCCGCCCTCACTGATGCCTCTGACCACCTCGGGCCTCCCCTGCGCGCCTGTCGATGCGCCTCGGCGTCCGCAACACGCTACGCGGTCGGCCCCCTCCTCTCTCCTCCTCCCCGCGCCTCCGCGCTAGCAAACAGATGCCGCCCGAGCGCGCGAATGGCACGGCTCACACACGCGCCCCTCTGACCTTTCCCCACTCCCTCTCTCTATCTCACCCGACGTAGTCGACGTCCAGGAACACCCCAGACACCACGCCCTCTTCCCCCGAGCCCTGCAGCGACGAGCAGGAGCCCACCGGCGCACGAGTCCACGGCACCCCGCCGTTCGCCTATTTAAAGGCCTCCCCGAGCCCTCCTCTCCTCACCACTCGCTCTCTGCACCACCAAACCCTCCCCCTGCACCCCCAGTTTCTCTCCAGAACCGCCCGAGCTCGAGATCGAGCTCGAGCTCCGCCGCTTCGGCTCACCGGAGTTCGCGAGGTACAGGCCTCCCCCGCTCCTCCTCTGCCTCGATCTGGAGCCCCAGAGCACCCCTGATCATTTCCCCCTTCTTCCCCCGCCTCTTTTGCAGCCGGAAACGGCCGGAACGGTCGACTCCCGAAGCTCCTCCACCGTGCCTCCTCGTCGCCGGCGAACCAGGCCACCCGGCGACCAACTCCGGCACCACCCGAACGGCGACACGATGAGGAGTCCAGCGGTGCCATCAGCTCACCCCGCCGTGCCCGGAAACGTCGCTGGTGAGCTCGCCCCCCCCCCTCTCTGGTCCGGGGTTGAAGACGACGGCCGTGGGGCCCGTCAGTCAGCCTCACATACTAACGGGTGGGCCCCACCCGTCAGGTTTAAAACGCACGCCACAAGATACCGGTTCGGCAAGGCTTTTGAAGGCGATTTTGCCTTTACGCCTTCGACGTGGCAGCCTCGCGCGGGCTGAACCCCCTCTAGGCCTGCTGCACTATGGCCCTTCTGGCCCAGTTGCACAGTGCTGCTTTTCTTTTTCTTTTTCTGTGAAGTTTCCAAAAATTCCATAGATTTAAATATTTATCCAAATGAAATAATTCCAGTTCCTAAATTCTTGTAAAAATCCCACCTATTTAATGGTGCAACTTTCATTCAAATCCCACAACCTTTTCTTCACTGTAAATATTTAAATGTGACTTTAAGCATTTAAATATACCTTTGAAAACCCATCCCTCCTATTCTGCTACTCCAAAACCAAAACTAAGATTTTTTCCTTCTTAGTTTTCACCCTAGTATTTTACAACATTAAGTTGACATTTTTCTAGTTATTTTCTTGCGACGTTTAGATCCCGTATTTGACGAAGTTGCTAAAGGAGAAGGAGGAGAAGGATTTGAAGACCTCGAAGGACAAGCCAATCAAGGCAAGCAACCCTTTGACCATGATACCCCTCTTGTTCATCGGTACCCTTTTTCCAATTGCATGATGATGGAGTATGACGGTGGTAAACTTGTTGTGAACCACCACATGATGCATACCCCTACTCATGACCTTACCTTGTTCATGATTGCATTTTCAAGAGACTATTTGATGCATAATGATGCATGTGTACCATGAACAATTCATGGTTACATTCTTTTGAAAACCCCATCAGGTGCCCCTAATGCCCTCGGGAGATGTTGATCTAAGGTCACCACTTGAGGAAGAAGTGGTGTACCGGAGAGAGATTTTGGTGTGTGTGTGTAAAATGATGGATTAGATTTATGTGTGATTACCGTCCCAACCAAACATGTGCAACCACTCTACCCCTTTATGGGATGGGGCATTATTAATTACCTAGTCCGATACTAGCTTGGAGCCCGCATTACTAGTGACGGGGGAGAGTTGGTGCTCTCTCTCTCGGGACGGGGTCGTGCCAGGTAGGGCGGCCATGACTGTTTTCACAGGGCACCGGACACACCGTTGGTCCCTTCGTGTATGCATAATAATGTGAAAAGGGCAGAGTCCCACGATCTTTTGCTTATACACGAGGGCCGTATCAACGCAGTGGACTCCTTGTTAGTGTCGTCTAGGGAAAGATAGTGATCGGGTGCTTCCGTCGAGTACTTGAGGTACTAAGGGATAGTGGATGACACGAAAGCTTCCCGGATCTTGTGGGTAAAGTGCGCAACCTCTGCAGAGTGTCAAACTATTCGAATAGCCGTGTCCACGGTCATGGATAGTTGGGAGGTGCTACTTAAACTATGTCCAGAAATTTTACAAGTCATGATGCATGTGTGTGTGGAAAGGAACTAGTTGGGTCAAGGTGGAGACTTGACATGTTGAATGACATGACATCGATTCAACTCTATTTATGTTGATATCCGTAACCTGTTCTCGAGGTTACCCATGTTTCATTGATGCATATCTCACAAGTTGATAGGACATCTTAACTAGCTTGATGCTAGGTTGCTTACTCGTTGTGCAATTGCATTGTTACATTGAACCAAATCATGGGTTGCTTGCGAGTACATTCAAAGTACTCATTGGCTTGCCACCGGTTATTTAATTGGCGGGCATGGAAGAACCGGAGTTCGAAGAAGAGTTCTTTGGAGACGAACATGCGAACTAGGACGTTTCCCAGTCAGAATGCCTGTAGGGTTAAGGCAGATGGCATGGGTTCTTCTTATTGACGAAGATTTCCGCTGCTTGTGTTTCACTTGATGTTCAGCCCTTAAGGCTTTATCAATGTAAGACTTGACCATAATGGTCACAATTTGTGTAAGACGGTATGTATGGATGTAAGACTCTTGTTATTCAACTTCTGTGTGTTCAGTGAGCATTGATCTCTGGGATCACTGTACACGTGCATTCGGTGATCACGACTTATGAGTCGGGGTCACCACAATTTTATTGGCCTACGGCTCGAAAGTGCCACGACAGGACCTCGTCGGCGCTGCGTTGGATGCCAACTCTTCGCCAACCAAAGCCATATGCCCCAAACCGCCCTACAAACAATCCCCATTACATGGCCCTTTGCGGTCCGGGGTTGGACATGGTCGGACCCCTTAAAGGGGGAAGCCATAAGAAAAAATATCTGCTGGTCATGGTGGACAAATTCACCAAGTGGATAGAGGCTAGACCAGTTAAAACGGCCAAGTCCAGACCGGTGATTGCATTTATATCCGATGTGGTGCACCGTTATGGTATCCCGCATAGCATCATCACTGATAACGGTTGCAATTTCACAGCCGATTAAGTGAAAACCTGGTGTGCTAATCTGGGCATTAAGCTCGATTATGCCTCTGTCTACCACCCGCAAACAAACGGTCAAGTCGAGCGAGCCAATGGTCTTATCATGAGCGGCATTAAACCCAGGCTAGTGCGATCTTTGAAAGAATCAGACAAGCACTGGGTCGAGGAGCTCGACTCAGACTGGGGCTGCGGACTGCGCCCAACCGTACTACCGGATACACACCCTTCTTCATGGTGTACGATGCAGAGGCTGTATTGCCCTGCGATATTATACATGACTCACCTCGAGTGTGTATGTACGAAGAGAAAGAGGCCGAGTTGGATCGGCAGGACAACCTAGACGCCTTGGAGGAGGAGCACGACGTCACCAAAGCCCGTTCAGCATTTTATCAACAGCAGGCTCGAAGATATCAACGTAGAGAAGTATGGGCCAAGACTTACAACATTGGCGAACTTGTTCTACGCTTGCCGGAGAAGAAAAAGGACAAAGTCAAGCCCAAATGGGAGGGTCCCTTCATAATCTACGAAGTTTTTACCGGCGGAGCGTACCGTCTTCGTGATGCATCAGACAATCGCCTAGAGCCGAACCCCTGGAACGCGGCCAGACTCCGAAGGTTTTATGCCTAGCACCGAATTCTTTGTTCGTCCCCTTCTCCCCTGTAGTTTCCATTACTTTTTCTCTCTTTTCCACCTTTATTGTTTTTCACTCTCAAGCTCTCATACGGCTCGACCGAACACCGCTGATGTACGCATCTTTACATATGTACGTCCATTATACCCGGGGGCTTCTTGAACAAAAGCTTGCTAATATTATTTTCCGAGCGTCAAGCTCATCATACATACGCGTTTTTCCTGTATGTCTTTTCTTCACCATTATATGCATCGATATGACTTAATTTTTGGCCGAGCTGGGTTGCCTGGCTCCTGTGCTTACCCCTATGTTCCCGATTGTTCGGCTAGGTGATAAAGGGAGCACTCTGTGATTGTTACTGCCGGGTCATCCGGATGTGTACCTCATACTGGGTGAAGCCGAAAGCTAGCGTTCTTAAGGGAATACTAGTTGACACGTTGCGCCAAATGGCGCAGAGACCTGCTGAAGACATGCTATCGGTGAAAATAGTTTCATGCTGCAAGGACCTTCTGCTAAATCAAGCTATTTTTTAAAACATGTTTATTACATTGTGAAATAATAGTCTGGGAAAAGGAAAATTGCATAATATGAATATGTTCAGTTTGAAAATATGCCCACTATGATGAGAGAGTAAAGTTGGCATGGTCGTATTTTTTTGGCAATGGGTTTGGAAAAAGAAAATATTTGTGTGACATGAATAGGTTACTATAGGCTTGAGGAATCACATAGGACACAAATTGTAACTATTTTTATAATAAAGAATAGACTTGTCTTTCAAAATATATACTTGAGCATGCATAATTTGTTATGTTATTCAGAAACATGGAGGCATAAGTTTTAAAAAAATACAAACAAAGAATGAAATGTAAATAGTTGCTTAATGTAATTATGCAACAAATTAGAACATAGGTGGGTCAAATAACTGAGCCTGCAATTAGAAAGTCCAAATAGCTTACGCTAAAAAGAAGGTAAACATAGGCGACACCGTAAAAAAGAAGGTAAACATAGGTGACACAATAAAGCCTGGTTTGATGAACTCTATCGCACACTTTGTGATGTTTGATGAATAAAGCTACCCCTCAAAAAAAAGTGACACAATAAAATGTACTTAATACATGATGAACATTTCTTAGAAATAGTGGTCAATTACATCATATAATTTGGTTTTGTACAAAAAAAGTTTCCTCTTTTTTGTATATATCCTAAACACCACCCCTTGTGATGAACTCTTTGTCTTTGTCCACAAATTTGGTTATTCCCCATCCAGCATGTCAGTTGCAGTCTCTTGAAGCATAGGAACAACACAAGTTAAAACAATCTGGTCAAACATACAATAAGAATATACTCATGGGCATTATCGACAGATTAAACCAAAGTTATAGTTCAGTAGGTTCTCTGTAAAGTCAAGTTACCATGCAGTTTTTACGAACCAATGGAGAAAAGCCAAAACACTGACCCAAGAATTAACCTGAGAAGGTCGTTCTTCAAGCTGACTCCTCGCAGAAGATGATGCATCTAAGTGAAGCTGCCTGGAGATTTCTTATATGTCCCTTGCTCTCATCGCAGCAGATAGTTGGAATGGCATATAAGATAAGTGTGAGGTAATCGATGTAAGCTCACTCTCAAAAGGCACATTCAAGATGTGTATGTAATGATATAGATGCGTTATTAATTAAGTAACCTGAATAAGTAGTTGCATATTTCTTCTAGGGACAACTGTTTACATATTTCTTCTATATCCATTGCTCTCTCGATGTTATATCATATATACATCTTTGTAAGTAACAAAAGAGTAGTCTCTTTCCTTTTTTCAACATAACAGTCTACTTATCTGATGCACTTGGGCTAACAGGAACATAAGAAAACACCAATGACTAATCATTTGGAAGGCAGCATGGCTGAGTCCTACACATGGCTAGTCAAGCCCTCTTGCCAAGCTGGAAAGTTTCTTACAAATGCATCTCTCCTGTTCTACTCAAATAATATTTTGTATATATCAGAGGTTTCAAAAGCTAGGTACCAGTTAACTCATATTGTGTCTGTTTGTATATATATCATTGCTCTGTTTTATTCTAGAGCCTTACTAACCAAATAAAGATCAAAATTTTGAAGTAAATTCTATGCCTACAAACCAAATAAGAACTACACTGAAAATATTTATGAATTACTACAACTATTCAGACCATTTTAGACTACTTTAGTATGAGACTGTAATCAAGAATAATGAATGTAGGTGATCTGATATCTTGTTCGAACAATAAAATAAATAAGGACATATAGGTAATGGATTTGACCAACAAAACCAAATACTTCTAGATCTGTATGAACTTCTAAAGAATTGATGAAATCTTAAAAGTTAGAAAGGCTAAGCAGATAGAGTAATGATATGTTACAGGAATAAGCAAGCATGTCCGCTGACCATACATAGTAGCTGATTAGCAATGATGCACTCAATGCGAACCGGTGTTTCCATGCCTATCAGGATAAAGGTATTCTTTTCTGCAAGGATAAACATGGAAGTGGAGTGATCAAGCAGACCGAAAAGAGTTTTCATGACTTAAAAATAATAAACAGAATATGGAAATAAGTGCTTTGAAACATATAATTTTGGAGCTGCACAAAAGATGCAGCTGAAGAGGACACCCCCAAATGAAAACACCAAGCTAAAAAATTAAGCTAGCAAACCAGTCTGACCTATTAGATATCCCACATGGACAGTAGCACCTACATATTGAAGCAACAAAATTGACAAAAAAAATCCCCATATATGAACATCACAATGTGTGGGCATTAACTAAACACAAATTAAACCTAAAAGAAGAAGTCAAATGATAAATATTCAACAACATTAACAACATCAAGAAAACAATTGATTGTGTTCACACGAGAGAAATATCACCTTGTTCTTCTTCACCAAATTCTTCTGCTGGATTATTCCTCCTCTTATTTCTCAGATAGTCAGACATCGAATCAAAGGATGGAGTGCCTAATGAGTAGAGAGCAGGGAAAATCTTTAGGTCTAGTAAAACATTAGCCAAGCGAGTACACAAAGTCTTGTCCATTACCTTGAGGAATATGAGATCCAAAAATAATACACTGCGATAAGGTGACCATTATGACAATGTCCATGGACCTGCAAGCACCATTGAGTACAATCACAGAAAAAATCAAAAATACATTACAAAACAACAAGACATCATCACAATAATACCTTTAATCTAAGAGAATAAATGAATAATAATGAAGAAATAATGGAAGGAGAACAGAACTATAAAGCTTTTATTAATCGATGAGTAGCCTGGTTCACTTCCCAAATATAAATATGTAGAAATTGAGGGAGATGGACACCGATCAATTTGACATGCTGCGCTTTCTGCCAAACCAAGAGACACAACCAGCCAATGTATTTTTAGCTCCACTACACCAGTCTGATTGTAAGCTGATCAAGCAGAAAGAATAGACAATATAAACCATGCCCCTATTATCCTAACCCAGGGCAGCCGACAAGCGGGACCAGGAGCAGCACCGGCCCACCTGTCATTGCAAGACCACAAGCTCGGGCCAAAATAATGTGCCTTACTAACCAAACATGCTGAAGATCAAGATAGCTAATGAGTTAAGGATCATTTTTCAGCGGCAGGCCCGTCTGAAGCAGATCACAAAATTCTATCACTGCCCTTGAACTCCTTACACCTAAGCTCGAGAACACACAAATGCTTCTATGAAAGCTTCAGACGACCAGTAATTCAGTCGGTATTACTCAAAAGAAATAGTAGAATAATCAAACAAAAAACAGTTAGGCTGGAATAACTTCAGATCCAGAAGCATATCTGATGTAAGGACCAGATATGCAATCTCAATGGTGAGAACCCGTGCAAGATTAAGAAATTGTCAAAGTCCCTGTCAATAAGTCCTGATTAACCGGTAGATAAAATGCCAATATCCTTTCACTTAATTCAGACAACACGTATAGGATCATGTAGCAGTACACGTGTGTGATTAGCAACCAAGTTCATTATGGAAACGGACATTTTGTACAAATTTTATGAACTAGAGCTCTTATTTTCATATTTCTGTATCCTTTTTTAAACTATGAATCTATATTTTTGGGAAAAATAAGTCTCTTATCATTATGTGTGTAAATTAAAATTACATTGCAACCACTTGGGATGAGTCAAGTGGATCTGAAACAATGGTTGTCCTGCTCCGGCCCCTAGTGTACCTCCCTCCTACAGTCCTGCTCCAGCTCCTCCTTTAGCTCGTCAGCTCCTCACGTTAGCCTTCACACAGCTGGAGGAAGGAGGCAGGCGCATAGGATCTGCAACAACGTCCAGAAAACAAACTTTACATATTTTGAGGAAGATGGACGTGCAGAACTATCTCAATAATGAGCTAACATCTAAAACACCAAAGAATCAAGAACGCCACAAGAAAGACAAATCTTCTTCACAATAAGAAAAGAAATCTTAAATTAGACAAGGATACCGGTATGCAAATTTGAGGTAGAAAAAGTTCATTTTTCGTGTACTAACTCTCAACTGGTTTGCAAATAAACTGACTAAAAAGATCTGTAGATTAAACATGAGATCCGACTGACAAGCACGAAATGACATTCTGTTCTAGGCTCAAATCAGCAAGTAAGTAGTAACCACCTTAATTAGAAGGGTCCCCTCAGCCTGAGGCCATACAAGTAAGGTGGCCCCTGACAAAGAGGGTCTCATGCTCTATGGGTCAGTCTGGTATCCTTCATTTCGCAAAACTACTCTAGGCCATGGGTCTCTTTTGAAATCTACCACATCATATAATTGCATGTGCTTGTCCCTCGCTCAGTTTCGCACAACATTACAACAATTTGTGAGGTGATTTATGATTTCTCCACAACATACATTTTGTCCGGTCATGGAAAGTCTACAAAGAAAAATTAAGATAGCCGAGAGAAGTCATGGTATTCTTGCTTTGCAAAACTACGGCTAGATCAGTTTTAAAGTTCAAATTTTAGTTTGTAGAAACAACTTAAGTGGCAAGTTATTAGATATTCTGCATCAGAATAGAGTCTTGACTAAATAATAACTTACATAAGCACTGGACCTATGCAGACCAACTAAACTGAATATTCTACATCAGAACAAAATATTGACTAATTAATAACTGGCATAAGCACCAAACCTGTAAACAATCGCCCTCTGGGACAAATGTAGACCAAACTAAACTGAATATTCTCTACCAGAACAGAATCTGGGACAAATCAGACCAAAGTCACCAAACTAAACTTAACTGAATATTCTACGCCAGAACAGAATCATGATGACATACGTATGAAATGGCCAAAAACTGATTACAAGTAACGTTTGTATCCTAGCATTACTACAAAGGTAAATGGAGGTACTGATCATGTGCATGCAAACACACAGGGAGTGTTTCATTTACATTCACCTTTGATTCTCCATATATTTTATGTGCTCTCCAATAAAAGAAAGTATTTGGATGGTGAATTCACAAGCCAAGGACAACTGAAGTTGGTTATGTGACATACCGGGTATGAGTGTGATGTATACGTGGATTTGAAATTCCTATATTTTTGGAGCTCATCCATGATAAGATCCATAGCCTTCCATATATGTTTTGTAAGGATCACCAGACTCAACATATGCCACAGGAACTCCATGAGCGCTAAAACATAGCATGATCTGCAAGTTTCATGTTCCCTCAGATATAATATTTCATTCAGAGCGCATCAACTGAAAATGATAAATTCTATATAAAGTCCAGAAAGAATAAAACAACAAAGTAGGAGTAATCGAAGTTATATCTGTATCAGTAGTAAGCCATTTTTGCTTGACTGCTAATAATCGAAGTTATATCTGTATCAGTAGTAAGCCATTTTTGCTTGACTGCTATCATACTAATTGAGGATGCATTCTCCAGGGAGCAAAAAAAGCAAACTAATTTTCTGAATACATTACAAACACACGAGATAAGAAAATCTAAATGAGGCATCATGCCGTTAGGAGCCAAGCAATGGAAACCTAATGGTGAAAATACTACATAAAGAGGTAGAATCGAATGGAAATCGAGGGAGCTTCAGGTGAGCGGGTCGCCCAGCCATAGAGTATGCATCAAAATTCAGTATAAAAAAGGACTACTCATGAGTAGAAAGATCATTGTCGCAATTTGGAATGACATGTTCTAGTAGGAATCCTAGATATACAAAGAGAGTATTAGTTCATTGAGAATCAATATCATTATGCAACAAACTATCAACCATTGCACCGTATCTCAAGAATTTATAGTGTAGCCACGAAACAAAGTGGTAATCAAGGCAACATCAATCTAACAAAGAATGGTCGATCGATGATGTTTTAGTCCTTCCGGTTTACTAATTCAGAGGAATTGTAACAAAAATCGCTCTTTGGTCAATAGCATCAACTGATTCTTTGAACTCTAAATTCCACTCTTAGCTAAAATTATTCTTCCTCTCTTCTATGTCAGATCTGCACACGTCAAGTTTAAAAATCCATATAATAGCAAAGTAAAATGCGTGTGAGGAAGAAATTAAGAGAGGGAGAGAAAGAGTGGAGCACCTAGTTTGCCGCCCGCTTGCATCGCCGGCCGAGTCACTGCTCTGTGCACCTCCAGATCCACGAGGCAGCCACGGGAGGAGGGATGAGCTCCTGGTTCCTTTCGCCTTCCCACACCGCCTGTTCACCTCGAGCTCCTTGCCCAGTGGGGGGGTGGAGGCAGAGGTGGCGCCTCTCATGGTGCAGAGGAGGTGACGACGCGGTGGCGCAACAAGTCGACCTACCGGGCGCCGGCAGGTGCGCGAGGCCTCACCCTGCCCCTTCCCCATGCTAGGATCGCTCACCTTCTCCTTCCCCGCTGTTGCTTGCCTTCCTTGCCGGCCTCCTCCTTCCCTTGTCATCCGCATCCTACACCTCCCGTACATCCCCACCCGCACCGCGAAGACGACCTACGTCCGATCTGGATCGATGGTGACATGGAAGAGGACAGGAGGAGGCGAACAGAGGAGAAGGCTGACGGTGGGATCGACAGCGACATGATAGAGGAGAGGAGGAGGCAAGTGGAGAGACGAGGTCGGCCGGCGGCTGCTGGCGAGGAGAGGATGGTGGGGATCGAGGGAGGGGTGCGGTGGCTCGTGGGGATCGAGGGGAAAGAAAAAGAGGGCTAGGGTTCGTTTGGCGGCTGGGGTGGGAGTGGGGAGAGACGCGGGTGATTGGGGGCGGGCGCGCCGAGATGATTGGGCAAAACCACCTGCACCTGCAAACGGGCAACCCGGCCAACCAACGTACGACGCGAGCCCACCAGTCATTGGACAATGAAAACAACCACGAGGTGAAAATTGATTTTAACTGCTGTGAAGATCCAACGGCTCAGGCGTGCCAGAAAGGAAGATCGGACGGCCGACGAAGCTTCAATCGGGGAAGCCTTGTGGAGGTGAGTTGGCTAGCTTCATTATAGTTTTAAATTCGGTCGGTGGATGAAAAATATTCTTTGCACTCACTCTATTGTGAACCCTTAGAAGCTATACACACTGTGATTTTCACATCACAATTCGGCCATGTCTACTAATGCATGCACACCCAGGGAAAGGAACCCTTAACGGAACTATTCTCCCTGGATAATGTTTCTTACAATCTCAATGTAATATAACTTAACTAGCCGGATACAACTTGTCTGTTCAAGCAACTATGAGCCCTACGCTTAGTTTTCCACACATACCCCGGCCTATTTGGCCATGACGGTATTCGAAACACTCCGCACCTTCGGGTCCGGAGGTTGAAGCAAAAAGTTCTGCCATGACAAATGATATACAATTCAGCTAAAATTCCACATGGCGAGGAAAGTACATAGTCACTTGGACTCAAACACTTCATCCTCTATACCATCTAACAGGCAGCCTAACTTACAATCTTGTTGGGAATATTTGGTGGCCACCTCTACTCGGTCATATACTAAACTAACGGGAATTTCTTCCCCATTTGGCCCTAGCGGTCCAACCCGGGCCATGTGATTAGGATTCAGCTTGGTATATCGCGTTTTCACCATGGCCCAGGCCGATATCTTCCATCGGATATGCCACCGCGCTCCCTTGAATAGCTCTACAAGCGCCTCCATACTTCCTGGAGGGAAGGCGGATGGCCATAAGGCGTTGGCAGCACTCCGCATGGCCAGCCGAGCATGCTCGTGCACTTGCGACAGTCTTTGCAGCAGATCACTTGCTGATCCGGACACCTCCTCTTCAGGACGGCCCGTCAATATACCTGCAAACATAGCTATATCAGTTCCATTTATCTCCGAACTACTTAACAAAAAAAAAACAAGTTCGGAAACATACTGACTATGCCGCCCCGCAGCTTCTTGTTCTCCTTCACGGAGTCGGCTAGCTGGGCCCGCACATCTTTCAACTCTTCACCCAACATAGTGTTGGAATCCTGTAGCTTGTTTTTCTCGTCTCTGACGCGGGTCAGCACACGCTCGCTTGTGGCGTGTCGCCTCTTTGCCTCTCTTTCTCCCTCTTGGACGATCTTCAACTTCTTCTCCAGTTGATCAGGCGACCTTATTATGCGATCAGTGGCGGTATTAGCACAGTTCGTATACAATTATTGTTCCTCGATGGAGGGGAAGGTTACCAGTGGACAACTTCTTGAAGTCTTCCAGTTCAGCGGTAGCAGCATTTAGCTGCACCCGACACTGTTCCAGCTCTTGGGTTAGCAAGTTGTTCATCTCTGTAAGAACATGGTGATACAACGGTCCTTAAATCTGTTGTACCAACTGCTTTAAGTCCCGGGGGCTACTGGCATATGGCTATCCTATGCGGACAAAGAAAACTTACCCGCACGTCTGTTGAATGTTGCTTTGTTGCTCTACTAAGCCCGTTTCGAGCAGCTCAGATGTAAGCATCAGCCGAGTTGAAGGCATTGAATGCCTCTTATGAGAACTCAGGGTCTCGCAAAATAATCCCTACAGCGCCGATGATTCATGGCGCTCTCCACTTCCGAGTTGGTAACGGACATATTCTCCGAACCCGTTCCTATATTGGCTTCCGCCTCTCCAACGGGGTCTAAACCCCGGGCGCTGGGAGTACGACCGGCTGGACTCTCGGACTTAGTCTAGTGAACCTTTTTCCTGGTACCAAACAGACGTACAAGTTACAGTTGGAAGTGACTACTAAAGTATACCTTCAAATCCTTACCTCTTTGACGAGGGACCGGTCGTCTCTTCAACGACCTTCCTTTTGGAAGCCTTGCTCGGCACCAGAGCCGCTCTCTTTGGAGCCGTCCCCGGAGTAGCGTGACGCGCCGAACGCCTCCCCTATGGAGCACGAGACAGTGCGATGGGTGAGGCAGTGCGAGGAAGCTCTTGCGAGTGAGATTTTCTCTTGATAACTTACGTGGGAAGTAGGAAGTAGACCAGGGTAATCGGCGATAATGGCCACTTCCGTGCCATCGTAGCTCGCCTGGTAAAACACCCCTTCCGTGTGTACCATGAATATATCCGGATCTTCTTCGAACCCAGGATCCAGCTCCTGGTTGTGGTTCTCAGGCTGTGGGGCGGGGCTGTGAAACCCCTCGGTGATTTTTCGACAATGCTGTTATAAGCGGATTAGGAATTTATCAAAGGTAATCTGGGAGGCAGAATAAGTAAAGCAGAAGGATTAGGGCTTACCCAACTGGGAGGATTATACATAGAATATCCATCTCTGTGATTGATACGAAGAAATTCCTCTTCCTCCCCTTTGAACAGATCGGCCAGTATCTTGGCTAGAGCGGTAGAGGTGTCCGGACCTTTCTGACCACAGCGGGAGGCGTCGTCCTCCCCGTTGTAGTGCCACATCGGGAGCCTTCTATATTGAAGCGGCTGAACCCCTCGCACTAGGGAGATCGCCACTACCTCAACCATTGTTAATCTGGACTGGGCAAGCGTCTTTATCTTGCCCAAGAGCTGATGAACCTCCACACTGTCATCCTCTTCAAGGCTCCGGGGACGCCAACTATGGAGTTTCTTTAGCGGGACGCTTGCAAATTCAGGGAGACCCTTTCGAACTGGGTCTGGAAGCACGACACCCTCAATGTAGAACCATTCGGAAGGCCATTCCCTTTGCTGCCCTCCTTGGTGTGCCGGACAGGTATCCGGTATCAGCGATGCGCCACACTTCGGCTCCGCCTACTTAAAATATTGACCCCTCGTGGTTACGCGGGACAAGGCAGAACAATTTTCTCCACAGTTCGAAATGGGCTTCAACACCTAGAAATAACTTGCATAGAGCGACGTAACCTGCGATGTGCAGGATAGAGGCGGGAATGAAGTTGTGCAACTGGAGGCCATAATATTCCAGAAGCCCCCGGAGGAACGGATATGGGAAATCCAACGCCTCTTATCAGGTAGGGGACGAAGCACACTCACTCCCCTCGGATGGATTAGGAAAGTCCTCCGCCTGAGTCACGCCATTAAAGGAGGTCGACCACCTTTCGGACAGGACCAAATCCATGGAGGAAGAAATCCTCGCTTGGTAACTTTGTTAGTTGACTATGAGTCACAGAGCACTTCTCCCACTCGCTTCTCTTTGGGCTGGAGCGGGAGGAGGAGCTGGGAATGCTAGCCATGATGGAATGGTTTCTCCTAGCAGTCTCCGGGGATTTTCTTGGCGCAGTGTAACCTGGATCTAAGATCCAGTATCTTTAAATAGGCACTCTGCCTTGCGTGGACGGGGTGTTATTCACAAAAATACCCCGACTCTCCGCATTCGCTCGACACGTGGAAGACGAAGTTATTAGCGCACAGAAGCCGAGGGGAGCGATATTGGATCAACGACCGAATATACTACTTGGAGAAGGAACCCGCCTTGCAATGCTGAAGACAATTTGCACTCCGAACACCTCATCGTTGAAGCCTAGTTCGGGGGCTACTGAGGGAGTCCTGGACTAAGGGGTCCTCGGGCATCCGGCCTTAAATCCATTGGGCCGGACTGATGGGCTGTGAAGACATGAAGACCGAAGACTATACCTGTGTCCGGATTGGACTCTACTTGGTGTGGAAGGCAAGCTTGGCGACCGACTATATAGATTCCTCTGATGTAACCGACTCCGTGTAACCCTAGATCTCTCTAGTGTCTATATAAACCGGAGAGCGTAGTTCGGATAGGACATACTCATTACTATAGTCATACAGGCTAGACTTCTAGGGTTTAGCCATTACGATCTCGTGGTAGATCAACTCTTGTAACACTCATATTCATCAAGATCAATCAAGCAGAAAGTAGGGTATTACCTCCATAGAGAGGGCCTGAAGCTGGGTAAACATCGTGTCCCTTGTCTCCTGTTACACTCGATCCTAGACGCACAGTCCGGGACCCCCTACCCGAGGTCCGCCGGTTTTGACACCGACACTTGCCGCACTCCAAGCAAGGCTGCGAAGGAAAGACGGCAAGGGCACGGGCTCGAGGCGCCTTGCAGGCAGTCTTGCTTCTCCAGCTGACCCCGCGCCAGGGGCGGTGTGCAGGCTTGGGGCACTCAAGGCTAGCGGGGGAAACGAGGCGAGAGGAGGTTGCTTCTTGGGATCCTGGAGAGCCACCATCAGGAAGGGAAGAAATACTCGAGGAATTACAAAGATAAGGTACTCACTCGTCTATGGCGATGTACTTCCTATGTTTCAATGGCCGGACGGTGCCACTGTTGCAGCTTGGAGACTCCTTCCTCTTACGGAGCGCTGCGAAGTCCATGCGAAACCGGCCCAAGCGTTGGACATGGCGACCAGCGCGGGGCGCGACTGGATCGGCACCCAAGGAGACGACCTCTGGAGCGCCAAGCTGGGGAGAGCTATTGGGCTCCACCTCGCGACGACCTGCCAAGGCCTCAGGAGCTTGGTCCTTAGGAGCAGCGGACTGCGTCACCCCCTCAGCTGCCGCCCCAGGGCGAGAATCACGGGTTCCCGAGGATGACGCCTCGGGAGCCTCAGGCAGCATCGACACCTCGGCACCCGCGCATCCGGTCTCCAGCGGTGCTTGCCTCCCTGCGTCCACTCTTGGGGCAAGCTCGGCGCCGATGACAAGGAGAGGAACCACGATGACGAGGTTCTCATGGGGCCCCACAAGGCCAACTGGACGTAGCCCCCATTCATTGAAGGAGGGCATCTGCCCCGCGAACTCCACCCTGTTCGACCAGCTGTACAAGCAACAACCCTCATGCGGCAAATCACCTGGTGAGGGGTCACTGGATGAGACTTCGAGCACCGTTCTTCGTGCCTCGGCCGGAATCCCCGATGCCTGAAGCCTCATGCGATCCTGGTCACCGGTCAGGGCCCACATCGGCCGGGAATGGCGCTGGACTGGAGCTATGCGGTGTTGGAGGAACTCCTTCATCACCTTGGGCGTGGTCACACCAAGATCCTTCATGTTGGGTTCTACGGTAGGGTGCGTCGACTGCAAATTAAAATTCCTACATGCAGAACAACCAAGAACATGCTACGGGAGATGGATCACAGTTCGTTACCACTAGACGCGCAATGTCGTGCAACGGAAGAAGAGTTGGGGCAGCGCGTCCGCGTGGTTCGTCTCCTCCTCGTTTGATCTCCCTCGAACAGCCGGTCATCGGTTCCCACGTACAAGTTCGCCGGAGCGGCGCAGGTGCACCGCCTCTAACGGTATCCACGCATGCAGGAGGAACACCGTGCGGCGGACTGCTAGGTCCGATCACACAGTCGGCGGCGAGTGGAGGTGTCTATTCGCAACACATGCAAACCCTAGTGACAGCGCTGAAGCGATCAATCACATGAGTGTGCCGCACCTCCACTTTATATAGGCGTCTATTGTGGGCTCAACACTTGGTCCTCGCACGGACCCTAAAGCCCACAAGTCTACTCGGCCACAATCGGAATACAGCTCGGATCACATCCGACTAGTGTCCTCGGATCCGACCTCGTAGGTTCCTTCCCTTAAGCGCGCGACCCCTTAGGTTAAAGCCGGCTTGGTCGCAGTCCAGGTTACCTCCGAACTGCATGGTTGGTAGCGGCCTCTAGCAAGGCATGCTGAACACTAAGCAGACTATGAAGCTAGTTAGCGAACCTATACATCATACTTCCATTCCTTTTGCCACATGATATATGTTGTTGCGTTCAAGGCGAGTCGGTCATCCTTGTACTAGCCCAACCTCTTTCTCGTTCCAGTAATGCCGACCACTATCCGGATTATCTCATAATCCTTGTTGCATGGCCATTCTTATCCTGGCCGGATCACACGAGGGGCCTAGAGTATATCTCTCCTAATCGGAGGGGCAAATCCCATCTTGGTCGACCATGTCTTGTAGCATGGGTCTGGACAAGCCCGAAACCTACCTTTGTAACAACCCAGTCACTGAGTAGCGTTTGGTCGGCCCAAAGCAAGTCTGTCCCCATCCCGAGTACATGTGCCAGCTCAGGTCTTAGGACATAGAACGTATGTTGTACTAGAGACTCATATACGACATATCGCTGCGTCTCATAGTTGGGTCTGTCCAACTCGGACCATATCTCGACTCGGATCCAACTACGTTGAATCCGACCAGACCTTTCCAAGTCCATATTATCCGGTTAGCATCCAAGGCTCCATGGCTAGTGAGACGAAGCCATCGATCATGTCATATGCTAGTCTAGTCGGCAACGCGTCCACACAGCCCTTTCGACTAGGGACCTTTTAGGACAGTCATCATACAATGCATAGTGCCACAAACAAGTCACGTACTTGCTGATACACATCATTGATAATGTCTAAGGACTATCTTTATTCATAAACACATAGGAAATATCATCACACATGATTGCCTCTAGGGCATATCTCCAACAGTCTCTCACTTGCACTAGAGTCAATCAAATAGACATCGAATGCCTATAGCTCTAACGTGCCCCTCATGCTTGGGTTGTGGAAGCGGCTTAGTCAATGGATCTGCAACATTTGCATCCGTGTGAATTTTGCATAACTCTACATCACCATTCTTTACGATCTTTCATATCAGGTGATATTTCCGATCTATGTGTTTGACCTTGTGGTGATCCCTCGGCTTCTTGGCTTGTGCGATTGCACCAGAATTATCACAACAAAGATCCAGTGGTTTTACCGAGGCTGGGAAAATACCAAGATCATCCAGGAAGTTCCGGATCCAAATACCTTCCTTCGCAGCTTCACAAGCCGCAATGTATTCGGCTTCTGTGGTAGAGTCAGCCACCGTATTTTGCTTGGAACTCATCCAGCTCACTGCCACTCAGTTCATGACGTACATGAATCTAGACTGTGATCGACAATCATCTTTGTCGGTTTGGAAACTAGCATCGGTGTGACCCTTTACCACGAGCTCTTCCTCACCTCCAGGAACATCTCTTTAGTCCTTTTCAGGTACTTCAAAATAGTTTTTATAACTGCCCAGTGACTCTCACCTGGGTTGGCCTGGTATCTGCTTGTTAGGCTTATTGCAAAAGCAACATCAGGCCTTGTACATATCATGGCATACATGATGGATCCGATTGCCGAGGCATACGGAATCCTACTCATCCTGCTTCGCTCATCAGATGTCGAAGGACTCTAAGTCTCCCTTAGCCTTATACCATGTGAGAGTGGCAAGAACCCTTTCTCCGCCTCACTCATGTTGAATCGCTTCAACACTTTATCTATGTACGTGCTCTGGCTTAGGCCGAGCAGCCTCCTCGATCTATCTCTATAGATCTTAATGCCTAATATATACATTGCCTCACCAAGGTCGTTCATCGAAAACTTGCCATTCAATGACTCCTTGACCAAGTTCAGCATCGAGACATCATTTTCGATCAGTAGTATGTCATCCACATACAAGATCAAGAACACTATTGAGCTCCCACTTAACTTGTATAAACAAGAGTCCTCTTTGCTTTTGATGAAGCCGAAACAGTGGCGACCTCATCAAAACGAATGTTCCAGCTCCGAGATGCTTGCCTCAACCCATAAATGGATCTCTTGAGCTTGCATACCTTACTAGTGCTAGTCGGATCGAGAAAACCCTCGGGTTGTATCATATACACATCCTCGGTTAAATTTTCGTGAAGGAAAGCCGTCTTGGCATCCATCTGCCATATCTCGTAATCGAAATATGCAGCTATAGCTAGTACGATCCTTACCGACTTCAGCATCGCTACCGGCAAGTAAGTCTCTTCGTAGTCAATTCCTTGAACTTGTCCATAACGCTTAGCGACAAGCCGAGCTTTATGGATCTGAACATTTCCATCCACATCGGTTTTCTTCTTAAAGACCCATTTGCAACCAATGGCTGTTACGCCGGGCGGCGGATCAACCAAGTCCCATACTTGATTTTCATCCATGGACTTTAACTCGGATCCCATGGCCTCTAGCCATGCCTCGGGGTCTGGGCTCACCATGGCTTCCACATACGTGGCTGGCTCGTCGCTTTCTAGCAACAATACATCACACACTCTGCGCAATCTCTCCTACTTCCGTGGTTCCGGTGCCGCTTCCACTACGGGTTCCCTGACTGACTCCTGTATGATCTCATCACCAGCCGAGCCGTCCCCGAGGGGTCCTCGAATTTCTTCGAGTCAGACCATCCTCCCACTAGCCTCTCGACTGAGAAACTCTTTCTCAAGGAAAACCCCATTCCGAGCAACAAACACTTTGTTCTCTTCCCAGTTGTAGAAGCTATATCCCAAGGTTTCCCTCGGATATCACGAATATGCATTTATTCGACTTGGGTGTAAGCTTGTGCGACATAAGTCGCTTGACAAATGCTTCACAACCCCAAATCTTTAGAAAAGACAAACTGGGACTCTTCCCGGTCCACATCTCATGTGGTGTCTTGTCTACGGATTTTGATGGTACCCTGTTAAGTGTGAAAGCTGCAGTTTCTAGAGCGTATCCCCAAAATGACAAGGGTAAATCCAATTTGCTCCACACCTATTTGAGGATCAGCTGAAATCTCGGGGATGAGATTTTTCCTAAGGGGGTAGGTGTTGTAACACTCCAAATTTTCTGATTTGGTTTTATCAAATTCTGTATTTAATTGGAAGGAGGTTATTTAATTTTTTTTCTAAAAGACTCTCCTTCTCAAAATTTTCATTTGTGACAAGTATTTATTTTGGGTTCTTCGCAATATTGATCTTTGGTCTTGAGGGTTTTTCATCTTGTGTTGGCTCAACACAAATAATTTTGGAAGGTTTTTACAATTCCTTTTTATTAAAAAGAATTCCTATAAATTATGGATTTATTCTTCCCCATTAAATTTCTCTCTTGCCATGGCCTATGTAGAAAATTTTCTTCCAAAACCCACTCCCTACTTTGGGTCAAGCCAAGCATCCAATTCCAGCAAGTTTCAACCTCTTTTAGATTTTATTTCTATTTATTTTATCCTCAAACCTTTTTCTGTAATTTAATTTGGACCTTAGTGATTTATAAAGGAACTACTAGATTTCCTTTGAGGTTTGGTTCCAAATAAATTCCTCTGGCTAGTCCTTAGTGCCCTCAACCTAGATCCATCAAGATCTGCTAGTCCACAGTTCAAAATTTTGAAAATTTGCTTGCTGCAACTTTGGACCAGATTTACCATTTTTGGTGAATTTCATTCTTTTTTGTTTCCAAAAATTCCGAGATAATTCAGGCAGTCTCCAGATGCATCTAGAGATCACCTCACCAAGTCTCAGCTCAAGAAAAATTTTCCACGTGCCTAAAACATTTCGTCGAACAGCTGGTGTGCACTATTTCTGTTCAAATTCAGAATTCAGTGTTTCAGTTCAGAGACAATGTCATTTTTGTCAGTCGGCAGCGTCAATCTCGCCAGTGCTCTCGTTGGCTCGTTGCTCACTGCTCCTCCTTCTTATCCAGTGCGCCGGACGGTTGTTTGGCCGGTCGCAAGCGTCGGTGGCGACGTGTCGCGTCAGCTCCGGCATCTTCCGCGGTGGCAGAACCGCCCGTGGCGGCCAGCAGGGGCCAGCCCTGCCATACGGCGCCGTCCAGCACCGCCCACACCACCAGGAGCCTCCGCGTGGCCGTCCTCTTCTCTGTGCGTGCTGCAGAACCGTCGCCGTGGCCTGAGAGGCGCAGAGCGCGCTCTCTGCCGCCGACGAGCCCGTGAGCTCCGTTCCGTCGAAACCACGGGAGCAGGCCAAATCCGACCAGGTTAGCCGTTGAATGGTGCCAGTGGACCAATACGAAGCTGCCCAATCACCTTAACCTCCCGTCCAACCTCTGCCTTGCCGTAATCGCTCATCGGAGTAATCCCGTTCTCGGCAACCGCCTCGGGCCGTCTATAAATGCAGGCCCCGAGCTTGCTTTCGACCCAGCACCACTCCTCCACCTCACCAGAACCGCGCCCAGCTTCTAGGAAGACCTCGGGGAGGCCTTCTTCCCCGACTCTGGCCGCCCTGATCCGCTTCAGGCTCCGGCAAGATTCTCTCTGGTGAGAGCACCCCCGCCTCCCAAACTGTGTCAGTAGCCTCCTAGTACACCCACTCCCCTAACCTGCGCTTCAATTTGGCGTTTGCAGCTCTCTTCGGAGGGATCCATCCTCGACCGAACCACCGCCCGCCGGAGTGGAGGCCGCCGTCGACGTGGTGCTCGCCGACGACCAACTCCACCACCCACCGATGCGGAATTGTCCCATGAGTGAAACCATACCCTTGCCTTCCTCTCGATCGCTGTCGATCGTCACCGGCGATCATCGTTTGCTTCGGTCGACGGTGAGATTTTAAACATGACATGCGGGACCCCCTCGTCAGCCTCTCCCTTCTTATTCGAAACGTTTTCTGAAAGCGCGTTCGGCCAAAGTACGTGTTCCCTTTGGGTTGGCGTATTTCTAACTGAAGTGTTTTCTGTTTTTCTAAACTAGCCCCTGGAAAGTTTCTGTTCCATCACAGATTATTCCCTGGACTAAAACCCTTATAAATTTTTAACAAAAGAGGATTTTGAGTTGATTCTTTTTCTGTCAACTTTATTTTTCTATCTAGTTTTTTTACCCTATTTATTTGAAAAATATTTGGAACAATTTTTATGCACGCACGGTATTTACGTTAGTATCCGATTTTTTTGTAAAGTAGATACCGAAGGAGGTGACGGAGCCGCAAACTTCGCCGAGCTAGACTCCAACTACTCTGAACTAGGCAAGCATGTTTGAACCTTTGATATGATGAGTGTTTTGCATGTTTGTTTGAGTGATTTTTCTCATGGCATACTTATATAAGCATTTGTTAATGTTATATTGCATGCAAGGCAAGCCACAAGTGAGCTTCGAAATTTGATGTGTTCATAAGATGGTGAGATAACCTGATCATGTGGTGGCATGATAGGTTGCAAGCTGGTATTGTTGAAGCAAGCCAGTTTTATGTCAACCATTTAACTCCAGTATTAACGTGGACAAAGTCTTGTCCCCGTTCGTCCCCTTTTCGTGCCGCCACATGTCTTCTGCAAAGGATACGGTTTAGTAAGTTGCAAACCTCTTTCCTTGTACACACCAAATAGAGGGGTCGTGATGAGGGTTCCATGGCCCTGGAGTAAAGCCCGTCATCCGGTCAGGGGTCATGGGTGTTTCCGGTTGGGACCGAGAGGGGGGCACCCCTTAGAACGCGCGATATAAATTTGATCCCATGCTATTCGAGTTTGTAGCCTCCCCGTCTTAGAGTTTTTATTGAACGTTGCCTAGGGTGATTCCTGGCAGCGGAATGTGGAATGGGTGTGTACTGGTTAGATGTGTTTCTTCTAAAATACCGTAAACGGAACTAGTCCTTTTTGACTACTGAAATCCGTTGGCAGTGTTTAAAGAGTACACACTCTGGAGAGTCAAAACCATTCGAGTAACCATGTCCATGGTCAAGGACCTCGATCATCACATCAGTGTCAGTCGCAGTGTCAGTCTCCGGAGAATAAGCATGAAACTGAGAATAGTAAAGCCGGCTGAATGTTATTCCTATGGATGGACTAACCAGTTTATTATTATGTACCAAGTATTCCTTGGGATGATGTTACTTTCATGAGCTACTTGAATTCGAATGACGAAATATAAGCCCTTTATGTGATGTCGCTCAGACGTCCGAATGTGGCATTTTTGTTATTTACTTTTGATACAAGCCCTTTATGTGATGTCGCTCAGACATCCGAGTATGGCATTCTTGTTAATTACTTTTGATATAAGCCCTTTATGTGATGTCGCCTAGACGTCCGACTGTGGCATTCTTGTTATTTACCTTTGATATAAGCCCTTTATGTGATGTCACTCAGACGTCCGATTGTGGCATCCTTGTTATTTACTTTCGTTATAAGCCCTTTTCGAGATGTCGCTTAGACGTCCGGATCGCGGCACGCACTGTCATTTACGTTTCAATATAAGCCCTTTATGTGGTGTCGCCCTGACGCCCGACTGCGGCATGTTAATTTATTTTTACCTTTCGAGGCGTCGCTTCAGACACCCGATCGGTCTTCAGCTATTTTATTGGAATTTCGGGAGGACTACCGCCTGACTTCCTTTTATTTATCGTGCAGTGTAAATTTATTACCTGGGTGTGCATTACTAATCTGCTCATGTGCATCATGTTTGCATTTGTTATATCTTATGTCCAAACTGTCTTGCGAGTACATTCAAAGTACTCACCTGGCTTGTTGATTTGGCCAGATGTTGACGAAGGCGATCTTATGATTGAAGAGTACGATAGCGAGTCCGACGCCTAGAGGAGTCCCAGTCAGTCCCGTGCGATCCTGGAGTTGGTCACTTGTAATATATACGCTTTTGCTACCCTAATAAAATCATCAAGCCTCACTCCGGCGCTTGATAAGGTGTAAGATTTTGGAGTCATGTCACCCACTTCACTGTGACATATCCACCACCACTTTTATTACGAGTCAGTAGTTATGCCACCATACCCTTTGTGTCATATCCGCCTTTATGTATAATATCGGCGTTCTTGTAATAAATTGTTGAGCAGCCTCAGCTCAACCTTGTATAATGTTTAGTACTTCTGGATTTCTGTATCAAGGATTTGTCTACCAGTAAGGAGGATCCTTCTATAATGGTTTGATAAAATGGTCGGTTTTTCAATAAATGTTTTATTGGAAAACCGGTCCTTACAGATGAGGGATACAAAATAGCATTAGTTTGATGTATGAACATGGTTAATAGACATATGTATTATGTATCAAAAATAGGAATGCATGTGATTATCAAAGGTATAATGTTTAAAGTAAAGAGGAACCAAATTGGAAGAAATACAAGCTAGACACCATATGCAACACGCAACAACATTTGATAGCGCGAAGTTAAAGCAAGCACCTGGGATGGTTGTGTGTGGCAATTGAGATCATCAACTGCAGAGCTACGTTTACTGTCTCCATGTGTTGGCACTACACCCTTTAGAGCACTGAAAAGCTTAGTCTTATCGAATTACACTTGAGCGACTTATGTCTTTTATTTTTTGTATTCATCAACACTGCGTCAGAGTCTCAAATACCCATGCATAAAAAACAATGGTGTGCGCATGGGTGAAGTGTGTGCACAAGTAGTATAGTGTAAAGGTAGCAAATAGCAAGTCAGTGAGAAATAAATGACGGGAGACATATGATAGCTCTACAACATGCGTGGCACACGAAATTACTAGATTCTAGGATTTTGAAATATGAGCACAGGGATGGCTGAGAAATGCAGATACTCATCCAGCACACCACAAGGTGTGGTCCTATGAAAATAACAGTCGACTAAAAACAAATAGGTCAGTCCATTTTTTCGGCACCGTCCGATGTAAAAAGAACGGGCAGATCGCCTTCATCTACCTCCAGCCAGTCAGTGTTATGATCTTCCTCGAAACGCCAGCGACCATGGGCCCAGTCCCCTACCTCTACCCTCCCCGCGATCTCACCACACCGCCGTGTTTGGCACTGCCCCCTGGCCATCCCTTCATGCAATGCCGACCTCCAGATTGGGCACAAGCAGCTCCTGTGCCCCACACCCCTATGATACACACCGATGTGCCGCTTCCCCGGCAAACAGGCGGACTAGGTGGTCCGCACGCCTAAGCGGGTGCTGCTTCTTTTAATTGCGATTCGACTTACCCTGAATTGAAATCCAGGTGGGCTACTGACCTCTAGCAAAGGTGAAATATTAAATGGGAGGAAACCTTGTGCATTTAGTATCATGAAGAAGATGCAGTAAGAAGCGCTCAACTAGTTTCTTTCGTGGGATGAATACAGTGTGAGCAGAGACGTAAGATTTGCACGAATAAGGGAAGAGGAGTACCTCTTTCTGCTCGTAGTGTTGTGTCCTCCTTCTGTCTTTCGAATGATATTCTTGTGGTTCGATGGAAATGAGAAGTTGTGGAGGACGGTGGAGCCTTGGACGAACCCATTGCCCAGTTGTTGAGTGTGGTGCGGTGGCCGTCTGTCGGTGGCGGGGAACCAGATCCAAGGCGGCGAACGAAGACGTAGCGTTGCGACAGTGGAGGGCAGCGGTGAGGTGCAGGACTGCGTGGTCGAAGTGGTTCTGGTACAACGCACGTCGGCGTCAACGTCGTGGAGGCAGCTCTGCCTTGGCTTCAGCTGCTAAGTCCTTGAGGGCGTTGCGGTTGCGGTTGCGTTGGATGACGATATCGGGGTACCGGCTCCGGCGTGATGGAGGAGGGCGGCGGTGGATTGGGCGTGATGGGGTGGAGGACGGAGGAGGCTGGGGTTTCATGGCTGGTGGAGAGGGTGTTTTGGCGCCCACAGAGTATGAATGGGGAAACGCGGGGAGGGAGGAACTAAGGGGGAACAATGTTTCGGTTTGGGACGCGTTTGTTTGAAATTTGGGGAAAGTTACAAACTTAGCCCCCATCTAAAATTTCAGACATATTGTGGGTTGGGGGTAGGACAGTAATCTCAGGTGTACCAAATGGTGGTCGGGACAGATTTCAGCCGAGCACATGGGTGTTTAGGCGCCCATGGTGTATGAATGCTTCTCGAAGGCGGTTGAGACTGGCGTCTTGGTGAAGTTACAAACCTAATCCGGTTTATACCATTGGACATCGGGCCGATAGGCTACATGGGCCAGAGTCAGGACAATAATTTCCTACCACCAAAAATTAGTCTCGGCGCGGTTTCGGGTGACCAGAGGCTTATTTGGTGCTTCGTACAATATTTGGTAGTAGAAGCATTAACGTTTTCGATTATCTTGAATTGAACTTTCAGGATTTGTCAAACTTCACAAATCTTTACTCTTGACAATCCTAAAACTACGATTATTTTGGAATGGAGGGGGTACATTTGAATATACATTGTACACGAGTATATATCAAAAAATATGCAACTTACCACAGTTCATGCATGGTTCCAGATATAATCTCCTTGGTTGGAAAAAAAAATTGTTAGACATACGTATGAATATATAGCATGTTCAAACGCACAACAAAGATTGATGCCCCCTTTTAGGTCTGATTTACAAATGCCATTATCTCGGGTTCAAATAGATGAATGCACTTCCTATGAATTCGAATCTTTGAAATCCCCTTTATGTTGAATTCAACATGTATTCTATTTTGTAGCTAGCAATTTGGAATGTATCCATGTAAGTGACAAATGTATAAAGTGCTCCACACTAACAACATGGAGTGCACTAATTAATGTTTATATATGAATTGTAAAAGCAACACATTGCCTGTATTTCAAACCGCTCTCACTCTATGGATCGATAATACGAAATAAACACATGCACATGCTAGAATTCAATAGAGTATGGTTGTCTGATAGACCGATTTTCGTTCATACGCAAATTGCAAAATTCATGATCTCATCCAAAAATAATAATGCCATTTATATTTTAATTTAATGCGTAGAACCGCCTTTTACAAGTAGATGCACTATGCCTCGGCCCGTTCTCACAAACACGCTATATATCTCTCTATCTAACGCATAAGTGCACACACTTCATATACATCGGCATTTCTCTTTCACACATGCTCACAATCTCTCCGGGGTGTCGGGGCGTCTCACGCACACACACTCTCTCTGTATATATATATCTTTCTGACTACTATGTACCACTCTTTTCACTAATATCAGTTGGAAAACACTATTTCTCTCACATGCATATATACACACGCACAGTCTGTACTAGCCCTCTATACGCACATATATGTGCCTATGTGTCTCCCACATGCACATTATCTTTAGGCCTCTCTCGCACACATTGCCCCCCCCCCCCCCGCCAAAGACACACCTCTCTCTTAGTGGTTGGCAGATATGATTCCATCAGATCATTTGGTAGGATATCCCTGACCGTTAGGCTGGATGGTAATACGAGGCAAAGTTTTACCCAAGTTCTGACACTTGCAGTTGAGGAAAAAGCATACTCCCGGTACTGTATATTAGTGATAGGGGTGTCTACAAAATACACTTGAATACCAGACATTGTGCGTGTGTGTATACTATCGACGAACTAGCCCCCAAGCTTCTATATATATATAACATACTCGCACTACAAAAAAAAGACACATCCGTGACATTTTGGGCCAAACGATAATTTTTTCTGTCATACTTATGACACTTCTATACGATAATTGTGACAAAACCCGATATCATCATAGATGTGGTGGGCTCCTACTTCTATGACAAAAAATCATGACAGAAAATGGGCTTTTCGTCCTGGGCGGGCCGGAGACGCGGCTGCATGACATTCTTTGGGCCGTCCATGATGGAAAAAACCATGGTAGAAGCAAGGGCATGGAAAATATTGAGGTGTTCCCGGTTACGATGGGTGGTCGGGGCCGAGCGATGTGCGTTTCTATCATACACGCACGCGCGTGGATGCGAGGTGTTGGGCTCTAACTGAACCCGAGCGAGGCGTTGGGCTCTAACTGAACCCGGGCGATTGCACAGCAGGCTACACGTTACTGAACCCGAGCGATCGATCGATGGCTGTTAACTGAACCCAATCGAGCGATTCCTTCGCTACTGCTGCTAACTGAAGCCGATTGATGTTGCCTCTAGATGAACAGTGAGCGTTGCTGGTGAAGGAAATATGCCCTAGAGGCAATAAAAATTTATTATTTATTTCCTTATATCATGATAAATGTTTATTATTCATGCTAGAATTGTATTAGCCGGAAACATAATACTTGTGTGAATATATAGACAAACAGAGTGTCACTAGTATGCCTCTACTTGACTAGCTCGTTGATCAAAGATGATTATGTTTCCTAGCCATTGACATGGGTTGTCATTTGATTAACGGGATCACATCATTAGGAGAATGATGTGGTTGACTTGACCCATTCCGTTAGCTTAGCACACGATCGTTTAGCATTCTGCTATTGCTTTCTTCATGACTTATACATGTTCCTATGACTATGCAATTATGGAACTCCCGTTTACCGGAGGAACACTTTGTGTGCTACCGAACGTCACAACGTTACTGGGTGATTATAAAGGTGCTCTACAGGTGTCTCCGAAGGTATTTGTTGGGTTGGCGTATTTCTAGATTAGGATTTGTCACTCTGATTGTCGGAGAGGTATCTTTGGGCCCACTCGGTAATACACATCACTATAAGACTTGGAAGCATTGCAACTAGCAAGTTAGTTGCGGGATGATGTACTACGGAACGAGTAAAGAGACTTGCCGGTAACGAGACTGAACTAGGTATTGAGATATCGACGATCGAATCTCGGGCAAGTAACATATCGATGACAAAGGGAACAACGTATGTTGTTATGTGGTTTGACCGATAAAGATCTTCGTAGAATATGTAGGAGCCAATATGAGCATCCAAGTTCCGCTATTGGTTATTGACCGGAGACGTGTTCTCGAACCCGTAGGGTCCACATGCTTAAAGTTTGATGACGGTTATATTATGAGTTTATGTGTTTTGATGTACCGAAGATAGTTCGGAGTCCCGGATGTGACATGATGAGGAGTCTCGAAATTGTCGAGACATAAAGATTGATATATTGGAAGCCTATATTTGGATATCAGAAGTGTTCCAGGTGAAATCGAGATTTTATCGAAGTACCGGGGGTTACCGGGAACCCCTCGGGGGTTTAATGGGCCAACATGGGCCTTAGTTGAGAAGAGGAGGGACAGCCAGGGCAGGCCGCACGCCCCCTCCCCCTCTAGTACGCATTGGAAAAGGAGGGGGGCGGCGCCTCCCTTTCCTTCCTCTCTCCCTCCTCCTTCCCCCTTCTCCTACTCCAACTAGGAAAGGAGGGAGTCCTACTCCCGGTGGGAGTAGGACTCCTCCTGGTGCGCCTCCTCCTAGCCGACCACCTCTCCCCCTTGCTCCTTTATATACGGGGGCAGGGGGGCACCTCTAGACACAACAATTGATCCCTTGGATCTCTTAGCCGTGTGCGGTGCCCCCTCCACCATAGTCCACCTCGATAATATCGTAGCGGTGCTTAGGCGAAGCCCTGCGTCGGTAGAACATCATCATCGTCACCACACCGTCATGCTGATGGAACTCTCCCTCAAAGCTCGGCTGGATCGGAGTTCAAGGGACGTCATCGAGCTGAACATGTGCTGAACTCGGAGGTGCCGTACGTTCGGTACTTGATCGGCCGGATCGTGAAGACGTACGACTACATCAACCGCGTTGTGCTAACACTTCTGCTTTCGGTCTACGAGGGTACGTGGACACACTCTCCCCTCTTGTTGCTATGCATCACCATGATCCTTTGTGTGCGTAGGAATTTTTTTGAAATTACTACGTTCCCCAACAGTGGCATCCGAGCCAGGTTTTATGCGTAGATGTTATATGCACAAGTAGAACACAAGTGAATTGTGGGCGATACAAGTCATACTGCTTACCAGCAAGTCATACTTTGGTTCGGCGGTATTGTTGGATGAAGGGGCTCAGACCGACATTACGCGTACGCTTACGCAAGACTGGTTCTACCGATGTGCTTTGCACATAGGTGGCTGGCGGGTGTCAGTTTCTCCAACTTTAGTTGAACCGAGTGTGGCTACGCCCGGTCCTTCAGAAGGTTAAAACAACACTAACTTGAGAACTATCATTGTGGTTTTGATGCGTAGGTAAGAACGGTTCTTGCTCAGCCCGTAGCAGCCACGTAAAACTTGCAACAACAAAATAGAGGACGACTAACTTGTTTTGCAGGGCATGATGTGATGTGATATGGTCAAGGCATGATGCTATATTTTATTGTATGAGATGATCATGTTTTGTAACCGAGTTATCGGCAACTGGCAGGAGCCATATGGTTGTCGCTTTATTGTATGCAATGCAATCGCCCTGTAATGCTTTACTTTATCACTAAGCAGTAGCGATAGTCGTAGAAGCATAAGTTTGCAAGATGACAACGATGCTACGATGGAGATCAAGGCGTCGCGCCAGTGACGATGGTGATCATGACGGTGCTTCGGAGATGGAGATCAAAAGCACAAGATGATGATGGCCATATCATATCACTTATATTGATTGCATGTGATGTTTATCTTTTATGCATCTTATCTTGCTTTGATTGACGGTAGCATTATAAGATGATCTCTCACTAAATTATCAAGGTATAAGTGTTCTCCACGAGTATGCACCGCTATGAAAGTTCTTCGTGCTGAGACACCACGTGATGATCGGGTGTCATAGGCTCTATGTTCAAATATAACGGGTGCAAAACAGTTGCACACGCGGAATACTCAGGTTAAACTTGACGAGCCTAGCATATGCAGATATGGCCTCGGAACACTGAGACCGAAAGGTCGAGCGTGAATCATATAGTAGATATGATCAACATAGTGATGTTCACCATGGAAACTACTCCATCTCATGTGATGATCGGACATGGTTTAGCTGATTTGGATCACGTTATCACTTAGAGGATTAGAGGGATGTCTATCTAAGTGGGAGTTCTTAATTAATATGATGAATTGAACTTAAATTTATCATGAACTTAGTACTTGACAGTATTTTGCTTGTCTATGTTGATTGTATATAGATGGCCCGTGTTGTTGTTCCATTGAATTTTAATGCATTCCTTGAGAAAGCAAAGTTGAAAGATGATGGTAGCAATTACACGGTCTGGGTCCGTAACTTGAGGATTATCCTCATTGCTGCACAGAAGAGTTACGTCCCGGAAGCACCTCTAGGTGCCAGACTTGCTGCAGGACTAACACCAGATGTTATGAACATCTGGCAGAGCAAAGTTGATGACTACTCGATAGTTCAGTGTGCCATGCTTTACGGCTAAGAACCGGGACTTGAACGATGTTTTGAACTTCATGGAGCATATGAGATGTTCCTGGAGTTGAAGTTAATATTTCAAGAAAATGCCCGGATTGAGAGATATGAAGTCTCCAATAAGTTCTACAGCTGTAAGATGGAGAATAGTTCTGTCAGTGAGCATATACTCAGAATGTCTGGGTATAACAATCACTTGATTCAACTGGGAGTTAATCTTCCGGATGATAGCGTCATTGACAGAATTCTTCAATCACTGCCACCAAGCTACAAGAGCTTCGTGATGAACTATAACATGCAAGGGATGGATAAGACGACTCCCGAGCTCTTCGCAGTGCTAAAGGTTGCGGAGGTCGAAATCAAGAAGGAGCATCAAGTGTTGATGGTCAACAAGACCACCAGTTTCAAGAAAAAGGGCAAAGGGAATAAGAAGGGGAACTTCAAGAAGAACAGCAAACAAGTTGTTGCTCAGGAGAAGAAACCCAAGTCTGGACCTAAGCACGAGACTCGGTTTCTATCGCAAACAGACCGGGTCAATGGAAGCCGAATTGCCCCAAGTATTTGGTGGATAAGAAGGATGGCAAGGTGAACAAAGGTATATGTGATATACATGTTATTAATGTGTACCTTACTAATGCTCGCAGTAGCACCTGGGTATTTGATACTGGTTCTATTGCGAATATTTGCAACTTTAAACAGGGACTACGAATTAAGCGATGATTGGCTAAGGACGAGGTGACGATGCGCGTGGGAAATGCTTCCAAAGTCGATGTGATCGCGGTCAGCACGCTACCTCTACATCTACCTTCGGGATTAGTTTCAGACCTGAATAATTGTTATTTGGTGCCAGTGTTGAGCATGGACATTATATCTGGATCTTGTTTGATGCGAGACGGTTATTCATTTAAATCAGAGAATAATGGTTGTTCTATGTATATTTGTTATATCTTTTATGGTCATTCACCCTTGTAGAGTGGTCTATTTTTGTTGAATCTCGATAGTAGTGATACACATATTCATAATATTGAAGCCAAAAGATGTAGAGTTGATAATAATAGTGCAACTTATTTGTGGCACTGCCGTTTAGGTCATATTGGTGTAAAGCGCATGAACAAACTCCATACTGATGGACTTTTGGAACCACTTGATTATGAATCACTTCGTACTTTAGAACCGTGCCTCATGGGTAAGATGACTAAAACGCCGTTCTCGGGAACTATTGAGCGAGCAACAGATTTGTCGGAAATCATACATACAGATGTATGTGGTCCGATGAATGTTGAGGCTCGCGGCTGGTGTCGTGGTTCTAAGTCTGACAGTAGAATGGGGGGTAGGTATGGAGAGGCAAGTTCCTAGCTATGGAGTAGTTGTATACGTAAGGAATTTACGAGTTCAGGCCCTTCTCGGAGGAAGTAATAGCCCTACGTCTCGGAGCCCGGAGGCGGTCGACTGGATTATATGCGTATGTGTTACGAAGTGCGAACCCTTCTACTGTGGAGGGGTTGGCTTATATAGAGTGCGCCAGACCCCAGCCAGCCCACGTAGCGTAGGGTTTAAGGTGCGTTAAGGCTGCGTTCTGTAACGCCTTACATAAAGTGTCATTAAGATCCTAAAGACTATTTAACTACAGACCGCTTGGGCACCGAGTGGCTCTTGGACTCCTGGTGGTCGAGTGGGTCTTCATGGTCGAAAGTGTCTTTGAATGCATCGAGTGGAAACCTACCAGTCGATTGGAAGGCTGCTTCTCTTGCAGTGTCCTTGTGGAGGGTACATTCGGGCAGGCCTTTGTCCCTACCCCTGGTACATGTTTTCATCATTAGCCCCCGATTTGATCGAGGTTTTAGTGTTGAAGTAGTTGTTAATCTTTCCGACCTTTTATTCGTGTTGCGAGTGTGTCTTACTCGATCAACGACCTTTTAGTGATGCATCAACTTCTCTTTCAGTCGCCTTGATCCATGCTTCACGTTTTGTCGAGCGAACTCTGTGAACTTGAGGATTTCCGAGCGACGGATCGGAGGAAATCTGCTATCTGATGGGTTGCTCCGCGGTTAGCGGATTTCGCGGGATCTGAATTTTGGGAAGCGCGCGAAGCGGAGAAAACTGCGGCACTCGGTTGGGATAAGACGATGACGCCTCGATCTTCGCGCCGCCTTTTTCGCCATGTATCACGTCTTGGCGCTTTGTGTAGATTTGACGAGATTGCCTGGGCCTACCGGTCAGCCACTCGGAAGCGGCCCCATATAAAGCATCGGACAGGGTATTTTGAACAGTGCGACCCCAATCTTCTCCTCCCTCTGCCTCCAAACCTTCTCGCTGCGCTCTTAGCCTGTCCAGCGCCGCAGCTCAGTACTTGCTTCACCGGCAACCATGGTGAAGGAGAAGACCGCAGCCCTGGAACGGGTGCAGAAGGCGGCGGCGAAGGCTAAGGGGAGAGCGCCCAGTCGAGGCGGATCCTCTTCACGGTCCAAACTGCCGCAAGGCTGGGTCCAAGGAGATTGGATCCCCTCGACCATCACCGAGAAGGACCTCACCGATCTGGCCAATGAAGGACTAATCCCCCATGGGTCGGCGAGGCTTCCGGGAACGGAGTGGCAACCGCAGCCTGAATAGGGTGAGTGCGTTCTCCTGGCCACCCATGTAGATCGGGGATTTTCTCTGCCACCGAATACTTTTTTCCGGGGGTTTCTGAACTTTTTTGGAGCGCAACTCCATCATTTCACTCCCAACTCCATTGTCTACCTTGCTGCTTTCATTTTGTTACGCGAGAACTTCTTGGGTTGCCGACCGCACTGGGGTCTCTTCAAGCACATATTCACCTATCGCTCTCAGACGGTGAAGAAAACGAACCCGAATGACGAGAGAACCGAAGTAATCCAGATGTGAGGGGGACTCGGGGTCCAGATGAGGGGGAAGAGCGCCTTTCCGGCTATGACTCTCCCTGACTCAGTTAGAGGGTGGCAGTCGACCTGGTTCTACTGCCAAGACCAGCCGACGCCGGGGCAGTCGACTGGGCTCCCTCCTTTCTCCATGAGTCGAGTGAACAAGCCATCTTCCCTGAAGGTGTTACCAGAGGAGAAGGCCCAAGTAAAATTGCTGATGGAGCGCGTAGTCCAGCTCATTCGCGACGGGGTGACCGACATGGATCTCCTGGAGGTTTTCCTACGACGGCGTATTCAGCCACTCCAATACCGAGGTCATCCGATGTGGATGTACTGCATGCGGATGATACCACTCGGGTCCATCCAGAGGAGGTCGATGACGCCATCTTGGAGAAGTGGATGACTGCCATCACAGGAAACAAAGATAACCCTCGCGGAGCTAGGAGGATTCCACCACTCGACCAGACTTACGAAGTAGACAAGGTACAACCACTTATCTTCGACTCTGATTCGGCTGCATTCATTCTGTTTAGATGCCAATTCGTCGACTGACTTTCGCCTTGTTTTGTTGTCTTCTAGGTCACCACTGAGATGTACTCGATGCCCAACGGGGCGCAGGAAACAGTCGAAGAAGAAGAAGGAAGTGGAGGTCAAAGTCAGGAGGAATGGGATTCCAACGGCAAGGAGGATGAGGGGGATGACAGCTCTGATGAAGAGGAGGAGGAGGAGGAGGAGGAAGAGGAGGAAGACGTCGATCCTCCTCGCTCGGAGGGAAGGTCCAAGTTGACGCATGACCCGGCGGGCGTGTAAAGCTGTTGTGCCCACTGGGCAGTCGACGAAGCGACCTAGGACAACTTCCCCTGCGCCGACTGAGAAACCGCCGAAGCAACCTCAAGCAACGTCGTCAAAGCCGGCGAAGGCTCTGCCCAAGATGCGGATGGTCATCCCCGCCATCTCCGGGTAACCAATGTAACCTTGTATTTCCTTATTCAACATGAGTGAACTTTGGGTCGACTTGATGACCGATCACCGATTCTTGAAATCTACAGTGCCGCTACCTCCGAGACTTCAGCCAAGCACGAAGATCAGGAAATGGAGGATGCTGCCACCTCCAACCTTGGTATGATCTCTGAGGTTTCGCTTTCAGTCGATTGGACTTCCATGTTTACTTTTGAATCTTTCTTGTAGTTCCGCCACGCCATTGATCTCCCGATGATGACGAGGAAGCGCCATTGAGGAAGAGGAAGAACAAGAGAGTGCCTGCCGGCAAGGCTGCTCCGATCGCGGCGATTCCCGAGACGCTGATTTCGAGGGAGGCAACCCCACTCGGCTTCGTGTCTTCATTGCATCACGACAAGTGCCCGACCCACTTCGCCGATCGCTGATCCACCATCTCTCTTTGATATACACCACGTCCCGGAAGACCAAGTGAGTGCTTCTAAGGAGGCCATACGCTAGGCAGGGATCATGATGGAGCAAGTGAAAGCGGTCCGAGAGGCTAGCCAGGCGGCCTATGATGCTAGTTCAGCTCTCCAGAGCAATGTCCAAGTAAGTCGATCGTTGCTTGCTTTGTTAGGATATGCTACCTGAAACTGCTTCCTTCTGGAGATTTCCATATCTGTACACCCACTGGGTGGGTGTGTCGATTGAATTTTTGTGTGGGCATGCTAAGTGCACCCACTGGGTGTAGTCCCCGAGACTATGGTCGACTGCGTGCAGTCGACTATAGTCTAAAGGACTGTGTGTTGTTGTCGTTTTTTTGCCTTGGTGACCGGCTGACACATAACCTTTTTGCCTCTTTTGGTCGATTGGTCGAACCAAATTGGTAAAACCAGTCTGGCATCGCCGAGTGCACCCGGCCGGTGTAGTCCCGAGACTCTTGTCAATGTTTTGATTCGACTATAGTCTTAGAAATGCTACTATTTTTCCTTAATCACTCGGAAGTGATCTGTCTTTGATGTCTTTCGTTGGTTGACTCTTTGTAGAAATCTTGCGAGCTTGTGGCTCGCTATATCGAAAGTTAGAGAACAAACAGATCCAGCTCAACCTCGATTTGAAGCTTGCTCAGGAGAATTTGTAGAAGGCAAAGGATGAAGCAAAAGGTATGGCTGGTGAGAACTTTTGACGAATGCCTTTGTTTTTCTGTTCATTCTCAACTCTGTTCTCATTGTTGCTTTGCAGATAAACTGGAAGAGACTTTGAAGAAGAAGGACCTTGACCTTGCAGAGGCACAGAAGGCGGCTTTGGAGAAAACAAAGCTCATCAAGAGAAGCTTGCCTCAATCGACAAACTTGAAGACAAAATGCCAAGCTGAAAGTCGCTTCTTGACGCTGCTAACAAGGAAGTTAGTCGTGAAGAACGACAAGATTGCTCTGTCGACAAGGCTTGCCAAGCTGGCGGGAAGCGAAATGACACGGAGATTTATCTTGGAGGGCTCGCCAAGAAGCTGTTTCTCATGCTTGAAGGTAATCTCTTTTACCCGACTGTCTTGCTATCACCGCTCATCACATGATCGTTATTTTGAATCTGAAATGTGTTCTCGTAATTCTGTCAAAACTTCAAGAAGAAACGGTCAGTGGAAACCAGTTTGGACCCCATCAACTCTCCTGTGAAGGACGGTTGCTATGAATGTGCTCCGACCGAGTCTCGCGTTGCTAGCGTGGTGGATTATCTTGCTCGACCGAAAGTTGCGATGTCGCTGGATCGACTCGACTCTCCGCCAGATCGACGCTTCGTAATGACCTTGAATCTCGATGACTCGGTGAATGAGATTCCAAGTCGAGTGCAAGAATGGAAAAGTCTTCCGCGGTGTGGTGCTGATGTTGCTCTATCTCCGGTTCGTGTCCACCGCAAAGAAGCGCAAGAGGACAAGCTGGTGTCTCTCAAGGTTGCCAACACCAGGAAGCACGACTTCAGATCTTTCATGGAGACTTTCATCGCCATCGCTACCCGTATTGCCGACGGAATCAACCTCGACCAGTTTGTTGCACCTTCCAGTCCTCCCACGAGGAGTAAAAACTTCTAAGTCCCACCTTAAATTTGCCTCGGAATGCCGAGTGGTTTTTGTAACCGATAAACTTTAGCAGTGCTTAACGCTCGAGCACCTTTGGATCCGTAGGACGTTTATCCGAACTTGATTTATCCTTTAACATGCTTTGTTTGCCTTCGAGAGAACTTTGTTCCTCATTCGGAAGATATTCCGTTGAAACTCCAGTCGACTTGTGCTTCATCTATCCTGCAAGTAAAGATGGAACACAGACTGCGACTGACTTCGTCGTCCTTGCGGATTGGGATGAACCGCACGTTGTACTTGTGGCGAAGCTCCGAAGGAGGAGGTAACAGCCGACCTGCACCTCGTCGTCCTTGCGGATTGGGATGGACTGCACGTTTTACTTGTGGCGAAGCTCCGAAGGAGAAGGTAACAGTCGACCTGCACCTCGTCGTCCTTGCGGATTGGGATGAATTCCTTACTTAGGCGAGCACCGGATCAAGCTAAGCTCCCGAGTGGGAGGTTTGCTCTCCACTCGGTAGGGTTTTTATTACTTAGGCGAGCACTGGGCTGCAGCTAAGACTCCGAGTGGGAGGTTTGCTCTCCACTCGGTAGGATTTTTATTACTTAGGCGAGCACTTGGCTGCAGCTAAGCCTCCGAGTGGGAGGTTTGCTCTCCACTCGGTAGGATTTCTATTACTTAGGCGAGCACTGGGCTGCAGCTAAGCCTCCGAGTGGGAGGTTTGCTCTCCACTCGGTAGGATTTCTATTACTTAGGCGAAGGCGCTGGGCTGCAGCTAAGCCCCCGAGTGGGAGGTTTGCTCACCACTTGGTAGGATTTCTATTACTTAGGCGAGCACTGGGCTGCAGCTAAGCCCCCGAGTGGGAGGTTTTCTCTCCACTCGGTAGGATTTTTATGGCGTAGCTTTGAAGGATAAGGTAACAGTCGACCTGCACCTCGTCGTCCTTGCGATTTTCATTATTTTGGATGTTAATGATAATACATGGGCTGTTGCAAGCCCCCGAGTGGGAGGTTGGCTCACCACTCGATAGGATTTGAATACTTAGGCGAGTACTTGGACTGCAGCTAAGCCTCCGAGTGGGAGGCTGGCTCGCCACTCGGTAGGATTTGAATACTTAGGCGAGTACTTGGACTGTAGCTAAGCCTCCGAGTGGGAGGCTGGCTCGCCACTCGGTAGGATTTTGAATACTTAGGCGAGTACTTGGAATGCAGCTAAGCCTCCGAGTGGGAGGCTGGCTCGCCACTCGGTAGGATTTTGAATACTTAGGCGAGTACTTGGACTGCAGCTAAGCCCCGAGTGGGACACGGCTCGCCACTCGGTAGGATTTTGAATACTTAGGCAAAGCAGATTCAAGCTTAAGCCCCCGAGTGAGAGACCTGGCTCGTCACTCGGAAAGGATTTTACAAACTTAGGCGAACCGGATTCGCAACTAAGCCACCCACTGGGGAAATTTCAACAAAAAGTAATAACAATCACTTTGGGAAAATTATAACATTTTGTCTTAGATAAACACACTACAAAAGTACTTTTATTACATCTCAACCGAGTGAGTATTAAGTGTAAAAGGCGGAGCAGCTCTGCGTTCAAGCTCGAGGCTCGTCGATCCGGCGATCAACGTTGTAGAGATGATACGCCTGTTGTGGAGAACTCTTGTGACGATGAAGGGACCTTCCCAAGTGGGAGGCGAGCTTGTGTGGTTTCTGTTGATCCACTCGGAGGACCAAATCTCCCTCTTGGAAGGCTCAACTCTTCACATTTCGGCATGGAATCGACGCAAGTCTTGGCTGATAGATAGTCGAGCGGATCAGGGCCATTTCTCTCTCCTCTTCCAAGAGGTCGACTGCATCTTGCCGGGCTTGTTCTGCTTCTTGTTCAGAGTATAGTTCGACTCGAGGCGCATTGTGAAGCAGGTCACTCAGCAGAAATGCTTCAGCTCCATAGACCAGGAAGAATGGAGTTCTCCCATTCGATCGATTAGGAGTGGTCCTCAATCCCCAGAGAACTGATGGAAGTTCGTCAACCCAAGCTCCTGCTGCGTGTTTGAGATCACGCACCAGCCGTGGTTTCAGCCCTTTGAGAATGAGGCCGTTTGCACGCTCGCTTGTCCATTCGGACCGAGGATGAGCCATCAAGCATAGTCGACCAGCGTGCCTTGAGAGGCGCAGAAGGTTTTGAACTTGTCATTATCAAGTTTGACCCATTGTCGGTGATGATGCTATGCGGAACTCCATATCTGAATATCAACTCTCCGATGAAACGATAGCGCGCAGCATGCATCGAGGTTCTTGATGGGCTTGGCTTCGATCCACTTGGTGAACTTGTCGATTGCTACTAGCAAATGAGTGAAGCCGCTTCTGCCAGTTCTCAACGGTCCAATCATGTCCAATCCCCAAACAGCGAAGGGCCAGACGAGTGGAATGGTCTTCAAGGCTGAGGCGGGCTTGTGCGACATGTTGGAATAGAACTGACATCCTTCGCACTTGTCAACCATTTCTTTTGCCATTTCATTTGCTTTCGGCCAGTAAAATCCCGCTCGGTATGCTTTAGCCACAATGGTCCGAGAGGACGCATGATGGCCACAGTGGATATCCTCAAGAATTATCTGACCTTCTTCTGGCGTGATACACTTCTGGCCGACTCCACCACGCTTTCTCCGAACAACTGTCCCTTAATCATCAGAAGGCCTTGGATCGTCTGGACGATCTGTCGAGCCTCTTCTTCATTCTCTCGGGAGCTCTTTCCTTAGGATATATGCGATGTACGGCACCGTCCGATCGGGAGTGATGACCACAACTTCCATAATTAGGTCGACCACGGTGGGACCTCAACTTCGATCGGATCATCGGCACTCTTTGCTGCGGGGCTTCTTACGTGGAAGGATCCTCCTGCAGCGATGGTGCATGAATGTGCTCCAAAAATACATTACTAGGAATGGCTTCCTCTTGGATCCTACCTTCGCCAAATCATCTGCGGCTTGATTTTTGATGGGGTATATGATGAAGCTCTAACCCCTCGAATTTCTTCTCGGCTTTCTCACTTTGCATTACAATAACCTGTCATAGCTAGGCTTCTGACATCCCACTCCTTCATCACTTGATTAACAACCAGATCCGAGTCGCCGTAGACCATAAGGCGGCGGACGCCGAGTGAAATGGCCATGCGCAACCCATACAGGAGTGCTTCATATTCTGCTTCGTTGTTGGAAGAATCAAAGTGAATCTGGAGAACATATTTGAGCCTATCTCCTCGGGGGGAAACCAATACAACCCCTGCACCAGAACCGTTCAACATCTTGGAACCGTCGAAAAACATAGTCCAGTGCTTCGAGTGAACTTGAGTCGGAAGTCATTGTTGATCCACTCGGCGAGGAAGTCTGCTATTGCTTGGGACTTGATGGCTTTCTTTGCCTCGAATTTGATATCAAGGGAAGGAGTTCAATCGCCCATTTTGCTACTCGACCAGTTGCATCTCTGTTATGAAGAATTTCCGACAATGGGGCGTCACGGACGATCGTAATGGAATGATCGGAGAAATAATGAGCAACCTTCTTTGTGGTCATATAGATCCCATAAACAAGCTTCGATAGTGAGGGTATCTTTGCTTTGATGGGGTCGATACTTGAAAGATAATAAACTGGGCGTTGAACTTTGAAGGCTTTTCCTTCTTCTTTACGCTTTCGACCGTAAATGCACGTGATCGACGACTTGTCCAGTGGCTGCAATGTAAAGCAGCAAAGGCTCTTTGCTGATTGGGGCAGCAAGCACCGACTGGGTGGAGAGCAGAGCTTTGAGCTCTGCAAACGCTGCATCAGCTTCTAGAGTCCACTCGAACTTGTCTGACTTCTTCATCAGTCGGTAAAGAGGCAATGCCTTTTCACCAAGGCGAGAGATGAATCGACTTAAAGCGCCAAGCATCCAAAGTTTACGGACATCGTGCACACACGGGCGCTTCATTCGAGTATGGTGCCAACCTTTTCGGGGTTAGCATCGATTCCTCGCTCGTAAACGAAAACCGAGTAACTTTCCACCAGGAACTCCAAATGTACACTTTGATGGGTTAAGCTTGATATCATACCTCCACGAGATTGGCAAATGTTTCAGCAAGGTCACCAACAGGTCGGAACCCTTTCGTGACTTGACCACTAAATCATCCATGTACGCTTCTACATTCCGACTGATTTGAGTGAGCAAACACTTGAATCATCCTCATGAATGTGGCTCCGACATTCTTGAGACCGAATGGCATGGTGACATAACGAAGCACGAATGGAGTGATGAACGCTGTTTTAATCTCATCGGGTCAATACAGACGGATCTGATGGTACCGGAATAGGCGTCTAAAAAGACAACCTCTCACACCCCACGGTTGAGTCGACTATTTGGTCAATGCGAGGAAGAGGAAATGATCTTCGGGCAGGCCCGATTGATATGCTTGAAATTGATGCACATGCGTAACGACTTGTCCTTCTTGGGGACCATGACGACATTGGCGAGCCACTCGGAGTGGTAGATCTCTCGGATGAACTACGCCGCTAAGAGCCGAGCCACCTCCTCGCCAATGGCCTTTCTCTTACGGACGACGGACCGCCGAAGATATTCTTTAACCGGTTTGAATTTTGGGTCGAAGCTCAGAGGGCGATGCTCAGCCAGCTCCACAGGAACACCGGCATGTCGCCAGGCTTCCATGCAAAGATGTCCCGATTCTCACGGAGGAACTGGATGAGCGCTTCTTCCTATTTTGAGTCGAGTGTTGTTGAGATGTTGGTCGGAGCAGCATTGGGATCGGTCGGGTGAATGTGAACCTGTTTACGTCTCACGGTCGGTAAATGCTGACTCCATAGCGAGGCTTCTTAGCTCGCAACAAATCACTCGGATTCTGATACTCTTGTAGCTCTACCATCGCTGGCCCGAGCATCGGCGATCTTAGAGCCTTCTCGAAGCACTCTTCCACCTTCTTCCGATTGCCCGTTACGGTGATCACGCCCTTGGGACCAGGCATCTTCGATTTAAGATACACGTAACATGGTCGTGCCATGAACGTGCATAAGCTGGCCTTCCGTAATAACGTGATAAGAGCTCTGGAAATCCACGACCTCAAAGGTCAACTTTTCTTTCCGGAAATGCTTCGAATCACCAAAAACTACATCAAGAGCAATTTGGCCGAGTGACTCAGCCTTCTTTCCAGGAATGACTCCGTGGAAACTCATGTTACTGGTACTGAGTCTGGACATCGGAATGCCCATTCCTTTCAACGTCTCCGCGTACAATATGTTCAGGCCACTACCACCATCCATCAGGAGTTTGGTCAGTCGAGTGCCCTCAACAACTGGGTCGACCACCAATGCTTGCCTCGCAGGGGTGGCAATGTGCGTCGAGTGATCAGACTGGTCGAATGTGATGGCGGTCTGGGACCATTCCAGATAATTGGGAGTCGCCGGAGCAACCAAGTTCACTTCCCGATTGATAACCTTCAATCGACTTTTGCTTTCACGTCAGCAAAAATCATCAGGGTGGAATTGACCTGGGGATATCCATCATCACTGTCATCTTTGTCCTCAACTTTGTCCTGCTTCCTTATCCTTATCCTTGAGCTGTTTCCTTGGAACTGCTGAATCAAGAGCCGACAACCGTCGAAAGTGGTATGTTTCGGGAAAATGAGTTTACCCTCTTCATCTTTCTTTGTATGAATATGACATGGCAATCCAACACGTCGTTTCCATCCTGGTCTTTCACCTTCTTGGGGTTCCAAGGACCCTTGGGTTTCCCCTTGAACTTTCCTGGGGTCACAGCCAAGGCCTCTCCGGGAGCGGATGGCTCAAGCCGGCGCTTCTACTTCGAATGGAATTTCCTCCGCCGCCTCATTGGCGGCCGATTTATATTTACCACTCGAGCCGATCCTCTTCTTCACCATTTGCATACTTGGTGGCAATCTCCATCATCCGACTCGGGGTCATATCTCCGGTTCGACCAAATTTCAAACTCAATCTCTGTTCTTGACACCTTTTTGAAGCCAGACTGCTGGTGATCGAGATACATTCTCGATTGTGGTGCAAAGTGATCCACCTCTGGATATAATCTCTCAAAGTTAAACTCGACTTTTGCACACACGACTGCAACTCCGTCAATCCTGCTGGTCGTTTGCAAGTTCCTTCAAATGTCCTAACAAACACTCGGGCAAGATCTTCCCAAGTGTAAATACTGCTGGGTGCTAACTGATTCAACCACGCCCTGGCTGAACCCTCCAACATAAGAGGCAAATGTTTCATGGCTACCTCATCGTTGCCACCGCCGGTCTGAACAGCCACTCGGTAATCTTCAAGCCAAGTGTCGGGCTTGGATTCACGAATGAACTTATCGACTCGATCGCCAACTTTGAAGTTGGGAGGAATCACCACGCTCGATGCCTCTGCTGAAACACTCGGTCCCGAGACATGAACTCGCCGCTGGAGGAACATCTCTATCATGGCCGTCTAGGTGAGCTACATTCTGTCGACCAAACCATGAACGATAATAGATCTCGCATCAAAGCCTGGTTCCCTGGGGTCGACTGGAACTCTTCGCCCAACACTGTGCCGGCGTCTGTCGTCCTGCTGCCAAGGAGCGTATGATCCACCCCTTGGGGGAGTAGTGGGCACTCGACATCGATCGTTGCGAACGAATCGGTGCTCATACTGCTCACGGCCCTTGTACTGATCATCACGCCGGCCCCCACGTTCCTTACGCCTCGGGGGCGATCTCGGACTATGGGCCGACTGGACTGAATTCGCAGCGACGAATCGGCTGTGAATCCTGTTCATGATCCGTGATACAACTGAGTTTTGATCTCCTGCCGCCCGGAGCAGATCTCTGATTTGCAGCAAACCTCTACCCGCCTCCGACTGGGAAGGCTGAATTGACTCTGCTATACGGGTGGCAGCTGCTAAATTCTAAATCGGAGTTCGATATACCTGAGTTGGCGGTTGAAAGAGCTGACGTCGACTGGATTCTGGAACCCTTGGTCGCGCACGCTCGTCGAGTACTCGCTGAAGGTTCTCCAGTCGAGTGCGCTTAGCCAGGTTGGCCAAGCGCGCATCCTCCAAGGCACGAGCCTCGGGGGTTTCTCCAACGATAGGAGTGTGAAGTGCATCCATGTTCCGACGGCGAAGCTCCTCCCTTCGGAGCGAAGTGAGGGGCTCGGGCAAGTACCCTTCGTGGGCATGCTTCGGATCGCCTCCACCGTCACCTCCGTTGGTGCGGGTGAATCCGGGGGGACTGCATGGTCCATCGACTATCAGAACCTCTACCGTCGGGTCACTGGTATCGCATTCGGACCTTGATCTCTGCGGAGCCGGTCGGCAATTGAACAGGCCGTAGAGAGATTCGTCGGGCTCGATCGCGCCTTGACAGGGGTGTGGCCCGGTGGCGGGCCATCACATGCCTCACCCACCGCTGAAGCCTCGAACGAATCGAACGCTTGCGCCGGTGGGAGACTAGGAGCGAAGACGCAGACAGAGCCGACCCATCTTGGGTCGACGGTTTGCCGTGGGAGGACGCCATGGACACACGGCAAAGTCGTCGCCCATGGACGGGGAGCTGGCCCACGCCGGTGGAGCCTCCGGGTTAAGCGGAGTCGTCGGCCATTTAACGTGAGCGAGACCGAGACGGATCTCGTGGCCGTCAGCAGAACTCCACTTGAAACCATGATGTAGGAGATCGAAGAATCCCAACTTCTCCAACAAATCGCTAGAACACCAGCCCCACGGTGGGCGCCTAACCTGTCGTGGTTCTAAATCGACAAGAGAATGGGGGTAGCTATGGAGAGGCAAGTTCCTAGCTATGGAGTAGTTGTATACGCAAAGGGATTTACGAGTTCAGGCCCTTCTCGGAGGAAGTAATAGCCCCACGTCTCGGAGCAGGAGGCGGTCGATTTGGATTATATGCGTATGTGTTACGAAGTGCGAACCCTTCTACCGTGGAGGGTGTGGCTTATATAGAGGCGCCAGACCCCGCCAGCCCACGTAGTGAGAGGGTTTAAGGTGCGTTAAGGCTAGGCGTTATAGGTAACACCTTACATAAAGTGTCATTAAGATCATAAAGACTATTTAACTACTGCACCGTTTGGGGCACCGAGTGGCTCTTGGACTCTGGTGGTCGAGTGGGTCTTCATGGTCGAAAGTGTCTTTGAATCTGTCGAGTGGAAACCTACCAGGTCGACTGGAAGGCCGCTTCTCTTGCGAGTGTCCTTGTGGAGGGTACCTTTGGGCAGGTCTATGACCCTACCCCAGGTACATGACTTCATCAGCGGGTATCGTTATTTTCTCACCTTCACAGATTATTTGAGCAGATATGGGTATATCTACTTAATGAAACGTAAGTCTGAAATATTTGAAAAGTTCAAAGAATTTTAGAGTGAAGTTGAAAATCATCGTAAAAAGAAAATATAGTTTCTGCGATCTGATCGTGGAGGAGAATATTTGAGTTACGAGTTTGGTCTTCATTTGAAACAATGCAGAATAGTTTCGCAACTCACGGCACCCAGAACACCACAGCATAATGGTGTGTCCGATCGTCGTAATCGTACTTTACTACATATGGTGTGATCTATGATGTCTCTTGCTGATTTACCCATTTTGGGGTTATGCTTTAGAGACGGCTGCATTCATGTTAAATATGGCACCATCGAAATCTGTTTAGACGACGCCTTATGAACTGTGGTTTGGCAAGAAACCAAAGTTGTCATTTCTTAAAGTTTGGGGCTGCGATGCTTATGTGAAAAAGCTTCAACTTGATAAGCTCGAACCCAAATCGGAGAAATGTGTGTTCATTGGATACCCAAAGGAAACTGTTGGGTACACCTTCTATCACAGATCTAAAAGCAAGACTTTTGTTGCTAAATTTGGATCCTTTCTAGAGAAGGAGTTTCTCTCGAAAGAAGTGAGTGGGAAGAAAGTAGAAGTTGATGAGGTAACTGTACCTGCTCCCTTATTGGAAAGTAGTTCATCACAGAAACCGGTTCCTGTGACACCTACACCAATTAGTGAGGAAGTTAATGATGATGATCATGAAACTTCAGATCAAGTTGTTACTGAACCTCATAGATCAACCAGAGTAAGATCCGCACCAGAGTGGTACGGTAATCCTGTTCTGGAGGTTATGTTACTAGACCATGATGAACCTACGAACTATGAAGAAGCGATGGTGAACCCAGTTTCCGCAAAATGGCTTGAGGCCATGAAATCTTAGATGGGATCCATGTATGAGAACAAAGTGCGGACTTTGGTTGACTTCCCGATGATTGGCAAGCCATTGAGAATAAATGGATCTTCAAGAAGAAGACTGACGCTGGCGGTAATGTTACTGTCTATATAGCTTGACTTGTTGCAAAAGGTTTTCGACAAGTTCAAGGGATTGACTACGATGAGACTTTCTCACCCGTAGCGATGCTTAATTCTGTCCAAATCATGTTAGCAATTGCCGCATTTTATGATCATGAAATTTGGCAAATGAATGTCAAAATTGCATTCCTGAATGGATTTCTGGAAGAAGAGTTGTATATGATGCAACCGAAAGGTTTTGGCGATTCAAAGGGAGCTAACAAAGTGTGCAAGCTCCAGCGACCCATTTATGGACTGGTGCAAGCCTCTCCGAGTTGGAATAAACGCTTTGATAGTCTGATCAAAGCATATAGCTTTATACAGACTTTTGGAGAAGCCTGTATTTACAAGAAAGTGAGTGGGAGCTCTGTAGCATTTCTAATATTATATGTGGATGACATATTGCTGATTTGAAATGATATAGAATTTCTGGATAGCATAAAGGATACTTGAATAAGAGTTTTTCAATGAAGGACCTCGGTGAAGCTGCTTATATATTGGGCATCAAGATCTATAGAGATAGATCAAGACGCTTAATTGGACTTTCACAAAGCACATACCTTGACAAAGTTTTGAAGAAGTTCAAAATGGATCCAACAAAGAAAGGGTTCTTGCCTGTGTTACAAGGTGTGAAGTTGAGTAAGGCTCAATGCCCGACCACTGCAGAAGATAGAGAGAAGACGAAAGATGTACCCTATGCTTCAGCCATAGGCTCTATCATGTATGCAATGCTGTGTCGCAGACCTGATGTGTGACTTGCTATAAGTTTAGCAAGGAGGTACCAAAGTAATCCAGGAGTGGATCACTGGACAACGGTCAAGAACATCCTGAAATACCTGAAAAGGACTAAGGATATGTTTCTTGTTTATGGAGGTGACAAAGAGCTAGTCATAATTGCTTACGTTGATGCAATCTTTGACACTGATCTGGACGATTCTAAATCACAAACCGGATACATGTTTACATTGAACGGTGGAGCTGTCAGTTGGTGCAGTTCTAAACAAAGCATTGTGGCGGGATCTACGTGTGAAGCGGAGTACATAGCTGCTTCGGAAGCATCAAATGAAGGAGTCTGGATGAAGGAGTTCATATCCGATCTAGGTGTCACACCTACTCCATCGGGTCCAATGAAAATATTTTGTGACAATAATGGTGCAATTGCCTTGGCAAAGGAATCCAGATTTCACAAGAGAACCAAGCACATCAAGAGACGCTTCAACTCCGTCCGGGATCAAGTCCAGGTGGGAGACATAGAAATTTGCAAGATACATACAGACCTGAATGTTGCAGACCCATTGACTAAGCCTCTTCCATGAGCAAAACATGATCAGCACCAAGGCTCCATGGGTGTTAGAATCATTATTGTGTAATCTAGATTATTGACTCTAGTGCAAGTGGGAGACTGAAGGACATATGCCCTAGTGGCAATAATAAAGTTATTATTTATTTCCTTATATCATGATAAATGTTTATTATTCATGCTAGAATTGTATTAGCCGGAAACATAATACTTGCGTGAATACATAGACAAACAGAGTGTCACTAGTATGTCTCTACTTGATTAGCTCGTTGATCAAAGATGGTTATGTTTCCTAGCCATTGACATGGTTTGTCATTTGATTAACGGGATCACATCATTAGGAGAATGATGTGATTGACTTGACCCATTCCGTTAGATTAGCACACGGTCATTTAGTATTCTGCTATTGCTTTCTTCATGACTTATACATGTTTCTATGACTATGAGATTATGCAACTTCCGTTTACCGGAGGCACACTTTATGTGCTACCAAAAGTCACAACGTTACTGGGTGATTATAAAGGTGCTCTACAGGTGTCTCCGAAGGTATTTGTTGGGTTGGCGTATTTCGAGATTAGGATTTGTCACTCCGATTGTCGGAGAGGTATCTCTGGGCCCACTCGGTAATACACATCACTATAAACCTTGCAAGCATTACAACTAACAAGTTAGTTGCAGGATGATGTATTACGGAACGAGTAAAGAGACTTGCAGTAGCAGATTGAACTAGGTATTGAGATACCGACGATCGAATCTCGGGCAAGTAACATACCGATGACAAAGGGAAAAACGTATGTTGTTATGTGGTTTGACCGATAAAGATGTAACGCCCCGGATACAACTTTCCATATTCGTAACTCCAACTCTTGCCTTTTCCGGAGATGCGAGATGTTATGTCCTTCGTGGTTGGGTTTTTTTCTTTTGTTTTGCATTTTGTTCATGTCATGCATCTCATCTCATTGCATCATTTGCATTGCATCATGTCTTCATGCAAGTCTTTTATAACTCAGTTAAATAAATTGCATAGATCGTTGATCTATTTAAATCGAGGGAATTCACATGGTGATTTCTCTTTATAACATATCCTCCTAATATTTATGGAGCTATTATAAATATTCCATTAGTTTGGAATTTACCACAACACACGTGCATGTTAAATCCCTTGGCCTTTTCTTTTTCATGTTTTGACTCTCTAACCTTGTCTATAATTCTTTCTTCATCTATCGAAGCCCCTCCAAAATTCTCAACATTTTTGGACCTTCCCAACTGTCACTTCCTATTCAAACCATTTGAATTTAAATCAAATGAGTTTGAATTTAAACTTCCATTCATGCCCACTTCTAGTTTACCTGGATCAAGATCATTTTTGAGAGTCCTGGAAAATTATCCGCGTGTCCAACTTCTTCCCCTAACCTCTCTTCCTTTTCTTTCTTTTCTCTGTTTTTTTTCTTACTTTAGAGTGAGAGAGAGGAGAGCCCAGCGGCCAGGCCGGTCTGCTTCCCCACAGTCCATTTGGCCCAAGGCCTAGCCGTGCCTATAACCCTAGCCCCGACCCCCCCCCCTCCTCTCGATCTCTCCCTCTCGTCCTCCCACACCGCTGCCACTCACACGCACGCGTCGAGCCACGCCTCGCCCGATCCCCTTCTCACCCATTCGGCCCCCGCATCCCCGTCGACCACGTCGTCTCCGCACCCCCAGCCGGCCACTGGAGCCCGCCATGCTGCCGAACCGCCTCGTCGCGCTGCTCCAGGACGTCGCTCCCCTGCCGTCTCCGGCGCCGCAGCACCGGAGCTGCACCTTCCCCGCGACCTCGAGCCCCAAGCGCCGCCTCATCTCCTCTGCTATGCCCGCACCTCGCCTGCGACTTCTCCGCGCCGGTGACCTCCATCACGCCTCCCTGCTTCATCCGGCCACCACGCCGCCATGCTCCAGTGCCGCCTCGAGCTCATCATCCTCGACCTCCATGCCGTCCCGGAGTCCCTCGTCCGCTGCTGCACGGTCCAGCCTACTGCTTCCCTTCCGCCGCCATGGACAGCCACCTCGCCTACATCCTCTCGTCGGCCCCTCTCTGCCTGCTGTCGTTCTGCCATCCACGGCCTCTACGTTGAACGACTGAGACGTCCCCAATGCATCCAAATCTTGTAGGCCCAAGACCGCCAAGTGTACCTCTACTGCCGCTGTGGGATTCGCCAAGTACCAGGATGACGACGACTCGTCAAGTTCGCCTACATGCGTGTACCACTACCGTCGCCGAGGACCCATGCAGCGCAAGCACCAAGTTCCACTACCGTCGCCCCCGGAGACATCGGATTCGTCAAGTTCCTCCTCAAAACATGAACCACTACTTCCACGACGACGTGTGTACCACTACCGTCGACCTCGAAGACCCCGTGGACATCAAGTTCCTTGACGTGAGCCCGAACATCTACGGAGTGTGTACAACTATGAAACGTGTACGACTACTTCCCCTACGACCCGTGAACGACTACTTCCCTCGACGAATTTGAACCGCCCCGAAATGCACGCTTAGAAGGTATAACCGCCGAGAACGACCGCCGTGGACCGAATGCATGTGTTGAATGAGATGCACCATTTGCACCGTGTCCGAATTGTCACTCGTTTCCATGCCACTAACCCGTGGGAACCCGGTAGTCGGGAGCACCCCACCATCTCTAGCATGTTGCGCACATCCGCTCACTTGCTCTTTTGCACCGGTATCTCTATGAGTTGTCAGATCATCGGAATGTTGCCGTGGCACCATTTCCGCTGTCGTTGCCGTGGCACCCCTTTTGTTCCATCATGGTGACCAAATGCTCCCTATCATATTAGATGCCAACATTTTCATAAAATTGCATAAACTTGCATATGTCATCCGCATCATGATAACAACATTTAAAATGTTTAAAATTGTGTTTGCATTAAAATGCTAAATGCATGTGGGGATTTTCCGAAATTGTTGTTTGTTGTTCCGGCCTCATTTAAAATTGCCTAGATAGGTAGTTTTATTATGCTTCACCTCTTGGCATGTTAACAACATTTAATCCGGACATGCATCATACTTGATTGTGCATCATGCCATGTTTATGCTTGTGCATTTACCATGTTGTTTGTATCTTTCCGGGTTGCTTCTCTCGTTAGCTTCGGTTTCGTTCCGGAGTTGTGAGGATTCGTTCGACTACGTCCGTTTGTCTTCTTCATGGACTCGTTCTTCATCCTAGCGGGACTTCAGGCAAGATGACCGTCACCTTGGATCTCATTACTATCATTGCTATGCTAGTTGCTTTGTTCTATCGCTATGCTGCGTTACCTACCACTTGCTTATCAAGCCTCCCAAATTGCCATGAACCTCTAACCTTTGTCACCCTTCCTAGCAAACCGTTGCTTGGCTATGTTACCGCTTTGCTCAGCCCCTCTTATAGCGTTGTTAGTTGCAGGTGAAGTTGAAGATTGCCCCATGGTGGACAGGATTATGATTGGGATATCACAATATCTCTTATATTATTAATGCATCTATATACTTGGTAAAGGGTGGAAGGCTCGGCCTTATGCCTGGTGTTTTGTTCCACTCTTGCCGCCCTAGTTTCCGTCATATCGGTATTATGTTCCCGGATTTTGCGTCCCTAACGCGATTGGGTGATTTATGGGACCCCCTCGACAGTTCGCCTTGAATAAGACTTGTCCAGCAAGGCCCAACCTTGGTTTTACCATTTGCCTCACCACCACCTACTTTTCCCTTGGGAGTAATTAACCCAAGGGTCATCTTTATTTAGCCCCCCCCCCCGGGCCAATGCTTGTCTAAGTGTTGGCCCGAAGCAGTAGATCATGGGCCCTCTCGGGAAACTCGAGGTCTGGTTTTACTCATAGGATGTCTCATCCGGTGTTGCCCTGAGAACGAGATATGTGCAGCTCCTATCGGGATTGTCGGCGCATCGGGCGGCTTTGCTGGTCTTGTTTTACCATTGTCGAAATGTCTTGTAAACCGGGAGTCTGAGACTGATCGGACCTTCCCGGGAGAAGGAATATCCTTCGTTGACCGCGAGAGCTTATAATCGGCTAAGTTGGGACACCCCTGCAGGGTTTGAACTTTCGAAAGCCGTGCCCGCGGTTATGTGGCAGATGGGAATTTGTTAATATCCGGTTGTAGTAAACTTGAAGTAAACTCTTCTAAAATACACCAATCGTGTGCGTAACCGTGAGTGTCTCTTTTCGGGGTTGATCGAGAGGAGAACACGGTTTCTGTGTTATGATTGGCGTAAGTAGGAGCTCAGGATCACTTCTTGATCATTACTAGTTGACGACCGTTCCTTTGCTTCTCTTCTCGCTCTCATTTGCGTAAGTTAGCCACCATACATGCTTAGTCATTGCTGCAACCTCACCACTTTACCCCTTCCTTACCCATTAAGCTTTGCTAGTCTTGATACACATGGTAATGGGATTGCTGAGTCCTCGTGGCTCACAGATTACTACACCAACAGTTGCAGGTACAGGTTATGCGATGGTCTTGACGCGAGAGCAATGTTACTTGTTTTGGAGTTCTTCTTCTGCTTCTTCTTTGATCAGGGGATAGGTTCCAGGTCGGCAGCCTGGGCTAGCAGGGTGGATATGGTTTGAGTTTCTGTTTATGTTTCATCCGTAGTCGGATGTTGATCTTGTATGTTCTATTGTTGTATTCTTGTGCCTTTGTATATTTTGGCGGTATCCCCACTATTATGTAATGTTGATGTAATGATATCCACCTTGCAAAAGCGTCTTCAAGATGCACTTCTATCCTTGGTGGGACCTTCGAGTTCCTTTAGGATAGGGTCGCATCTTGGGCGTGACAAAAGATCTTCGTAGAATATGTAGGAGCCAATATGAGCATCCAGGTTCCTCTATTGGTTAATGACCGGAGACGTGTCTCAGTCATGTCTACATAGTTCTCAAACCCGTAGGGTCCGCATGCTTAAAGTTTGATGACAGTTATATTATGAGTTTATGTGTTTTGATGTACCGAAGATAGTTCGGAGTCCCGGATGTGATCACGGACATGATGAGGAGTCTTGAAATGGTCGAGACATAAAGAGTGATATATCGGAAGCCTATATTTGGGTATCGGAAGTGTTCCGGGTGAAATCGGGATTTTACCGAAGTACCGTGGGTTACCGGAACCCCCCGTGGGTTTAATAGGCCAACATGGGCCTTAGTGGAGAATAGTAGGGGCGGCCAGGGCAGGCCGCGCGCCCCCTCCCCCTCTAGTCCGAATTGGACAAGGAGGCGGGGGGCGGCGCCCCCTTTCCTTCCTCTCTCCCTCCTCCTTCCCACTTCTCCTACTCCAAGTAGGAAAGGAAGGAGTCCTACTCCCACTGGGAGTAGGACTCCTCCTGGCACGCCTCCTCCTGGCCGGCCGCCTCTCCCCCCTTGCTCCTTTATATACGGGGGCAGGGGGGCACCTCTAGACACAACAATTGATCCCTTGGATCTCTTAGCCGTGTGCGGTGCCCCCTCCACCATAGTCCACCTCGACCATATTGTAGCGGTGCTTAGGCGAAGCCCTACGTCTGTAGAACATCATCATCTTCACCACGCTGTCGTGCTGACAGAACTCTCCCTCAAAGCTCGGCCAGATCGGAGTTCGAGGGATGTCATCGAGCTGAACGTGTGCTGAACTCGGAGGTGCCGTACGTTCGGTACTTGATCGGTCGGATCGTGAAGACGTAAGACTACATCAACCGCGTTGTGCTAACGCTTCCGCTTTCGGTCTCACGAGTGCGTGGACACACTCTCCCGTCTCGTTGCTATGCATCACCATGATCCTGGGTGTGTGTAGGAATTTTTTTGAAATTACTACGTTCCCCAACAGCTGGGGGGGGGGGGGGTTGGATGAACAGTTCCCGGTGGGGGTGGATGAACAGGACCCCGTGGTGTTGCCTCTGGATGAACATGACCCCAATCGATCGAGCTGGTTGGGGCTGGATGAACAGGACCCCGTGGAGGGCAGGATGAACACGACCACCCCGTGGAAGGCAGGATGAACCGTAGACGGTGGAGGGCTGGATGAATAGTAGCCCATGGAGGGGTGGTTGAACAGGAGCCCGTGGAGAGGGCTGGTTGAACAGTAGCCGGTGGAGTAGCGTGCGGTGGAGGCTGGATGAATAGGAGCCCATGGATGAACAGTCACAGGTGTAGGCTGGAGGAGGTCGACGGTGGATGAACTGTAGCCCGTGGAGGCTGGAGGGGTGTCGACGGTGGAGATGAACAGTATCCCGTGGAGTCCCGTTTTGCGGTACGCCACCCCCCCCCCCGATGAACAGGACCCCTGTTTCGACCGTAGCGCTCCAACACAAGTCCGTTTCCTCCGTTTTGCGGTACGCCACACCCCTCCCGATCAATAGGACCCCCATTTCGACCGTAGGAGGTCCGTTTCCTCCGTTTTGCGGTACGCCAGACCCCTCCCGATGAACAGGATCCCGTTTCGAACGTGGTCGGTCGAACACAAGGCCGTTTCCTCCGTTCTGCGGTACGCTAGGCCTCGTTTCCATCGGCTGTTCCGTCCAAGCCGGTTGGCTCCCATGCGTTTCGTTGCCTCCCGATGAACACGACGAATTCCGTTGCCTCCCCACGAACACCACGACGACGCTGTTTCTCCATTCCAACCCAACCATGTACACGAGCCCTGGCCGTATGTACGCGCGAGTAGGCGTTCGAGACCCCGCCCGTATGTACGTACGTGGCCGTATTTACTTTCTTGCACCCTGGCGTCATGCGACGCGTGTACATGCTAAGTGCGCGCCTACTACTTATTAATGCGTGCGTGCCTCTACATCGACCAGTATGTAGTTACACGTTCGCGACTAGAATGACAACGCTACGTACGCTTCAACCAGGTTGGTCCCGACTGTTAGGCACTTCCTTGCCTGCGAAGATGTAGCTGGTGGGTCCCAGCAGTTAGGGGGGTGAGTCTTTTTTTTTGTTTTGCCCGGACGCACTTCCTTGCGTGCGAAGATGTAGCTGGTGGGTCCCAGCAGTCAGGGGGAAACATTTTTTTTCACGAAATATGGTGGCCCGTCCGGTGGGTCCCCGCTGTCAGGTGGATGAATAATTATTTTGCTCGTAATAAGGAGGCACTTCCTTGCTGCGGCCGTGGACCCAGCTGTCAGCCTCTCCACGTACAGTCCACATCAGATGGAAGTCGTTCCTTGACCACATTGACCATGCTGCGCCAAGAGCGCCAGGGCGGTGGACGACGGCGAGGCCTAGGAAAGGGACAACGCGGAGCCGGGGAAGACTCAACTGTGGATGCCCACGCGGAGAGGAGTACGAGAGTTCACTGGTTCGCTGTGGTGTGAGGTTGTCGTCGGCGCAGAATAATAGGGAGTGTGGGTGAGTAGAGGGATGGTCTGGCCAGCGGCGGGAGTAGTATGGGGGCGGAGAGGCCTCCGCGGCAGCACAGCCGGCTACGGGAGGCAGGAGCAGGTGGCACGACCGGCGCTGCTTTGGGCGGTGGAGCCTCCGCCGCATCGCAGCCAGCCACGGGAGGCAGGAGCACTACGTCCCCGTCAACTTAGTAGGCCCACAGGAGGTGCTGGTTTGGATGGCTGGAGTAAGAAGACCAGAGGTTGAAGAAGCACTACAGCAGTTGGATGGACATCGTACGGTCACTGGAGCTAGAATCGTGCATATTGACTAAGTTGACAAAGCCCTCCGTCCCCGTCAACTTAGTAGGCCCACAAGTCATCCTGCCACTATACTGGGTCCCAGCTAGCAGGGGGAGTATTCATTTTTTTTGTGTGTAATAAGGAGGCACTTCCTTGCGTGCGAAGATATAGCTGGTGGGTCCAAATGTCAGCGGCGGTAACATTTTTTTCGCGAAATAGAGAGGCCCTTTCGGTGGGTCCAAGATGTCAGGTGGAGGAATCATTATTTTGCGCGTAATACGGAGGCATTTCCTTGTGTGCGGCCGTGGACCCAACTGTCAGCCTCTCCACATACAGTCCACTTCAGATGCATGTCGGTCGTTGACCATGTTGACCAGGCTGCGCCAAGAGCACCGGGGCGGTGGACAACTACGAGGCCTAGGAAGGGAACGACACGAAGGCAGGGAAGACTTGGCAGTTGTTTCCCAAGCGGAGGGGAGTACGACTGTATGAGGGTTTCTTGGTCTGCCCTGCCGTCACGGAGAATAACATCTGGTGTGGGTGAGTAGAGGGATGGCTAGGCCAGCGATGGGAGTACGGTGGGGCGGTGAGGCCTGCGCGGCAGCACAGCCGACCGCGGGGAGGAGAGAGCAGGCAGTCCCGCCGGCACTTGTTTGAGCGGCTGGAGCAGGAAGAGCAGAGATTGAAGAAGCACGATGGCCGTTGGATGGACATCCAACAGTCACTGATTGTGCGTAAACATTTTTTTAGGAAAGCCTCAAATATGTGGAAAACATCATACAGCCCATCTGCCATTATTTCTAATAATTTATAGCCCATTTGCTAATTCTTAAGGTTTTTATTGGAGCCCGTATTCTTTTTGTTAGCATTACAGCCCATATTGTGGCCACGGTTAAAAAATTATACGAATTTTTGCATATTTCGGTGCGCTAACTGTTTTTAATCCCGAAATTTCGAGTCACATTCAAACTGATTTTAAAAATAAATGTATATCAATATAACGTCCAACAAATTGTCCACGCATAAAAATCAATGCAATTAAAAATCTCGAAATGAAAAAAACAAATTTGAAACTAATTGTCGGTTTGATGTGTTTTAAAAATGTACAACCCAGTTCTCATTACTGATAGGCCGTTTTCTCAGCCAGCCGAATGAAGCTCTCCTTGTCTTGAAACATTTGCAGCCCAACAGGCCTGACAAAGTGACTTACTTGGCAAATCACAAAAAAACTGGGATGTGGCTGTGGACCTAGCTGTCAGCCTCTCCACGTACAGTACTCTTCCGATGGAAGTCGATCGTTGACCACATTGACCACGCCGCGCTGAGAACACCAAGGCGGTGGACGACGGCGAGGCCTAGGAAGGGGAGGACGTGGAGTCGGGGAAGACGTGGCAGTGGATGCCCACGCGGAGAGGAGTACGAGGGTTCACTGGTTCGGCTGCAGTGTGAGGCTATCGTCGCCGCAGAATAACAGGGGGTGTGGGTGAGTGGAGGGATGGCCTGGCCAGCGGTGGGAGTAGTATGGGGGCGGTGAGGCCTCCGCGGCAGCACAGCCGGCTACGGGAGGCAGGAGCAGGCGGCACGACCGGCGCTGCTTTGGGCGGCTGGAGCAAGAAGACCAGAGGTTGAAGAAGCACTAAGGTCGTTGGATGGACATCGTACGGTCACTGGAGCTAGAATCGTTCATATTGACTAAGTTGACAAAGCACTCTGTCCCCATCAACTTAGTAGGCCCACAAGTCAGCCTCCCACTATGGTGGGTCCCAGCTGGCAGGGGGTATTCATTTTTTTGTGCGCAATAAGGAGGCACTTCCTTGCGTGCGAAGATATAGTTGGTGGGTCCGACCTGTCAGTGGAGGGAACATTTTTTTGTGAAATGCAGAGGCCCTTCCGGTGGGTCCCAGATGTCAGGTGGAGGAATCATTATTTTGCGCGTAATAAGGAGGCATTTCCTTGTGTGCGGCCATGGACCCAGCTGTCAGCTACTCCACGTACAGTCCACTTCTGATGGATGTCGTTCGTTGACCACGTTGACCACGCCGCGCCGAGAGCACCAAGGCGGTGGATGATGGCGAGGCCTACGAAGGAAACAACACGGAGCCGGGGAAGACACAACAGTGTCTTCCCACGCGGTGGAGAGTACGAGGGTTGACTGGTTCGGCTGCCGTCGCCGGAAAATAACAGGAGGTGTGGGTGAGTAGAGGGATAGACAGGCGAGGGATGCGAGTATATGATGGGGCCGTGAGGCCTGCCCGGCAGCACAGCCGGCCACGGGAGGTGGGCGCAGGCAGTTTCGATGGCTGGTTTGGGCGGCTGGGGCAGGAAGATCAAAGACTGAAGAAACACGATTGCTGTTAGATTGACATCTAACGGTCTGACGCTGGTAGAGTCGATTGTTGACTAAGTTTCTTTTTTGATAAAACTTGTGTACGCATGAACTTAGTAGGCCCACAAGTCAGCCTCCAAATCTGTGGCAGACAACATAGAGACCATTTGCTATTTTTAATAATTTGCAGCCCTTTTGCTAATTCTTAAGTAATTTATTACAACCCATTTTTGCCCAGGACCACGGTCAAAAAGTTCAACCTTATTTTGCATATTTCGGTGGAGTCCGAACATTTTAAATCCCTAAATGATAAACATTTTTCAAGAACTTATTTATTTGCCAAAAAAAATCGTTTTATTTTTGTAAGAAAATAAGATGTGGGATAATTGAGTTAGTTTAAGGGAAAACCAGTGGTAAAAAAATCAGCGCTGGGAGGGAAAACAACAACAAAAATAAGGATGTAAATATGAAAAGTGAATTTTATGTATTTTCAATATAAGGATACGTGTATATGAACTAGTAAAACTATAGGTAGAGATTATAAAACGGATGTAGGTCATGCGTTTCAAGAGGAAAATAGAACTGGGTTGTGTGTTTGATTCAGTAAAAAAAGTTCCTGCAGATGTTGTACGACAAAATATAACTAACACTGGCGGGCCAGAGGCCAATAGATACCTGCTGGATCTTTGTGCCCCGTTGTCGTCATGGGCTGGGCCTGTTAAAAATAAAACCAAGCCTGGGCAGTCTACAACCCAGTTGAAACTTGCTCGACCTAACAAAACAATATACGTGCTCAATAAATGAGAGAATTCTGCAAATACAGACTGATAACTAGGATGCAACAGGGATATTGTTTTTTCATCGTGATAATAAGAGCATGCACTTGTTTCGAAAAATTTGGAGAACTGGGAATTCGAACGGCAGGTGCTTATGCTACCCATCAAATAAAAATCAGGTGCCTGAAAATTTGTTTCGAAACAAATGATTCAGCTTTATATCCACGTCGACCCTAGACATGATGGTTGGAAGCAAATGCCGAGTTCATACCGAAAGATCCTTAACAACAATACCAACTTGCGCATTTACAAGGTAGTACAAGTTCCAATACCAAACTAACTTATAATCTTTTACTCCTGGCCCTAGTGTTCGTGCGGTAGAAAATCTTACAGAGGACCAGCTCCTTCTCTTGCTCCGTGTCCCCGAGGAGGTACTGGTGCATCACCCATTGGTCCTCTGCCGGTCGAAGTTCTTGTTGGTGCAGCACACGTAACCTTTTTTGCTGCCCGTCTGCCGGCCATTAACCATCACCAGCAAGGTATTGCCGGTGTTGTGCCACATCGCGTGCATGCTGCACTCCGATTGTATCTTGCGACGCGTCCACGTGCACCTTTTGAATGCCCTGGAATTGTGCTGGAAGAAATGCTTGTTAGGCCACTCAGTGTGATACCTGCAGTATTGTCGAATACATGTTTTAGTGTACGTAGTTGGCATTTTCATAACATCTTTGGCATGTTGCAGTCACTTGTTTCACTTTTTATTAACTGTCAAATTGTAATTGCTTCACCAGGTCTACGTCAAAAAAGAAAAATAGAGCTATAAACAAAGGAATATGTTTGTGCAAGTAGATGACCGATCGGTGTCTTACCTGGAAGTTTCTCAGGATGGGTGTAGCATATGCCGTGTGCTACCTCTTGAGCACAACGTTGGTTTTCCCTTGAAGAGGAAAGGGTGATGCAGCAAAGTAGCGTAAGTATTTCTCTCAGTTTTTGAGAACCAAGGTATCAATCCATTAGGAGGCCATGCACGAGTCCCTCGCACCTACACGACAAATAAATCCTCGCAACCAACACAATAAAGGGGTTGTCAATGCCTTCATGGTCACTTACGAGAGTGAGATCTGATAGATATGATAAGATAATATTTTTGCTATTCTTATGATAAAGATGCAAAGTAAAATAAAAGGCAATGAAAATAACTAAGTGTTGGAAGATCAATATGATGGAAAATAGAGCCTGGGGCCATAGATTTCACTAGTGGCTTCTCTCAAGAGCCTAAATATTACGGTGGGTGAACAAATTAATGTTGAGCAATTGATAGAATTGAGCATAGTTATGAGAATATCTAGGTATGATCATGTATATAGGCATCACGCCTGAGACAAGTAGACCGACTCCTGCCCGCATCTACTACTGTTACTCCACACATCGACCGGTATCCAGCATGCATCTAGAGTATTAAGTTCATAAGAATAGAGTAATGATTTAAGTAAGATGACATGAAGTAGAGGGATAAACTCATGCAATATGATATAAACCTCATCTTGTTATCGTCGATGGCAACAATACAATACGTGCCTTGCTGCCCCTCACATCCTTTGGGAAAGGACACCGCAAGATTGGACCCAAAGCTAAGCACTTCTCCCATTGCAAAAAGATCAATCTAGTAGGCCAAACAAAACTGATAATATTAAGAGACTTGCAAAGAAAACCAATCATACATAAAAGAATTCATAGAATATTCAAATATTGTTCATATATAAACTTGATCATAAACCCACAATTCATCGGTCTCAACAAACACACCGCAAAAGAAGATTACATTGAATAGATCTCCACAAGAGAGGGGGAGAACATTGTATTGAGATCCAAAAAGAGAGAAGAAGCCATCTAGCTAATAACTATGGACCCGAAGGTCTGAGGTAAACTACTCACACATCATCAGAGAGGCTGTGGTGTTGATGTAGAAGCCCTCCATCATCGATGCCCCTCCGACGAAGCTCCGCAAAAGGCCCCAAGATGGGATCTCACGGGTACAGATGGTTGCGGCGGTGGAATTAGGTTTTGGCTCCGTGTCCGGTAGTTTGGAATGCGAGGCATATATAGGAAGAAGAAGTACGTCGGTGGAGCAACATGGGGCCCACGAGGGTGGAGGGCGCGCCCAGGGGGGTAGGCGCCCCTTCTACCTCGTGCCCTCCTGGTTGATGTCTTGACGTAGGGTCCAAGTCATCTGGATCACGTTCGTTCCGAAAATCACGTTCCTGAAGGTTTCATTCCGTTTGGACTCCGTTTGATATTCTTTTTCTGTGAAACTCTGAAATAGGCGTAAACAATTAAAGCAATTTGGGCCTTTGGTTAATAGGTTAGTCCCAAAAATAATATAAATGTGTATAATAAAGCCCAATAATGTCCAAAACAGAATATAATATAGCATGGAACAACAAAAAATTATAGATACGTTGGAGATGTATCAAGCATCCCCAAACTTAATTCCTGCTCGTCCTCGAGTAAGTAAATGATAAGAACAGAATTTTTGATGTGGAATGCTACTTAGCATAATTTCAATGTAATTATTCTTATTGTGGCATGAATGTTTAGTTTTAATTTGTTTCAGGATAAGAGTTTCATGTTGACATAAAAACAAAAATACTTCAAGCATGCTAACCAAGCAATTATGTCTTATCAAAATAACATAGCCAAAGCAAGTTATCCCTACAAAGTCATATAGTCTGGCTATGCTCCATCTTCCCCACACAAAATATTCATATCATGTACAACCCCGGTTTTAGCCAAGCAATTGGTTCATACGTTTTAATGCGCTTCAGCCTTTTCAATTCTTACGCAATACATGAGCGCAAGCCATGGATATAACACTATGGTGGAATAAGGTATAATGGTAGGAGTTATGTGGGAAGACAAAAAAAAGGAGAAAGTCTCACATCAACGAGGCTAATCAACGGGCTATGGAGATGGCCATCAATTGATGTTAATGCAAGAAGTAGGGATTGCCATACAACAGATGCACTAGAGCTATAGGTGTATGAAAGCTCAAAAAGAAACTAAGTGGGTGTGCATCCAACTTGCTTGCTCACGAAGACCTCGGGCATTTTGAGGAAGCCCATCATTGCAATATACAAGCCAATTTCTATAATAAAATTTCCCACTAGTATATGAAAGTGACAAAACAAGAGACTCTCTATTATAAAGATAACGGTACTACTTTGAAGCACAAGTGTGGTAAAAGGATAGTAACATTGTCCCTTCTCACTTTTTCTCTCATTTTTTTATTTGGGCCTTTTCTCTCTTTTTTTATGGCCTCTTTATTATTATTATTTAGTCAGGAGTCTCATGCCGACTTGTGGGGGACTCGTAGTCTCCATCATCCTTTCCTCACTTGGGACAATGCTCTAATAATGATGATCATCACACTTCTATTTACTTACAAATCAATACCTAGAACAAAATATGACTCTATGTGGATGCCTCCAGCGGTGTACCGGGATATGCAATGAATCAAGAGCGACATGTATGAAAGAATTATGAATGGTGTCTTTGCCACAAATACAATGCAGGCAAGAGCATCAAGCAAAGGCATCCGTTTCGGTACAACAAGACTAAGACCAGCCCCAACGGCTTGAACGCAGTCATCGTGGAGCCCAAGCAGGCGTCATCACCAGAGCCTTTCGCAGGCGAGGACCAACTTCAGTCAGGATAAGAGTACCCGCTGTTCCCCTTCAAAATGGCCGATTGTTGGCGCCCTTCCCGCTTAATATTTGGGAAGAGGCCCAGGGCCTTCGTCTATATAAGTAGAGCTAGCCACCATAGTAAAAGGACGATCGGATAGAGTGGGAAGCACCCGAAGAGACAGAGAGACCCGGTCCTCAAGCTAGAGCAACGGGACACCACTTAGCAGTTCATCGCACCCACTAAGAACAGACCCTCGCGAGGCTATTCTTCCATGTACTGTTCATCAGCCCAAGAGGCAATCCACACACCACACACTAGAGTAGGGTATTACACCACGATGGTGGCCTGAACCAGTATAAATCTTGCGTCTCTTGTGCTGTTCTTGTTAGTAGTTTAGGTCCCTGCGATTCGGTGAGGTACGAGACGGTGGAGGGTTGGATCTCCGCGCGCACGCCGGAGTTCGAACCTTAAGGGTCTGCCGGAACCCGAAATCCGACATTTGGCGCGCCAGGTAGGGGGTGCGCCAGAATCTGCCATCCGTCGCCTCGTTCTTCCCCGACCACCGCAACCATGTCTGACGCTTGTCGGGCTCGCGCCGAGCGTTGAGCCGCCCTCGCATCCCACGTCGCCCAGACGGCTCCCGTCGGCGGGCATCCTCGTTGTTCCCCGTCACCTGCCGTCAACGCCGCCACCAGCCCGGCGGGGAACGAGCAGCAAGCGTCGTCCCAGCACCCGTCCATGAGGCGGACGGCCAGACCGCCACGCTGCGTTCGCTCACCGCTGGTTCTTTGTCGCGCGCGCTTCGCAAGGCCATGGAGACCCGAGCTGCACTCATCGCGCTAACGAGCTCTGCGCTACCGCTGGCCGACGACGTCTCACGAAGAATGGCTCGACCGCTGCCGCCGAAGCTCGTCTGCGTCTGCGGAGGCGACGCGCCGTCCGTCTCGCTGCACCGCACCCCTTCCCGCACGGGCGATGAAGCTCCCGGGGCGCCTCAGCCTCCTCCTCCTCAAGACGGCGCCCTGGCACCAAGGCGCGCGGCCCCTGGGTGGAACCCGTTCCGCCAGGCGCCGGTGCGGCAAGAGCAGAGCTGCCAAGAAGTTCCTCGCCCGCAAGAAGCTGCCCGAGCGCTCCCGCTCCAAAGACGTCAAGACCTGCGCTGCCCCGGCCAAGCGGCAGGAGGCCTGCAAGACCAAGCTCTCGCCGTCCGATACCCCCAGCTGCCACGGCGGGCTGCCGCGCCTTCACCACCGAAAGGCGCGCGTCGCGTGGCCCGCCAAGTTCAAGCAGACCGCCTCCACGCTATAACGGCACGGCTGAACCTACGGAGTTCCTCCAGCTCTACGAGCTGGGCATCGAGGCTGCCAACGGGGATGAAAAGGTCATGGTGAACTGGTTTCCCATGGTGCTCAAGGACGGAGCCCGCACCTGGCTCCTGAATCTGGCCCCAGGCACGATCTCTTCCTGGGCCGAGATGCGCACCCGCTTCATCGCCAACTTCCAAGGCACTCGCGACCGGCCACCCGCCGTGAGCGACATGCGCCGGATCAAGCAGCAGCCGGGGGAAACCCTGCAAAAGTACATCCAGCGCTTCAACAATGCACGCCTCAAGATCCCTAGGGTAACGGAGGAGGCCATCGTCTCTGTCTTCTCCGACAGCATGCGCGACGTCAAGATGAAGGAGGAGCTGGCGATGCATGAAGATCTGTGCACCTCCCTGGAGCTGTTCAACTTGGCGACCAAGTGCGCCAGGGCTGAGGAGGGGCGCCTCTCCCTCCAGCCTGCCCGCCATGGATCCTGAAGAGAATAAGTCCAAGCCCAAGGACGTGAACGCCAGGGGCTGCCGTGCTCGCAGCCGAACCGCATACCAAGCGAGGCGTAGATCAGCCCGAGTCCTCCAAGGGCAGCCGGTATCGCGTGTACCACGACCTCCACACCCACAACACCAATGAATGTCAAGAGCTCCGGCCGTGCTGGCGAAGGGTCGGCAGACGCCCGAGCGCAGCGACCGGGCTACTGGCGAGGAGGAGGAGGAAGAAATGCACGGGCTATTTGGGAAGACGCGGCCCGCGCCAAGGGTGGCGCGACCAACCTCGCGATGACCACTGGCAAGACCCACCTCGCAAGGGGGACTGGAGGGATCAGCCTCATGAGGATCGTCCGCAAGGGAACGCAGGCCTCCCTCCGTTGCCGCCGCCACCAAGGAGAGTCGAAGACCGTCATCAGGGCGAGGGGGCTGGGGGCTTCCAGGAGGCGCGTGCGATCACCTGCATCCTGGGCAGAGCTCAAGCCCCAGCCTCTCACCGCATATCCAAGCAGTTCGCCCATGAAGTGAATGCAGTCCTCCCCAAGCTCGAGTCCACGCGCCTCTCGGTGGTCGGTGTGCGCCATCACGTTATTTCAGCCAGACCAGCTCAAGTGCGCAGCCACAGCCGGAGTTCTCCCAATGCTTTGCTCCCCAATCATCAGCAACGTGCTGGTCACCAAGACCCTCATCGACGGCGGAGCAGGGCTCAACGTCCTGTCCGTGGAGACGTTCAACAATCTTCAAGTGCCTTACAGCCAGCTTCAGCCAACCAAGCCCTTCTCCGGAGTCACCGACGGCTCCACGGTCCCGATCGGGCAGGTCCGCCTTCTGCCACCTTTCGGGCCCGCAACAACTACCACACCGAGCTCATCGACTTGACGTCGCCCACATTCTCCTGCCGTACATAACGCCATCCTCGGGTACCCAGCGTTGGCCAAGTTCATGGCGGAACCCACCATGGCTACAACATCCTCAAGATGCCAGGAAGCGGCGGGGTTATCACGGTGCCCCGTGAAGAGAGAGATGCAGTGCTCCTGGAGCGAGCTTTTCAGCCGCATCACCGGAAGACCTGCACCACAAGAGCAGGATGCCTCCCGAGGCAGCCCCCAAGAAGAAGAAGACATCGACCGGCCCGACTCTTCAAGAGACAGGCCCTCATGGCCCAGACCGGGCCAAGGGGAGCCTCCTTCCATCGCATAGGAAAGGCCGGCGCCCTCCTCAGGCAGGGCTCGGGGGATCTCCCCTGGAGGGCCGCCGACCTCGCCAAGGTCTCGAGGGAGGCACTTGGGCACCACGTGGAGGCATGTTTTGAAACACGTTTCCCGCAAGCAGGAGCAATACCAGGAGGACAGAACCCTCAAGAGTTCATCAGCAAGGCCATTCCGGAGCTACAAGAGTCAAGGGTCATGAGGGGCAGCCGCCGCCTACCCGCTGTGGCCCCCCATCCAGGCGAGGATGGTGGGCTGCGCGTCTGCATCGACGCACAGTGGCTCAACCGAGCCGCATCTCAAGAGCGCCTCGGCCCTCGCGAGTGGGACGTTAAGTAGGTCCGCCCACAGCTACGCACGCATGCCTTATGGCCTGCCAAACGCGGCTGCTGCGCACTGGCGTCTCATGAGGACCATCTGGAGGCTCAAGAGGTCGCACGCCGCAGCCTGGCGGAGATGGAGATGGCCCATGAGGAGGCGCCAACGCCTCGAGCCTCCCGAGGCCCCCGGGCCCGGGGGCTCGTGAGGATCGGCTCCCGCAGCCCACCGAGTCTGCTACATCAACAACCCTTCATCCCCAACATCACCAGGTGACATCTTTAAGTTTTACTTCCGGCTGGGAGCGCCTTCAGGGACGCATTATTCCCAGGCCGCGTGGGTCCGTCCCTGCGGCATGTATCCCTTTTATTCCATGTCTTTAGCTTATCCTATTGGGGGCGCCCCTCGGGCTGCATCATCCCCAAGCCGCCGGGCCACCCCAGTGCATGTATCCTTCATGCGTTTTCCTTAGGATTATGCACTCGCTCCACCATGCTTGTTATTTGGTGCCTTCTCTGGGTGGCGAAATCTTGCACGTTAAAGGGGTGCACGAGCATCGCGACTCGGGGCTCCTACTGGCTCTCAGCCCTCACCCTCTGGTCTTGTCAATGGCATCGCGACCTGGCTTGCCTGCGACGGTAGAGACCAGCCCGAGAGCCGGGACCCGAGGACGTAGAGTTTCGCCATCCAACCCAGCTTGCGCGTTAAAGGGGGGGTGCCTGAGCATCGCGACTCAGGGCTCCTACCGGCTCTCCGGCCCTCACCCTCTGGTCTTGTCCATGGCATCGCGACCTGGCTTGCCAGCGACGGTAGAGACCAGCCCGAGAGCCGGGACCCGAGGACGTAGAGTTGCGTCTGACCCAGCTTGCGCGTTAAAGGGGGGTGCCTGAGCATCGCGACTCAGGGATCCTACCGGCTCTCCGGCCCTCACCCTCTGGTCTTGTCCATGGCATCGCGACCTGCCTTGCCAGCGACGGTAGAGACCAGCCCGAGAGCCGGGACCCGAGGACGTAGAGTTGCGTCATCTAACCTAGCTTGAGCGTTAAAGGGGGTGCACGAGCATCGCGACTCAGGGGCTCCTACCGGCTCATGCGGCCCTCACCCTCCGGGTCTTGTCCATGGCATCGCGACTGGCTTGCCAGCCGACGGTAGAGACCAGCTCGAGAGCCGGGACCAAGACGAGAGCACCGCATCCGCCAATTTTGCAGGAACACACTTGAAGATAAGGCCCAGAGCCAGGCGCTACCCGCCTTGAGGTAGGGCCTCGTGAGTCCCGCGCTGGCTCACGGGTGCCCCAAGCACACCTCGCGAGGCCCCTCGTGCCTCTCCAAAGCAACTAACGGCATGACTAACGATCGCCCCGGGGAGCTCTTGTTCCTTTTGTGGTGAAACTGCAGGGTCTCCCCAAGGAGCACGAAACGACCTCGCTACGAATCTCTCATCGGCCAAGGCACGGAACTGGCGCTGCACCAGGAAGCATCGTCCTAACCCTCGAGATAAGTCGCCCTCCAGGCACACTAATCATCGCAACACCATCCTCACACTCAGTGCAACTCCGTGTTAGCAACGTCGCTCTCCTTTCTCACCGAATGATGGCTGCTTGAGCGCCAAGGGGGACCCCCTGAGCATCGCGACTCAGAGGCTCTTACCGGACCTCGGGCCGCTCACCTCCCAGCCATGACCACGGCATCGCGACTGGCATACCAGCACGGCTGAAGCCGCCTTGGGATCGGGACCCGTCGACGCAGAGCATCAAGCCTCACGAGGTCTGAAAGGAAGAGACTGCGCTAAAACGGAATGAGCATCCCGCATCGCCTCGCAATAAGGATCATATTGACAAACGAAGCTACAAATATCTTACAAGCCCCCGCGGGATACATTCTTGGCTCCTCGCTGGAACAAAAGACGCGGATCCTAAGGAGTCCTATCTACAGGGACCACCGCGGCAGACGCCATCATCAACAGTGGGCCACCCGGTCCGGAGCCAACCCCATCCAGATCAAGGGCGGCGACGACCTAACGAGCTCGCCCTGCTCCGGGAGCGGCACAGGCTCGAGGGCTCGTAGCTGTCGTCGCTCATCTCCGGAGTCGCGAAGAGCTCGGCGGAGTCGCTGGGTCCTCCGGCGCCTTCGTCGCCTGAGAAGCTGCCAAGGGAGCGGGCGGTTGGCCTCTGTCTCACCACAGCAGGACCCCGACCACCTCTCCCGGGGCAGCACTCCAGCCGACGAACCTCCGCGTCGAAAAGCTTGAAGGACATCACCGAAGCGCCGTCGTACTCCAGGTGGATCGTGAGGGCGCCCCTCATCCTGCAGACCCGGGCGACCTCGTCCCAGCCTCGAGTCATGAAGACCTCGCCCGGGCACCATCTGCAACCTCTGCCCGGTTGCGAGGGTGCCGCAGCCGGCGTCTTGCAGCCAGAGTCCTGTGGGGCTCTTCACGGACGACGGAAGCGAAGAAAGAAGGAAGACGGATCCAAGACTTGGGATGCGTGGCGACGCGAAGCACGAACTCCTGGCAGGAGCCCTCGGCGTGGACTCCAGGGGGGAAGACGCACACCTCCGTGACCCGCCGGCGTTGTCGGCGGCGCCGCTCGTGGCGCCCGGCGTCACCTCCTTCAGGGCCACCAATCTACGCGTACAAGGGAAGAGGAGACCCTGGTGGCGGCCAAGACGCACTGTGGCACGGGCGCCTCCTCGCGGCGCTCCCGCCTCGACACTGAGAGCAAGCCGCTTCTTTGGGGGGAGCGGGTCAGGATCCTCTTGAGGAGCCTTTCCCTTCTCTTCCCTGGAGAACCGGCGGATCGGAGCCATGGCAACCAGATGAGATGAGGAAGAGGAGAAGCAGAAGGATAGACTGGAAGGGCTCACGCCGTTCCGTAATTATAGCCTGCGGAGGCCAACCGTCGGCCTCCCCGATCACCGATCATCATGACCAACCCTGCATGCAAGGACCTGTCGAATCCGGGCGGTTACCGAGGCGTCGTGGGGATGCAGTGCCCATGTCCAATCAACCGCCACGCGGCGCCCAAGGCCGCAGGCTGTTAGGGCCCACGACGCTTCGCACTTGCCCTTTCGCCTCTCTGCGCGGCCAAGTCCGGGCGCGTCGTTGCCCCGGGGGCTACTGTCGGCGTTCTGGGAACGGGGGTCCCCAGACTTGCCTGCCTGCGGCCTGCGGCATGGCTCAAAGGAGGCTCAGGACAGCCCATCTTCATCAACACAAGTTCAAGACCCTCGCGAGGGGCCAAGCCTCGCGGGGCGGACGACCAAGAGCTTCCTCAGGCGTGGCCTCGTCAGGCTGGCTCACGAGGAGGCGGAGAGTTCAAGGCAGGGTACCTCGCGAGGTGCCCATGACGTAAGCCATGACGACCAAGGGCGCCAGTCGGGCACCAGCCCGCGCAGCGTCCTCCTTTCCTCTTTGGTGCAGAGGGAGCAAGCGCAGGCAAGAGCATCAAGCAAAGGCATCCGTTTCGGTACAACAAGACCAAGACCAGCCCCAACGGTTGGAACGCAGTCATCGTGGAGCCCAAGCAAGCGTCATCACCAGAGCCTTTCGCAGGCGAGGACCGACTTTAGTCAGGATAAGAGTACTCGCTGTTCCCCTTCAAAATGGCCAATTGTTGGCGCCCTTCCCGCTCAATATTTGGGAAGAGGCCCAGGGCCTTCGTCTATATAAGTAGAGCTAGCCACCATAGTAGAAGGACGATCGGATAGAGTGGGAAGCACCCGAAGAGAGAGAGAGAGACCCGGTCCTCAAGCTAGAGCAACGGGACACCACTTAGCAGTTCATCGCACCCACTAAGAACAGACCCTCGCGAGGCTGTTCTTCCTATCTTATTCCTCATCAGCCCAAGAGGCAATCCACACACCACACACTGGAGTAGGGTATTACACCATGATGGTGGCCTGAACGAGTATAAATATTGCGTCTCTTGTGCTGTTCTTGTTAGTAGTTTAGGTCCCTGCGATTCGGTGAGGTACGAGACGGTGGAGGGTTGGATCTCCGCGCGCACCCCAGAGTTCGAACCTTAAGGGTCTGCCGGAACCCGAAATCCGACAATCATGACAAGCAAGCAAGCCAACACACGAGCAAACAAGAAGCAAGCGAAAAAGAGGTGAACAGAAAAGAGAGGGCGAATAAAACGACAAGGGTGAAGTGGGGGAGAGGAAAACGAGAGGCAAATGGAAAATAATGTAATGCAGGAGATAAGGGTTTGTGATGGGTACTTGGTATGTTGACTTTATGTAGACTCGCAACGGGCGCGCTGTAAATCCTTCTTGCTACCTCTTGAGCACTGCGTTGGTTTTCCCTTGAAGAGGAAAGGGTGATGCAGCAAAGTAGCGTAAGTATTTCCCTCAGTTTTTGAGAACCAAGGTATCAATCCAGTAGGAGGCCACGCACGAGTCCCTCGCACCTACACAAACAAATGAAATCCTTCCAACCAACGCAATAAAGGGGTTGCCAATCCCTTCACGGTCACTTACGAGAGTGAGATCTGATAGATATGATATGATAATATTTTTGGTATTTTTATGATAAAGATGCAAAGTAAAATAAAAGGCAATGAAAATAACTAAGTGTTGGAAGATTAATATGATGGAAAATAGACCCGGGGGCCATGGATTTCACTAGTGGCTTCTCTCAAGAGCATAAATATTATGGTGGGTGAACAAATTACTGTTGAGCAATTGATAGAATTGAGCATAGTTATGAGAATATCTAGGTATGATCATGTATATAGGCATCACGTCCGAGACAAGTAGACCGACTCGCCTGCGCATCTACTACTATTACTCCACACATCGACCGCTATCCAAAGATGCATCTAGAGTATTAAGTTCATAAGAACAGAGTAACGCTTTAAGTAAGATGACATGATGTAGAGGGATAAACTCATGCAATATGATTTAAACCCCATCTTGTTATCCTTGATGGCAACAATCCAATACGTGCCTTGCTGCCCCTCATCCTTTGGGAAAGGACACCACAAGATTGAACCCAAAGCTAAGCACTTCTCCCATTGCAAGAAAGATCAATCTAGTAGGCCAAACCAAACTGATAATTCGAAGAGACTTGCAAAGATTACCAATCATACATAAAATAATTCAGAGAAGATTGAAATATTGTTCATAGATAAACTTGATCATAAACCCACAATTCATCGGTCTCAACACACACACCGCAAAAGAAGATTACATCGAATAGATCTCCACAAGAGTGGGGGAGAACATTTTATTGAGATCCAAAAAGAGAGAAGAAGCCATCTAGCTAATAACTATGGACCCGAAGGTCTGAGGTAAACTACTCACACATGATCGGAGAGGCTATGGTGTTGATGTATAATCCCTCCATGATCGATGCCCCTCAAAGGAGCTCCGAAAAAGGCCCCAAGATGGGATCTCACGGGTACAGAAGGTTGCGGCGGTGGAATTAGGTTTTTGGCTCCGTATCTGGTAGTTTGGGGGTACGTAGGTATATATATAGGAGGAAGAAGTACGTCGGTGGAGCAACATGGGGCCCACGAGGGTGGAGGGCGCGCCCAGGGGGGGTAGGCGCGCCCCCTACCTCGTGCCCTCCTGTTTGATGTCTTGATGTAGGGTCCAAGTCCTCTGGATCACGTTCATTCCGAAAATTACGTTCCCGAAGGTTTCATTCCGTTTGGACTCCGTTTGATATTCTTTTTCCGCGAAACTCTGAAATAGGCAAAAAACAACAATTCTGGGTTGGGCCTCCGGTAAATAGGTTAGTCCCAAAAATAATATAAAATTTTATAATAAAGCCCAATAATGTCCAAAACAGAATATAATATAGCATGGAACAATCAAATATTATAGATACGTTGGAGACGTATCACCGTGCTCGCTGTCGATGGTTGGTATGAACAAATTGATGAGAGGGTGAGAGCTCGCGCTGTCAGCACTCACTTTGGTCTCAAGGTGCTCGATCAGCTCCTGATCCGTGGGATCGAACTTGACGCCAGCCGGCAGCACCGACCAATCCTTCTTCAACTTGCATGGGTTAATTCTATTTATATGGTACTCAATGTATGATCAATCGACTGTTTTAAGTGAATGATGAAAGATTTCAACAGATAAGTGGTACTCCAAATCTGAAGTCCAAAATACCCGAACACGCCGTCGGGATTCTTGTCACCTCACGCGTAGCATGTTGTCACGTCAATTCAATGTGTGGACATGATGAATAATTTGACTGACGTATACTAGTACTGCTACTATACTACTTACTAGTCGTATTTAGTTTCACATTTTAATATATATATATATATATATATATATATATATATATATATATATATATATATATATACTGCACAACATCTCCATCACCATTATCAGTACATCCTGCGGAGGTGAGTTAGGATGCACTTGATTCCAGAAAGGTATCTTTCCTTCAAACCAGAGGAGTGCTTCAAACTAACAACAGTACATAATATCCAACAAAAGAGGGTCATGCTACAGCAGCAGAATACATGGCTCAGTCTACATATAAGTACGAATCAAGTTGTGCATATTTGTTGTTGGCATGAACCACATCGCCGCATGTCGGGTTTGCAAAGGCCATCCATCGAATGGAAGTTTGATGACTTTCACACACTGAAGATTATCTCGCAACAAGCTGTGTCGACGAATATCTAGATATGGTGATTCATGAAACCCATGGTATGATGTGTAAACACAGTCCCCCCTGGCGAATGGAAATTGCATAGCACGGTAATCATCGCCGGTGATATGATCGATGATTTGTTTGGATGATCGGATAATTGAGCCCGAGGAACATGGAGTGGTTGCCGAGGCTGTAAACCCGCCTCCAGTTGAATACGCCTGGCCCAACGGAGCTAGGATCTTTCTCGAACACGAAGCAGCCATAGCCATCAATGTCATGAACGACCAAGGCATTGTACTGCATGTGGTTTGATGAAATGGTGTGGTCAATTTGGTACGTGCAAATGAGCATCAAATGACCACCGTCAGCTGAACGAGCGATAAACCACCACCCATCGGCTGGTATGATTCCAGGTCCTGGAATCATGAAGGCCAGCGCATTTGCTTCTGCTGCAACAATTCAAATTGGAGACCAAAAGGACAAAAATAAACAATCATGTTCAGAGTATGTGTGGAATTAAGATTATTATAACAGTTACACATACATAAATAGAGAATTGCAATGCCGTGGTCATAATCATACCCCAAGTTAAAAAAATAAGCCAATGGCTTTCATATTTTAGCAATATACCATGGTTCAAACAACATGTAACAATGAGAGGAAAACAAATATGACAGGGCCTACTCATATTCTACCATAGCACTTACTACAGTTATCATATCAACTCTAAGCAATAACATGCGTTGTTATAAAAATCCTGGAAATGAGAGTAACATATAGAAATCATGAAGTTGTACTCATAATATCTATTCTAACAATCATTAGATACCAATTGTTCTCATATCAACTCTAACAATAACATGTGTGGTCATAAAAATCTAGGAAATGAGAGGAACATATAGCAATGATGTGGTTATAGACATACTATATATTCTAAATTTGTAACAATGAACAGGCATTCGTATTCTTAAGGTAAAGATGAGATGAGATAGAACAATTACACGACGATAGATTCCACCAATATAAGCAGCCAATCTGTGCATCGACCGCATAAACGATGCCATCATGCACTATAGCATCAGATAGAAGTGTTGGGTGAAGAGGATCGACGATGAGCCATAACCATGTATGGCGACCGAATTCTAGATAGACTAATCCCATGTTGAACCCGGCAATGAGCTTGTAATCCATGTAGTCTTCCGATAGTGTGGGCACTTCACAGATTACAACCTTCAGCAAACAGAGGTCGAGCCAAAAGCTCGACGGGTCTCATGCGTAGTAGACAGGAGTGTCCGGCGGGCCGTGAGGCTCGATGGCGGCGGTATCCAAAGATGGAAGGGTGATCTCTCATTGGGTGTAGATATCCACGAGATGCCACAGACTACCGGATTGGTGGATGAGGACGATCCAGTTGGCCTTCATGCCCGCCTAGTAATGGCCACGCATGAACGACACATGGACGGGTAGGTGTAGCATGTCGAGGGGCACCACGGCAACCTCCGTAGGATCGTCAAGTCAGTGTTTGGGCCACCTGCGAGGATTGGGCATCAGCAAGCAGGGTGTCTTGAAAAGAGCCGGCCGGTTGGAGACAAGTAGACGGTACAAAGACACCGAGCATGCGGCCAGACGGACGGTGCTGAGTAGGTCCATACGATTACATATCTGCTCCAAGAGAACATCGGGAAGGGAATTCCAATCACGGCTCTGCGTGTCAGTCGTTTCTGTCGGCGTTCTGGGAACAGGGGTCCCCAGACTTGCCTGCCTGCGGCCTGCGGCGTGGCTCAAGTGGGGGCCCAGTGTGGCCCAGCTTCATCAGCTCAAGCTCAAGACCGTCGCGAGGGGCCAAGCCTCGCGGGGCGGACGGCAGGAAGCTTCCTCAGGAGCAGCCTCATCAGGCAGGCTCGCGAGGAGGCGGAGAGATCAAGGCAAGGGCACCACGCGAGGAGCCCGTGGCACAAGCCATGACGATCGAGACCAGGCGGGCGCCGGCCTGTGCAGTGTCCTTGTTTCCCCTTCGGTGCAAAGGGGGCAAGCACAGGCCAAGGCATCAGGCAAAGGTTACCATTCCGGTGCAACGAGGCCAAGACCAGCAGAGCGGCAGGACAGAGGTCACTGAGGATCCCAAGACGGCGTCATCACCGGTGCTTTTGGCAGCCGAACACCACCTTTAGTCAGGATAACTTGTACTAGATGTTCCCCTTCAAAATGGCCAATTGTTGGCGCCCTTCCCGCTCATTATTTGGGAAGAGGACCAGGGCCTCTATAAATAGGACTAGCCACCACAGGAGAGAGATCCAGAGAGATCCGGGCCAAGTAGAACACACCGCACCAGCTCAAGAACACCTCTCGCGAGGCCATTCTTCCCTATCTTGTTCATCATCAGCCCCGAGGCAATCCACCACACCACACCTTTGGAGTAGGGTATTACACCACAATGGTGGCCTGAACCAGTATAAATCTCGTGTCCTTTGTGTGTTCTTCTTTCTGGCCTAGATTCCTTGCGAGCCATCGAAACGCGAGTGGTAGGGGAAAGATCTTCGCGCACAACCCAGAGTTTGAACCTTAAGGGTCTGCCGGAACCCGAAATCCGACATTTGGCGCGCCAGGTAGGGGTGCGCCGGAGATGTCCCTCCCGACGACCCGCTCTCCACCAACACCGTGTTTCGCCCTCATGGCGGACAACGCATCACCCACTCCGACAGCCGATGCCAGCACTGGGGCCAGGGGGCTCCGAGCCTTGGCCTCCACCTTGCAACAGGTGAAGTGGCCGGACAAGTTCAAGCCTGAGATGTCGCCACGCTATAACGGTGCGACGGATCCACTGGCTTTCCTGCTGGCGTATGAGGAGGCCGTCCTCAAGACCGGGGGCGACAACCGGGTGATGGCCAACTGGTTTCCCATGGCCCTCGCCAGCGTTCCGCGCATGTGGCTGCTCCACCTACCGATGGCTTCTGTGACCTCCTGGGGGGTGTTACGCGACCTCTTCCTCGCCCATTATGCCGCACCAGTGCCCCCGGTCGTCGCAGCTCTCCTGGGTGGCTCACAGGCACCACCCTCGAGCCGCCACGTTAAGCCGTTCAACCACCAGATCGGCACCACCTGCAAGCGCTGAGAAGCCCCCCCCGGGCTGGGTGGCGCCCGAGGCCGATCTAACCTTCGACTCGGATGATCACCCCTTCAACCCCATCGGTTCGGGCGCGCTCCCGATGCTGTGCACCCCCACCATCTGCCAAGTGGCCTTCACCAGGACCCTCATTGACGGTGGTGCCGGCCTCAACGTGCTCTCGATGGAGGCCTTCAGGCTCCTCCACGTGCCACTAGAGCGGCTTCAGCCCAGCAGGCCTTTCTCGGGCGTCAGAGTCGGTTCCACCGCCTCCTTGGGACAGATCCGCCTCCCAGTGACCTTCGACACCTACGACAACTTCCGCACAGAGCTGATCGACTTCGACATCGCCCCCATCGGCCTCCCCTTCAATGCCATCCTCGGCTATCCGGCCTTGGCCCGGTTCATGGCAGCAACTCACCAGGCGTACAACCTCATGAAGATGCCCGGGAGCAGCGACGTCCTTACCGTGTCAGGAGACACAAGGGATGCACTTCAGGTGCTCAAGCTTGCTTTCAGGGCGGCTGCGGTGGCGTAGCCCGCCAGCACCGACGCCCTTGAGCCCAAGGGGGCTGCGCCAGCTAAGAAGAAGCAGCTATTCACCAAAGACAAGGCGGAAACCAAGCAGGTACTGGTAGATGAGGACGGATCCACTGACGCCACCTTCACCATAGGTGCCAACCTCGAGCCCGAGCAGGAGGAGGCCTTGGTGAGTGTAACACCCCAAAAATTTAACCATGATTTATTAATTAAAATTTTGCCATGGTAAATTAAATTTTTTATTTTTCTAGACTTTATTTTGATTCAGAACCACTCTTTTCTCCTGAATTGTGGATTTTTTTACCCCAAGTGAAAACTTTCCAAAAATATTGTTGGACTTGTATACCCTCACAAGAAACATTTCTTTTATCAGTGGAATTATATATACAATTTTTTTCCCTGAGCTTTATTTCTTTAAAAATGATTTTTCATAAGTTTTAGGGTCCCTTTTGCACTACAACCCTTTCAAATACTTCTTTAAAAGCCCCACCAAAATTTGGGGATGTCATGTGATGATCCCACATCACTTTTATGCAAAGATTTCTTTTAGTCATTTGGAAATTTTGAGCCCTACCCCAAGTTTTCAAATCTAGTCCAGTTTTTAAATTGCACTACAACCTATTTAAATATTTCTTTAAAGTTTCCACCAAAATTTGGGAATGTTGGTAGAAGTGTATAATTCAACTTTATGCAAAAACCCACTAGTGTTCTTTGGAAAATTTGAGAAAATCATCCTCATGTTCATTCTGGTCCAGCTTGGTGTTTTGTATTGCAACCCTATTTTGTTTTGCTCGAGTGCCCATGATCTTTCTCCTGCTTATATACCACCCTACCAAACCCTTAAGTCCAGGAGATTGGACCCATTGGAGTATTTTTGGTCCTTGCAATAATGCCTTTCATTTTCTGTCCAAAATTGAAAATTTGCAAAACTTGCACTAACAAGTTTCTGTTCTTGCCAAACTAACCTTGCCACCATCACCTACATCTAAAGAGGCTCTGATCTAGAGAGTTTGGCCACCAGAAGAGATGCCTAGATGCCCATGACATTCTATCGAGCACTTTGTGTGCATAGCCAGATTTGACATGATTTTTAGTTTGCATGGTGAACTTGATCCTCTGACCCAACAAACTTGTCCACTAAGCTCCTAGCTACCCCTAACCCAGACCTGTTAACTACCAGCTTCGCTCAAGCCCTCTAGCACATGATGGCATTACGTCGAGCACCTGGCGTGCGTGCTCTGGGCGCGGCCAGAGCGCGTGTTTTGCACGTGTGTGCGCCCGAGTCGCCGCGTTTGGCCCATAGCCTTTGCTCGTGCGCAGGGCCATGCCCTGCCCTCGCTTCGCCGCTGTAACCCTCCAAGCCACCACAATAAGCCCTCTGACCGCCATCGAGCACCCTTGGCGGCACGCCGGCGTCCACAAAGAGCTCCTGCCATGGACGGCGCCATGAGCTCCTGACCCACGCGCTTCGCCTCGAGCAGCCCGAGCTCATCCATTCGCCCTGCCAAACCCCGCCAGCCATCGCCACACACCACTACTAGGGAAAACCTTATACACAGAACTTTAGCAAAGCCGAGGGTCAAAAAAAGCACGCTGGTGCTAACTAGCAAGAGCGCGCCTAGCCAAACCGCTACCGCAGATAAAGTTCTAGCGATAGCGCTGCTGCCCTAAACATGTTACTACTAAAATTCCCACGGCTTAGCCGATAGGCTTCACATAGTAGTAGCGACCTATAACGAACAGCGCTACCGCTACATTCTTTGTAGCGGTAGCGTTTTATATTAAACTTCGCTGCTTTGCTAAAGGATATAAAATTAAATGTAAAGCAAATAGAAAGGTAATTGAAAATGAAAGAAATAGAATAATGTGAAAGGAAAAAATAAAATGTGAAGAAAACTAAATGAAAAAGGGAAAAAAGAGAAAGGAGTAGCAGTAGCGTGTATTCCAGAAAGCGCTGTAGCTAACTTAGCAGTAGCGCTCTTCCTGGAACGCGCTACTTCTACCTCTGACTTAACAACGGGGTTCGTCCTTCCCCACGGCCACTTCTCCAAATCCAACTGTCCACACTCCTCGCCGCCGCCGTCGCCCGTTGGTTGCCGCGCGCTCTCCGCACACTCTCTATGCCGCCCCTACCCCAGATTCAACGCCGCCCCCGCCCCCGACCTCAACGCCGCCCCGGACGCCGCCCCCGCCCCCGACCTCAACGCCGCCCAGACGCCGCCCCGACCTCAACGCCGCCCGACGCCGCCCGACCCGACCTCGACGCCACCATCCGCCCGTGCTCGAGCCCCGACCCGACCTCGGCGCCTGCCCCTCCCTCGTCGCAGGCACCCGAGGTGAGCACGCCTGCTCCTCCCTCTCCCCTACCTCTGCCTAGGTTTTTTTTATTTTAGTTGCATCAAATTAGTTAGGGTTCAGGTAAGAGTGGAAACAAATGGGATGCGGATGCGGCAAATGAGTTAGGGTTCATGTAAGGGTGGAAACGAATCAAATTTCTAAGATGAATCATAAAACGAGTAAAATTTGACCACTTATTTCACTTTATAGTTGGATGAATATCCGCTACCACTTTCCACCCCTATAGGTTCATCAAATTAGATGGTAATTAGGGCAGTAGTTCCTAGGTACTAATTAGTTAGTAAGAACTAGGTACTAATTAGGTATTAGAATAATTTTATTTATAGTAAGTTTATTTTTAGTAAGAACTAGTCGAATTAATAGAAATAGTTAGTAAGAACTCGTTGTTATTTTTTAGTTAAAGCAATTTTTCTCGCATCGACGTAGACGATGCCTATCCCGCATTCTCGTCGTCGAGTCGGCGGAGGACGGCACCTGCTTGACCAGATGGGCCATGTCCGGGACTGGGCTCTGCCTGGGTGGTACTGGGAGGCGCTACCTACCGAGGGGCACAGGTTGGTGAGGAGCCAGCCTGTCGTTGACCCGAACCTTCTTTGGTGGCGGTCGCGTGGGCGGTGGACGGTCGAGGCTCGAGGACTCCAGCGGAGGTGGTGCGTCACTGCGTGATAAAGGAGGAGGACGCGCCGTCCGTTGCTACTTGTTTGCGTTGGAGCACACGTTCTCCAATACCGGCAGGTTCTCGAGGATCTCACCGGAGCTATGATCCCGTGATGGTTCCTTCTGCGTGGTGTCCACCGCTTGCGCCCGATACCCGTCGTGTGCTAGGGTTTTAGTTGTATTAGTGATGTTATATGTATGACACTATTCATGATGTATTAGTGATAATATTCGACGATGTACAAACGCATGAGATGATTTACATTTGCTTATTGAATGCATGCTAATTTGAGTCCTATAAGATATTTTGAAATGTATATCTTGTGTTGCTCAATATCCAAGTGGCCGGTCATGTTTGCGAGTTACACCTCCGAGTGGCCTATGTTTTGCCGGGAGTGTTGATTCATTTCCGTTCCGCAAATTTCAGGCGCCGATATGTCCTATTTTAGCAAAGGTCATGCCGGATTTTTCCGTGAATTTTGGCATGACTTGTGCGATTCTATGTAGGAAATATCGAGCGCCCCGGATTTGTGTGTTGAGTATCCTGGTAGTTGTCTTCGATCGATTTTCAATTAATGTTTTAAGTATGAACATAGGAAATGTCTGACGACGAAAAGGATTTCAGTATTTGCAAATACCGTGAAGACGAGCGCGGCCTGTGCGACGAAATCTTCCTAGATGATGATAGGCGCTTGACATCAAGTCGACGAGAACTTCAAGTGGATGATGAAGTCATAACGACAAGTCTTTTTGTAATTAAGCATGACATCCGCTCCATTTGCTTCAACTTTTTTTACTATTCTACTAAGCGTATCCCCTGCCATGCAAGAGTTTTTGTATTGGATAAGATAGGTTTCACCATACTACGGAGGTAAAGAAAGTTTATTTGAAGATCGAGCATGGTTATATTTTCCATGCAAAATTATACAATTAGAGCGACTACACCTATTTTGGATGCAAAACACGGCGAGCACTATGCAAGACTTATGCATTTGAGCCTGATATGGTTATCACCTTTGATATTCGTCCGGAAGATGATATTGAAGGTAATACCGACATCTTGGTCGATGTGCAGACGCCTCCAGTTATACCATTATGTAAGTTTCTCAACCATATTTATGTCTTTGATATTGTTTATTCAAAAATAGTTGACAACTAATTTGTATTGTCAGCTTATTTCGGTGCAAGCAAACATGTCCAAATATTGGTAGATGGGACCGACCATCGTCTCCGAGGCTGAACAAAACTATGAGGAGCTAAGTCATTATGTTTCAGGGCTTGAGGATCTTGATCTGTCAAGACAAATTTTCTTCTGGATTTAGAAATGTTAGTAATCGAAAACGTATGCGACCAATAGTGTTCGTAATGAACTACGGTCACATCTATTTAGGAAGGATGGTAAGATTTTTATTATTTGTCCTCGATTGCATCTTTTCCATACATTATTTTTGAAGCTAAACTTCATTGCTAAGTATGTTACCATACGATGTTCTTCAACAGAGGACTCCGATGAATGTTGTGCCTTATGGGATCGAGACTAAAGGTACCATGAATATTATCACCACGCCAAGATATCCTCTGATTACTTTAGTGCATTCAAGATTAGCGACGGATGCTTAATAGTGCAAGACTGGACCAAATATGTGATGGGGGAGCGCAGGGAAGTACTAGGGAGCAAACAGAGGCGCTACCCACGATTAGGAGACAGGTTCATCTGCATGCTCCAACTTGATCAAGGAGGAGAGCTACACATTTTTTATGTTGTTTTACCTAAGAGAGAGCAGCAGGAGTGATTAGCTAGTTAGAAATGAGTTTCAGGATGATGATGTGCTACACTATTACTATGATGATAAAATAGCTAGTGTTGGTGGTAATGACTATGATGATTATTATTAGCTAGTGTTAGTGGTGATTAAATAAATCTTTGTTGGTGGTAATGACCATGATGATGATTAAATATCTTGTCTTTGGCGGATTAGATTCAAGTGGAGGCAACATGTGGTGCACATCGAAATAGTCCAAACTAGATCAAGTTTGGATTAGTAGTATACTTTTGACATGCACCACATATTGCCTCCACTTGAACCTAATCCACCTTTATTTGACATCATTATGGACATAATGATGTAAACCTCATAACTGGTATTGTATCAATATTTATGCGATGGCGAATAAATAAACTAAAAATGAAAAAATAAAAAAGAATACTAGTAGCGATGGAGAGAAAACACGCTGCTAGTAGTTACATGTGAGAGCATTTGGAGTGAACAAACGCCTGCAGCTATTCGTCTAAGCGATGGCGGCGTGCGAACGTGTTATTCGCTAGCGATATGGCGCCTTATTAGTAGCACGCCTACCCGCGCTACTAGTGAGCACAAAACCAGCGCTACTGCTAGGGTTTTCCCTAGTAGGCACCCCCTGGCTACAGAACGGCGGTTCGCCGGCGTTCTTATCCACGGCCGCGGGAACCGACCTCGGCAGCCTATAAAAGGAGCCCCCGAGCTCGTCCAGACCCTCAGGTGACCTCAAGCAATTCCTCTAGAGGCCCCACAGCCAGCAATCGATGGAGGGAGGCTTTCTTCCTCGTCTCCGATCAGTTCGGCGCCTCCATGCTCTGGTGCCATTCGTCGCGAGCAGCGCCTCCCCGGTCCATCCAGTGCCACCGTCCGACTCCCGTCGATCTTGCGGAGCCGCCCAACCCCTCAGCTTCGATGGAGAGCCACCGTAGCTCGAAACCCCAATCCTCCCGAAGCCACCGTCCGCCGCGGAGCTCGCCGCCGGTGACCCCCTTCGTCCCCGCGACCCTCTCGACCACTGGGAGGACCGCACTGGGCAGGCGGATCCATCCCTGCCCTCGAAACCCCGCGGGGAGCCGCCGTTCGTCGACGGTGATCGCCGGAGCTGCGCCTCTGCTCGGACAAAGGAGGAAGGAGGCGCGGGTAACTGGTAAAACCTAACCAGTGGGCCCAAGGGACCCACTATCAGTGACCCAGCGACGACCCGCGCTGGTTTAAGTGGAAGCGTATTCCACCGAATACGTCTTCGCTAAGTGGAAAACGTAAGTGCTGCCGTACCGTTTTGTTTTTCTAATTTTTTTAAAATAGAATTTTGACTAAACTTTGACTGGCTATAACTTTTTAAATATAAGTCCAACTTACTTGATTCTTTTTCTATTGTTTCTCAATTTTTTTCTAGTTTATTTTCATATTTATTTGAAAATTTTCTAAGTAACCTTTTTGTACTGTTTCGAAACTATGTGTTGATTCGAATTTTTTTAAAATAGGATTTTGAAGAATGAAGCAACTTTCAAAAAGTGCACCCCCACTTGCTACTCTTGAAGGCAAGCATTCTGAACCCCGGCATAATATTGATTGTAAGTCATTTGATGCAAGTAAGACACCACCTTGACGCGAAGTATTCGGTATTTTATGTGGTGTCACGATCGCATTCATGAGAGCATAATGGTGATTCCTTGCTGTTGGGATTTTGACATGCTTCTGATAGTGATCATCCTCGTATGCCTTTCATGCCCACCGGAAGGAATACGGGAAAGCCTCTGTCCTGGGAGGACACAAGCCTGTCTCTAGTTCTCCGTCGAGACGGTTGTGTCCGGTAAGGCATGATGAGGTATGATGAGTGGTTATTCTGTATGATCGGTGTGAAACATATTTCTTATGCTAATCATGCAGGAAATGCTTTAACCTCCTGAGTCGACCATAGATCGAGTCTTGTTCCAGTAACCCCCGTACTTGTTTCGTACTACCACTTGTCCCTGCCATAGGTAGGGTACGGTTTAGTAACTTGTCAACCCCTCCCTAGCCCACACCGTACAGAGAGGCCATGGCGGAAGATACCGGCTGCATCCGGTAGGCATGCCACCTGGTCCGGGGGCATGGGTGTTTTCGGTTGGAGCCGAGGGGGTAGCTCCCCTAGTTTGCGTCCGTTATAAATTTTGTGATCCCATGCTAATCTAGGTTGTAGCCTCCCCACTTAGAGTTTCGCTTAACTGGTGTCGTGGGTGATTCCAGACATCGGTAAGTTAGGCTGGTTTGTGCGATAAGGTGTGTTTTCAATTAAAAGACCATAGACGGAATTAGTCCCGATGGACTAAAGGAATCCGTTACTCGTGGGTAAAGAGTACACCCTCTGCAGAGATTAAAAATCTATTCGAATAGCCGTGTCCATGGTTAAGGACTATAGTCTGGGATGGGTCAAGTGTCGATCTTCGGAGGAAAAACTACTAAACGAGAACATTGATCATGACTTGTGACTCATGATGACTGTGATTATTATTATTATGGACTAACCATTTACATTATCTGAATTATTGAGTATCCCTGGGACGGTTCTACCTCCTGGATATTCGCGGCGATTATTCTCATATAAGCCCTTTATGTGGTGTCGCTCAGACGCCCAACTGTGGCATTCTTGTTATTTAAATTATTTATAAGCCCTTTATGTGGTGTCGCTCAGACGCCCGACTGTGGCATGCTTGTTATTTATTTTATTTATAAGCCCTTTATGTGGTGTCTCTCAGACGCCCGACTGTGGCATGCTTGTTATTTCCTTTATTTATAAGCCCTTTATGTGGTGCCGCTCAGACGCCCAACTGAGGCATACTCTATGTTATTATCCTTTCGAGGCGTCGCTTCAGACACCCGATCGGTGCATTTTATTTCTATTCTCAGGTTGTTTATTCATGTTCTTTATGAATAACCTGCTTGCGTGCATCGTCAATTTTATTTCGTAACTGACGTAGTAATCATGGCATATTTCAGAGCATAATTATCATCTGTTATATTATACCTGTGTTCATAATGTTTGCGAGTACATTCAAAGTACTCACTGGCTTGTCCCTGGCTATTGTCTTGGCCAGATTTCTTGCATGGAGAGGAGCGTTGCGATGACAGCCCCGGAACCCACGCAATGAAGATAGCAGCCTCGTGAAGATAGGAGTTATCCAGGTCAGCTGTTCCTGTGGGAAATGGAGTCCCATAGACACTGGCGAACCACAAACCGCTTCCGCCAGCAGCCACTAAAAACCATTTGTTGTACTCATAGGCCAGAATGGTCTTGTACTACATATCTTGTATTTTGCTTGGAGTTTCTATATCAAGTTGGTGCGTCATCAGCTAACAGTAATCCTGGGGCTGGTGAGCACAAGGGCCATTTTCTGGGAAATTAATATCCCGAAAATCCGGTCCTGACAGTGAGGTTCCTACACGCGAACAAGAAGGTGTTCGCATGGGAACCTGATCAGTTAGCAGGGGTCCCGAGGGGTGTGATTGAGCATCACCTCAACGTGTGCCCCAACGTGCGCCCCGTGAAGCAGAAGGCGAGGCGATAGTCCACTGAGAAACAAGCTTTCATCGTTCAAGAGACCCGAAATCTAGAGGCAGCAGGGGTTATCCGCGAGGTCCGCTACCCAGATTGGCTGGCTAATCCGGTCGTCGTGCCGAAAAGGGAGGAAAGGAACGCATGTGTGTCGACTTCACCAACCTCAACAAAGCTTGCCTGCAGGATCCATTTCCGCTCCCCTGCATTGACCAGATAGTCGACTCCACCGCAGAGTGTGGCCTATTGTGCTTCCTATATGCCTTCTCGGGCTACCACCAGATCAAGATGGCGGTAGAAGACATGGAAAAAACGGCTTTCCTGACCCCGTGTGGAGTGTACTGCTATACATCATGCCATTTGGGTTGCGCAACGTAGGCGCGACCTTTCAGCAGCTGATGCACATCACCTTGGGCCGGCAGCTCGGGAGGAACGCTGAAGCTTACGTCGACGACATTGTGGTGAAGTCTTGGGAGGCAAAAAACCTGATACAGGACCTGGAAGAAATCTTCGCGAGCCTCAATGAAGTGGACCTGCGGCTCAACCCGGAGAAGTGCGTGTTTGGAGTCCCCTCGGGCAAGCTCCTGGGTTTCCTCGTGTCCACAGGGGCATCGAGGCCAACCCGGAGAAGGTCAAAGCAGTCAAAGACATGAGCCCGCCGAGGACCCTCAGAGAGATGCAGAAGCTCACCGGGCGTGTAGCTGCGCTAGGGCGTTTCATCTCCAAGCTGGGGGAACGAGCACTACCCTTCTTCAAGCTGATGAAGAAGAAGGGCTCCTTCGAATGGACTGAAGAGGCCGACAAGGCATTCTGAGATCTCAAGAGTTACCTTACCAGCCCTCCAGTGATGGTAGCTCCGCGTCCTCGGGAGCCCCTGGTGCTCTACCTTGCGGCCACCCCATACTCCGCCAGCGCAGCCCGGGTGGCGGTCAGGGAGGAGCGCCGGACCAAGGCCACAGTGACCGTCCAGGCTGAAGCAAAGCGAAGCCAAGAGGGCCTCGCGAAGACCGCGACCACAGCCGAAAGGAACAGCCGCAGCAGGAGAGCACACCTGGAGCAGGAGAGGCCTCTCCGAGCGACCAAGCGCTGGGGGCTCCGTCATCTCAGGAGACGCCTCAACCTATGGAGGACGCAAGCTGCGCCAGCACCCTCAACCTCATCGAGCACCCCGTGTACTTCGTCAGCACGGTGCTACAGGACGCAAGGGCGCGGTACCCCATGCCTCAAAAATTCCTCCTCACGCTATTAGTGGCCTCACGCAAGCTGCGGCACTACTTCCAAGGCCATCCCATCAAGGTCATCTCAGCATACCCCTGGGAAAGAGTACTGAGGAGCCCCAACTCAGCTCGAAGAGTCGCTGAATGGAACATCGAACTGCAAGCTTTTCAGCTAGAATTCAGCAACACCAGAGTCATCAAGGGAGCCACACTTGCAGATTTCGTGGCAGAATGGGCAGAAGCACCGGGCCTCGAGGCAGGCGAGGATCGATCACTTTCCCCGGGAAGCGAGGCACCGGACTGCTGGGTCATGTACTTCGACGGGGCATTCTCCCGACATGGCGCTGGGGCTGGCGCAGTGCTCGTGTCCCCTACTCAGGACAAACTCTACTACGCCGTACAACTTTGTTTCCAGCACGGAGAAATTTTCTCCAACAACATAGCAGAGTATGAAGGCCTGATAGCAGGCTTGAAAGCCGCAGTCGCCTTAGGGGTAAAGCGCCTAATCATCAAGGGCGATTCGCAGCTCCTCGTCAACTTCTCCAACAAAATATCTGAACGAAATGCGAGCACATGGAAGCCTACCTCGCTGAGGTTCGCAAGATGGAGAAACAGTTCTGGGGGCTGGAGTTGCAGCATGTGCGTCGCGGCACCAATCAAGAGGCTGATGACATTGAGAAGAGGGCATCCAGGCAGCTACCTCAGGAGCCTGGCATCTTCGAGGAGTGGCTCTTCAAACACTCGGCGGCACCATCACTATCGAACACGGCGCAACCAAGGGAGGAGCTCCCTCAGCCGCCTGCCTCGGGAGCTCCGGTCTGCCGCACGACCTCAGGGGCACGCCTGCTCCTGGCGTGGGAGCCTCAGGAAGGATGTTGGATCACAGAGCTCAAGAACTACTTGATGCAAGGGACCCTGCTGCAGAACGAGGAGGAGGTGGAGCGTGTAGCGCGGCAGGCCACGGCCTACCGCATCAAGCATGGAGAGCTCTACCGGAAGCGACCAAATGACGTGTCCCTATGTTGCGTCTCCAGAGAGAAAGGGAAGGAGCTGTTGGCAGACGTACACGATGGAGACTGTGGGCACCACTCATCATCACGAACCCTCATCGGCAAGGCGTTCCACAGCGGATTCTAATGGCCCACAACACTCAGCGACGCCGTTGAGCTGGTGAAGAGGCCTGCCAATTCCACGCTAGGCAGATCCATCAGCCGGCGGGGGGTCTACAGACTATACCCCTCTCATGGACGTTCATAGTTTGGGGGCTGGACATTCTGGGCCCGTTTCCTCGGGCTCCAGGGGGCTATCACTACCTCTACGTCGCCGTGGACAAGTTCACCAAGTGGGCTGAGGTGGAAGCTATCCGCACCATCCCAGCAGGCTCCGCAGTCAAGTTCATCAAGGGCCTCATGAGCCAATTTGGGGTGCCTAACCGCATCATCACCGACAACAGTTCGCAATTCACCAGTAATCTCTTCAAAACGTATTGTGCTAACCTTGGAATGTAGATATGCTACGCTTCGGTAGCACACCCCCGGAGCAACGGCCAGGCCGAGCGATCCAACGCGGAGGTCCTAAGGGGCCTCAAAACCAGGACCTTCAAGAAGAAGCTGGAGGCTTGCGGCAGGGGCTGGTACGACGAGCTCCAGTCCGTGCTGTGGTCTATCCGCACGACCGCGGCCAAGCCGACTGGCGAGACCCCGTTCTTCCTCGTCTACGGAGCAGAGGCCATCCTCCCTCACGAGGTCAGGCGTCGCTCCGCACGGGTCCCGACGTTCGACGAGACGCGGCAGGACGCCATGCGGGGGACGGATCTCGTGGCGGGGGAGGAACGCTGTCGAGAAGCCGCGCTGCGAGCGGCAAGGTATCAACAGGCGCTGCGACGATACCACTGCCGCAACATCCGCCCTAGAACTCTTGAGGTAGGGGACCTCGTGCTCAGACGGGTTCTCTCCAGGGAGGGGTTGCACAAGCTCTCTCCCATGTGGGAGGGCCCATTCAAGGTTGTTCATGTTTCCAGGCCTGGCTCCGCGCGCTTGGAGACCCAGGAGGGGGTACCCATCCAGAACGCATGGAACATTCAACATCTCTGTCGGGGAGGCTGATCGTACCCACGAACACCTATGGGGCCGGCGGACCAGGCCCCTTTATGGTTCGGAGGGGGGAGGAGATCGCGCGAAGAGCGGATCGAGGCAAGGCACACGAGCAGTTTACCCATGCTGGAACTTGTCGGGAGCGTCTGCTTCAACGAAACAAACCATGGGGCTTGTCGGAGCAGACTGCCCCTCAACACTGTTGGTGTTGATCTTGGGGACCTTTGCAACGACGGCTTCGGGAAGCTCTGTCAGAAAGTAGTCACCAGAGATCAACTTCCTCTTCTTGCTTTGTCCAGTTGATGGTGTTACGGTTGGCTGAGTTAGCTTGAGCACGAAAATCCCTGGTTCCACAGGCAACTTAAGTGCAGCGCACTTTGACAGGCCGTCAGCAATATCATTCTGAGCTCTTGGAACATGTTCCATTTGCAGGCCGTCAAAGTGTTCTTCTAGCTTCCTCACTTCATCAACGTAGGCTTCCATCAACGGACTCTGGTAATCTTTGTTCACTTGGCGGACGACAAGCTGCGAGTCACCCCGGACTATAAGCTTTTTGATCCCAAGGTCCACTGCGATCCACGAGACCGGCAAGCAAACCTTCATACTCTGCAGTATTGTTTGTTTCTTGCTCCTTGGGAAAGTGCATCTGGACTACGTACTTGAGGTGCTCTCCGGTGGGTGCGATAAGCAGCATGCCGGCACCGGCGCCTTGCAGCGAGAAGGCACCATCAAAGTACATCAGCCATTCTTTGCTTGCTTCCTTGACGGGAATGCTCGTCTCCGGGATCTCTTCATCTGGTGTTGGCGTCCATTCTGCTATGAATTCTGCCAACGCTCTGCTTTGGATAGTTGATGTGCTTTCAAACTTGAGACCAAAGCTTGACAGTTCCAATGCCCATTCGACGATTCTGCCTGTTGCTTATGGATTCTGCAGTATCCTCTTCAGTGGAAAGCGAGTGACAACTGTGATCTCATGTGCTTGGAAGTAATGGCGCAGCTTTCTCGAGGCCATGAGAAGGCCGAAAAGCAATTTACGCACACCAGAGTACCTTGACCTAGCCCCTGCAGGAGGGAACCGACAAAGTGGTAGGCGCTGCACCATCCTTTTCGCATCTGGTCATGCGTCTGCTGGATTCGTCCTTGTCGGGACCAGAGCTTGTCGTGAAGCCCCCGCTTGTCGCTGGATGTGCTTGCCTTGGTTGCTGGCTCGTCATCCGCCTCCCTCTCCGCTAATAACCAAGAACTAACCACTTGTTTGGTTGCTGATTTTTATCGATGCAACTTCTCTTGTGGCTTAGGTGCGACAAGTGTTGGAGTGGAGGACAGGTATCTCTTCAAGTTACGCAGCGCAGCCTCCGCTTCGAGTCCATTTCATTGGACCTGCCTTTTTCAAAATCTTGAAAAATGGCGGTGGCGCTCAGCAGACCTAGAAATAAACCTGCCGAGAGCAGCTACACAACCAGCAAGTCTTCGTACATCCTTGACGCGCTTTGGTGCTTCAATCTGCTCAATGGCCTTTGATCTTGTCGGGATTAGCTTCAATCCCTCGTTGAGACACGAAGAACCCGGGAAGCTTGCGGAAGGGACTCCAAACACGCACTTCTCGGGGTTGAGCTTGAGGTTGATCTTGCACAGATTTGCAAAGGTCTCGTCCAAATCTTGAACGAGTTGCTTTGTCCTTGCTTTTGACCACTATGTCATCCATGTAGGCTTCTACATTTACTGTGCATTTGCGGCTCAAAAGCCGTCATGGACTACCCTTGCAAATGTTGAACCAGCATTCTTCAAACCGAAAGGCATCCGTATGAAACAGTATGTGCCACATGGTGTGATGAATGCGGTCTTCTCCTCATCTTCTTCAGCCATGAAGATCTGATGGTATCTGAGTATGCATCAAGAAACGAAAGCAAATCACATCCAGCCGTGGAGTCAACAATCTGGTCAATGCGCGGCAAGGGAAATGGATCTTTGGGACAAGCTTTATTAACATCCGTGAAGTCAATACAAAGTCTCCATTTTCCAATTGCTTTGGCGCACGACTACTGGATTGGCCAACCACGTAGGGATGGAGCACTCCTCGACAAGGCCCGCTGCTTCAGCTTTCTTGATCTCTTCGCTATGAATTCTTGGCGCTCCAACGCTTGCTTCCTCGACTATTTGCTTGACGGGCCGGCGCAAGATGAGGACAAACGGCCAGGCGGTGCTCAATCACTTTCCTGGGAACACCGGGATGTCGACGGTTGCCATGCAAACACGCCGACATTCGCCGCCAGAAAGCAACGAGCGCCTCCCTATTTAGGGTCGAGAGAGGCACCGATGGTAAAGGTACCACCAAAGTGCCGCCCTCCTTGGCGGGCAATTTCTTGGTCTTTAGGCGGAGCTACCATCTTCTTGCACTTGCCGGTGGAGCTCAATGGTGCGTCATTGATGGTAGCGCAGCACTCCGAAGAGGTGCGCTTGCCGGAGTGAGCATCAGAGCCCTTGCCGGTCGTGGACTTCGTCTTCTTCCCCCCAGGAGCTTCAGTGGCAAGTGTTTGGCAATCTGTCGCTGCCGCTGCATCCCGGTAGATCTTGTCGGCACGCATAAGGGCATCCTTCTTGTCGCCATGGACGGAGATGACGCTTATCGGCCTGGCATCTTGAGTAAGTTGTAGGCGTAGTGAGAGGCTGCCATGAACTTGGCGAGTCTTTGGACGGCCGTGTATCCCATTGTAAGGCAACGGAAATCGGCAACGCCGAATGTCACCCTCTCGATCCTAAAGTTCAGCTCGCTGCCAAATGTTACCGGCAACGTAATCTTCACCTTCGGCTTGCTCCTTCCCGGATTGATTCCTTGGAAAGTGCCGGTCTCTTCGAGCTCGTTGTCAGGGATTTGAAGCTTCTGGAGCACCGCGGAGGAGACCAGATTCAAGCCGGCCCCACCATCAACTAGCATTTTGGTGACCTTGAGGTTGCGGATGGTTGGTGAGACCAACATCGGCAAGCACCCGACCGCAGTTATGCGATCGTGGTGGTCCTCAATATCAAAAATGATAGGCGTTCTTGACCACTTCAGAGGCTTGCGTGACTCTACGGATTGTTCTGCTGCATTGAACTCCGCATCCACTGCTTGAGTTGGCGGTGGGAGGTATGCGAGAAGCACCTCCGTCAACGCAGAGGACCTCTGTGGCTTTCTGAAACTCCTGCTCGTCAGCGTCATCGTCTTCCATATCTTCGTCATCGTCATCATCTTCATCCTTGTCGCGGCCGCGGGGAGGTCTGTCTCCTTGCCGCTGCTTGGCCTTGCCGCGTCCTCCTCCCCGTCCGGGACGTTTCTTGCTTGCTCCCCCAGCACCTTCCTGGGCCTTCTCCTTGTCGCGCCGCTACCAGACTCAGCTCTCGCTGTTCGGACAAGCTGCTCGACCTTCTTGCAGCTCTGGAGGTCGTGGCCCTTGGTGCGGTGGATCTTGCAGTACCGCTTGCCGGAGCCGTCCTGCTTGTCGGCGGCCGCCACCGACTGGTGGTTGGCGTCAGCGGCAACCTCCTTGCCGGAGCCACCAGCCTTGGCGTTCTTGTCGCCACCTCCGTTGCCGGACTGCTCAACAGCTAGCACTTCTCTACTTTTCTTCTTCCTGTTGCCTCGCCGCCGGCCTTTCTTTGCCGGGGCGGTCTCCTCACTGTCAGATCCTGCTTCCGCATTCTCTCCTGGGAGTCTCCTCCCTTCCTCAGCGCGTGCACACTTGTCGGCCAAGGCGTACAGCTCACTGACGTCCTTGACTTTGCACAATGCCATCTCCTCCCTCATCCGGCGGTTCCGCACATTCTGATGAAACGCGCTGAACACCGTGGCAGGGTGGACATCTGGGATGTTGTAGTGCACACGGCTGAATCTCTGAATGAACTTACGCAGGGACTCTTCTTCCTTCTGGGCGAGCAGATGAAGGTCACTCTCTTGGCCATGAGGTTTGTGGCCACCTGTGAAGGCGCCAACAAACTAATGGCACAGATCTGCCCAAGAAGATATGGAGCTGTCCGGCAAGTGCATGAGCCAAGATCTGACGTTGGGCTTGAGCACGGCGGGAAGTAGTTGGCGAGGATCTTGGCGTCCCCGCCCCCGCAGCCTGCACCGCGATGGTGTAGATGTTGAGGAACTCCGACGGATGCGCCCCGCCATCATACTTCTCCGCACGTCTGGTTTGAAGTTTTTACGCTGGGCCACCGGACTTGCCGCAGCTCACGAGTGAAAGCAGGGCAACCTACCGCTGACGGTAAAGTCGCTGGCTCCTCCGGCGCGCGCATGTCAACAGAAGGCCTAGCACGCTTGTCGGACTGACGTCGCACTTCTCTTCGGTGCTCGATGCGAGTTCGAGCGTCCTCTTGTTGTCGCTCGTGAACAACTTGGCGCTGATCGCGGCGAGCTCGTGGATCCGACGACGCGGTGGAGTCGCTGTCGAGGTGGATCCGGTGAGTCGGAGATCTTGGACTTCGTGGCGGAGAGTGCACGGTGGTTGCACCTCCGACAGTCTCGTCGCCACCGGCTCGTGCCTTGTCGTCTTGCCGCGGCAGTGATGGCGTTGGTTGCCGCGGAGCGTCGCCGTTGGCAAAGCCGATGAGGCTCTGGATAGTGGCCCTCCACTCGTCGACCTTGTCAGCCGTTGGAGGGTAGTCAAGGAGCAGCTGAGCTCTCGCCAGAGCTTCTGCTGGAGTAGTGGGCGGCATTGGCGAACGATGCGAGGAGCGGGATATGCTCGGACTTCTAACTACGTTAGAAGGAGCACCACCCCGTCCGGGCGACCGTATCTCACTCGTGCCAGCATGTTGGCGCGCATGCTGCTCTTGAGGGTCTCGATCCAACGAACGTATGGCATTGTGAACGCCATGACGCTATTGGTCCCGCGTCTCCTGAGATGGGCGCGGGGGATGCGCGGACGCCGAGGTTTGCGGGGCCTTGTCCTTGGACTTGGCAACGTCGCGAACACCTTCGTCGGCGCCCGTTCCTCTGCCGGCGTCGCCCCACCACCCGCTTTGCTGCGGTGAGGTGGAGTACGACGCTGACGGTTTCTGCCGCCCGAAGCCTTCTTCTTCGGTGGCATGTTGAGGAAGATGTTGAGGACGCTGCTCGTGTGAACGCCGGATCAGATTCACACGGCCTCGACTGCCCCTACCTGGCGCGCCAAAGATGTCGGGGAGGCTGATCGTACCCACGAACACCTATGGGGCCGGCGGACCAGGCCCCTTTATGGTTCGGATGGGCGCGGAGATCGCACGAAGAGCGGATCGAGGCGAGGCACACGAGCAGTTTACCCAGCTTCGGAGCTCTCCGGAGAGATAAAACTCCTACTGTTGCTTGTTTGATGTATTGTGTTCTTGCTAGGGAGCGATGCGAGCTACAAAACCTAGCGTGAGTGTATCTGGTCTCTGGTGAGTCGAATGAACCGAAGCTCGAACCTCCTCTACGTTGTGCATGGGCCTCCTTTTATATGCTCAAGGGGTCTCCGACAGGTGGCAACACAAAGTAGGGTACAAATGTAAAACAGGAGTTGGTACACCTACCGAACAAAGGTACAAAGTGCAAAATACCTAACTCGACGGCAAGGGACAAAATCAATAAATGCCGGTCGATTGTCGCCCAAACAAAGGCAACAGAGACCGTCGGTGCGCCACCGCCGCCATGATGGCAAGCTTGTCGGCGCCGCTTATCGCTGCTCTCTCGCTGGCTGCACAGACCTCTTGACACGCTGCGTACATGGAATGTTCCCATGGCGACATCGCTATGGATGACCTGGAGCGGAGATGGAGAGAGGTTGCTTGTCATGCAAGTAAGCGCCTTTGTCATGCCAAATCCTTGTCGCTTCGGAGGCTTGTCGCGCTCGAGCCTTCCCGCAAGCTGCTCTTGCCGGGGCCTTGTCTTCTGCATGCCTTGAGTGGCCTTCCCGACAAGCTCCTCTTGCCGGGGACTTGTCTTCTTAATCAAATACTTTGTTCTTGAATGGCTCCAAAGGAACCACGGAGGATCTTGGCGGTGACGAGGCAAACCCTGCCGCGGGGTGCTACAACTGTCGGTGCACGAGTACGGGATACTAGGGTACCCCTACTCTAGTACCCCGACAATCTCCGAAGGTTCTAACCCTGAGCGAGGCCTAGTGCCTATGGAAGGCCCGGTGCCTGTGAAGAAGGCCAATGCCTGTGAAGCTGCCGCATTTTGGGAAAGGCCCGGTGCCTGTGAAGAAGGCCAATGCCTGTGAAGCTGCCGCATTTTGGGAAAGGCCCGGTGCCTGTGAAGAAGGCCAATGCCTGTGAAGCTGCCGCATTTTGGGAAAGGCCCGGTGCCTGTGAAGAAGGCCAATGCCTGTGAAGCTTGCCGCCCGTGACACTCTCACGTAATAATGAGTGGGGCTGTACACGCCCCGGAGTCTCCGGAGTGCCACCCTCGGGCCTCGGGGGCTCCGGCCCACGCCCAGTGGAAGCACTTAGCTCCGCGCTGGTGACAAGATGTCGAAGACTAGAATAGGTGCCGAACGTGGCTTTTTCATTTGTTTCTGCAGTTGGCTTGTTCGTTCCTATTTGAAGTTTTACTAGAGCTGTTGCCGTCTCTGGCTTGTGTCTCTTTATCTTTTTCACTCACTTGCCTCGTTTTCTCTCGCGCAAGTCTTGCGAGGGAGGTTCGCGGGCACCCTCGCGAGTGTTTTCTGCCCCGATCATTTGAAGCTTTCCTGTCCGAGTCCGCGACGGGAGCACCCCTCCCAGTCCGTGCCCCACGGGTATCGCGACACGGGCACAGGACCTGGGCCAGTCGCCCCCACAACCGAGACCAAAAGCTACTCCTCCTGCTAATCCTTGCAGGACATGAAGCGCACGGCGAGGCCTCGGCCTCGGGAGGCGAGGACGACGACAAGACCCACCAAGCTAAGTAATTCCCGCACATGGGCACACGACACGGAAACATAGCGCAAAAATAGCGGAAGCAGCACGATTATTAACAGCAGCAGTTCAAACGCACCCCCGCGGGGCCCTATACTACCTTCTTTTTGCACAGGGAAAGAAGAAAAACAAAATAGGCATGACTTGCTCGGCACCAACATGCGGCAAAAACTCGAGCTGCCTCCGGAGCTCAGGCGGATCCTTCCTCTCGCTTCACAGGGGCGCGACGGCGGACTGCCCGCTACGTTCACCCAGGCGGGCGCGACGACACGGGGATTGGTCGCGGCCACCGCTGGAGGAGCTGCTGTCTTAAAGAGAGTCGCCGAAGCTTGGCGAGCCCCGAGCGCCGCTGCCCACGCGCCTACGCCATCTTCATCCTGATCAGCGCCGGGTCTGGGCAGGCGGCTGCAGTCATCGTCTTTGGGGCAACACCCAGCGCGGCGACCGTCTTCCCTGAACATCCTCACGTAGAGGGTGGCGTCGCCATCGAACTTTAAGTGCAAGGTGCACCGCCGGCTCAGGCCACGCGCGCGGGCAAACGTTTGCCAGCCGCGGGTCAGGGCCGCATTCCCGGCAACGGAGACCTCCAGCGAAGCCCAGGAAGCCCTGCTGTAGCAACCGTCTGCCTGAAGCCAGAGGCCGCCCGGAGCGCCTGCCGGCAGTTCACCTACGAAGAAATGGGGGTGCTGGAGCGAGGTGCTGGTCGGGTCCGCCAACCACACGACGAACTCCGACAGCACCTCCGCCGAGCGGAAGCGCGTCCTGGGGGGCGTGCAGCCACGGCGTGCCTCCCATCGGCAACTGGGCGCTCATCTCCGCGCAGGGAACCGCCTCGACGACCACGGGAAGCCACTACGGGGACTACAGGATGCTTGCGAGGGCGGCCCCGGCCGCGCTGGGTCGGTGGGGAGTCAGGCCCTTCCTGAGGAGCCTTTCCTTTCTCCACGGTCGAGAACCTCTTCGGCGGAGCCATGGGAATGGCAAGTAGCCGGGATGGAGGGAAAGGAGTAGCAAGAAGGGATGGACTGAAGGGGCTCACGCAGTCCCGTACTTATAACCGGAGAAGGCCAACCGCCGGCCACCACGATCACAGGTAATGATGACCCATTTTTTGCATGCAGGGACTTGTCAAGTCGTGCGGTTGCCGAGGCGTCGTGGGGACGCGGAGGCGCACAGGTCCAATCAATCGCCACGCGGTGCCCAAGGTCGCAGGCTATTGGGGCCCGCGGCACTTCGCACTTGCCCCTTCGCTTCTCTGCTAAGCCAAGCCCGGGCACGCCTTGGGCCCGAGGGCTACTGTCGGCATTCTGGGAACGGGGGTCCCCAGACTTGCCTGCCTGCGGCCTGCAACATGGCTCAAGTGGGGGCCTAGTGCGGCCCAGCTTCATCAGCTCAAGCTCAAGACCCTCGCGAGGGGCCAAGCCTCGCGGGGCGGACGACAGGAAGCTTCCTCAGGAGCAGCCTCATCAGGCAGGCTCGCGAGGAGGCGGAGAGATCAAGGCAAGGGCACCTCGCGAGGAGCCCGTGACGCAAGCCATGACGATCGAGACCAGGCAGGCGCCAGGCGGGCGCCGGCCTGCGCAGTGTCCTTGTTTCCCCTTCGGTGCAAAGGGGGCAAGCACAGGCCAAGGCATCAGGCAAAGGTTACCATTCCGGTGCAACGAGACCAAGACCAGCAGAGCGGCATGATGGAGGTCACCGTGGAGCCCAAGACGGCGTCATCGCCGGTGCTTTTGGCAGCCGTAGACCACCTTTAGTCAGGATAACTTGTACTAGATGTTCCCCTTCAAAATGGCCAATTGTTGGCGCCAAGCTCATTATTTGGGAAGAGGACCAGGGCCTCTATAAATAGGACTAGCCACCACAGGAGAGAGATCCAGAGAGATCCGGGCCAAGTAGAACACACCGCACCAGCTCAAGAACACCTCTCGCGAGGCCGTTCTTCCCCTGTATTGTTCATCATCAGCCCCTGAGGCAATCCACTACACCACACACTAGAGTAGGGTATTACACCACAATGGTGGCTCGAACCAGTATAAATCTCGTGTCCCTCGTGTGTTCTTCGTTCTGGCCTAGATTCCTTGCGAGCCATCGAAACACGAGTCGGTAGGGGAAAGATCTTCATGCGCACCCCAGAGTTTGAACCTTAAGGGTTTGCCGGAACCCGAAATCCGACATTTGGCGCGCCAGGTAGGGGTGCGCCGGAGATCTCCCTCCCGACGACCGGCTCTCCACCAACACCGCGTTTCGCCCTCATGGCGGACAACGCACCGCTCGCTCCGACAGCCAATGCCGGCACTGGAGCCAGGGGGCTTCGAGCCTTGGCCTCCACCTTGCGACAGGTGCAGTGGCCGCATAAGTTCAAGCCTGAGATGCCGCCGTGCTACAACGGCGCGACGGATCCACTGGCTTCCCTGCTGGCGTATGAGGAGGCCGTCCTCAAGACCGGGGGCGACAACCGGGTGATGGCCAACTAGTTTCCCATGGCCCTCGCCGGTGTTCCGCGCATGTGGCTGCTCCACCTACCGACGGCTTCTGTGACCTCCTGGGGGGTGTTGCGCGACCTCTTCCTCGCCCATTATGCCGCACCAGTGCCCCCGGTCGTCGCAACTCTCCTGGGTGGCTCACAGGCACCACCCTCGAGCCGCCACGTCAAGCCGTTCAACCACCAGATCGGCACCGCCCGCAAGCGCCGAGAAGCCCCCCCAGGCTGGGTGGCGCCCGAGGCCGATCTAACCTTCGACTCGGATGATCACCCCTTCAACCCCATCGGTTCGAGCGCGCTCCCGATGCTGTGCACCCCCACCATCTGCCAAGTGGCCTTCACCAGGACCCTCATCGACGGCGGTGCCGGCCTTAACGTGCTCTCGATGGAGGCCTTCAGGCTCCTCCACGTGCCACTAGAGCGGCTTTAGCCTAGCAGGCCTTTCTCGGGCGTCAGAGTCGGTTCCACCGCCTCCTTGGGACAGATCCGCCTCCCAGTGACCTTCGGCACCTATGACAACTTCCGCACATAGCTGATCGACTTTGACATCGCCCCCATCAGCCTCCCCTACAACGCCATCCTCGGCTATCCGGCCTTGGCCCGGTTCATGGCAGCAACTTACCTTTGGCCTCGCCTCAAAGCCAAGCCCGAGCGTGCCTTGGGCCTGGGGGCTATTGTCGGTGTTCTGGGAACGGGGGTCCCCAGACTTGCCTGCCTGCGGCCCACAGCGTGGCTATGCTGCAGGCCTGTACGACACATCTTCATCAGCGAGACATTCATGACCCTCGCGAGGGCCAAGCCTCGCGAGACGAACGACGCAGGACCTCCTTAGTAGCAGCCTCACCAGGCTACCTCGTGACATGAGCCATGACGATCAAGATTAGGCGGGCGCCAGCGCGCGCAGTGTCCTTGTTTCCCCTTTGGTGCTAAGGAGGCAAGCGCATGCGCGGAGTACCAAGGCATCAAGCAAAGGTTTCCATATCGGTGCAACGAGACCAAGACCAGTGGGACGGCAAGACGGAGGTCACCATGGAGTCCAATGCGGCATCACCACCAGAGCCTTTTTCAGGCGAAGACCACTTTTGTCAGAATAAGCTGTACTAGCTGTCCCCTTTCGAATTGACCGTTGTTGGCTCCCTTCCCGCTCAATATTTGGGGAGAGGACCAGGGCCTATATAAGTAAAATTAGCCACCACAGTAGGGGCCATCTCATCTGGAGGGAACCAAGTCCTCACCCACACTAGTTGGCCAAGCACAAGAACACCTCAACCTCAGGAGGCTATTCTTCCCTTTGTACTCTTTATCATCATCCCCAGAGGCAGTCCACCACCACCACACTGGAGTAGGGTATTACACCACAACGGTGGCCCGAACCATTATAAATCTCGTGTCCCTTGTGTGTGTTTTTTTCTGGCCTAGATTCCTTGCGAGCCATCGAAACGCGAGTCGGTAGGGGAAAGATCTTCGTGCGCACCCCAGAGTTCGAACCTTAAGGGTCTGCCGGAACCCGAAATCCGACAGTTTCTGCCATTGGGGTTTTCGGTGCCTGCGAGCCAGCGGGGAAGTGGATTCGGGTGGGCGAGCGAAGAAGCTTCTCCTCATGTGGCCGAGGAGTGAGCGGAGGGATATGGTACGCGCGAGCTACCAAGGAAGATTGCGCGGGCGGGCGAGCAGTGAGCGGGGGGAAATGGTGTGCGACCGACGATGGGGAAGAGAGGAGGAAGAAGAAGAGAGGAGGAAGAAGAGTGGAAGATCGGGAAGAAAGTGCATTAAATCTCAATTCTACTACTACTACCAGGATATACCGTCCTCCGGAGTGTAAATAGTTACACCGATGACATGTGGGTCTACCACAAGAGGGCCCATATGTCAGTTAATGGAGGATGAAGCGTGCTCTCTTGGCAAACATGATGGCGATCTTGGGTAAGGCTGATTTAGTAACACCAACACGCTGGTTCAGCTTAATAATTAAGTCTCCCATCTGCTACAGCGTGTATTGTCACTTCACTACCAAGACTAGTTCAATAGTTGTCTCTGACCGAGATGGGGATTAATAGACCGCGAAGACTTCCTTTCTACATTATACCTATGCCTCTACACTCACTTCACTCGTTTTGCTCCGTACGTAGTCACTTGTTGAAATCTCTAGAAAGACAAATACTCCGTATTTGGGAACAGAGGGAGGATTTTACTCCGTATTTGGGAACAGAGGGAGGATTTTACTCTGTATTTGGGAACAAAGGGAGTATCACCATATGGAGGGAACATAGGAAGCTTCAAATATGAACATGTCAATGGGAGGGAGTAAGGCCCATGCATGCATGCATGCAACATGCAACATGCAACACTCACACGTACACATGGACGCGTGCAACACTCATGCACCCATGTGGCCCACAGCACACGACGCAACACACACGCTCACGCTCATGTGATCAACCTACTCACTACGTCCGTGAAAGACTGTACATTTAAAGATTTACACATTGGCCAGGGCATAATTAACGCCCAAAAGTTATGTGTGGATGCGACCATTGAGAGAAGAAGATTAAATGAAGGTCGTTGCATGCTATAATTAAGGATAGACATGTAGCCTATACCTAGAGCACAAGTTGGTGCATTAGTCAATCAATATCGATTTAGATTAAATGCTAAATGCATTGGAAGTGTAGATGTACTACACTCTTTGTTTTTTAGATGATTTCTTTGCTCTTCCAACTGACAGGTGGGACCCAGAAACCAGGTAAAAATTTAACTAGTCAACAAAGTGCCACGTCGGCTATGTGGCCGGTCAGTAGGGTGCAATACGGTGCTCTGTGATGAGCTAGTGATCGTATAATCACCGCAAAACTATATATAGTGAATGTAAAGAGCGTATTGTTACATACGTTGACCGCCAGTGTACTTTTCTCTTTTCAAATTAAGCCATATTAACCGGAAAGGACGCAGTATGGACTAGTACTAGTACTTCTTTGATGTGTCATGTCAACTCGCCGAACGAGGAGAAGCTTGCTTACAACGCCTCTCCCTCGCCCACACGCGCGGTGGTTCGCAGGACGAGGAGAGGGTTTTGACTACAGCGCGCCCTCTCCCTCTCCCTCTCCCTCTCCCTCTCCCTCGCCCTCACCCTCGCGGTGGACGTGCAATAGTTCAATCAGTGTCAGATTGCCAGAAGCATAATGTGTACTGTAGTATCATCATTGTTGGACCTTCCGAAGAGGCAAAGAGCCAAGTTCAAGGTTCACACAAGTACGAACTGTTGAACCTCCCGAAGAGGCAAAGAGCCGAGCACAAGGTTTTATAGGAGTTGTCATCCTAGTATGAGCGTACTACAACTATTTGAGAATGATGCTACTGTATGATGCCGCCACGTCCCGTATATCCAAAGCTGTGCCACCTTTTTTTTCTCAAAGAGCGTGTTGGAGCCCGTGCAAGTATGCCACACAAGTTCATCTCCAATTCATGTGATAAATTTGTGCACGACTAGTCTACATATATTCACAGTGCTACCGTTCACAATTTACCATACTCCACTTACACGTTATAGATGGGCTACATGTCCCCCTCCAGGTTCCAGTCCCAGGTGTTCTTCATGGATGGCACGATCCATAGAGGTGGGCAACGGGAATCATTGTCACAGCTTTCTAGTCCGGTTCCACACTATGGAGACTCATCCAAGCTGAAGCGGCATAAATCAGGGATAGCGTGTCCCAGCATGTCGTTCATCCGGCGGTGCGCACGGAAGACACAACCATGCTTCATGAACGGCATGCCTTCTGTGTCGTGAACGGAAGGTGGCATAGGCTTCATAATGGGGTAGCTGTCCCCAATGAAAAGCAAGTACTCTCCAAGATTGTTCCTCAGCACCCACGTAGCATCACGGGGGTCGAACTCGGCGCCATTCATCTGGTACACGCGGCATCTCAGATCTGGACACATGGTGACATACATAGTCAAGGTCCATGCATATAATGTTGTGCTCAAATATGGCGGTCAGTAATACTGTGCAGCAAATAGTACTACTCCGGTATAGAGGAAGTAAAATAACCGGCTTATTATATATAGCCACTATTGGCTACATGGATGAGATAGTAAGACATGGAAAAACAAAAATGGTGGCAGCTAGTGGGGTTCAAGTCTTCAAGGGCCTAGCTAGCTATCTGGCGTCCTCCAAGGTAAAAAGTACTCCTACTAGTACGTAAGTAGAGTACTAGTACAACAATGAAAGAGAAGGCGAGAGGGTTAAAAAATGGAATACCTGGGTAGATGGTGACGGTCCATGAGGGAGTCCTGGATTAGGGGGTCCTCGGACAGCCGGAATATATACTTTAGCCGGACTGTTGGACTATGAAGATACAAGATTGAAGACTTTGTCCCGTGTCCGGATGTGACTCTCCTTGGCGTGGAAGGCAAGCTTGGAAATACGGATATGTAGATCTCCTCCCTAGTAACAAACTCTGTGTAACCCTAGCCCCCTCCGGTGTCTATATAAACCGGAGGGTTTAGTCCGTAGGACAACAACAATCATACCATCGGCTAGCTTCTAGGGTTTAGCCTCTATGATCTCGTGGTAGATCAACTCTTGTAATACTCATATCATCAAGATCAATCAAGCAGGAAGTAGGGTATTACCTCCATCGAGAGGGCCTCAACCTGGGTAGACATTGTGTACCCCGCCTCCTGTTACCATCCGCCTTAGACGCACAGTTCGGGACCCCCTACCGGAGATCCGCCGGTTTTGACACCGACATTGGTGCTTTCATTGAGAGTTCCGCTGTGCCGTCACCACGAGGCTTGATAGCTTCTTCGATCATCGGCAACAATGCGATCCAGGGTGAGGTTTTCCTCCCTGGACAGATCTTCGCATTCGGCGGCTTCGTACTACGGGCCAACTCGCTTGGCCATCTGGAGCAGATCGAGAGCTACGCCCCTGACCATCAGGTTAGATTTGGAAACTTGAACTATACTGCCGACATCCACGGAGACTTGATCTTTGACGGATACGAGCCCATGTCAGGTGCGCCACACAGTCACGACAAGCACGATTTAGCTCTGCTGTCAGACAGTGCTCGGGAGATCACACCTATGACGACTCTGGCCCTCAAACCGGAGCAGATCGCGTAATCCGAGGACGGGTGGATGGACCCCTCCTCGGAGGCCGCACACTCAGTGGCGATAGGGCCGAATACTGACTTCACCTCTTACGAGACCTGTGTTGCCGAACCGTTGGATTCGTCCCCGGCCACGGGCTCTGAGCCACCTGCGTCCGTGCCTATCGAATCCGATTGGGCATCGATCATGGAGTTTACCTCCGCGGATATCTTTCAGCACACGCCCTTTGGCGATGTGTTAAACTCGTTGAGGTCTCCGTCCCTGTCAGGAGACCCTTGGCCGAACTATGTCCGGCTAGATTGGGATGCAGACGACAAAGAAATTCACTCCCCACCCATCACCCACTTAGTAGCCACTGTCAATGATTTAACCGACATGCTCGATTTCGGCTCCGAAGACATCAACGATATGGACGACGATGCAGGAGACGAACAAGAACCATCGCACACAGGGCGCTGGACAGCCACTTCATCATATGAAATATACATGGTGGATACACCCAAAGAAGACAATGATGAGGAACGGGAGCATGCAGCGAAGGATAACCCCCGTGAGAAGCAACCAAAGGGACGACGCAAACGCGGCTCCAAATCCTGCCTCGGCAAAAAACAACGATAACAACGCAAGAAAGAATGAGACCCCGGCCGACTCCAAAGCGACAGAGCAGGACGAGCCAGCGGTCGGCGAACATAGTATGGAGCCACTGTCCGATCACGGCGACACCGAGGGTAGAAATCATCAACCCGTCTCCGGAGAGGAGAATAGCCTGGATGACGATGCACACATCGTCCCGGAAAGGAACTTGGAACAAGAGAACCTCCACAGAAGGCTTATCGCTACCGCGAGGAGTCTTAAGAAGCAGAAACAAAGGCTTAAGGCCGCACAAAAAATGCTTATCAGTAGATGGAACAAAGTGCTAGACACTGCTGAAAAGTACGGTGGCAGTCGCCACACAAAGAGTTACCCAAAGCACAAGCTACTGCCTGAATTCGATGACGAGGCCTTAGAGCCTACACAGCCGAAGAATAAAACGGCCGACCGGTCAGATCGACCACCTCGTGGCCGCGATAGAGCGGCTAACGAGGCCGCACATAAGTCAGCACACGATTCACGTGAGAACTTGCATCAAAAAGCCGGCATGACCAGATCCATCTACAGATATAGGAAGCGCGCTCCAGCGCAGAATCAAAACCGAACGCTACAACCGTCAGAACGCCACGATATATCCAAATACAAGGGTGCCGCACACCCCCTATACTTCACCGACGAGGTACTGGATCATGAATTCCCAAAGGGATTGAAACCCATGAACATAGAGGCGTACAACGGAACAACAGACCCTGGGGTCTGGATTGAGGACTTCATCCTCCATATCCATATGGCTCGCGGACACAATGTCCACGCCATCAAATACTTGCCCCTCAAGTTGAAAGGACCAGCTCGGCACTGGTTGAAGAGCCTCCCCGAAAATTCAATTGGAAGTTGGGAGGAGCTTGAGGATGCTTTTAGGACTAACTTCAAGGGACCTATGTCCGACCTCCGGACGCAGACAATTTAAGTCATATAATTGAACAGCCCGGAGAGTCAGCCCGAAAGCTTTGGAACATATTTCTCACTAAGAAGAATCAAATCGTCGACTGCCCGGCCGCCGATCCCTTAGCAGCTTTCAAACACAGCGTCCGAGACGAATGGCTCGCCAGACACCTCGGCCAAGAAAAACCAAGGAGAATGGCAGCCCTAACAAGCCTCATGACCCACTTTTGCGCGGGCGAAGATAGCTCGCTGGCCTGTAGTAGCACCAGCGACCCAGGCACATCTGAAGTCAGGGATGGCAATGGAAAACCATGACGCGGTAAAAGCAAGCATCGAAATAACGAAGACAGCCCAGACAACACGCGGTAAACGCTGGATTTAGGGGCTCTCGACCCGGTCTGAGGAAAAAGCCTTTCAAAGGAAACAGAGATGGACCGTCCAGCCTAAACAAGATTCTAGACAAATTATGTTAGATTCATGGCACCTCCGATAAACCTGCAAATCACACCCACAGAGAATGCTGGGTCTTCAAGCAGGTCGGCAAGCTAAACGCTGAACATAAGGGGAGGGATACACCAAGTGAAGACGAGGATGAGCCTCGCCAGCAAAACACTAGGGGACAAAAAAAATCCCACCAGAGGTCAAAACAGTGAACATGATTCACGTAACAAAAAGAAGGAGCAAACATGCACTCCGAGACATATGCGTTGTAGAGCCCGTCACCCCTAAGTTCAACCCCTGGTCGGCCTGCCCGATCACTTTTGATCGCAGGGATCACCTGATAAGTATCCGGCACGGAGGATTGGCTGCCTTGGTGCTAGACCCAATTATCGACGGATACCATCTCACCCAAGTCCTCATGGACGGTGGCAGTGGTCTTAATCTGATATATCAGGACACAGTACGCAACATGGGGATAGACCTGACAAGAATCAACCAAAGCAATACTACCTTTAAAGGAGTAATACCAGGCCCAGAGGCCTGTTGTACGGGCTCTCTAGTACTAGAGGTTGTATTCGGTTCTCCCGGCAACTTCTGAAGTGAAAAGTTAACCTTCGACATCGCGCCATTCTGAAGCGGCTATCAAGAACTACTCGGAAGAACATCATTTACTCGTTTTAACGCAGTACCGCATTACGCTTCCCTTAAGCTTAAGTTGCCCGGTCCACGTGGCATCATCACAGTAAGCGGAAATGTTGAGCGTTCCTTACGAGCGGAAGAACATGTGGCGGCTTTAGCAGCCGAACACTAAACGACCTGTCCAACCAGAATAAATGATCGGTCGTCAAGACCACGGACACGGCTAGATCTGGCGCATCTCTAGGTGTAACAGCTTAGATAAACCTAATATTGGTTTGATGGATATACCCCCATAGGCGGTACCAGGGGCTTCCTGCATGTAAAAAGGACTACAGTTCGGCTCGACCTTACTTATCTCGAATTTTAATGGTTTATTGAGAATAACCAATTTTTCACACGACAACTTTCACCGAAGTTCTTCTCTTTTACAGATGATAATCGTTCTACACCCTTCCAGGATACGGCACAACGGAGACACAGACGCAGACGTGCAGCAGGGCCCCGCTCAAAGGTTTCTTTTTAGATTAAGACCCTGTGTAAACACTTTTTACTGTCTTTTGTTGCTTCACATCGTCCGGATACTCATTATAACCGAGAAGGATGCTGACGTTATTGGCATTTCGCCACGTCAGAATAATGCACGTACCTGGACACTCGGGGTTCATTATCATGGGCGTTACTCAGCCTGGTATATGTTATAAAGACCGAATACCTTAGGGAGTGTTCGGCGCCGCGAGTTTGGCCTTATATGCATCAGCTCCGAATCATGTCTTTGGTCAAATGTTGGGTTTGACCGGCTCCTGCGTTCTACTACCTTACGTTCCGCTCTATCGGCTAAGGTGGCACCGGGAGAACTACTACGATTGTGCCCTGCTTCATCCGGATGAGCACCTCAGTGGAGAAGGCCGAAAACTGACTGTCATGATAAAGTGCGAGACTGGTCAACCACTCGATGACTTAGCGGAATCTTCGGGATTCCTCCGCATTAACGAAGGGTCGGTTTGCCCGGTCATGTACATACGCGCCCTGTATTCGGATGAGCGCGGAAGTACCAGGGGCTAGCTCCACTGTCAAACTCCTATGGTTAAGTGAAAGTGCTAAAGCAATATAGTCTGATTGCCTCGTTCGCCGCGCTACCACCTCCTTAATGGTCCAATACGTTGGATCAAGTGTGAACACGCGCTTTCGGGAACACCCCCGCATTATATGCGTGGGGGCTGAAGCTGACGACTGCAAACTTTCAGGTTATATACATAAACGGCCACAAAGGAGGCACCATAATACTTTCAGGAAAAAGTATAAACACAACCTTTATAATTCAAATAGCATTGTTATTACAACCGAGATACATGTCACTCGAACATGACACTATTCGAGCACTAAGCCTCTATTAAATGAGCACCTTCCAGGACTTCTTCAAAATAGTACTCGGCAGAAACCTGGCCTACGGACGGATTCTGGGTTGCAATCGTGGTGGCCTCCATCTCCGCCCAGTATGTCTTGACACGGGCAAGAGCCATCCGTGCACCCTCTATGCACGCCGACCTCTTTACAGCGTCAATATGCGGCACAACACCAAGGAATTGTTGCACAAGACCAAAATAACTATTCGGCCTTGGTCCTTCCGGCCAGCGACGATCCACGACAGACCTCATGGCAAGCCCGGACAACCTATGGAGCTCGGCCCACTCAGCCATTTGCTCATTTAATAGCAGCGGACGTGCTGGAGCGTGGAAGTGCGACCAGAACAACTTTTCCACTTCATGATCTTTTTGATCTTCGAAAAACTTGGTCGCATCAGCAACACTCGCTGCCAAATCCAGGTACGCGTTCGCAGAACTCCATAATTGATCCAGAAAGGCATACTTAGGATCTCCGAACTTCGTCCGCAACAAAAAGGGCTTCCCAGCCGTGATATTTCCGGCTTGACGTAGCTCCTCCTTCGCCGCTCTGATTTTAGAGCGGGTTTCCTTAGCTTCTACCTCGGCTTTCTCCAGGTCCGCCGTCTTTGTTTGACCTTCCCTTTCGAGAAGCTCATAATGTTCGGCGGCATCTTTCAACTCAACAGCCATCTTGGCTATTTTCTCTTTGCTCTTGCAATGCGCAGCCTGTTCGGCTCTTAACTCTTCGACCGCCTTTAGGGCGGCCGCATCAATCCTCCTGGCTTGTTCCTTGGCTCGGGCAACGCCCGAAGGGTCTCCACGGCGGCAGCTCCATCTGCAGTCACAACATATTATAGATACTAGCATTATGCTCCTCTTAATATATGTTGACCATCAGAGAATACATTCCCTGTGCCTCGTCAAGCCGCCTGTTTACAAGCACGAGATTGGCATCTGCCGCATCAAGTTGCTGCTTCAGTTCAGCAAACTCACCAATCCGGCTAGCCACCGGACCTCCCGCCACCTGCACATGAAGGCGGCATGATTATTACCTGGGACTATGATCCTCTATTTGCCGCCTTTTTGGACAGCAACCAGAGTCTCAGGGGCTACTATCTACATAGGGCACACCTGGCGTGTGTGGTACCATAAAAAATATACATATTACTTCGCGTACCTCAAAGCCTCTCAACGGGCTCATAAAAGCTACATGCAACCCGCTTTCGGCGGATAAAATCTTCTCAACCACCGTACCCATTAACGTACGGTGTGCTTTTGAGATAGCCGCTTGCTCCAGAAGATTCCGCAGAGAGTTCCGGACCTGGACAGTTCCGGACTCATTTTGCTGCTCCCCTTTGGAGCCGAATACTCTGGACTCTGGGTGGCCGAAGGGTTACCTTCCGGCCTTGGCGGATCAGGAGAAACCCTTCATGACGACACCTCAGGGTCGCCCGCCTCATTAGGCGGGGAAGCATGGGGAGGTGTTTCGCTCTCCATCATCTCCGGAAGAAGATCCCCTGAAGACGAACTCTGTCGAGAAAGGTTATGATCCGAACAACAGGACATATGTCTCGGTTATTGTCCTCAGAAATAAAGTAGGATATGTTTACTATAAAGTACTTTTGTCTACTTACAGCTCGGTGGGGGGCTGATCCCCTTGCGGGCACTGTGCGGTAAGGATACACTCCGGGGTAGGACCCCTGACGAAGATTTCTTACCTCATTTGGAAACCATTATTTCCAAGTCTTCAGAGGCGGTCCTCTTCCTTCCCTTGGGAGAGGGAATTTTAGATTCTTCTCCCCGGTTATCCTCCTTCGGGGAGGCAGTAATTCCCCCAGTCTGGACGAATAATGAGTGAGGCCCGCTTTCAGCTTCTTTATTCCCCCCTTTATCTTCCCCTGAGGGCGCTTGATAAGGCGCGAGCTCAAGCATTCTGGCCAGCACTGGATCTATTGAGCCTTCGGGAAGGGGGGCCGAACACCTGATCATCTTTGCCTTTTTACCCAGTCCTGGTCAAAGAGCGGCTTTTCAGAATGATGTCGTGATAAATAAAGAGACAACATGTTCGTTAGAAGAACTACTTACTTGGGTATCTGGACGATTGCAGCTCAGACCCGCATCCTCGGTGGTGTCCGGACACTTTATTTGTGATCTGAAGAACAATCCATACATCTCTTCGTGCGTCATGCCGAAGAATTGCTAAATAGTTTGCGGTCCTTCCGGGTTGAACTCCTACATTCGGAGAGGTCGACGTTTGCAGGGCAGGACTCGACGAACTAGCATGACTTGCATTACCGTTACAAGGCTGACATCTCTCTCGAGGAGATCTCAGATTCGACTCTGCAATGTCGGCACATCATTTACTGGCCCCCAGTCCAGCCCCTTGTTGACCCATGACACCAGTTGTGGCAGGGGGCCCAAGCAGAAGGTAGGGGTGGCTACCAACTTAGTACCCCGGGGAGTTGTGATGTAAAACCACTCCCGTTGCCATAAGCAAGACACCTCCGGGAAGGAACCCTTTGGCCATGGAACATCGGCGCCCTTGCTTATTGTGGCACCTCCGCACTCTGCGTGTCGCCCATTAATCATCTTCGGCTCCACATTAAAGGTCTTGATCCATAAGCTGAAGTGTGGGGCGCCGTGGAGGAAGGCCTCACACACGATGACGAACAATGAGATGTGAAGGATGGAATCCGGGGCCAGATCATGGAAATAAAGCCCGTAATAGAACATGAGCCCTCTAACAAAGGGATCTAGACTAAAGCCTAGCCCTCGGAGGAAGTGGGAGACGAATACGACACTCTCGTTGGGCTCGGGAGTGGTGACGATGTGCCCTCGAGCGGGTAACCTGTGCGAGATTTCGGCAGTCAGATACCTGGCTTCTCTTAGCTTCCCGATGTCCTCCTCTGTAATGGAGGAGGGCATCCACCGACCTTGAAGGTTGGATCTGGACATGATTGAATGTCTGAAACGCCTAGCCTGAGCCTTGGGTGTTGGAACTCAGGGTGGGGGAAGGATTCGGTTGAGCGCGAGAAGAAAAGGATAGGCCTTGGCCCCTTTATAAAGAGGGTGAATATCAGGCGTCCTCCGTGTGGCCGTTTGGAACTTGCCTAAAATTGAGGAGTCATAGCAACAAGCACGATTGGGTTGCCCATACCCATATTGATGAGAATCCCGTGAGACGGGGGACACGATCTCTGCTTCGAGAAGACGTGCCAATAAAACTGCCTCGCGAAACATGGAGTGGTAGGCTGGGAGAAACAGTTCGGATAATGACCAGACCATGGTGTGATGTCACGTTATGAAAAGTTGTCAGCAGAGTAGATTTGTGGAAATAGTATTCTCTCTACGGTGGTATGTGGAATTTGTTTTGCAGAGCCGGACACTATCCTTGTGTTCAAAATCTTCTAAGGAATATTCGGAGGAGGAACCCGCCTTGCAATGTCAAGACAATCATGCGCCGGACTCATCGTCATTGAAGCCTGGTTCAGGGGCTACTGAGGGAGTCCTTGATTAGGGGGTCCTCGGACAGCCGGACTATATACTTTAGCCAGACTGTTGGACTGTGAAGATACAAGATTGAAGACTTTGTCCCGTGTCTGGATGGGACTCTCCTTGGCGTGGAAGGCAAGCTTGGCAATACAGATATGTAGATCTCCTCCCTTGTAACCGACTCTGTGTAACCCTAGCCCCCTCCGGTGTCTATATAAACCGGAGGGTTTAGTCCGTAGGACAACAACAGTCATACCATAGGCTAGCTTCTAGGATTTAGCCTCTACAATATCGTGGTAGATCAACTCTTGTAATACTCATATCATCAAGATCAATCAAGCAGGAAGTTGGGTATTACCTCGATCGAGAGGGCCCGAACCTGGGTAAACATCGTGTCCCCCGCCTGTTGTTACCATCCGCCTTAGACGCATAGTTCAGGACCCCCTACCCGAGATCCGCCGGTTTTGACACCGACAGTCCGATCGTGGTAGATTGTCTGACCATGTTGCTCATTAGTGGTACCATGGGTAACAACTGCTAAGATAGTTGATCCCAATATGCCAAAGTCAGCTAAAAGGTTCCAGGTTAGACCGAATTGCAGATGCAAATGCACATCCAGGATCGGCGATCTTATTTTGATCGCGGGATGACTGGTCCCTGCAAAATAATGGAGTAACGTTAGGGATGCAAATGATGGTGTGTGCATTACGTTTGTAATCTCTCGTACCGTAGGATGGCACCCAGATGAAACAAGTCCCCTGGCTTGTCACCACGAAGATGCGGCCTAGATGGCGCATGGTGTATTCGAACGTGTAGGTGTACAAATCTGCTGCCGCCAACATGCGCTAGCCTCTGCCATTACTGCCTCTTGCATTGATGGTAATCCTTATGTCGAACACCGTGATCAGATAGTAATCATCGTAGCCGCGTCGCTTTGTCGGCGGGTCCGCAATTTCTATCTTCTTCAATCTCATGTAGGCATCATCATACGTATTCAAGCCCAGCCAGTCTGGAAGGCCGATCCCAATGGTGGAGAAGGGGTCTACCGGAACGGCCGCACTGTTGTGGATGTTGTGCAAAATGATGGTGGTATCCGCCCGAAGGTATGCAAGCCAATCTTCGTTTGCACTGAACCAGACCTATATATAAGATGGTGGGCAGCGGAGAAATTACGGGATGGAAATGGAATAACTAAGTACTACATGATCAAACTCCATTACTGACCTGCTCATCGGACAAAATCCTACTACCTCTCAACGTCGGCAACTCTAGCGGAGTCAACGTGCAACCATGGCCAGGGAGCGGTGGACTGTTCGAAGGATTGTCCCATAGAAGAACCTTCTCCTCGAGGACGCATGGAATACCAACAAGCATGGCCTTTTCCCAATCCATTTTAAGCACCGTCTTGAAATAGTTGGTGCAGGAAGCACCGAGTGTTGCGGCGGTGAGGATGTCGGAGCGGCGTGCGATTTCTCCCACATGATCGTCGTCCAAGGTCTCCCAGCCCCGACAAGGAGGACAACCGCCTGCGAATCCATGGGAGCAGTGACGAAGTGCCTTCTCTTCGGGGGAGGGGAACTGGCGAGGAGAGATAAGAGCGTAGTAACCGCAGGGCCTCGTCCCTTCCAACTGTAGATCGTTCCTTCCAACTGTAGCGAAGGGGTGAGGCTATTATTTACTACTAGTACTAGCATTATGGGACATTATGGGATTGCATTATACTATAAATAATAGCACTAGTAAGAAATTTTTGGCACTAGCTAGTAGTTTTTTGCGTTGATTAAGAAATTTTGTGTACGTTTTTGCAATTTTTTGTACACGCCAACTAGTGTCAAAAAACATCTTACATTATGTGACGGAGGAGTACGTACTCGTACTATAGCAGTACTAGTACTACTTTCTCAACTAGTAGTGCGAGGGTACTACTAGTGCTATGTACTATACTTCTAGTATAGTGCACCAATTTTTAACTCTTGAATCTCAGGGCCAAGGAGCTACAGTTGGAAGTGGAGGGTACTATTGTTCTCTAGAACCATCGCTGTACTATCAATGCAGGGAAAGTAACCCTGCGTAGTGGCCTAGTGGTTACTCTTGGTGCTCTATTTAGCCACTCCTCTCACGTAGTTGGCCTACTCAGCCGCTCCTCTCACGCACACACTAGCAGCCTGTTTATCAATGATTTGCCATCAAGGGGCAAGTAACATTTGAGTTATTTGATACAACGAGACTAGGATTTTCACTTCCATTTGTGGAGGTGTAATGTATCTCGTCGAACTTTGTTAGTATTTCCTTCTTTATGAATGAGATGAAGCAAAGCTTTTGCCTCCGTTTCAAAAAAATCACGTCAAGAGGAATTTCTTTTGTAGTAGAGCCGCTAATGGAGTGAAGTCCATGCGTGCAACGCCACAAGCTACAGAGTAGTAGTAGAGCACTTTACATACAAAGCCATATTGCACAGTTCCCAATGCCCCGCCAGGCTTTTCCGGCTCCTCGGGCTTAATTGGGAGGCACTAGTTTAAATATGCTACTAGCTGATGAGGAAGCTGCAAGCGAGGCGCGGCTAGGGCGAGCACACAAGCCATGAGATGCTGGGAAGGAAAACCCGTTCATGTCGGTAGGCTATCCAGTGCACCTAGATTGTGGTGTCGCACGTCCGTTTGACTTCAAAACTCAAACTACCCATGAAAAATATTGGCTCGCAGCGAAGTTACTATTTAAAAAAAGGCCACCGTGCATTCAGCCAGGATCGAACCCACAAAACGAGGTATACACTCCCACGACCAATAGTAGTACTCGTTGGAGTACAACGCAACCTTGAATCGCCTTTTGTCGCTAGTAGTACAATGTTCCTTACAAGAAACCCCTAATAATGCAAGAAACCACAAATAATGCCAAGAAACTACTACCACTTGCATACGTGGCAGACTTAAGATAAGAATACCTTATCAACCATTGTACATGCTCTTACCAACCAGCCCTACCATGAAACGACTACTCTACAAAGTGCCGTTATAGGCACGTTTCAACCCATGGCCCTGTTTGGATACATTTGTTGTCAACCTAACCCTACCATCCAAACACCACTTTGTTTAGAGTTTGTTCAGGGTTAGAATCTAACCTCTGACTTAGAGTATCCAAACAGGGCCCGTGTCGCCCATTAAGCCAACGCCTTCTATTCGACCGGGCGTTATGACCTGTGGGACCTACATGTCAGTCTGCACGAAAATCCCTGAGTGACCTCCTACCTCCGGCCCATCCACCTAGTCATCCTCGGCCATGGGACGCATCTACCGCCGCCGGCAGAAGGTGAGGTCAAAACCGCCGGCGGTGCAGAGCCCATCTTGCGACAGCCCGTATGCCAGCTCCGTCCGGCGCTCGCGGCCGCTAGCTAGCCAAGATAGCTCCGTCCAGCTGCTTGTCTGCACGGTTTGCTAGCTAGATTGGCACGGAGATGCGGCGGCTTGCTCGCGCGCGCCGCGCTAAGGCTAGCCATCTGGCTCGAGCAAAGGCCAGCGTGGCGGCTTGCTCGCTCATGAGTCACGCTCAGGCCAGCCTGCCAACCCGTTTAGAGGCTAGCGCGGCGTCCGGCCCGTCCGGCGGAGCAGCGGCCAACTCACTCATCACCGGCACCACTGACGTACGCATCATCAATGTTTGAAGTAATGTACCGGAAAAATAATGATTTGAGGGGGAATAACAGGATAGAAGGTCAGATGCGGGTCCCTCGTGTCAACAGTCAAACAAAATGTGTTGGTTTAAGCTGCCTCGTCAGCACGGACGTGTGGGCCAACCCTGTCACAAATGGGTTTAAGCTAACCTAATCGGTAGGTAGTAGTTTATGCCATGGATTAAGAAATTTTGGGTATGTTTTTGCTATTTTTTGTACAATAGATTCTTCCTAGGTCTGGTTGAAAGTGGTAGTTTTTTGTTAAATATTCTCCATATTGTAAGTAGGATTGAAAGTTAAGCTTTGGAACCCAATAAGCAAGGCTAGTTACATAGTGCATATGTGTACATGATTGAAAGTAAATATCAACCATGAGTGACTAATATGTTGATGGAAAACACGAAACTATGGAATACTAGGGAAAAAATTGCATGGTTGGAAATACTAGCAATGTTCATGTGCGTTGCAACCAATCATAATTAGAATAATACTTATTCACAAACTTGATACAAAACACTCTAATTTTGATATACATATATCACTAGAGATATATTATGTTTCAATTAGAATATATTCCTTGGGCTGTTTTGGTGAGGTCAGGAAGGGATGTGGTTAGTTTTAAGATACTAATTATGGGTTTTTCTGCAAATTGGTAGACAAGTGGGATGTTTGTGAGAAAAGGCAACAACTTACCTAACAATCGTTAGATGTAGATCTAATGGTCAGAAATGACAGATGGCAGACACACCATCGCCACCAACTTAGTCTTTTGTAGGAGTACTAGCAGATCTGTGCATTGCACGGAACATCAAGATGCATTTTTTTATAAAAACACTCGTTGTGATTGACCCATGCGGGAGTAATCCCATCTGCAAAAAACTAATGATATCTCGAGAAATAGGAGATAAGGTGAAGAGGAGTGGGGCGTGGTGGTGATTGGTGGTCGGATTGAGCGGAGGCATGGGGATTGATGACGCCGCAAATGCGCCACCGTGCCAGTTTGTTCCAGAGGCTTCCTTTCTTAATTTCTCAACAATGAGGTTGTTGGAGATAAGGATGAACAAGGGAAGGCCTTGTCTGCAAATGTGGAGACGGGTGCGGGTATCTTTTAGTTTAATTTCCATCTATCAGATATAGATCGGACGGTCTATATCGCAAGATGGCACGCATACCATCATCACCATCTCGGTTTTTTATAAGAGAAGAAATATAAGTATGGAGATACAAACGTATTATCGATACTTGTTTCCATAAACTAGCATCTACATTCTATTCAACGCCTCAACATGTGAGGCCTTAGCACAATGACTTCTCGACTGTGTAAAACAAAGGTTTTGCCGTCGCCGATAAGGAGGGGGTGACGGCGGCGCGCTTTTTGGCTTGCTCTAATCCTAGTATTTATACTAGGTGGTCTAATCACGTGTAGATTTATTCTTTTTCACGTCTCGTGTTCGCCGTACTGCCACGACTGTTGATGAATAGACGGTAATTTATTCATGGGGAAACCCTTGTTGAGCGTGTTTGCGAGAGAGATAGTGTGCGTGTGTGATATGTCTAGAGACTGAGGCAATGATAACACATTCTTTGTGTCTATGTGTGTGGAGGATAGAGAGAGACATGTACATGGGGCTTTGTGTTGTGTAACAGGGAGGCACATATACATAATTATAGAGTGAGTGTGCGAGATACACATGCGGACATGGGGAGAGATGAGGATCCATATTAATGGGTGTTTGTGCGTGTCTGTGTGTGTTTGTGCGCGTGTTTTTGTGTGAGAGGGAGTGTGTGTATGTGGAGTAGAGAGACCACTAATGATGTAAACCTAGTATAAGGGAAGGGGGAGTGGTGTGACATGTGTAGTGGTGGGATAGCATGGGTGCGGGCGGGGGGAGAAGACTATTTGGAAGAGACACCGATTGTGTGTGGGAGAGGGGTGTGAGAGCGAGAGAGAGAGAGAGAGAGAGAGAGAGAGAGAGAGAGAGAGAGCTAGCAACGAAGAGAGAGAGAGGAAGAGAGGGGGCGAGAGAGGGGCGTTTGTGGTCGTAAATGGCATATAGATAAGGAGACAATGTTGATGTTGTTTGAAATTGGCCTCTGTACGGAGACGCAAGGGAAGCGAGTCAGCTTGTGTGTGATAGGTATTTCATGAGAGATCTAGAATAGATGGTGTAGAGAACAATGCGCGAAATCAAGAACGATGATACATTAGGGAGCTATGGAAAGAGTCACGACATATATGTATACAGGGAGGAGCTGGGGCGGGTCCGCATGTGGGAGAGATAGAAAGAGGAGAGTGGTGCACAAGGAGACAAAGTGTGCTTGTTTTGCAGTGGGGGTGTTGTGTGAGGTGAGTGTGCGAGAACCACATAACTAGGGAGATAGATGTTTGTGTGAGGTGAGTGTGTGTATGGGAAAGTTACACCCTACATAGTGTGTGTGCTTGCGAAAGAGAGATGCCGGGGGACCTAGCTAGAGAGTGGGGGAAGAGATGTGTGCATGCCCAAGAGATAAAGTGATAGAGGCCTATATTGGGGTTCGGACTTTAGAAGAGAGAGGGTTGTTAATATGCTCGTGTGTTGGTGTTTGGGGGAGAGAACGACTTATCTATGTGTGTGTGCGGGGGGGGACGAGGGGGGGGGGGTTGCTTCAGATAAAAAGCGAGGTGTCTATATTTGAGGGACTTTAGCGTAATTGAGATATACATGGTCAATAGTTTGTGCACTCAAGGTTGATCAATTTGTTTCACAGTTTGGACTATGAGATAACGAGATACTTTTGAACATGCGTGATATACTTTGATGTACCAGAATTACAAACCTAAGATTGGAATTTTGGAATTCGACTCCATCATTAGCTTTTGTAATTCATTTAAATGGAGGTACATTTTAAGCTGGGATTTCGTGATTTAAAATTCATATATCAAACCTAGAGATATACACATACGGGCATGTTCAAACTTTATAATCGTCCACTTTATTCATAAACATACACATTTTTGCTTTTGTCATCATATTTAGGATAAACACATTTGGAATTTCATTTGAATTGGACCATATGATGGTATTTGCTTGTAGTAGCTCAATGATCCATATTTGAATTGAATGGACAATCTAAGTTTCGAGTTGGAGACATTGATTTTCAAAACTTGCACCTTTTTTTGCGTGCAAGACAAACAAATTCTCGGCCATGATATCATAGTCGGCCGTACAAGAGCAGAATATAATTTCAAGCGCCAAAAGCTTTCAAACTACGCGCTCACATCAAAATATCTCGCTTGAAAAGTTTAGCCTGCGATATTCCTGTTTTACCTCTGCCACATGAACGGAAAAGGGCTGCTTTGGTAACTCCACTGTTTTCCCCTCTTTGCCCCCAACATTCTTCCTAGAGCCCCTCCCCTTCCCCTCCCTGAGCCCCCCACCCAACCATGGCAAGCCGCCGAATCTAGTCCTCCACCGCAGCGGTGGACCTCATACCCCGACGGATCGAACTTCCGCACCTTGGAACCCCCAACTGCCAACTCACCACTTCACCGGAGCCGCTTCAGCGACTGGCTTCTACACCGCTCTAGATCTCCTTGACCGCCATCATGGTCCACCGCACCAGATCTGCTTAACCGGCGCCCTCGTCCACCACAGTGTACGCCCTTCACGGACTCCCTCGTCTGTCCCTTCGTTGGCCCTTCATACAAGCCCTCGTCCGCCGCAACAGATCCGCCTCACCGAAGCAATCAGACAACGCGCTACCAAGCCTTCGCTCCATCGTGACCGACCCGCCTCCACGGGCTCCATATTCAACTCGACCGGCCCTGCTTTACCGACGCCGCAGCCTCATCAAGTTATTTTGATCTGTACTCCTTTGGTTTTTCTCTTTATCGTGCATCTGTTCACTTACCACATATGAGCTTTCTTGTATGTTGACAGGCACCGCGACCGTAGCATCGGAGCCGCTTCAGCGACGGCGACAGCCGGCCCAAACTCAACCGCAACACGAGCACCATCGATGATCCGTAGCTATCAAGTATGTCAACGATACCCATACGCCGCCGAGAATCAGGTACTATTATCCAACGGCCGGCGCCTACGGTCACTTTCTTAGCATAAGCACCACACCTTTGAATTTCTTCAGGGCATCATTCAGTTTTTCTTGAGACGCGTTATTCTGCTTGCACAGAGGGCCATACTTCTGGCAGTGAACATGTTACATGTGCTAAATTACATACCAATGCACATATAGTTAATATGCTTTAGTTTTGTCCTAAGTATTACTGTACTTCCTAGATATCACTTCCTACTATTTTACTTCTTTCATGCTATATTTATGATAATGGTGTTGTTCTGATTCCACCTGTTGGTTCCATCAAACTGCTTCATGTTTTCTATGCTTAATCACATCAGCAAACTAGCATGTGGTTCCACTGGTTTTTGTTCGTGTTACCCTACATTTTCTGATGCTAGCTATTACATCACTGCTACGAGCCTCTGTTCATTACTTTTTTTGTGTGTTCTTGATCTTCCCAAGTTGCATGACTAATTTGATGCTTCTATTAATTATGGAGCTTCCAACCCCATCAAGCAAAATATTTGTTCTTTTGGGGCTGGCACCTCGAACACGCATAAAAATAGAGGGAAGCAGATATATTGTCGTGTATGCACACACCCTTCTTTCATTAGTTCAGATGAACCATTGATGATCAATTCGAACCAGTGCATGCGATTAAAATTAATTTTACCTAAATAGAGGGTGCAGAATAAACTACAACCCGGTAGATTTGCAGCCACGGGATGTCGATTTATATCTTCAAAGAACATTGCAACAGCAGCGAGGCTTCACAGCAACATATGGTAAGCCAATGTGTTTTAGTACATGTGAACTGTAATGCATGTGGGCTGCTTTCTAGGCTTGTGCCCTCAACCTGTAATCCTACAGAATAACAAATAGTTCAGTTGTCCGCTTTGTTGTATTGCTTGATTCGAATGCTTGTTTGTTACTTGTTACGCTAGAGGTGAGTTGGCCAATATGTCAGCAGTGCATGCTGTAGTATCGTAAAGAAATGCATGCCTAGTTCATTTGAATCCTTAACTTTTCCTCTGAACTTCATCACAAGACTGTCTTCGTAGTTTATATGAGGCCACAATGTTAAGTGCATTCTCAGATTATTTCAACTGCTTAGATGCCTTGTCATATTAAATATAGCGGTGGTTCTCTCCCTTTCAACTAGGGATGTCAACTGGGTCCCGTTTAATCCCGATTAAAGTCCACTAGTGGTATGATAGTTCAAAAGAGTTTTTGTTTTTTGAGGAAAATGAACTAGGGAGCTAGCAAAAACTAAATAGATGAGACTAGCGGATGTCGTTTATTTGCCACTTACATCCCTAGTTTCATCTTACCATTTTAATTTCTTTTCAGCTGATGCTGCTTTGAACCATTTAAATATAGCTTGCCATGCTCGGCAATAATTCGTATGTTGTTTACCATGTAAGCTTACTGCCTAGATCATACAATAACTATCTCTTACTTATGTCCAGCGGAAACCTTTCAGGATGCCGTTCACACTAGGACACAATGTACAACCCCAGAATATAATTGTGGAAGCAGTGTGCCATCCATGTTACCAGATGGTAGCAGTTCAGAGGCAACACTGCCGGAGAGCAGTCTGAGCACAGATATTATAGTTCTTGAGGCTCTACTAGAGGCAGAAAGAGATGGCATGGCTGCCATGAATGAGGTAATCTCGATCTTGAAGCTGTAAATTATGCAATTAGTTGCACGCATTATGCAAGCAACCCAAGATTTGGAGGAAGTAAGAATGTTGCATTCTAAGACGGAGGAGGTCCTACTGCTTCTGCTATCTGAAGCCCAGGGTAATCCCAGTTCTTCTTTAGATAGCAGTTGAAATTGTCATTAGATTATTGTACTTGCATGTTGTGTCATGTCTCTGAATGGATTATGTTGTAAGACCCCCTATGTTGTCCATGTGTTGTAATGATCAAAATTTTTAGGCGAGGTAATCCTCAGTACTTGTATGATTGACATAAGGTTTAACTGTTTTTCGTGTGAGCATATTGTATTCGATGAAATAACTGTTTGACTCAAAGTGTATCCAACCTACTGAATTCTAAGATGACGACATTTCTAAATCATAATCATATATAAAGGTGAAATAAATCTTTGTTGTGGTTTTGAAGAAAAAAATAGGAAAACGTAGAATTGTCTGTGGATATTCGTAATCGAATAAAAATTGGATTTGGATTTAGTTGCCAGGGCCCAGGGCAAACGTGAATGCTAATTCTCCCAAGTTTTGAATGAAGCGGCTAAACACCCACTATCATTTGTGGGCTGCCCGAAGCAAGTGTTTGCGAGATGGAAATTATTGTCTATCCCTGACACTTGACATCCTTATCGACCAGATTTACACTGCTGTCGATAGGGGTAGACTAGTAACTTCAATCAGATGTGACATGACGGCCTCTGAGCCCATTCAGACACGGTGGGCCCCAAACGTGGGCGGCAAAACACATTTGATTCAAGCTCGTCCAAAAGACATGTGTCTCTCCCTCCTTTTCCCCGTTCATCCACGGTGGGCGGCAAAACAAACTCTCCTCGTCCGAAATCGATGTAGGCTAATATTTTAAATAGGGGCAGATGTGTAACTTCCCTCAGACATGACACAACCGCCCTACCTGTCAGCCCCGTACATACACCGATGGCGGCAAAACACCCTCTCCTCGCCTGAAATCGTTATCGGCAAATATTTGGGAGATGCGAGATTACCGTCCTATCCCCAACCGACGTGATGTATGGAATTTTAAACGAGGGATAAGTTCGTAACTTTCCCACATTTCAGACAAGCGCGTCCCAAAGTTTGAGATCCCCCCCCCTCCATTTCCCCATTCATACACCACCGGTGCCATGGCAACCTCCCCACTGCGGCCAGCCTCCTCCGTCCGCCACCCCGTCCTCCACCTTGCTGGAGCCGCTACCCCTACCCCATCATCCACTGCAAGATATGGACGTCTCTCATCCACGGCGCCGGACCAGGATCCTCTCATTGCGTCGTCTCGCTTCATCGGCGCCGTCTTCCACTTTGCCATTGCCGCTCCTACGACCGCCTCGTCCATGGCAACATGATTTATGCCCCAACCCAGCCGTCTGCCATCTAAAGTCTTCTTCCCCGCCGCCGACAGCCATCGCACCCGCAGCACCATCAACGTATCAGCAGGGGCCTACACGGCGTTGCAAGAGAGGTGGTACTCTTCCATATGTGCTTAAGTTATTGATCTCACCCGGAAAATAGATCTTAAATTGTTTACTATAATTTTCTTGTACGTACCAAATCGTAGTGGCTAGTTTAATGCAAACATTGGTTGCGAAGTAGCTTTGTCCGGTTTGCACCTTCAGATCCGCCATGTCACGGTCACTATACTCGTAAAGCTTATGGTTTCCCCCCTTTATATTCACTACCATCATCTTAGGTGCTTCCCTGCTTCGTGTTGTGCTGTCACTGCTTCTCAAGACCTCAACCCATCAAGCGAAACAACATGCCACTCATAATTCCAAAGCTTACATGTTGAAGTAAATCTGATATGATGCTCATATTACTAAAAAAGAGAACATTTAATTGGTCACCTAATGTTCCTATATTCGTTTCAAAAGCATGTGTGCCACCCACTGGTCCAGCTAGTTCCACTTTCCTGATTTTACTCTTGATGCTTAGGGTTTTCCCCTTTTATCTACTCTACTATGATCTGCGTAGGTGTTTTTGTCATACTAGCATTACTCCACCCTTCAAACACTCAAAATTCCAAAGCTTAGTTGTTCAAATATGATTGTGATATGATACTGATATTAGTTAATAGACACATTTAATTGGTTAGCTAAAGGTCCCACTTGAGTTTCAAAATGCATGTCGCGACATATAAAGAGACAGCAGAATTGCATTTCTTTGTCTGACTGTACTTTCTTGTTCATACCAAATCTTAGTTGTTATTTCAAAGCAAATATCGGTTGCTAACTACCCTTTGCGCGGTTTGCAGCTTCAGATCTGCCATCCCACTGCCACGGTCAACACTATACTCATCATGCTTACGGTTTCCCCATTTTATGATGAGCACGATCATCCTACGTGGTTCGTGTCGTAATAGCACTGCTCCACCCATCGAGCTAAACAAGCTTAGTTGTACAAATTCAAACCTGATATTATGCTGATATTTGTAAAACTGAGAGATGTTTAATTGATCAGCTAAATGTTCCTACTTTAGTTTTGAAATGCATGTGAGCCACATATGGAGAGACCTGAAGTAATAGTATTTCTTTGTGCGCTCTGGTTCATCATGGGTGGCCAACCGACATTGTATAGAAAGACTTGTAATATCTTCAATCTACTTGCTCTTCTGCTCTTCTTTAAGATGATCCTCTTCTCTTGCGGTCGACTGGTCAGGTCGAGTTATTCTCCCTTCGTATATTTTGAATCACAAAGTCGGTCGACTTGTTCTTTTTTACTATATGTTGAAGTTGTCATCTGTGAAGTATCATCACTTCTGCAGCTCTCATATTTTGAGTAGTAGGCCAGATTATATTAATGCACACACCAAATTATAGCATGCAGGGCACCTCTTAGAAGAATTGCAGAGATAGCACAAAGGGGTTTACAGGGAGGAAGTATTGGATTAGAATCACTTCTGCATTACAAAGATAATCTCATTTGTTCTTATGTTTTCATGCATGTCAGGTATTGGACATTTTCAAAATGAATATGAGAATGGGCGCACAAGAGGAATATTATGAATGATCCTTTGGCTAACAAACTTGGCATGGTGGAGGATGGCCTATCTTATTCACCCATCAAGGTGCATGCTCTAACTTGGCAAGGTTGTTTTGGTCACACATATTTTGCATCTGACCTCTTGCATTACTTCTACTTTGTTACAACATCTGCTTAGTTGAAGCATCATATATGAGTATATGCGATACCTATCCATTTTCTGTACCTATTCCATGTGTCGTCATACTATGTTTTTCCAGTCAAATGTTGTTCTTTCGTAATAGATGTCCAAAAGGAAGAGGGTGATTGCAGAACCTCAAGGAGTACAAACTAGGTATTTGGAAAAGGTAGTGATACCTGTTAAATCAGATAGATCAGTGACCCACAGAAAACACAGGCCCAACTGTGAGACTTTACCCCTACTCCGGTGGCCAAACCCTATTAGAACTGGCAGCCCAGTGTAAGTCTTGTCTATGATATCAATTCAAAATTTGAACTCCTAAATTTCTGCATGTGCCTTACCTTTTCTCTTGTATGAAAACTAATTTCAGATGAATCTCCTTGCTCAAAGGATCATAGGATCTCACGACAATACTGGGCTCTGCATTGCTCTTCTCAGTACCTCTTGCCCTTTGTCAGCATACTTACACTCATTGCTGTTTGATTATGTAGCATAACTGTAAATGTTCGCTTCTTTATCCTTCCTTTGCTTGAAATTATAAGATCTATATTTACTCTTAGATAAATGTAGAATTATCAAAGTTTCGGATTGCTCATGTAAGTACATGTTGTCATGTACTCGCTCTATATCGAATTAATTGTTGATCAATTGGATGTATTTAGAACTTAATAGTGCTAGATACATCCATTTGAGCGACAACTAATAACGAACGGTGGTGGTATTACTGTACATGCATCGCGAGATAGTTGATTGTCTAGCATTAGTCTGCATCTTATACGCCTCTGCCCTCCACTTTCTCCAAATTATCATATCTACATTTACTCTTACCAAAATGTTGAATAAAGCCAATGCCACTGCAGACGTTGATGTCTGCATTCCTCTTGTCAGTACCTTTTGCCTTGTAACACTATACTTAATTAATTGCTATTTGATTATGTATCATCAGTCGGCACCTGAGCTTCATTATCCTCTATTTCTTCAAATATTATTTGATCTATATTTACTCTTTGCAAAATGTAGAATAATTGCAACGCTTATAAAGAATTTTCTTTGGGGAATTTATTGAAATATCTTTCCATCAACATGTAGAAGGGCTTTGTCCAGCCCGTGTTAACATGTAATGTAAATTCATCCTTCTCAAGCCTTCAAACGTTGTTCTAGTATAGATTTGGATAGGCATCATTTCCTCCACTACTGTTTACATCTGATTGGATGTTTGCAACAACTACCAGTTTGAAATTGTAGTTGTGAAAACATGTTCCTTATCCAGAACAGATCCATTTATTTTCTTATATAATTGTGAAACCTGTTACGTGTCTCCTTGTTTCTCTTTCAGAGTCGTATCTCTTATGCCAGATAGAACATAAGGAAAGATAGTGAGCCAAACCATCTTGAGGACAGCAAGATAACCCCAAGGTCCTGTCTTGATGAAGACAGTGGGTTGAAGCTACTCACCAGCAGGTGTGAGACAACCTCTTCAGTCTCAACTTAAAGAGGAAAGGCTTGCTTCAGCTCAGCTCCAACTTGAAGTCAAAGATGTAATGAAGATATCAGGGACTGCCTTGCGCACTATGGTACCATACAGCTAGGGATGAATCATCTATCGTTGACACAACTGAGGTCTCATCAGCTTGTTCGGCTGCTTGCGGGGGCCCGAGCTTGCCAGGTCTAGTTCCTTTTGAAGTGCTCTCAGTTTTGTATATTCTTTTGTCGGCGCGTTTATATGCACTGGTGGTGACCTTTGATGCCCAGTGTATGTAATACGCGGTCATTTTGCGCTTTTTTATCACCTTGTAGAGTACTTTGATTACTAATATGCCGTAATTTATTTGTTGTATAGTATACGTTTATACTTTGGTCAAGATGCTGTAATTTAGGCCGAAGGTTCGGTGGATCTCGGTGTTGTCGTTCTTCAGCCGCTCGTTACTCATATGGGCCAAAACGGGCCTATAATCATCTTAGGCCATTAGCAGGTCTAAACCTATAGTAGTTTCCCGCCTTTAACAGGCCATGGGCTACATATTTACTGTAGTGACACTAGGCTTCCTACGGGCCGTAGAAACAATGGGCCATCTACGGTCCGTAGAACAATGGGCCTTCTACGGGCCGTCGAAACAATGGGCCTTCTACGGGTTGTATCATCAATGGGCCTTAGATGAGCCGTATGATCGATTGGCCAAACATGGGCCAAAAACAGACCGCATTATGGCCGTAAACGGACTAGAGTTGGAGTCGTCCGTTCATGGAGCGACCATAACGGGCCGTCGTTAATAGGCCGTATTTGATGACGCTATGAAAACGGCCCAACGTATTATCAGGCCACAAACGGGCCGACTCTAACCACAGGCTAAATTTGGCCCACAATTACAAAATGCCAGTAACGGGCCGTAAGTAACCGAATGCTGGAAATGAGCCGAAGAATAAATGGGACCTGAGAAGGCCGAAAGATAACATCGGCTGCAAACGGCCCAATGGATTAATGGGCCGTTAATGGGTATAAAGTGATACACTGTTCATTACGGGCCAGTTTCACCACGGACCGTTAATGGGCCGAGAGTTACAAAGGGCCTCATCTGGGCCGAAAGTCGTCATGAGCCATACATGGTCCGGAACTTAAAATGGGCTAGAATCATATTGGACGGCCCAGTTGACACTACTGGGCCTAATTCGGATAGGTCGTAACGGGCCCTGGGTTAGCGGGCTGTAAATGGGCTATATGCGAACAGGCCGTTAATAGGCTTTTCATGGGCCGGCCCACCACCTTTTGATCAAGTCAAACGGGCCGGCCTTTTCACAGGAATGGGCCTCTGTTGGGCCATGCCACGTGTCGATGTATCATAGGCGCCTTCTGTCCAATGAGTGGATGATATCTATCCCAACGGTGAGCCGACACATGTTTCCTCCAGCCAATGATGATTTTACACATGGAAAATCCCCATTGGTCGGGGCTATTAGCGGGTTATCGGATCCAAAACCGGACCCGATAGCTTAACCGCGTTCCGTTACGGTGGATGCCACGTGTAGGTCACCCTTGACGAAAGCACTTTTGTGACGCACGATTTATCTTCATGGAAGTGGACACTTCCGTGATGATAATTTTGGTAATGTCATGGAATACTTCTATGACAGAACAGGTATGACTATCTTGATTCTGTCCTAAAATTGTCATGGATGTACATGCATGACAAAAAATGCGACCTACTGTGACAAGCACGTATCATCACGGAAGTGTATTTTTTTTGTAGTGTCGGTGTCGGCGTTCTGGGAACGGGGGTCCCCAGACTTGCCTGCCTGCGGCCTGCGGCGTGGCTCAAAGTGGGGCCCATCGCGGCCCATCTTCATCAACACAAGCTCAAGACCCTCGCGATGGGCCAAGCCTCGCGGGGCGGATGACAGGGAGCTTCCTCAGGCACGGCCTCATCAGGCTGGCTCGCGAGGAGGCGGAGAGATCAAGGAAGGGTACCTCACGAGGTGCCCATGGCGCAAGCCATGACGACCAAGGGTGCCAGGCGGGCACCAGCCCGCGCAGTGTCCTCCTTTCCTCTTTGGTGCAAAGGGAGCAAGCGCAGGCGAGAGCATCAAGCAAAGGCGTCCATTTCGGTGCAACAAGACCAAGACCAGCCCAACGGCAGGAATGAAGTCATTGTGGAGCCCAAGCCGGCGTCACCACCAGAGCCTTTGACAGGCGAGGACCAACTTTAGTCAGGATAAGTGTACAAGATGTTCCCCTTCAAAATGGCCAATTGTTGGCGCCCTTCCGGGTCAATATTTGGGAAGAGGCCCAGGGCCCTTGCCTAAAAAAGAAAGAGAGAGAGAAGGAGAGGAGCGACTGAAGCCCTCCTAGCAGTTCATCGCCCAGCCAAGAACAGACCCTCGCGAGGCTGTTCTTCCTTGTATTGTTCATCACCATCAGCCCAAGAGGCAATCCACCACACCACAAACTAGAGTAGGGTATTACACCACAATGGTGGCCCGAACTAGTATAAACCTTGTGTCTCTTGTGTTGTTCCTTTCAGTAGTTTAGATCCTAGCGAGGCGGCGGGGTGCAGGTAGGTAGAGGGCGAGATCTCCGACGCACTCCTGAGTTCGAACCTCAAGGGTCTGCCGAACCCGAATCCAACATTTGGCGCGCCAGTAGGTGCGCCGGAATTAATCTTCCGCCACTGTTCTCCGTCGATCACCGCATCCATTTCTGACGCTCATCGGGCCCGCGCCGAGCGCCGAGCCGCTCTTGCTTCCCGCGTCGCCCAGACGGCTCCCGTCGGCGGGCGCCCTCGTCGTTCCCCGTCGCCTGCCATCAAAGCCGCCACCGGCCCGGCGGGGAACGAGCAGCAAGCATCGTCCCAGCATCCCTCCGTGAGGCAAGACGGCCGCACTGCCACCCCCTCACTCGCCCCGGCTGGTTCTTCGTCTCGCGCCTTCCGCGCGCCCATGGAGGCTCGAGCTGCGCTCATCGCGGCAAACGAGCTCCTGCGCTACCGTCCCGTCGACGACGTCTACGAAGAGTGGCTCGACCGCATCGCCGAGCTCGTCCGCGCCGCAGGGGGCTCCCCCGCGCTGTCTGGCCCCTGGCCAAGACCGCAAGACTCTGTCCTCGCTGGGCGACGAAGCCCCGAGGGCGCCTTTGCCGCCCCCTCAAGACGGGCGCCTGGCGCCAAGGCGCTGGTCCTCGGGCGGAACCTGGCCAGTCCGGGCGCCAGCTGCAAGAGCAGAGCTGCTGTGAAGTCCCTCGCCCACAAGAAGCTGCCCGAGTGCTCCTCGCTCCAGCTCGTCGCGACCATGCTCCTGCTCCAGCACGTCAAGACCCCGCGCCGCTCCCAGCTGCAGCGCATGGGGACCCGCAAGACCAAGCTCTTCGTCACCCAAGGCCTCCCGTGGCCACAACAGGTTGTCGTGCCTTCACCACCGAGCTGTGCAGCGTCGTGTGGCCCGGCAAGTTCAAGCCAGACCTGCCTCCTCGCTATGACGGATGGCAGACCCCGCAGAGTTCCTCCAGCTCTACGAGCTGGGCATCGAAGCCGCCAACGGAGACGAGAAGGTCATGGCAAACTGGTTTCCCATGGCGCTCAAGGACGGGGCCCGCACTGCTCTCGAACTCGGCTCTAGGCACGATCTCCTCCTGGGACGAGATGCGCACCCGCTTCATCGCCAACTTCCAAGGTACTCGTGACCGGCCACCCGCTGTGAGTGACATGTGCCGCATCAAGCAGCAACCAGGGGAGACCCTGCAGAAATACATCCAGCGTTTCAACAACGCACGCCTCAAGATTCCCAAGGTGACTGAGGAGGCCATCATCTCCACCTTCTCCGACGGTGTGCGCGACGTCAAGATGAAGGAGGAGCTGGCGATGCACGAAGACTTGTGCACTTCCTTAGAGCTGTTCAACTTGGCGACCAAGTGCGCCAGGGCCGAGGAAGGGCGTCTCTCCCTCCTCGAGCTGCCCGCCATGCACTCCGTAAGAGAAGAAACCCAAGGCCAAGGATCTGAAGCGCCAAGGGGCTGCCGTGCTTCATGGCAGAACCGGACACCAAGCGGGGCAGAGATCAGCCCGAGTCTTCCAAGGGCAGCCGGTACTGTGTGTACCACGACCTCCACACCCACAACACCAACGAATGTCAAGAGCTCCGAGCCGTGCGAGAAGGGAGGATCGGCCGACGTCCCGACCGCAACGACCGGGGCTACGGCCGAGGAGGAGGAAGGAACGCAGGACGCTGGGAAGACCACTGCCCTCGCCAAGGGTGGCGCGACCAACCTCACGAGGATCGCTGGCGAGACCCGCCTCGCGAGGGAGGCTGGAGGGATTAGCCTCGCGAGGACCGCCCGCAAGGCAACGCAAGCCTCCCTCCTCTGCCACCGCAGCCAAGGAGAAATGAAGACCATAATCAGGACGAGGGGGCTGGGGGCTTCCAGGAGCCGCGCGCGATCGCCTGCATCCTGGGCGGAGCTCAAGCCCCAGCCTCTCAACGCATCTTCAAGCAGTTCGCCCGCGAAGTGAATGCAGTCCTCCCAAAGCTCGAAGCCACACGCCCCCTCAGGTGGTGGGCGTGCGCCATCACGTTCAGCTCAGCGGATCAGCTCAAGTGTGCGGCCACAGCCGGAGTCCTCCCGATGCTTTGCTTCCCAATCATCAGCAACGTGCTAGTCACCAAGACCCTCATCGATGGTGGGGCAGGGCTCAACGTCCTGTCCGTGGAAACGTTCAACAATATCCAAGTGCCTTACAATCAGCTTCAGCCAACCAAGCCTTTCTCTGGGGTCACCGACGGCTCCACACTCCCGATTGGGCAGGTTCGCCTCCCTGTCACCTTCGGCGCGCGCGACAACTACCGCACCGAGCTCATCGACTTTGGCGTTGCCCACATTCGCCTGCCATACAACGCCATCCTCGGGTACCCAGCGCTGGCCAAATTCATGGCCGAACCCACCATGGCTACAACGTCCTCAAGATGCCGTGAAGTGGCGGAGTCATCACGGTGCCCTGCGAAGAGAAAGACGGTGTGCTCCTCGGAGTGAGCCTTTCAGGCCGCATCACTTTGGAAGACCGGATCGCGGAAGCAGGAGGCTTCCCGAGAACGGCCCCAAGAAGAAGAAGACATCGTCTGCCCGCCCTCAGAGGCAGGCCCCTCGTGGTCCGCTACCGCTTAGGGGGAACCTCCTTCTATCGCAGATAGGAAAGCGCGCCGGCGCCTCCTCAGGCAGGGGCTCGGGGCTCCCCCCTGGAGGGCCACCGACCTTGCTAAGGTCATGAGGGAGGCGCTTGGGCACCACTTGGAGGCGTGTTTCGAAGCACATTTCCCTCAAGAAGGAGCAAGACAAGGAGGGCCGAACCCTCAGGAGTTCGTCAGCAAGATCATTCAGGAGCTGCGGGAGCCGCCTCTCAGGAGCGCCTCTGGCCCTCTCGCGTGGGGCGCTGCGAAGGTCCACCCCACAGCTATGTTTGCATGCCTTACGGCTTGCCGAACACGGCTGCCACGCGCCAGCGCCTCATGAGGAGCATCCTGGAGGCTCAAGAGGCCAGGCGTTCAGCAGCCCTGGCAGAGATGGAGATGGTCCACGAGGAGCCACCAGCGTCTCCGGAGCCTCCCGAGGCCCCTGAGCCTGGGGGCTCGTGAGGATCGACTCCCGCAGCCAACCGAGTCTGCTGCACCAACACCCTTTCGTCTTCAACGCTACCAGGTGACATCTTTCAAGTTTCATTTCCAGCTGGGAGCGTCCCCCAGGGCTGCATTATTCCAGGCCACATGGGTCCGTCCCTGCGGCGTGTATCCCTTTTACTTCATGTTCCTAGCTTATCTTGTTGGGGGCGCCCTTCGGGCTACATCATCCCCAAGTTGCTCGGGCCAGGCCCGGCGGCAGGTATCCCTCTTGCGTTTATTTCGGGTCATGCGTTCGACCCATCGTGCTTGTTATTTGATGCCAATCCATGGCACCTTTCCTTCGTCCATGTCGACTGCTTGCACGTTAAAGGGGGGGGGGTACCTGAGCATCACGACTCAGGGCTCCTACTGGCTCTCCAGCCCTCAACCTCTGGCCTTGTCCACGGCATCGCGACCAGGCATACCATCGACGGCTGAGACCAGCTCGAGGGCCGGGACCCGAGGACGTAGAGCGCCGGCATCTAACCAAATCTGCAGGAACACATCACAAGATTAAGGCCCACTGCCAGGCGCAACCCGCCTTGAGGTAGGGCCCCGTGAGTCCCGCTACCGGCTCACGGGTGCCCAGATACACCTCGTCAGGCCCTACCGTGCCAGCCCACGTGTCGTATGGGCATACATGCCCCGGGGGCTCCTCCCGGAGGGAAGCCCCCTCCCACGCACCAGTGGAAGCACCGTGCTCCGTGCTGGCTGATGACACTGCCGAGGAGCGGCTATGCCCGTACACATACGGAAGCGCTATGCTTCGCGCTGGTGATAAACAACTAAGGGTGGCCCCCGGGCTGCATCAACCTCAGGGAGCCCAGAGCTCAGTGTTTGGCCTCATTACAACGCCTCCCCTCGGGAGTGCCACGCGAGGGGGCTGGGCACGGGGATTGCGCTTGGGTCACGCCCAGACGCACGCCACCCAGCCAGGCCCCACGGGCCTAGTTCGTCGCACGTCCCTCCCCGAGCGGAGCCAAGGTACGAAGGCTGTTTGAGCGTCAAGGGGGACTCCTGAGCATCGCGACTCAGGAGCCTAACTGGTCACGTAGCCCCTCACTCCTTAGTTCCGAAAGGCTAACGGCGGTTGAGGTATGCGCGGGGCCGGGCTCTGCAGACGTAGAACGGTACCACCCACATCTCACCTCCCTACTTGTTGTTCGTGCGCCAAGGGGGACTCCTGAGCATAGCGACTCAGGAGCCTAACTTGTCACGTAGCCCCTCACTCCTTGGTCCCGTCCTGGTTTCCGGTCGGAGCTAACGGCTGAGGTGGAGGCAATGGGCTCTGCCAAGGCGTTGAACATAAGCAAGTAGGAAGGAAAATCGCAAATTTCAAGGAATTCAAAAGCAAATATTACAGTCCATAACTGTTATCACAATGCCAAATGCAAGTTTAAACGCCTCCCCAAGGCATGATACATGTGCAGGAATTAAAAGCAGAACAGGAGCCACAACGGAGTCACTTGTCGGCGGTGGAGCTGCGCGGAGCGGGTTCGCCTTGTGGAGCCGCAGGGTTGGCAGCGCCCCGCTTCGGCTTGGTGCTCAAGGCCCGGAACTTCCCCAGTAGAGCCTCCGCAAGACCCTTCACGGCCTCAGCAGCGGCAGCGGCAAGCTCGCCGCTGGCCGGCTCCAAAGAAATGTCGAGGTCGACGTTGGGATCACGAAGGTAGGCGTGGGTGAGGACCCGCGTCAGCGCTGCAGAAGACAAGACACGCACCTTGGCCTCAGCCGTAGGGCCAAGGCCAAGGGCGACATCTTCAAGAGCGCGAACCAGGAAGGGAAGGAGCTAGGCGGGGCCGTCCTCTGTGCCGGCCAGCGGGCTCTCCAGGCCCCTATCGTAAAGCTCCCTCAGCAAGGTGCGAGCCTTCACCTCCATCTCTGTGAAGGCCACGCGATCCTCAGCAAGGACCCGTGCCTTGCCGTCCAGCTCGACCTTCCTCGCCTCCAAATCTTGCTCCAGCACGCCTAGGCGTTCACGGCGCTTCTTGAGCTTGGCGTCCCGATCCTTGACGGCCACCTCACGAGCTTTCATGCCTTCCTCTTGCTCTTGGCAAAGGCGGGCCTCCTTGGCGAGCTTGTCCCGCAGGCCCTGCAGCTCGCTCTCCAATGCCTTGCAGCGACTTCGGACATCGGCTACCTCCCCCAAGGCGGGGTAGCGAGCAGCTTTCGCCCCAAGGACGGCCTGCTTCTCCTCGTCGCAAGTCGTCGAGGCCTGGACCAGCGCTGCTCGGATCGAAGCGTCGGAGCGGATCCAGCCAGAAGCCAGCTCCAAGCGCCCAGCCAGTAGACGAGGGTCGGTGCCCAAAAGATCCTGCTGCAGCCGGTCCAGTTCGGCAGCAGCACGATCCAGAACGGTAGGAGGAGTCGGAGAGGCAGCAGTCGTTGGGGTAGGAGGAGAAGGCGGCAGCGTGACCACGGTATCCTGAGGCGGAGCCTGCTGCGCCCCAACGGCTGTGGTGGCAGTATCAGGCAAGGGCACCTCAGGAGCCGCTTGGGCCATGGGGGCTGAGCTCGCCCCAGCCGGCTCAGCCAGGCCTCGTGAGGACGACCGGGCAGGAGAAGCCCATGCATTGTGGTCACCTTCTTTCGTGGGCGGAGGCGCTGCCCCAGGCGGAACCTCAGGAGATCCCTTCGGCTTCTTTGCCGCGGGCGCCAGCCTAGCCAAGAGATACAGACGTCAAGCCTCAGTGACAAAACAAGAAATAAGATAGGAACCGAGCACTTACTAGTCGTCGCTCGCGGGATCGAGCAACCTCCGGCCATACATGAAGCCCGAGAGCCGGCTGCAAGGATCAGCCTCAAGGAGCTCGGGAGCAGAAGGCGCACCTACGGATCGCCTCGGGGCCGGGGTAGACCCGTGGGGGATCAGCCCGGTCCTATCCTTCTTCGGGATCGGGGGCAAGCTCCCGCCGCCCTGCTCGTCATCATCCTCGTTCTCGTCGTCGCTCGGTGAGAGGCGGATAACGCTGGACTTGCACCGAGGGAGGGGAGCCCTCGACTCTCCGTCGGTCGCCTCGGAGCCAAGCCCTCCTTCCTGCTCCCCTTCTCCCTTCTCTTCACTGGAGTCGCCGGAGGACACGTCCACCGGGTCCTCGGGAACCTCCGCGGGGACGGGCCCGTCCCCGTTGAAGACGGGCATGGACTCCACTACACCTCCCGGTCGTCAGCGGAGGAACAGGGCGAGGCGCCCTCCAACCTCGCCACGTCGCCCTCGACCAAAGAATGGAGAACCGCAGCCAGGTCTTCGTCGGCCAAGACCGCGGGGCTCGGGTGGGGCCTCCACATCGGAAGTGGGTACTGACGAAGCGGAGCCAGCTGGTGCTCCAGGAATTCCCTCAGCAGCGACGCGCCGGTCAGCTTCACCGCCGCCATGCTGGCCGGCCTCAGATCCATGTCCATCATCTCTAACACCGACCTCGCGCAGGGGTCCACGAGCTCCACTCGAGACCATTCGTCGGAGTGCGTGGGGTGCTCCGTGGGAAAGATTAGCCGAGGGTGGATGCACCCAACATCTACCAAGACCCACTTGCTCCTGAAGCCCTCAATCCTCTTCCTGTGGTTCAAATGGCGATGGAGCTACCAGACGCTGATTTAAGCTCGCTCACGCAGAGATGGAACCACGAGTTGTCCGAAGGGAGAAATAGTGGCGCAGCAGGGCCACTGAGGGCTGCACCCCGACGTGAGCCTCACAATAGTAGGCGAAGATCGCCAGAAGGAGAACAGAGTTGGGGTGGAGATGCAGAGCTTGTAGCTTGTAATGGCAGAGGACAGAGAAAAAGAACTCGGAAAAGGGAGGCATCAGACCGGCAACAATGGCACTTACAAAGAGCGGGTAAAAGGTGCTCCCTTGGCCCTCAGGTAGGGTGGAGCCGGCCTTCAACACCTTCGCCCCATCGATGCCCTGCGCCGCCGCCATCTGGCGCACCCGGGCAAGGCTCGCCTCCGACACGTTCGGCGAGTCCAGGGCCGACGAGTACCAAGCTCCGGCCGGGGTCTGGTGAGGCGCCATGCCTTGCTAGGGCTTGCAGTCGAAGTGGATCTGAAGATTTCGGAGGCAGGAAGGAGAGGCACAAGAAAGGGGATCTGAGCAGTAAACAGAGAGCAAGGGAAGCAAAGCCTAGGCACACGCCGCTCCTTTATCAACTCGCGTGGTTGCTGAGGCACCCACGTCCAATCAACCGCCATGTGGTGCCCAAGGCCGCATGCTGTTAGGGCCCGCGGTGCTTCGCACTTGCCCTTTCGCTTCTCTGCTCGGCCAAGTCCGGGCACGCCTTGGGCTCGGGGCCTACTATCGGTGTTCTGGGAACGGGGGTCCCCAGACTTGCCTTCCTGCGGCCTGCGTCGTGGCTCAAAGGGGGGCCCATCACGGCCCATCTTCACCAACACAAGCTCAAGACCCTCGCGAGGGGCCAAGCCTCGCGGGGCGGACGACAGGGAGCTTCCTTAGGCACGGCCTCATCAGGCTGGCTCACGAAGAGGCGGAGAGATCAAGGCGGGGTACCTCACGAGGTGCCCATAACACAAGCCATGACGACCAAGGTCGCCAGGCGGGCGCCAGCCCGCGCAGTGTCCTCCTTTCCTCTTTGGTGCAAAGGGAGCAAGCGCAGGCGAGAGCATCAAGCAAAGGCGTCCATTTCGGTGCAACAAGACCAAGACCAGCCCAACGGCAGGAATGAAGTCATTGTGGAGCCCAAGCCAAGGCGTCACCACAGAGCCTTTGACAGCGAGGACCAACTTTAGTCAGGATAAGTGTACCAGATGTTCCCCTTCAAAATGGCCAATTGTTGGCGCCCTTCCCGCTCAATATTTGGGAAGAGGCCCAGGGCCCTTGCCTATAAATAGGACTAGCCACTCACAGGATAGAGGCATCTAAAAAATAAAGAGAGAGAGAAGGAGAGGAGCGACTGAACCCCTCCTAGCAGTTCATCGCCCGGCCAAGAACAGACCCTCGCGAGGCTGTTCTTCCTTGTATTGTTCATCACCATCAGCCCAAGAGGCAATCCACCACACCACATACTAGAGTAGGGTATTACACCACAATGGTGGCCCGAACTAGTATAAACCTTGTGTCTCTTGTGTTGTTCCTTTCTTAGTTTAGATCCTAGCAAGGCGGCGGGGTGCAGGTAGGTAGAGGGTGAGATCTTCGTGCGCGCCCCAGTGTTTGAACCTCAAGGGTTTGCCGGAACCAGAAATCCGACAGTCGGGGCCTAGGTTTACAAATCATATATAGTCGCCTTATCACCAGTGGGGATAGAGTCCTCCACGACTCTGGTAGCTTCATGTTGTACGCCAAGTCCTCCACATGGGTCTTCGTATAATGCGTCTTGGTCCAACCTATGTGGCGCAGGATGGAACCGACCCATGAGTCCTCATGTTGACCCACCACAGCTAGAAATGATGAGCCCGCCCCAACTAGAAATGATGTGCCCACCAAACCACACACGCAATCGACCACTAAGAAAAGAGCATATACAATAGTACAATGTTATACATGAAAGTTAATTGCATGGTGCATCCAAAAATATTTGTTCTTCATTGTGAATGTTTATATTTTCTCCTAAAATATTAGTCACGGGAAAGAGAAACGAAAGGCATATCTCTCCTTGTCTCCACCGGACACCCCCTCTTTCTACACCACTTTCACGTACGCACACAAACTATCTCTCGGCCCTCTAAAAGTATGCATGCCCATGACACATTCACACGTGACGGTCATTGTATTTCAAGCAAAAGCACTATACGGTCACTGGACTTCAGAATTTGCTCATTACGGTCACCGTATACATTCTCATGGTGATCATACGGTATCTAGCTCACGATACGTCTCCGTATTTTTTTGATGACACTGACGGAGATTGTATTTGATGCGTGCTCCGTATTTTGTTGACGACACTTATGGTCATTGTATTTGAAGAGAAAGCACGATATGGTCACTTGACTTCAGAATAAGCTCATCATGTCGCCACATACATTTTGTGGTGCTAACCAACCTGTGGTTGGATGGTTAGGAGGACAGTGGTTTCCCGAGCCCACCAGTGTTATAGTCCTGGTGCTCGCATTTATCCTGGGTTAATTTCAGTATTTTCCGGTGATGTGCGTTCAGTGGGAGGAGACGTTCCACTCGACTATGAGGCACCTATCGTGACATCATAAAATCTCAAGATCGTATGTTGGCTCACTCTCTCGAAGGTGCTCATAGGGGTAGGGTCTGCGTGTGTGCGCTTATAGTGGTGAGTGCTTGCACGCATATATGAGCGCTTGCTTCTGTACCATGCTACCAAAATACATGTCGTCGTTATACGGTCACTGGCTCACCCGTACAACTCCGTATTTTGTTGATGACACAATCAATTGACCAGTCAAACGTTCCACGGGGCGCAACTAGTGTTGCACCATCATGGCGCGTGTGGGGCCCACCTGTCAGCGTGTATATGAAAGAAAGAAGTGGTAGTTTGAGTAGTACTGTGTTAATAAAATACATTTTAGGGTGATCAGACGGTCACTGGCTCACCATACAGCTCCGTAATTTGTTGATGACACGATCAATTCATCAGTCAAATGGTCCACATTCAGCAGCGCAAATTACAATAGGGCCCACCCGTGAGCGCGTATATGAAGTACAAAAATGGTAATAAATTAGTGGTCGGTGGGGATTGAAGTTGTGAGATCTCTGGTTGGCAGTCGCCGGCAGTGGGGGCGCGGTGATTGGGCGGTGGCGTGGGGATCGCCGGAGAAAAAGCTTGGCACGGGGGGCCTAGAGGGATGGCCGAGGCGGCAGCGGACCGGCGGTGGGGAGTGGTTTTGGGGCGGGCGGGGTGGCGTGACGGCGCGGGCCGGCCGCGGGCGGCAGGGCCCGGCGGTTCAGCCGGTGGCGGCTGGCAGCTCAGGGGGTGGAAGTTGAAGATAAACTGCAGGCCCTTGATTTCATATCCAATGGCTGGAAAATCTACTGACCAAGGATGAAAAAGTCGACTGACGTGTAGTCTCACCCCGCACGTACACATGCACGCACGCAACACTCACACAAACACAGGCACGCATGCAGGCTTAAAACACTGACACGTACACATAACAAACACATGCACACATGCAGGCGTGCAACACTGACACGTACACATGCACTCACGAACACACGCACGTACGCACACATGCATGCAACACTAAAACGTACACATGCATGCACGCAACACTCGCACACCTGCATGCACACAGCACACGACGCAAGACACACGCTCAACCTATACGTGCATGCACCCTTTGTCAAGGACATGGATTGTTACGGGTATTAATCAATCTTATCTGTGATAAGCAGAACATTGATGTTTGCAGCGGTCTTTATGAATCACAACGTATCGAACGGGCTATCAACGTATATATGAAAATTTTAAATTCTCTTACATTATATAGTAGGCTTATCTACATGAAATAGATGACGTCACACTCATTGAACAATCATCTTTTTATGAAATGCCCGCATCTGACCGCCCTGGCCCACCAAAAGTTCCATGTCGTGCGCTGCCTGCATTGGGTCACTTACATGTAGGCCATGTACCCAAAGAGCCCACATGTCAGTGGAAGAACGGCGCAGTGTCGTACATCAGAGTCGAGGGCACCACTCGCTGCACACCCGACTGAGCACGCCTCCTTGCCGCATTCAATCGCCTCCATGAAACGTGTGGAAGCCGAAAAACCCACTCTAGACACACGTCCGTTCATGACCGGGCCGGCATTAAAAGCAACGCCGGCCGAGCTCCTCTGTCCGTCATCTATTTAATATCCTATTTAAACGAGGCCAAACGTCGGCCAAGAATCTCACACCTCCGCCGCTCCCCTATCTCCTCCTTCACCATTTTGTCCACTCTTATAATGGCTTACGAACAGTAGTTATCCCGCATCCAAGCCGGCTGGGTGGCCCACCGAGCCCGCCGAATACGAGCTATGCAGCTCACTAATCCACCTCCCTCCCCTCGCCCGATGGAGCCAGTTGCCGCCCCAAGCCGGCGCGCAGTTCAGCAACTTGCTGCTCCAGGCCAGCTCGACGAGGAGTGGTGCACGGGTGTTGTCGATGCCGTCCACGCCGCCGCCTTGTACCGCGCCTCCCGTGTCTGCGACCGCGTCTCCCATTTCTATGGCCGAGACTCCCATGCCGGCTGCTGCGCCATGCAAGCGGGGACAGAAGCCGGGTGCGCGGAGAGCGAAGAGTCAGTGGCAAGTGCCTTCGCGTCCGCTGCCATCGTCGCGGAGAAGTAGTACATGGGAGGCTGCCGCCGCTTCGGTCCCATGAAGGCCACTGCGGAGGTGACGCCGGTGTACACAGTAGGTGTCTTAGCGGATCCTTTTGTTGCGCGGACCTTCGTCGACCCCGCATGGGATCCACAGAAGCAGAGAAACACCCTTCAACCATCATCTTGGGCATCAGCTAACGATATCATTTGGGCAGTGGGGAAGCGAGTCGTCCTTTACGCTGAAGCATTTACCTCCGGGGCTCCCGGTAGTCCAGTGATCGTGTTGCCGGACATGAGGAACACAAATGGATCGACGGGCGATCATTTGGGCCAGGTATTATATACCTCTGCTGTCTAGAACTAGCACCGCTTAGTTGATTTGAATGTAATGAAATCCATGTTTGTATGAAAATCCGGTATTTTATATGAATTCCGTCATTGTTTATATAAAATATCGCCATGTTTGCATGAATTTCGTCCGGTTAGTTGAGTTGCTATCAGAATGTTTGTAGCTACAGTTGGATGGCGTAATTTGCAGGTCACCGGTCGGTCTGCGGCTGGCTTGCGTGGCGTGGTGGGACAAAAAAGCACAGCTCGTGCGATCTCGTCTCCAACATGCGCGCTTGATGATGCATGAGCACCCCGAGCCATTCCTCGTTCATCGGTGGCAAAGGCACCGTTGGACAAAAGGGTCGCCAATATTTTGGCTACCCCGGGCAAGATCCAAACAGCCCCTCCCAGCAGATTCAAATCCCTCGCTCGCCATGAAATTTTGCCATGTGTTGTTTTCATGGACTAGCAAGATGCCCGTGCATTGCACGGAACATCAAGATACATTTTTTTTACAAAACACCTGTTGTGATTGGATGCCCGTACATTGCACGGAACATCAAGATGCATTTCTTTACAAAACACCTGTTGTGATTGACCCATGCAGGGAGTAATCCCATGTGTAGAAACTAATGATATCTCAAGAATTTTATCGGAAAAATGGTATCTCGAGAATTTCATCAAAAAAATGATATCTCGAGAAAGATGAGAGATAAGGTGAGGAGGAGTGGGGCGTGGTGGTGACTGGTTGTTGGATGTATGGAGGCATGGGGATGGCACATTATGTCTAGGTTTGTATCTCTCTCACACACATACCCACGTAGGCGGGGGACGTGCACGAAGAGAAGAGGTGCACGCACGGCACACGTACTCCCATCTCTTTCCCAACCACACCCGCACGGGTACATGGTGGAGCTCATTTTTGTACAAAAAGGCAGCCCACGTGGTAATTTGACACGTGTACTGGTTGTCCACTTGATGGAGGATCGTCTACCACGGGTGTAAAAACAAATTGCGACTTGACACGTTACGTTAAAAAAGAGGCAAACTATGTGGGGCCTACGTTAGAGGCAAGGCTCTATACACTCGAGTACTTTTGATGTGTCCCATCAACTCGTAGAACGAGGAGAAGCTTGCTTAGTACACCTTCTTCCCCGCCCACGGGCGCGGTGGCTCGCAGGATGAGGTGAAGCTTGCTTACAGCATGGTTAATAATATAGCCAGCTGCAGGCTATAAGCCAGTGCCATGTCATCTGCAGTCCATCTTATAGCCAACATGTACTATAGTAGACCAAAAGAGTGTAAATTTTTTATTATGTGGCCCATCTTTCATTCTCACAAAGTGCCTAGGAGCACGTGCTAGAGTTGGCTCTTCACGAAGAGCCCGCTTACCTTCTCTCTCCTCTTCTCTTTCCTCCAACTAAGCAGAAATATACTAGTTTAATCCTTATAGCCCACTGGGTCAGCTCTATTGTACTTGCTCTTACTACGCCTTACGCCCGCTCCCTCGCCCACGTGCGCGGTGGGTCGCAGGACGAGGTGAAAATTTTACTACTCCCTCCGTTTACTCCTCGTCCCTATCTTGGTTAGAGAGATTATAATATTGTTTCAAATATATGTCTTTTAGTAGTAGGAGTAGTATAGTGGTATATAGGAGTAGTACTACCTGCGTCCTGGTTTATAGGTCACCTTTGTAGTTCATGCCAAATTTTGACCAAATATTTAGCTAACAAAATGTTAATGCATGTCAACAAAAATTATATCGTTGGATTCATATTTCAACATAGTTTTCAATGATATAATTTTTGGTAACATGCATGAACGTTTTGTTAGTTCAATATATAGTCAAAATTTGACACAATATACTATGGGGACCAATAAACTAGGACGGAGGTAGTACTACTACAACAATTTCCTTGGAGTCCGTGGTGCAGCAAGCTACCCTAGGCTATGTTACTACTCCCTCCTTTCCTTTTTATGACTCAATTTCAAAGTCTACCAACCAAGGTAGATGGTGAGTGGTGGAATTATACTACTAGGGAAAACCCTAGTAGTAGCGCTTGTTTTTAAGCTAGCAGTAGCGCTTGTACCTGCGCTACCACTAAGGCGCTACAGCTAACTAGTAGTAGTAGCACTGGAAAGGGAGCGCTACTGCTATACCTAGTTAGCAGTAGCGCTTTCCTTTGGTAAGCGCTATTGATATTACTAAGTAGCAGTAGCGCTTCTTCTGAAAAGCGCTACTGCTAACTTTTCCTGTATTTTTTAAAATACAGCTTATTTTCATTGTGGTTTTATATACAGTACTTTCATCACATGATTTTATGACCATGATTGGTTATTATATATAACAGTGGGTGAAAAGAATGTGGAGTAGATTCAAGTGGAGGCAACATGTGGTGCATGTCGAAAGTACTACTAATCCAAACTTGACCTAGCACAAGTGGTAACTGTCGATATTTCCTAAAAATTCTAGCACAAGTCATGCCAGAATTCACGAAAAAATCCGGCATGACCTTTGCTAAAAAAAGAAAAATCGAGTGCCTGAAATTTGCCGGAATGGAAATTAATCAACACTCCGGCAAAACATAGGCCACTATAGGAGGTGTAACCTGCAAATATGGCCGGCCACTTGGGCAAGCACATATCCTATTTGAGCAACACAACATATACATGTTTATATCTACATCATATGAGCATTCAAACTTGATGGAGTAGTTTTCCAATTTGAGCATCCAATAAGCAAAACCAAATCGTAACATAAATTAGTATTTAAATTAGCATTCATTCAATAAGCAAAACTAAATCATCTCTTTCGTCCGTAAATTGTTGAATATTATCACTAATAGATATCGAACAGTATCATACATATAACATCACTAATACAGCTAAAACCGTAGCGAACGACGGGTATCGGCGTGTGCGGTGGACACCCAAAGAGAAGGAACCATCACAGGATCACAGCTCCAGTGAGATCCCTGGAGAACCTCCCACGTATTAGAGAACCTGCCCTCCAACGCAACCATGTAGCGACAGACGTGCTCGTCCTCCTTGCTGACACGGTGACGTACCACCTCCGCGGGGTCCTCAAGCCTCCGCACTGTCACTAGCCAACGTGACCATCAGAAAAGAAGGTTCGGGTCAACGACGGGCTGGCTCCTCACCAAGTTGCGCCCCTTGGAAGGTAGCACCTCCCAGTACCAGCCCGGCAGAGCCCACTCCCGGACATGGCTCCTCACCAAGCCCAGGCGTCCTCCACCGAGTCGACGACGAGGATGCGGGATAGGCATCATCGACATCGATGCGGGAATAATTGCTTTAACTAAAAAATAACAACAAATGTGACACATAAAACACCTAAATTCTATTAACTACACCTAATTAAAAACCTACATTTTGAACATGATTCGATCATAACTAGGGTTCATACTACATTATTCTAAAATTAAACACCTAAAATACCTAAATTAAATTAACAACATGGGGTGGCTACTCTCACCTCGATCGAGGTCGTAGGGGGTCGGTGACGGGGACGACAGCGGGGATGATGGAGGGGCTCCTTGATTTCTGCAAAAAAAATATTATTATCGTCATCTTAGGACTTAGTGACACTCCATAAGCTACATTTAATTATTATATTCAAATTTACTTATAATTTCCTATTCTTTTCAAATTTACTTAATCAATTTTTCTAACCATTTCCTATTCTATTCAAAAGACCTACATTTACTTCTTTTTTTCAATTTCATATTTTATTCTATTCAAATTTACTTATTCAAAATTTCTAAAAAAAATCTATTCTATTCAAAATACCTACATTTACTTATTCTTTTCAATATTACTTTTTCAAATTACTTATTCAAATTTTCTAAAAACAAAATATACTAAAAACCTACATTTACTAAAAACAAAAAACCTACATTTAACAAAAACTAAAACCTATTTACAGAAAGGGGGAGGAGGAGGTGGGAGGAGGAAGGAGGAGGAGGAGGGAGGAGGGGGAAGGAGGAGGGAGGAGGAGGGAGGTGGAGGAGAGAGCAGGAGAGGGAGGAGGGAGGAGGAGGAGGAGGGGGCCGCCGGAGAGGGAGCAGGAGGATCGGAGGGGGCCACCGGCGGAGAGGGAGGAGAGAGGAGGGTTGTGGGAGGAGGGAGAGAGGAGGGCGGCGAGAGGAGGAGGAGAGATGGAGGGGATGGCAGCTAGAGGAGGAGGGAGATACCTTGGGGGAGTCGGCGGCGACGGCAAGCGACGACGTGCGGCGAGTGAGTGTGTGAGGGAGAGTGAGGGACGCGCGTGGGGCGCCGGGTGTGGATAAGGTAAGCATAGTCGTAGCACTTTTTTAGAAATAAGCGCTACTGCTATTTAGCAGTAGTGCTTGTCACAAGACAACACTATTGCTATGTAAAATAGCAGTAGCACTTTATAAATACGAACGCTACTAGTATACCTACACTGCCATGCAACCGTTGGCAACTATAGTAGTAGTGTTTCTTATAGCACAAGTGCTACTGCTACATGAATAGTAGCAGCGCTCTTTAGTGACAAGCGCTACCGTTATTTAGCAGCAGCGCTTCATTATAAAAAGCGCTACTACTAAGCTCCTGTGTATAAGCATTTCCCTCGTAGTGTTAATTTTTCTCAGGAAGTTGTGTTTAACGAGGCATTAATTAGAATAAAAGCATGCATGACCACTAAATTTTCATGAACTTCTACATGCATTGGTGAGTTTTCTCCTGACACTGCTTGCATCGGGTGATTTAACGCACCTCGAAATCCAAACATGTGTTGGTACTACTACTACTAGTAGAATTGAGACTTATAAAACGGGAAAACGAATTTTTTAGATGAGCACTATAAACCGGAAAGGAGGGAGTAGTAAGTACTACCTCCATAGTGGGTACGTACTCCGTAAAATCATATTTTTCCAATACTAAGTCGCTCAACCTTTATTTGCTTGTTTCCCTTCCTACCTCGTTTCCTTGAATAGACTATGCCAAACTCCCCTGCCTGCCGTGCGGGAAAAGACCCCCCCTCGCCTTTTTTAGTCCGGGTTTGTATCAATGGATCGTTCGAAGCAGCAAAACCAAGCCATGTCTTGTACTCCTCCGTCGATGCTCGCTTTCATGAATTCTATACTTCCTCTCGATGACATGTGGGACATATAGCAACTGGGTCAATGTGTCATGCACCAAATAACAGTGCAGAACAGCAGGGGGGACACACCCAGTCGTACCGCCCCAGTAGTATTAATGAGCAAGGAGACATGAAATCACAATGCCGCACCTTCCCAGACGGACGAAGCAACCATTATTTCACACTTCGCTTTGCCATCATCTCCTTCTACCATTGTTCTGCCTCAAGAGGGAGACGCGCATCGCCTTGGTACATCATGACACGTGGGACTGCATGACAGGCCATGCTCCCCCGCCCATCGCTCGGTAAAACCAACTCATTTTTACTACTTCCTCCGTATCGGTTTACAAGGCATGCAAGTCGTTCTAGGTTGAGAATTTAACTGGCTATATATGTGATGAACATTATATGTTTCGAAACTATATCCGCTTAAGAATCCAATGATATACTTTTTGTGACATAGTAACTCATATTTAGTTAGTCAAATGGTTGACCTAGAACTACGTGCACGCCCTATAAACCAAGACGGAAAGGGTAGTACAGTATCTTTTTAGATCAATATAGTCGGGATTCACCAAGGAGCAAAACCAAGTGGTAGGCTGCTCGTGTCGTGCTGGCGTAGCAACTCAAGCAGGGTCAGTCCGCACACGAAATGACAACGCACTTAACAGGACCCCTCTGGCTGACTTGGGGCTCATCCACCGTCTTGTTCCATGTACGATGCACAAAATTACAGTTCGGAGCAGCGGTTGAACTTGGAGGCACCCCGGTCGTAGCGCTGCAGTAGTAGTAAATGAGCGATGAGGGGTCAAATCATTTCACTCTAGGGTGCAAGAGCATAAAGAAAAGATAAAACCAATGATGCGTGCGGCAGCTACCTTGGGCACCCTAGGGTAGGGACTTCCAGTACAAATCCTTTTTTAAAGCGCCTCCATTGCAAATCCGCTTCTCCCTCGTCCTCTTGAAGAAAACCGATGATGCGTGCGGCGGTAGGGTTTGTAGGAGTACTACGATGTGCAGGGCCACGTCGTAGTAAATGGGAGAGGGATTGAATTCGAGTCAACGCCTTAATATGTGTGGGCTGCTTGGTTTTACGGGAACGAGGGAGCATTTTGGGTTGGGGACCAATGGAGATATATGTACAAAAAATTGTGGACATAGGTTCGACCGAAAGGTAATGATGCATGGGCCCTACATTTTGATATACCCGCTGCCGCATGAAATTTTCTACTCTAATCAAAACTAGTAAGGTACACATGCATTGAACGCATAAGATTTGGAAACCAAATTATGAATAAATACACACTATAGCATGTAAGCGTTGAGTCATATATGCATGATGTATTTCTTATAGTTCATCTCATTCAAAGTCAATTAGTTTTGTAAAAAGGTTAAGATTCATGGGATTGTGCATTGTAAAGCATAACGTAAGAAACAAATAATGGCAACTCATTTAGAAAAAAAAGTTTGGGCAATTATGATACGGAAGATTCCAGAACAAAGGAGAAGTGCTTGTGTTTTGAGGTTTGTGCATTATGCTTAAGTTCAACCATGGAGTCTTCTAGATTGTACATGTGGCAGAATCTGGTGGAATGTTGAAGATATCCAACGGCCAGTAGTGCTCGGATTTTCCATCTCTACACTGTCGGATTAGCTTCATCCAACGACCATCTTTCAAAGTTATTCGCACACTATATAGGGTATACATAATGCATAAAAGTTCCTCCAGAAACATCTATAACTAATGGGAAGTGAATGTATACATACAATAAAAAATATATGTAATACTCCCTCCTCCTAGGTGTATAAGTCTTCTTAGGTTTTTTGCTAGTTAATAGCATTCCATGCAATGAATTAACCACTTCATGTCATGTTTGAAAGTCTCAAGCCATTGAAAGCATGCACGGCCCACATTTCTAATTGGTTGATATGTCACGAAACAAGAAACGAGGAGGGAGTTAATGTACCGTGCCTAAGTGTTTTGGGATTATTTGGTTTTCGTAAGATGACCTACACACCTAGACGGAGGGAGTACAAAGAGAAAAAATGAATTGCGGTTAGAAGAATGACATTTCTAACAAAAATGTGAATGTGAACTACATATGTGTGCATGTGACTAGCACATACGTTGCCAATACAAAATTTAATGCAAGAAATAACTTATGAGTAACATGCACGAATTGATGATGTGGTGCATGCATGCATAGAGTACAAAAACAATGTGATTTATGACTTGCATGCATGACGTGTTCTTGTGCCATAGTAGCATGTCTAGGAAAAAAGCTACTAGTGGGTTGTACTAGCTATTTAGGAATAGAAGATGTATACATGGAAGTTGTAGGGAAATATATGATATGTATCTCAATTCCTATGAGTAGGGATTGGAAAAGAGATGTCATTTGGTTCACATCATAGGAACTTTTATATTGAATCTAGAGATGACATGTATCTCAATTCCTATGAGGAGGTGAAAGTGCTAGTTATCGACTAGAGGGGGGGGGGTGAATAGGCGATTTTTATGAAAGTATTCAAAACATGAGAGTTTCGAAGACAAACAATAGAAATGAATCTATTGATATGCAGCGGAAGGTACACTACACTACGCAAGCCATAGTCAGGTATGCAATGAAGAGAAAGAACGAAGACTAATAGCAGCTAGGTAGTAAAGATCAGGATGGAAGATAGTATGAAGCCAAAAAATGATAGTAGTCACACAGTGAAGTCAAACAGGTAGTGCAAGCAGGCAATGACTTCATGAAGACAAACTGTAAGTAAAGAGAGGGAGAGGATAGAACTAGTCACTTGGTGAGGTACACAGGATTTGTTGGACCAGTTCCAGTTGTTGTGACATCTGTATGTCTGGTTAGGGAGGCTGAGATTCAACTTAGAAGACCACGTCTTCACCTTATTCCCCTTGAGCTAAGGACAACCAGTCCTCGCCCAATTACTCTGGTAAGTCTTCAAGGTAGACTTCCAAACCTTCACAGACTTCCTTCACCGGTGATCCACAATGACTCTTGCATGCTCAGAACGCGACGCCTAACCGGCTGGAGGATTCACAGTCCTCAAGTGTAACAAGTTTTCAGGTCACGCAGACAGAAAGACTTCAGTGATGCCTAACACTCTTTGGCTCTGGGTGTTCGGGCTTTGTCCTTGCAAGGATTTCTCTCTCTAAAAAGCTTCGGAGGTGGGTTGCTCTCAAACGACAAAAGCCGTGCACTAACTCTGAGCAGCCACCAATTTATGGTGTATGGGGTGGGCTATTTATAGCCACTAGGCAACCCGACCTGATTTGTCCGAAATGACCCTGGGTCACTAAGGAACTGTCACGTGTTCCAACGGTCAGATTTCAAACACACGTGGCAACTTTACTTGGGCTACAAGTAAAGCTGACTCATCTAGCTCTGGATAAGATTTGCTATCATTGTCTTTGCTCGGAGACATAGGATTTGGTTGAGCATCACTTCAGTCACTCTGACTTTGTTCATTGGGACCCCACTTAACAGTACGGTGGTTCCTATGACTCAACAAAGAACAAAGTTAAACAATGAAACAACAAAGTCTTCGCGCTCCATAGTCTTCACACGATGTCTTCTCTTTTCATAATCTTCAATGTGAATATTTTCACATACCACCATTGTCTTCAATGTCTTCATACATTTTTAGGGGTCATCTCCGTTAGGTAAACTGAATCAATGAGGGACTACTACCTATGTTATCCTGCAATTCTCACAAACACATTAGTCGCTCAACCAGGTTTGTCGTGAATACTCCAAAACCAACTAGGGGTGGCACTAGATGCACTTACAATCTCCCCCTTTTTGGTGATTGATGAGAAACTGGTTGAAGTTTTCAACGGGGATAAAAGTATGTGAAATTGTAAAGGATTTAGGTATTGTATTCATAAGTAGCAAAAGGCTCCCCCTGAAGATGTGCATTTTAAGTAATATGCTTTTGGAATGCAAATGCACATGGCAGGTTGTACTTGTGGAGATCCTCTTCAACTTATGAAGACAATTCATCATGCATGATTTGACATAATGTGGGGACCCCGACTCATAAGTCGTGATCACCGAATGCACGTGTACAGTGATCCCAGAGATCAATGCTCACTGAACACACAGAAGCTGAATAACAAGAGTGTTACATCCATACATACCGTTTTACACAAGTAGGACCATTATGGTCAAGTCTTGAGTATATCATCGCAGCGGAAATATTCGTCGATAGCTTGGACCCATGCCATCTGCCTTAACCCTACAGGCATTCTCGACCGGAAGCGCCCTAGCTCGCATGTTCACAATCAAGTATTCTTCTTAATATCATGTTCTTTCATGCCCGGCCAATAAAATAACCAGTGGCAAGCCAATGAGTACTTTGAATGTACTGCAAGCAACCCATGTTTTGGTTCAAGATTCAACAATGCATGATATAGGTAAAAAATTTTTGCGTAAAAGCTAGTTTTGAGTGCAATGACATGTTCAACAACTTGCATAGCATGCATCAAGAGGACTCATGTAATCCCCGAGGACAAGTTATAGATATCAACATAAATGGAGTGGGCACCAACCCAACTCAATCATGTCAAGTCCTCGGACTTGACCCATGTAGTTATCTCCACTCATCCATACATACTCACCAGGTTTCGTAAACATATGGACGTAGCCCAAGAGCGGTTACCCAACTGTCCTTGACCGTGGACACGGCTATTCGAATAGTTTTACACTCTGCAGAAGTTGCACACTTTACCCACAAGATCCGGGGAACTTCCGTGTCATCCACGACCCACGGTACCTCAAGTACCCGGGGTAAGCACCCGATCACTATCTTTCCCTAGACGACACTAACATGGAGTCCACTCGATTGGTAGTAACCCCGTGCCCAACATTTCACAACTTAAAATTGTGGAGCCTTGCTCCCATATTCATCACATACCACCGCACGGGTACCAACGATGTGTCCGTGCCCCATAAAATGTTCTTGGCCGCCCTACCGCACGACCTCGCCCGAGAGAGAGCACCAACACTCCCCGCCACTAGTAATGCTGGCTCCAAGATAGTATCGGCCTAGGTAATCAATAATGCCCTTTCCCATACAAGGGTAGAGTGGTTGCGCATGTAAGGTTGGAATAACGGTCACAACTTAAACCAATCCGTTTTTGAAACCACACTCACATATCCTTCTCCGGTACACCACTTATTTTTCAAGTGATTACCTAGCTCAACATCTCCCTCGGGCATTAGTGGCACCCGACGGGGTTTTCAAAAAGTCTTTGGGAACATACTTGCCGCCATCACCATGCACATTCCCGTCCCTTTTTGTGTAGCAACTACTTTAGCATCCTATCTACTCCCACCGGCATAACCCTCATAAGGAGGTAGGGTCATGCTCAATGCAAGTATCAATGAGGAAGTAGCAGAGGCAACCAACCAACGTGGTTTACCATCTCATCATGATTCCGATGCAACAATAATAAGTGATATATGACATGCATAAAAAAAGGTTTCATGGACATGGTCAAAGGGCTGCTTGCCTGGTTCATCCGAGTCTTGAAATCTTCTGGTCCTTCTCCATGTAATTCGCCTACTTCGTTAACTAACGCCTAAAACAACCACAATAAGCAACACAACAAGGCAGAAAATATAAGTGCTCCAAAAATATTAATTTGACTTTTCTAGGACATCTCTGGTTATATGAAAAATAACCAGAGTGGTTTCATTGGAATTGGATCAGTGGATATCTCTGAACATTTCAATATGATGGAATCAAGGGGTTTATGGATTTGCAAGAAGTGCACAGAAACATGTTTTTGAAAAATGAGCAAAGGTACCCATTTAACAAACCATGATTTTAGAAGCATCTAGGAGTTGGTTTCACTGGATTTGGAGTTCAAATGAATACTCTATGGATTTGCAAGGTTGACAAACATGAAGAAATGGCTCATTAATTTGTGGGGTACAGGAAGTATTAAGAACTAAGTTATGAACTTAGAAGCATCTAGGAATTTGAATCATGGCATTTGGATCAAGTTTGAGCTCTTTGTGATTTTCTAAAGTTCATCATAGAAATAGGAAGAATAGGATTTGATAAATATTTGTGAAGAAAAGGTCTCTAGAAAAATGTGCATGTTGCACTAACAGGTAAATCATGATTTATAGAGTCACTAGAAATTTGAATCATCAAATTTGGAGTCCATTTGAATTGTTTATGGATTTTACAAGTTGACTGGAAAAAGAAAAAGGGAATAAGGCTTTAACCTTATCTTGCGCATGGGCGACAGATAGACTGCGGGGCCGCCTCGCTGCTCGGCCACGCTGGACGACAAAGCGACGCCGAAGGCGTTTTTGCTGAAGCCGTTGCTTCACTTAAACGGGTGGGGCCCGCCTAATCGGGTCGCCGACGCCATGAGCCCCACTGCAGGTCGCCTTTCAACCTCCCACAGCCCGATCTGGGAGGAGCAGCCTCACGGCGATTTTCGGGCTACAGAAGTTTCTCCACGACGCCCGCCCACCGGGCGTGTTTCGGGAGGCCATGCCGCACCCATCCATGTGCTACACGCATGCCGTGGAGGGCTGCAGCAGCGATGGCCTGGGTGGCCGCGGAGGAGGCTGTCGGCCATCTTCGCCACGAGCGTGGTATGCTCCTGGGATGAACGACGGTGACGGAGGGCCTCGAGGTGGTGGTATGAGGGTACTGGAGTGGCTAGGGAGAGAGGAGAGGCTCTGGATAGCCCGGATTTAGGCGGAGCCCGACAGTAAGGCCCGGCTGCCAGGATGGATGGAGGGCACGGGCAGAGGAGTGAGTTGGTCTAGGGGTCTCTGGAAGGGAGAGAGAGAGGCAAAGGAGTCGAGAGGGGGCTCGGGGTGGCCTTAAATAGCCGACCCGTAGCTCACCGTGGACGCGGCGCACGGGTGGCCGCGGCAACGGCTCGGGAGGCCAGGAGGGAGGGAGAGGAGCTGTCTACGGCGTTCGTGGGAGTCGCATAGGGTGCCAGGAAGAGAGAGAGGGAGCGGGGCGAGGCCCTGGTGCTCGCGCGTGCGAGGCCGGGCATTGGCCGAGCCGGGCGGCTCTGGGCACGCGCCGCAGGGGGTGAGAGAGAGGGAAAGAGGAGGGGGCCAGGATGGTGGCGTGTTGCGGACGTCGAGACACCTCGACTGGCGCGAGGGGGAGGCTCGAGGTGGTCGGGGACGCCAAGGCCAACGGTTTCTGCTCGCTCGCCAAGGCCTCCAGTAGCTGCTCTTGGCCGGGCATGCACGGCTTTTTCCACACAAGACTCAAGGCCCACTTGTGTCTAGTGGCTGCAAGGGGGAGTAAACAATGCGGCAATGGCATTGGATGCCCTGGGGATCCACTGGAGTGAGGAGGGAGGTTGAGAGAGAGAAAGCTTGATATCCAAAGAGGGGAAAAGAGCTTTTCACCCCCACAATCATGGCTCCTCGGGCAGGGAAGGATGCAGGGGTTAGAGGAGGACCAGATGGTGATGTGGGAGAAAGATTAGCTCAAGGAGATTAGTGGAAATGGCCAGAACATGCATTTTTAATTTACGCGGAAGGTGTTTGATGGTGGTTTGGGCAAGAAGATGAACTCCTATTGTCATGAGGCTTGACAGGGTCAAATGGTATGATTAAATAATAGGTCCCACCAATATTGAGTCCATTTGGGCAAAGTTGCCAATGCAACTTTTGTAAACCCTAGAAATCAACAGAAATGGACTTCCCAAGATTTAGTCATGCAAACCTATTCTCCTTGATGCACCACTTGGTGTAGTATCATCATTTGAGGTTCTGAACATGTCCACAAAAGTTGAGATCAAAAGGCAAAAGTTTCCATTGTAGAGTTGTTCAAATTTGGTTCTGGACAGGAAGGGTTTTGGGGCACTTTGATTAATATAAAATTTTCTCCAACTTGTGCCATTTGGTCCAGATGAATTATTAGACCATTTGAGCATGTTCACCAGGTTTGAGAATATTTGGACATGTTTGGCAATGTAAAGTTGCTCAAACTTGAAAAAGGGCAGAAATAGTTTTGAGAGGGTTTCATGGGGTTATACTATTCTCCATGACATGAGACTTGTCAAGATCATCAAAAATGTCATATGTGACATGATAGAATTTTCTTGGAATTTTTGGAGAATATTTCCTTTGTAAATATTTCAAAATCTTGAAATATCCAGAAAGGGTTTTTGAGGCATTTGACCAATATTTTGAACATGACCATGTGTTGAAACTCATATATATGGACAATATATGTCCACTGACTTTCCTAAATTTTCACAAATATTTTTAAATCATTAAAATAATTTTTCCCTATTAAAGACCATTTCTGGCCTTAAGAAAAAGCTTTTAAATAAAATAGGAAAATAACTTTTAAAATTATATTTTTGTGCTTTCTAGGTATCCTATATCTAATAGGAGTCAAATATATTTTTGGAAAGATTTTTACTGCCTTTAATTAAGTTCTTGCAGTGCAAACCTCAATTCAGGGGTTTTTGGAAAACTAAATTTAGAAAATACTTTTTGGCCAAAATATTTTTACAAGAATTTATTTTTATGACCTATACACATGGCATGATCATTGGGAAAGGTTTTGGATCAAGGAGAAGGAGTATAAGGGTTGGAGGATTTATTTTATTTTTAGAGCACTTGCAAACAACAGACTAAATCTAATCAAGACAAAGTCCAAGCACTCAAAAGTTTTTGTCAGACCATATTTTAGCATGATTGTTAGCTTAAGTGTAGTGGCATGAAAATCAGGGTGTGACAGACCTACCCCCCTTACAAGAATCTCATCCCCGAGATTCCCAAACTAGGCGCGAAACGGATACAAGAACTTTGATGTGGGGTGGTCTTCACGCCCTCACATCGTTCCTCGCTTCGAGCGGAGCTCCTTTGATCCTTGAAGTACTTGATGGTGTGGCTTCAGATATAATGTTCTATTTGGTCCAGGTTGCTAATGGGCAGCTCATGGTAGGTTAGATTGGGCTAGGGGTCGACGGCTCGGTGGTCATTGCCCTCTTAGAGGTCGGGCAAGTTAGGAAGTTGGAAACACTTCCGGGTTGTGATGCATGGAAAGCGTTGTGCACACCAGGTAACTCAGTGGCAATTCCACCGGTAACTGCCTTCTCTTCGCCTTGTAGTGATCTCAGAGGGGGTTGTTAAATCTTGGAGTGATCTCAAGAGGGCCGATGAATCTTGGTGTGGGTTCCCTTGTCATGGAAATGCTTGGTTCCTTAGAGAGGAGTGGCTTGCAGATACACATGGTCTTTGACGCGGAAGTATACTTCTTGAAGAAGGTGGTTTTTGTAGTTCTTCCTCTTAGACATGACGGTCTTCAGATGTTCCTTGACCAGCTCAATGATTCTTCTTCCGTCTTCGGGTAGACGAGTATGTCATCAAATAAGGATGACAACTAACATGCCCAAGCACTCCATGAAGTCTATGGGGTGCGTAAAGTGGGCTGAGGCATTGGTGATGGTCACGGGTGAGTATTGGCCATGCCTTATCGATCTAGAGCCAAAGCCCGAGGTCAGGATCCGGCCATGTTGTGGTTTGGTAGGGCGTAAGGGTTTCAAGGATTCTAGTGTGCGAGTGAATGTTTATCATCCCGTCCTTGAGCACAGCTTCTGAGATGTCAATAGTTCTACCTAGTCTTCACCTCATATTACCAAAAGAATCATCTCGTATAGGTCAACTCCAATGATCACTCATGTTATGCATATCCTCATGGCTCTGAGGGAGGTCTAACAAAATCATTCATGGCAACTATTCCCAAACTCATATCTATGCAAAAGTCCAGGGTAGAACATACAAGTCGCTAAGCTTGAATTTAATCACCACAATCCAAGTGCTCAGTCTATTGATCCAAGGTCTATGTTAGTGCATCTCTATCCTAAGGAAACACATCGTATGCCACTCCAAGATCTAGTTTCCTTTCCTATGAATCAACTCCAAAAGCCCATTAGCTACATAATTCATTAATCCTACCAATCCAATGTCTATGGTGTCCCACATGATCTTCTAATCTCCTATAATCACCAAATACTTGAAAGGGCTACCTTGCTATAGTCAGTCCACCAATTTCCATTATCATGGTCATGTAAACTCCAAGGTCACATATATAGATCCCTAAATCAACCCCGACAATTAATCCAATCTCTTAGTTTATTGTCTACCGAGAAATATGGCATCATGATCAAGATCATCATCTAAATCCAATTTACTCCAAACCATGTAAAATTACTCTGCATCCATACTCCACTAGAGTAACCTATTTAATCCAAATCTCATGTCCAACGAGGAATCCTACATGCCTCCCTCAAGTTATTTACGTGATATCAACTATTTCCTATCAATATCATCTGATCAAGTCAAATCCTTGCACTTCCAGGAGTTTCAGCTTGCGATCATAATTGTCCTATAAATCCAATTTACTCAGGGATAATGGAATCTATGCTAATCTATAATCATGATCCCACCAAGTTCATCTACCAACATGAAAGCCTCGTGATCTACCAAAGTCTCACCAATTCCTCGTGGTCTCTGATATAAACTCATCAAGTCATTTGTCCTCCGTTCCTATATCCCCAAATTGGCCTCTCCTATGGCATCATCAGTTTTTGTGCTACCCTAGGATGATAATGTGCTCGTTCGCTATGTCCACCAGTTCCATAATGAACCCAATGCCATGTGAGGTTACAGAGGCTTAACTGGTCCACTTGTAATTCCGTGGGTTAAGCACTTGGCTAAGGATTCGAGCTGGGGTATCTCGTGAAGTCTCGAAGGGTATAGCGATGGGTTTATAGTCTTGAGAGGTAAACATAACTCTACGGGGTTGCACTTGGTCGAGGAGGTTGTAGCAAAAGTCTTCAGCGTTGGTTGGTTGCCAACATAGAATCTTTGGTGTATCTTGTCTTGCTAGCCTTCAGTTGAGGAGAGAGATGAGAGGGAGAGGTAGCATAAAGGAGGGGGATGCCTACAAGGGGGTTCTATAGTGCAGGTGCAAACAACAAGTGCCGAAAGGGCCAAACACAGGCATTAAGATAAGTAAGGTGATATAGTCACGTACTTGTTGCCTAGGGCAAAAAGGGCGACTGATATCAAAACACAAACAAATAAAAACAAGCAACACACAATCATGGTTCTATTTGAACCATCATACGGACTCGACTGCGCATAGGGGTACACGACTTATCCTACCCTAGGGGTCCTCGGACTCAGTAGTCGTGCCTTGTGCCTCGTGCAGTCTTCCGGGTTTTCCTCAGGTGTTGCTACGTCTCTTGTAGTTGTTCGATGAAACGATCCCGGTTGAGCTTGAAGAGTCTTCAACAACTTCTCGCCTATTGGAGTGATGGGGTGAAGGTGGCTCCTTGTAGCTGACATCGACATGGTCTCCTCTTGTCTTCTCAATCATGACGATCCCTTTTGCCTTCTAAGGCGTCAAGTGTACCAGGTAGGCAATCCTTTATGTAATGATACTAACAAGGCGTAGTAGAGGTCCAATCTACCGGATATACTGTTGCCAGTATCGTCACCGAGAGCGGGGGATGAAGAGAACCGTTTTCCTGCTCACTATAGTGAGGTGGACCAAATGGCTAGGTTCTCATCCACCGGTGGTTGCCGATGCAACAATGATAAGGACAGGGTTGCTCTACTAGCGATGTATATCATGATCTTGCATATCCCATGCCCTGGCCATCATAGGCCAAGGTTGCATCATCCTGGGCAAAGTGTCAAGGGTGTCTCCATCTCCTGGGTCTTCGTGTCCTCATTCCTCGAGGGTGTATCCTCTGTTGGTATCGCCTTGTTGTGATGTCGCCAATCTTGTGTTCGTGGAGATGTGGGTGAATGTCTGGCAAGGCATCTTCCTTCTAGATTATCCACGAGGATTACAAGGAATCCAGTGGTCAGGGCATAAGGGTTATAGCGACCAAAGGTTTTGAAGGGGAAGAGGTTGATGGGGAAAGTATACCTTACTTTTCGAAAAACTGAGAAGGGAAGAGAAGTATAGACAGTTTTTTGAAAACTAGCGATAGTTTTGAAAATAGTTTTACCCTAACTAACGACCATGCTAACTAAGGCTTCCTACAGTCAGGATGGCTCTGATACTACTGTGGGGACCCCGACTCATAAGTCGTGATCATCGAATGCACGTGTACAGTGATCTCAGAGATCAATGCTCACCGAACACACGTAAGCTGAATAACAAGAGTCTTACATCCATACATACCGCTTTTACACAAGTAGGACCATTATGGTCAAGTCTTGAGTATATCATCGCAGGAAATCTTCGTCGATAACTTGGACCCATGCCATCTGCCTAAACCCTACAGTGCATTCTGACTGGGAAGCCGCCCTAGCTCGCATGTTCACATCAAGTATTCTTCTTAATATCATGTTCTTTCATGCCTGGCCAATAAAATAACCAGTGGCAAGCCAATGAGTACTTTGAATGTACTCGCAAGCAACCCATGTTTTGGTTCAAGATTCAACAATGCATGATATAGGTAAAAAAATTTTTGCAGAAAGCTAGTTTTGAGTGCAATGACATGTTCAACAACTTGCATAGCATGCATCAAGAGGACTCATGTAATCCCCGAGGACAAGTTATAGATATCAACATAAATGGAGTGGGCACCAACCCAACTCAATCATGTCAAGTCCTCGGACTTGACCCATGTAGTTCTCTCCACTCATCCATACATACTCACCAGGTTTCGTAAACATATGGACGTAGCCCAAGAGAGGTTACCTAACTGTCCTTGACCGTGGACACGGCTATTCAATAGTTTTACACTCTGCAGAGGTTGCACACTTTACCCACAAGATCCGGGAACTTCCGTGTCATCCACGACCCGCGGTACCTCAAGTACCCGGGTAAGCACCGATCACTATCTTTCCCTAGACGACACTAACATGGAGTCCACTCGATTGGTAGTAACCCCGTGCCCAACATTTCACAACTTAAAATTGTGGAGCCTTTCTCCCATATTCATCACATACCACCGCACGGGTACCAACGATGTGTCCGGTGCCCCATAAAAATGTTCTTGGCCGCCCTACCTGGCACGACCCCGTCCTGAGAGAGAGCACCAACTCTCCCCCGTCACTAGTAATCCGGGCTCCAAGCTCGTATCGGCCTAGGTAATCAATAATGCCTTTTCCCATACAAGGGTAGAGTGGTTGCGCATGTAAGGTTGGAATAACGGTCGCAACTTAAACCAATCCGTTTTTGAAACCACACTCACATATCCTTCTCCGGTACACCACTTCTTTGTCAAGTGATTACCTAGCTCAACATCTCCCTCGGGCATTAGTGGCACCCGACAGGGTTTTCAAAAGTCTTTGGGAACATACTTGCCTCCATCACCATGCACATTCCGTCCCTTTATGTAGCAACTACTTTAGCATCCTATCTACTCCCACCGCATAACCCTCATAAGGAGGTAGGGTCATGCTCAATGCAAGTATCAATGAGGAAGTAACAGAGGCAACCAACCAACGTGGTTTACCATCTCATCATGATTACGATGCAACAATAATAAGTGATATATGACATGCATAGAAAAAAGGTTTCATGGACATGGTCAAAGGGCTGCTTGCCTGGTTCATCTAAGTCTTGAAATCTTCTGGTCCTTCTCCATGTACTCCGTCTACTTCGTCAACTAACGTCGGGAACAACCACAATAAGCAACACAACAAGGCAGAAAATATAAGTGCTCCAAAAATATTAATTTGACTTTTCTAGGATATCTCTGGTTATATGAAAACTAACCAGAGTGGTTTCATTGGAATTGGATCAGTGGATATCTCTGAACATTTCTATATGATGGTATCAAGGGGTTTATGGATTTGCAAGAAGTGCACAGAAACATGTTTTTGAAAAATGAGCAAAGGTACCCATTTAACAAACCATGATTTTAGAAGCATCTAGGAGTTAGTTTCACTGGATTTGGAGTTCAAATGAATACTCTATGGATTTGCAAGGTTGACAAACATGACGAAATGGCTCATTAATTTGTGGGGTACAGGAAGTATTAAGAAAAATGTTCATAAACTAAGTTATGAACTTAGAAGCATCTAGGAATTTGAATCATGGCATTTGGATCAAGTTTGAGCTCTCTGTGATTTTCTAAAGTTCATCACAGAAATAGAAGAAAAGGATTTGATAAATATTTGTGAAGAAAAGGTCTCTGTAAAAATGTGCATGTTGCACTAACAGGTAAATCATGATTTATAGAGTCACTAGAAATTTGAATCATCAAATTTGGAGTCCATTTGAATTGTTTATGGATTTTACAAGTTGACTAGAAAAAGAAAAAGGGAATAAGGCTTTAACCTTATCTTTATGACGGGCGATGAGATAGACCGTGGGTCGCCCAAATGCTCGGTCAGTCACGCTGGACGACAAAGCGACGCCGAAGCGCTTTTGCTGCCGTTTCCACTTAAATGGCGGGGGCCGCCCACTGGTCGCCGACGCCGCAGGCCCCACCGCAGGTCGCCATCAACATCTCACAAGGCCCGGCCACCGGGAGGAGCGGCTCCCGCTGGCGATTGCCGGGGCTACAGAGCGTCTCCGGCGACGCTCCGCCCACCGGCGTGCTCAGGAGGCCATGCCGCACCCATCCATGTGCTACACGCACGCCGTGGAGGGCTGCAGCAGCGATGGCCTGGGTGGCCGCGGAGGAGGCTGTCGGCCATCTTCGGCCACGAGCGCGTGGCGTTCCCGGGGATGAACGACGGTGACGGAGGGCCTCGAGGTGGTGGTATGAGGGTACTGGAGTGGCTAGGGAGAGAGGAGAGGCTCGGGATAGCCCGGATTTAGGCGGAGCCCGACGGCGGCGCTCCGGCCGTTGTGATGGATGGAGGGAACGGGATGAGGAGTGAGTTGGTCCAGGGGTCTCTGGAAGGGAGAGAGAGGCAAAGGAGTCGAGAGGGGACTCGGGGGTGGCCTTAAATAGCCGACCCGTAGCTCACCGTGGACGCGGCGCACGGGTGGCCGCGGCAACGGCTCGGGAGGCCAGGAGGGAGGGAGAGGAGCTGTCTACGGCGTTCGTGGGAGTCGCGAGGGTGCCAGGGAAGAGAGAGAGGGAGCGGGCGAGGCCTGTGTGCTCAAGGCGAGGCCGGGCATTGGCCGAGCCGGGCGGCTCTGGGCACGCGCCGCAGGGGGTGAGAGAGAGGGAAACAGGAGGGGGCCAGGATGGTGGCGTGTTGCGGACGTCGAGACACCTCGACTGGCGCGAGGGGAGGCTCGAGGTGGTCGGGGGATGCGGCGTCAACGGTCGCCAGCTCTGCCTCGCGCTCCAGAGCGCGTCTTTGGCCGGCATGCACGGCTTTTTCCACACAAGACTGCGCCCCACTTGTGTCTAGTGGCTGCAAGGGGGAGTAAACAATGCGGCAATGGCATTGGATGCCCTGGGGATCCACTGGAGTGAGGAGGGAGGTTGAGAGAGAGAGAAAGCGTGCTGTCCAGAGAGGGGAAAAGAGCTTTTCACCCCCATAATCATGGATCCTCGGGCAGGGAAGGATGCAGGGGTTATAGGAGGACCAGATGGTGCTGTGGGAGAAAGATTAGCTCAAGGAGATTAGTGGAAATGGCCAGAACATGCATTTTTAATTTCTGCCAGAAGGTGTTTGATGGTGGTTTGGGCAAGAAGATGAACTCCTATTGTCATGTGGCTTGACAGGGTCAAATGGTATGATGAAATAATAGGTCCCACCAATATTGAGTCCATTTGGGCAAAGTTGCCAATGCAACTTTTGTAAACCCTAGAAATCAACAGAAATGGACTTCCCAAGATTTAGTCATGCAAACCTATTCTCCTTGATGCACCACTTGGTTTAGTATCATCATTTGAGGTTCTGAACATGTCCACAAAAGTTGAGATCAAAAGGCAAAAGTTTCCATTGTAGAGTTGTTCAAATTTGGTTCTGGACAGGAAGGGTTTTGGGGCACTTTGATTAATATAACATTTTCTCCAACTTGTGCCATTTGGTCCAGATTAATTATTAGACTATTTGAGCATGGTCACCAGGTTTGAGAATATTTGGACATGTTTGGCAATGTAAAGTTGCTCAAACTTGAAAAAGGGCAGAAATGGTTTTGAGAGGGTTTCATGGGGTTATACTATTCTCCATGACATGAGACTTGTCAAGATCATCAAAAATGTCATATGTGACATGATAGAATTTTCTTGGAATTTTTGGAGAATATTTCCTTTGTAAATATTTCAAAAGCTTGAAATATCCAGAAAGGGTTTTTGAGGCATTTGACCAATATTTTGAACATGACCATGTGTTGAAACTCATATATATGGACAATATATGTCCACTGAGTTTCCCTAAATTTTCACAAATATTTTTAAAGCATTAAAATAGTTTTTCCCTTTTAAAGACCATTTCTGGCCTTAAGAAAAAGCTTTTAAATAAAATAGGAAAATTACTTTTAAAATTATATTTTTGTTCTTTCTGGGTATCCTATATCTAATAGGAGTCAAATATATTTTTGGAAAGATTTTTACTGCCCTTAATTAAGTACTTGCAGTGCAAACCTCAATTCAGGGGGTTTTCGAAAACTAAATTTAGAAAATACTTTTTGGCCAAAATATTTTTACAAGAATTTATTTTTATGACCTATACACATGGCATGATCATTGGGAAAGGTTTTTGGATCAAGGAGAAGGAGTATAAGGGTTGGAGGATTTATTTTATTTTTAGAGCACTTGCAAACAACAGACTAAATCCAATCAAGACAAAGTCCAAGCACTCAAAAGTTTTTGTCAGACCATATTTTAGCATGATTGTTAGCTTAAGTGTAGTGGCATGAAAATCAGGGTGTGACATATAACGAACATAATGACATGCATAATGAAAAATGGATGTCTGCAATATGACTTCGTGCGAGATTTATCATCGCACATGCGGAATTTATCATCACATCACAGAATAGCAAACAAGTAGTAGAAGACCATCAAGTTTAAGTGTTACAACTCAAAGAACCAAATGTATCAAAAGCGAGAGTTGTAAACACTAGGCAAAATATAAAGCAACCGCCCATATGGACCCGCTTGAAGACTATCAAGTCATATGCTTCTCCCCCTTTTGTCAGTAAGGACCAAAAAGTTTTGAAGACATAGAGCCTCTACTCGTTCCCAGAAGGAGTAGGAGAAGATGTAGGGCCGGCGTCGGGGTTTGGCGGTGTAGAAGAACATGGTGCAGTCTCGATACGCGCTGAAGTTGGAGGTGGGGGAGTAGAATCATCTTGATCATCTATGACTCTGGCATTCACCGTTGCAGCTGAGGAGGAATAGTCAGAGTCTTCAAGAGAGGGAGTTTGATGCAAGATATCATTCCTTGGAGGAGTGGAGTCAAACTTGAATCTTTCAGTGAAGCCATCGTCTTGAAGATTACCTTCAGCACTCAACAATGTCAAACTCTTCCATGACCTCCGACAGGTTTCATGTGTAACAAAGGCATTCTTGGTGGCAAGATTGCGAATGACGCTTCAGCTAGTAGTGATGCTTATCCTATTTCTGATGCAGGGAAACGAGAAGCTCTCGGTCATTGAGAACACGAGATCGCTTCCGAGGCCTTTGAGCAATACAGCTTTTAGTGGCTTCAGTTTGAGCATGGTGAGGTAAGCGTGTATTGCCAGCCAAAGGATAAATGCGAGTGACTGCCTGGACTCCTTCAATGGGTTGTGTGAAGCTTTGGTGATCAACATTGTGAAGACAAACAGGCTCCTTGGCAGGCTCCGGGTATATGGCTTCAACTGACATATCAATCTCTGGCAAAAATATCAGATGGTTGCGAGCAGAATGTTGATAGTTGACGGATAAGGCGCATAACCCATGGAGCGTAGAATTTCAGTCCAAAGAGATCAGTGCCTGATGTAGCCAACTACTTGATAAAGAAGTCTTGAGCATTGAAGCTGATGCCGTTGAAGATATAAAAGACCAAAGTCTTCATTGCTCCTTCAAGTTTCGCTGCTGAAGAATGTCCTTTGACAGGCCATAGAGTCCGCCTTATTATATGGTAAATAGTGCGGGGCAGATACTCTAGGTCTTCAACAAAGAACTCTTTTGGGTAATCAGCGTCATGTGGCAGAGGCTTCATCATGCTCAGCATTTGGCTCATGTTGGGCTCTAGCTTCTGAAAGATGTTCTCCAATGCATTGCGGTGAAGCTGACAACCAGGTTCATATAGTTCACCTGCAGTGGGCAGACCTGTGAGCTCAATAATGTCGAAAGCTTTGGTTTCATGGTGTACGTTGCCTGTCATCCACTCAAGGACCCATGTCTTCGGATCCCTGTTGTAGCCGCGAATATGAAGGGTCGCATAGAATTGCAGCAGAAGCTCTTCATTCATGTGCTCCTCATCAGTCACAAAATTCAGCAATCCAGCATCACGGAAGCAGTCAAGGGCTTTTTCAAGGCATGGCAATCCAGCAATGGCTTCACAGTCAAGACGCATATGAGGGAAGATGCACCCTTGATCATAGAGAACACATGAGTAGTAGTTGCGCTGCTGATAGCTCCAGAACCGATCGGATGAAATCCTTGGCTTAGAATAGGGGTTCTTGGCGCTATCAAAGAAGGTGTTGTATGCAATGAAGCCATTTGCATTGAAGGACCCTGGTGAAGTGGCAGTACCTGGAAACCTGGGCAGTCTTGGCTTAGGCTTCTGGACCTGAGGCCTGTGCTCGACATGGTAATCAAATTGCGGACCAGCAGCAGGTGGAGGAACCAGAATAGGCCATCTGACAGTGACCAGCTGACCATAATTGTATGCTTGCTCGATAGTATGTGGCCTGGGAGGCGGTACAGGAGCAGTGGCAGTGGCAGTGACTTCAGGCTGCAGATTTGCATTAGGTGTAGCGTTGACTTCAGGTGCTATCACTTCGGGCACCACATTGACTTCAGGCTCCACATTAGCTTCAGCCATGACAACGTCATTGGCTTCAGTGTTGGTGTTGGTGGTCGCCTCAATGTTGTTAACCTCCACTTGAGTAGATAGAGGGTCAGACACGTTCTCCTGGAGAACAACTTCAGGGTTGGACGGGGGTGTAGCAACATGAACTTCTTCAACTCTTGGTTCTTCTTCTTGGTCATCGGCTGATGCAGCCGGAATATTTTCAGCCATGTTGGCTTCGGACTCAGGGTTGTTCGTAGTTGGAGAGGCTTCAGGAAATACTTGGCGTGAAACCGATTGGCGCTCTTCTCCTTCTGGAACACTCGACAAGGTGACTTGAGCTCTTGGTCCCTTGCGAAGCCTGTGGAAAGCTGGAGACGCTTGTGGAGATGGAGTAGGTTGGGCCTCAAAGTCATCATCTTCAAGAACCGGAGCGGTGACTTGAGTTGTGGGAGTAGTTGGTGTTTCTTCTTCACGGGGTGAGTTTTGTGGGTGATCAGCCCATGAGCCATCCTGAGCAATTGGCATCAAAGGACGACCAATGCGATGAGTTCGCTGTTCGTAAGAACGCGCGATGATACCACATTGTGCTCGATCTGAGGAAGGACTTCATCATCTTCAACATTGTCTTGATGACCAATGTCTTCAGCTGCGGTGGGGTCAACAGCTGGAATGTCTTCAGCTTCAGGAGCCTCTGGGGAAGCAGGCTTTGGCTTCAGCTTCCCTTGTCTTCTAAAGCTCTGAAGCCACTGTGGGGACCTTATGGTTCATGCATGTCATACTGACGGGGAAGACAATGCGAGGTTCTTCCCGCCTGGATGGTTTAGCTTGGTCCACAGTAGGTTTCTTCTTCTGCTTGGCAGCCATCTTAGGGTCGACACCGAGACGCCCAAGTGCCTTGCGCTTCTCAGCTTCATTGTATGCTTGAACACACTTTGCAGCGAGGATCTTCATACGCTCTCGAGAACCTTTGGCTTCTTCACGTTTCTTATGAAACGCTTCCTTGAGCTCATGCCGCATTACCTTGAAGTTCTGGACGTCTGTTACACTGAGCCTTTTCATAGTCGATCTTGTTCTTCAGCTCAACAATTTTCTGAGCAAGAGCCAGCTGAGGAGCAATGGCGCCATGGAAAGAGACGCTTAGGCCGACAGGAAGTTGCAGATCATCAAAGCTGAGATTGGGGGTATCAAACCACTCATCAATGAAATTGTTTAACACTTCCATGTCAAAGAGAGGCAAATTATTGAAGATTTCTGCCTCTTGCTTGCTCTTTATCAGCAGTTCAAGAGCGTCATCAGCAAGATCGTCGTCACTCGACAGATCAATGGCGTCGTTCTCATTCCTCAGAACAGCAGCAGGAGTCAGAGCTGGACTAGAAGTGTGCATGGGCTTCTTCTTCTTTTTCTTAGACTTGGAGATTCATGAGAGATCTTCAGACTGCACAATTGGTGCAGGAGGAGCAGTGGCCAGAGGCTTCGCTCGAAACTTTTGGTGTAGTGGAAGGCTTTGAAGCCTTGGGTTTCTTCAGCTTCTTAGGCTTCAGTGGTGCAGGCGCTTCGTCAGAATCAGCGTCATCTGCAGGTTGATCCACGTCTGTCCCTTGAACCATAATATGAGTGATGAGACCTTATAGGTTGTAGAAGGGCCCAACAAGATTGGGTTCAGCTTCGCGTGTGCCATCGGCACGAGGAGCAGAGGGACCTGGGTTGAAGTCTAATCCCTGCGACTTCTTGTTTTCTTTGGCTGAGTTCTTGGCAAACTGGAAGTTGCGCTTGAACAGATATTGTCGACACGACACCATAGCAATGAAGATGGGTCGGCATCAGCAGGCTGTGGTCCACGGACCATGCAAGGGTAGAAGCCTTGTTCAATGGCTTCAGCTCTGGACCTGGATGGAAGATTTTTGTACAAGATGTCTCCCTGTGGTCGCTTGATGGCATTCTTCTCAGCATATTCCTGGGTCATGAACCTGTACTTGTACCATTGTTCTGCCCAATATCTTCGAATCCATTGGATTCGGGTTTATCGCTGATTGTAGTCCTCCTCTGGATCTTTCTTGTACAGCTCATAGAGGTCTGGTGGCAAATCCTTCGATGTATTTCCATGGCACTGTCTGCCACCCTTCCTTGCAGACTTATATGTTGCCATGAAGTTCAGACTGAATGGCTTCAACACTGTCAAAGGCTTCCGTCTGCTGGTCAGACAGGAACTGGCTTCGAGAGAGTTGATATGATGCTGTAAGGATTCTGCAAATGAATGCAGACTATGAGAACCAAGGGATTCTCCCACGGACATGTACCTGTGACAGCATTAGAGATACGAGGGAAGGGGAAGAGGTCATATGCATTCTCAGAAGATTTTGAAGATAAATCAGTTTAGAAGAAATTGACCTCATAGCGCGAAGACATTCACTTATATGTTGAGAGTTGGTTCCAGATTTGTACGAATCCAAGAATAAGTACAAGTGAGGAATATAACTGCATGTGAAGCATAAATGAATATACTAGGCATCATATGAGATGCAGAACAGGATAGATACAAATTTGTGGAGGCAGAAACCACTTTTGGTAGGAAGAATGAATCTGTCAGATCAAAAAGACAGTAAAAAGAGGGTTTTAGTTTACCACGCGATGAACTGCTAGATGGAGTAGAAAATGAGGCCGAGCAGTTTGTTCTTCCGTGCCCTAACTTGGTGACGGAGGACACCCACGGCGGTGGCGGAGAAGACGATATCCGCGGCCAGCGTGAAGACGGCGTTGGAGAGGTCGCGGCAGCTAAACGCTTCGTCGTCGGTGTCGTCGAGAGCTAGAGGTGGCGCTAGGGTTTGTCGAGGTGGAGAGGTGGAAGAAAGTTTTTGACCGCGATTGGATGTGCATTTATAGGGAAAGGGACGGGACAACGCAATTACGCAGGTGCCCCTGGCGGTTCACATCTGAGGGACACGTGGCGAGCATGCAACACATTGGGAGTTTTCCCAATTTCCCACGCCCGCCTGGACCGTCGGATGGTCGTTCGGGCTTCTCCCGGTTTCAGGCAATAAGAATTGAGCATTTAAAATAGATTTAATGTTTGTCTCTGTATCTTCTGCTAAGAAGGACGCAGAGAAGACATTCGACAGTTTCAACAGAATGCATATGATTTGGATAGATAGAGTTTGAGGTAGAAAGCATAGAGAGGTTAGTGTCCGATCACATTCAATTAGTTCAAAAGATTCAAACAAGACGTCATAGCTATAAGTGAATGTTGTAGAGGACAGGACACTAATATTTGTATATATCAGAATAAGACCAAATCATCAATGTGAAGATAAACATGAAGTCATGTTGATATTGAAGACAAACCAAATGCAAAGACATAGCAAAAGTAATGCCATGAGAAAAACACTTCAAAAAGATGAATTTGGTGGTGGCATTACCCACCTTATAGGAAGTATTAGACCCAGACACGGCGCACAATTATCGTGGCGCTCCGAAGTCGAATTCCGCATTAATGTATTCACACTCAGAGTGTAAGTCTTCATTGATTGAAGACATACATTACTTCGTGTGTTGCACATCTAAGTCATCAACATGCATAAGTGTTAGGATGTGTGCCTGATCACAGGACATTCGAGGATTCCAAGATATTTAGCTCACACCGCAACTTGCAAAACCTTTTCTCATCCAAGGGCTTTGTGAAGATATCTGCTAATTGCTCTTCAGTGTTGACGTGTATGATATCAATATCTTCCTTCATGACATGATCTATGAGAAAGTGATGACGAATTTCAATGTGCTTTGTCTTCGAGTGCTGAACTGGGTTGTTGGCAATCTTGATGGCGCTTTCGTTGTCGCAGTAGAGTGGTACTTGTTTCAGATGGATGCCATAGTCCTTGAGTGTTTGCTTCATCTATAGAAGTTGAGCGCAGCAAGATCCAGCAGCAATGTGATACGTCTCCGTCGTATCTACTTTGCCAAACACTTTGCCCTTCTTTTGGACTCCAAATTGCATGATTTGAATGGAACTAACCCGGACTAACGCTGTTTTCAGCAGACTTTCCATGGTGTTATTTATGTGCAGAAACAAAAGTACTCGAAATGACCTGAAACTCCATGGAACGTCTATTTGGAAATAATAAAAAATCCTTGCAAAAGATGAAGACCACAGCGCCCACACCCTGTCCACGAGGGTGGGGGCACGCCCTCCCCCCTAGGGCGCGCCCCCTACCTCGTGGGCCCATTGGAGCTCCTCTGCCCTCAACTCCAACTCTATATATTTGCTTACGGGGAGAAAAAAATCAAGGAGAAGAAATCATCGTGTTTTACGATACGGAGCCGCCGCCAAGCCCTAAAACCTCTCAGGAGGGCTGATCTAGAGTCCGTTCGGGGCTTCGGAGGGGGGGATTCGTCGTTGTCGTCATCATAAACCATCCTCCATCACCAATTTCGTGATGCTCACCACCGTGCGTGTGTAATTCCCGCGTAGGCTTGTTGGACGGTGATGGGTTGGATGAGATCTATCATGTAATCGAGTTAGTTTTGTTAGGGTTTGATCCCTAGTATCCACTATGTTCTGAGATTGATGTTGCTATGACTTTGCTATGCTTAATGCTTTTCACTAGGGCCCGAGTGCCATGATTTCAGATCTGAACCTATTATGTTTTTCATGAATATATCTGTGTTCTTGATCCTATCTTGCAAGTCTATAGTCACCTACTATGTGTTATGATCCGGCAACCCCGAAGTGAAAATAATTGGGGCCACTCCCGGTGATGACCATAGTTCGAGGAGTTCATGTATTCACTATGTGCTAATGCTTTGTTCCGGTTCTCTATTAAAAGGAGGCCTTAATATCCCTTAGTTTCCATTAGGACCCCACTGCCACGGGAGGGTAGGACAAAAGATGTCATGCAAGTTCTTTTCCATAAGCACATATGACTATATTCTGAATACATGCCTACATTACATTGATGAATTGGAGCTAGTTCGTGTCACCCTATGTTATGACTGTTACATGATGAACCGCATCCGACATAATTCTCCATCACCGATCCAATGCCTACTTAGATTTTCACATATTGTTCTTCGCTTATTTACTTTTTCGTTGCTACTGTTACAATCACTACAAAACACCAAAAATATTACTTTTGCTTCCGTTACTTTTGTTACCATTACCACTACTATCATATTACTTTGCTACTAAACACTTTGCTGCAGATACTAAGTTATCCAGGTGTGGTTGAATTGACAACTCCACTGCTAATACTTGAGAATATTCTTTGGATCCCCTTGTGTCGAATCAATAAATTTGGGTTGAATACTCTACCCTCGAAACTGCTATGCGATCCCCTATACTTGTGGGTTATCAAGACTATTTTCTGGCGCCGTTGGCAGGGAGCATAACTCTATTCTTTGAGTCACTTGGGATTTATATCTGCTGGTCACTATGAAGAACTTGAAAGACGCTAAGACAACAATTTATCCCTCAACTACGAGGGGAGGTAAGGAACTACCATCTAGCTCTGCACTTGATTCACCTTCTGTTTTGAGTAAGCTTGCGACACCTAAACCTGCTTCTGCTATTCGTTCTGATATGTCGCGTGTTATTGATGATGCCACTTCTGCTATGATGAAACTACTTCTACGCTTGATACTACTGTGCCCCTTAGTGAATTTATTGGTGAACAAATTGCTAGGGCTAGAGAGAAAGAAATTATTGAAACTGATTATATTGATAAAGAAGCTTCTGCAGCCATTTTAGCTTGCAAAGATAGATATGAACTCAAGAGGTTATTAGCTAAATGGAATAAGCAATCTCTTAATGATAGAATGGCACCTGACCCTACTTTTGCTACTTCACCTATCTGTGTTCCCGATAAGCATTATGAATTCTCTGTTGATCCTGATATAATTACTTTGGTTGAATCTGATCCTTTTCATGGCTATGAATCTGAAACTGTTGTGGCACATCTTACTAAATTAAATGATATAGCCACCCTGTTCACTAATGATGAGAAATCTCGCTATCTTTATATCCTTAAAATATTTCTGTTCTCATTAAAGGGTGATGCTAAGATATGGTTTAATTCTCTTGATCCTGGTAGTGTGCGTAGTCCCCATGATATGATTTATTACTTCTCTGCTAAATATTTCCCTGCTCATAAGAAACAAGCTGCTTTAAGGGAAATATATAACTTTATGCAAATTGAAGAAGAGAGTCTCCCACAAGCTTGGGGGAGGCTTCTCAAGTTACTTAATGCATTGCCTGATCATCCTCTTAAGAAAAATGAAATACTTGATATGTTTTAAAATGGACTAACCAATGCTTCCAGAGATTACCTGGATAGTTGTGTTGGTTCTGTTTACAGGGAAAGAACACCGGATGAAGATGAAATTCTATTGAATAATATGTTGACAAATGAAAACAATTGGACACTTCCTGAGCCAGATCCAGAGCCAATTCCTGAGCCTATTCCTAAACCAACTCCGAAGAAGAGAGGTGTTCTATTTCTCAGTCCTGAAGATATGCAAGAGGTGAAGAAATCTATGAAAGAAAAAGGTATTAAATCTGAAGATGTTAAGAATTTACCTCCTATTGAAGAAATACATGGTCTTAATCTACCGCCTGTTGAAGAAACATATGATCTTAATCCATTACCTATTGAAGAACCTCATGGTCTTGATAACCCGACACAGGTAGTAAAGGTAAATTCTCTCTATAGATATGATAGAGCTGAAATCCCTCTTACTAAGTTAGCTAGCCAATGCTTAGATGAGTTTGATAATTTCATGGCTAAGCAAGAATATTTTAATGCTTATTTTGGTAGACAATTGAAGTACAATTCCGATATGCTTAAACACTTGGGTGATTATATGGCTAATGTTAGAGGTGAACTTAAACTCGTTAATAAACATGCTTCTATGGTTACCACTCAAGTAGAACAAGTACTTAAAGCTCAAAATGATTTTCTCAACAAAATGAATAGTAAGAAAAATGATTATGCTGTTAGAGTGGCTACTAGAACTGGGATGACTCGGGAACCTTTGTATCCTGAAGGCCACCCTAAGAGAATTGAGCAAGATTCTCAGAGAAATAATAATGATGCACCTAGTTCTTCTAAAAATAAGAAAAAGAAAAATGATAGAAATTTGCATGCTTCTAGTGAACCTATTGCTGAACCACCTGAGAATCCAAATGATATATCTATTTCTGATACTGAAACACAATCTGGTAATGAACATGAACCTAGTGAAAAATATTAATGATGATGTTCATGATGATGCTCAGCCTAGTAATGACAATGGTGTAGAAATTGAACCTACTGTTGATCTTGATAACCCACAATCAAAGAATCAACGTTATGATAAGAGAGACTGTGTTGCTAGGAAACATGGTAAAGAAAGAGAACCATGGGTTCAGAAACCCATGCCTTTTCCTCCCAAACCATCCAAGAAAAAGGATGATGAGGATTTTAAGCGCTTTGCCGAAATGATTAGACCTATCTTTTTACGTATGCGATTAACTGATATGCTCAAAATGAATCCTTATGCTAAGTATATGAAAGATATTGTTACAAACAAGAGAAAGATACCGGAAGCTGAGATTTCCACCATGCTTGCTAATTATACTTTTAAGGGTGGAATAGCAAAGAAACTTGGAGATCCAGGAGTACCTACTATAACATGTTCTATTAAAAGAAATTATGTTAAAACTGCTTTATGTGATCTTGGAGCCGGTGTTAGTGTTATGCCTCTCTCTTTATATCGTAGACTTGACTTGAATAAGTTGACACCTACTGATATATCTTTGCAAATGGCTGATAAATCAACTGCTATACATGTCAGTATTTGTGAGGATGTGCCTGTTGTGGTTGCAAACGTTACTATTTTAACGGACTTTGTTATTCTTGATATTCCCGAGGACGATAGAATGTCTATTATTCTTGGAAGACCTTTTTTGAATACTGCAGGGACTGTTACTAAATGCAACAAAGGCAATGTCACTTTTCATGTTAATGGTAATGAGCATACGGTACACTTTCCGAGGAAACAACCTCAAGTTCATAGTATCAACTCTATTGGAAAATTTCCATCGATTATATTTGGAGGTTTTGAATTTCCTCTTCCTACTGTCAAGAAGAAATATGATATTCTTATTATTGGGGATGTGCATATCCCCGTTGAGGTAACATAGTGTTATTCGAAATTTCTCCGGTTCCATGTTATTCGGAATGAGTTTGTTAACCTGACTTGATCAACCTTGTTAGTGTATTCTTTTTGATGAGCATGAGATGGATGAAACTAGAAGGCACAACCTTCTGTACCCTTTTTTGACTTTCTGTTATTTAGTTGAAATAAAGTAAAAGTAGCATTTATCTGTCTATTTTTTGATTTATCCGTGCAATATAAAAATACCCCGAAAATAAAATTTCTCCTAATGCCCTGAAAATGGAATATGATTTTTTTCTAGAATATTTGAGAATATCTGGAACTGAGAACACAACAGGGGGATCAACCACCTGGCCACGAGGGTGGAGGGCGCGCCCTACCCCCCAGGGCGCGCCTCCCTGCCTCGTGGGCCCATGGTGGCCCGCCTCCACTTATTTCTGCACCCATACAGTCCTTCTTCCTCCCACAAACACCAATATCCAGCTCAAGCACGAGTTCTAGCTCATTTTGCAACGATTTTCGATCTCCTTGCTCAAAGCACCTCTCACAAAACTACTTGGGCGGATTGTTCCTTGGTATGTGACTCCTCCATTGGTCCAATTAGTTTTTGTTCTAGTGCTTTATTCATTGCAAATTTGTGTTGCCTAGGTGACCATGTTCTTGAGCTTGCATGTCAAATTTATATGGTTCCAAGTAGTTCTAATGCTTGATATAGTCCCTAGGAACTTGTAGGAGTAGTTGCTATCAATTTTTTGAAGTTGGTTCACTTTTGTTTGAAGTTGCTAAAAATTTTAGAAATTTTTCAGAGGAAGAAATATGCTTAGGAAAATGTTCCAAGGTGGTTCTTGAAGGAAGCAAGGACCCAGGATTGCAATGCGTGATGCTGACGAGGAGCCACCGACGGACGCTCCTGGGCCGCCCTGTGAATGGCCTTCAGAAAATTTTATGGATCGAGCAGGAATCAAAGAAGAATTTAATGCATATTTGCGTAACACTGATCTTGTGAGCTTTGAGGCAGACAAATGCCCCCAGTACCATCATCTCAGTAGTTCATTTTTGAGGAGGTTTGAATTTTCATCTTCACGTAATTCTCCAACTGTCCTGTTTGATCTTTATGAAAAATCTTATACCATGGACTTAGAGGATTTTACTTCTGCTTGCTAACTTCCACAGTGGGGTAGTGTTAGTGACCCCCGTAAATCTGAATTTAGAAACTTTCTTGCTAGTATAACTGTGGGGGAATCTAGAGATATAGTACAAGCTACCATAGGGAGCATTCATTTTCCTGCTATACATTATTTTGCTCTCTTCATAGGTAGGTGCATAAATGGTAAAGATGAAGCCTGTCATATGTGTGTGCCTGACCTTAGTATTCTTAGGAGTGCTGTGTTAGGAGACCAATCCTATAATCCGGGAGCCATTGTTGGACGTAGGTTGCATAATAATAGATTTAATGGAGATTTCTTTGGTGGAATTTATGCAACCCGCTTAGCTAATTTTCTTGACGTCGACGTTCGTGAGGATGACATTGAGTTGCCTCCTCCTTATTTAGACTAGAATCCTATGGTCTACCACCAGTTTGTCGAGAGGAATGAATCACCTCTCTAGTATCGACTAATCTTTGACAAACGGCGTGTTGTCCGTATTACTCTTGCTGCTCCTGCCTTCTTTTATTATCAGGCAAAAGGAAGATATGTTATTACCAGAGAGGAGGAAGATGAGTACGAGAGGAGGGCGGAGGCAGCTCGACGCCACGCTGCAACTCAGGAGGCGATAACCGCTGCATCTCAGTACGACCCCAGCTATACCTACGGGTATCCGCCAGGCCATCCCTGGCAATGAACCAACTTAGGCCAAAAGCCTAAGCTTGGGGGAGTACGTATTTCCCACCGACATTACATTTATGTTTACACACACTCATTGCTTGATGTCGGTGCTCATACTCTTTCACTGTAATATCCATGCAAGTTTATTTTCTTTTTCTTGCTTTCTTTTTGTGTGTTTAATAAACCTTAAGAAAAACAAAAAAATTAGTAGTAACTTTTATTTAGTTTACTTTTCTTGCTGTAGTAGTAATAATTAAAAAGAAAAATCCAAAAAGATTTCCCATTCTTCTTTTGCTTGTTGGGAGCTTTCCCGTGTAAATAGTTTTTATTTCTTTTCTTTTCTTTGGGGTTCGATAGGAGAAGAGCATAATTAAATTGTTGAAGTGGCTCTTATATGCTTTATTGTTGATTTAACCAAGAGCCCATATTGCCTTGTCTTCTCCTGTTTATTGAATGCTCGCAGATTCCAGCTTAGTCCAATGCACATGCACTCTTATTATTATTCACTTCGTTCGGTCGTGCAAGTGAAAGGCAATTATGATGATATATGATGGACTGACTGAGATGAGAAAAGCAGGTATGAACTTGACCTCTCTTGTTTTTGTAAATATGATGAGTTCATCGTTCCTGATTCAGCCTATTATGAATAAACATGTTTGCAATGACAATTAGAGATCATAGTTGCTCGTGCCATGCTTGATTAGCTATGAGTTTGTCGGTGTTCTGGGAAGGGGGGTACCCAGACTTGGCTTCCTACGGCGTGGCTCAAGGGGTGGCCCAGCATGGCCCATCTTCATCATCACGAGCTCAAGACCCTCGCGAGGGGCCAAGCCTCGTGGGGCGGACGACAGGAAGCTTCCTCAGGCACGGCCTCGTCAGGCTGGCTCGCGAGGAGGCGGAGAGATCAATGCGGGGTACCTCATGAGGTCCACATGACGCAAGCCATGACGACCAAGGGCGCCAAAGCGGGCGCCACCCATTGATGTCCTCATTTCCTCTTTAGTGCAAAGGGGCAAGCGCAGCAAGAGTATCAAGCAAAGGCATCCGCTTCGGTGCAACAAGACCAAGACCGTCAGAACGGCAGGAAGGAAGTCATCGTGGAGCCCAAGCCGGGCGTCACCACGAGCCTTTGACAAAGCGAGGACCAACTTTAGTCAGGATAAGTGTACTAGATGTTCCCCTTCAAAATGGCCAATTGTTGGCACCCTTCCCGCTCAATATTTGGGAAGAGGCCCACGGCCTTTGCCTATAAATAGGACTAGCCACCCACAGGGTAGAGGGATATGGGATCGGAAAGATCTTGAATCAGCAGAGAGAGAGAGCGACTGAACTCCCCCTAGAAGTTCATCGCACCGGCCAAGAACAGACCCTCGCGAGGCTGTTCTTCCTTGTATTGTTCATCATCAGCCCAAGAGGCAATCCACCGCACCACACACTGGAGTAGGGTGTTACACCACAATGCTGGCCCGAACCAGTATAAACCTTGTGTGTCTTGTGTTGTTCTTTTGGTAGTTTAGATCCTAGCGAGGTGACGAGGTGCAGGTAGGTAGGAGGCAAGATCTCCGCGCGCACCCTAGAGTTCGAACCTAGAGGGTCTGCCGGAACCCGAAATCCGACATATGGCGCGCCAGGTAAGGGTGCGCCGGAATTCGCCTTTCCGTCGCCCTGTTCTTCGCCGACCATCGCATAAATGTCAGATGCTCGTCGGGCCCGCGCCGAGCGCCGAGCCGCTCTCGCTTCCCGCGTCGCCCAGACGGCCCCCGTCGACGGCCGCCTCTGCCGTTCCCCGTAGCCTGCCGTAAACGTCGCCACCGGCCCGGCGGGGAACCAGAAGCAAGCATCATCCCAGCATCCGTCCGTGAGGCGAGACGGCCGTACCGCTACTCCTTCACTCGCCCCAGCTAGTTCTTTCAGATCGCAGCCCGCTACCATGGAGGCTCGAGCTGCGCTCATCGCGGATAACGAGCTCCTGCGCTACTGCCCTGTCGACGACGTCTACGAAGAGTGGCTCGACCACGTCGCCGAGCTCTTCCACGCTGCAGGGGGCTCCCCCGCGCCGTCCTTCTCGCTGCATCACGCCCCGCCCTGCGCGGGCGATGAAGCTCCAGGGGCGCCTTAGCCGCCTCCCCCTCAAGAAGGCGCTTTGGCCCCAAGGTGCATGGCCCTTGGGCGGAATCCGCTCCGTCTGGCGCCAGCACAGCAAGAGCAGAGCTGTCAGGAGGTCCCTCGCCCCCAAGAAGCTGCCAGAATGCTCCCTGCACCGGCTCATCACGACCACGCTCCTGCTCCAGCACGCCAAGGCCCCACGCTGCTCCCAGCGGCAGCGCATGGGGACCCGCAAGACCAGGCTCTTCGTCACCAAAGGCCTCCCGTGGCCACAGCAGGGTGCTGCACCTTCACCACCGAGCTGCGCAGCATCACGTGGCCCGACAAGTTCAAGCCAGACTTGCCTCCTCGCTACGACGGCACGGCCGACCCTGCGGAGTTCCTTCAACTCTATGAGCTGGGCATCGAAGCCACCAACGGGGACGAGAAGGTCATGGCGAACTGGTTTCCCACGGCACTCCAGGACGGAGCCCGCACCTAGCTCCTGAACCTGGCTCCTGGCACGATCTCCTCCTGGGACGAGATGCGCACCCGCTTCATCGCCAACTTCCAAGGCACTCGCGACCGGCCTCCTGCCGTGAGCGACATGCGCCGCATCAAGCAGCAGCCAGGGGAGACCCAGCAGAAGTACATCCAGCGCTTCAACAACGCAAGCCTCAAGATTCCCAAGGTGACCGAGGAGGCCATCATCTCAGCCTTCTCCGACGGTGTGCGCGATGTCAAGATGAAGGAGGAGCTGGCGATGCATGAAGATCTGTGCACTTCCTTGGAGCTGTTCAACTTGGCGACCAAGTGCGCCAGGGCTGAGGAAGGACGCCTTTCCCTCCTCGAGCTGCCAGCCGCAGACCCAGAAGAGAATAAGTCCAAGGCCAAGGACGTGAAGCGCAAAGGGGCTACTGTGCTCGCGACAGAACCGCACACCAAGCGAGAGATCAGCCCGAGTCTTCCAAGGGCAGCCGATACTGCGTGTACCACGACCTCCACACCCACAACACCAACGAATGTCAAGAGCTCCGAGCCGTGCGAGAAGGGAGGATCGGTCGATGCCCCGACCGCAACGATCGAGGCTACGGCCGAGGAGGAGGAAGAAATGGAGGACACTGGGAAGACAGTGGCCCTCGCCAAGGGTGGCGTGACCGACCTCATGAGGATCGCTGGCAGGATCAGCCTCGCGAGGGAGGATGGAGGGATCAGCCTCGCGAGGATCGCCCGCAAGGAAACGCAGGCCTCCTTCCTCTGCCGCCGCAGCCAACGAGAAATGAGGACCATCATCAGGACGAGGGGGCTGGGGGCTTCCAGGAGCCGCACGCAATCGCTTGCATCCTGGGCGGAGCTCAAGCCCCAGCCTCTCAACGCATCTTCAAGCAGTTCGCCCGCGAAGTGAATGCAGTCCTCCCCAAGCTCGAGGCCACGCGCCCTCTCAGGTGGTCAGCGTGCGCCATCACGTTCAGCTCAGCGGATCAGCTCAAGTGCACGGCCACGGCCGGAGTCCTCCCGATGCTTTGTTCCCCAATCATCAGCAACGTGCAAGTCACCAGGACCCTCATAGACGGAGGAGCAGGGCTCAATGTCTAGTCCGTAGAGACATTCAACAATCTCCAAGTGCCATACAATCAGCTTCAGCCAACCAAGCCTTTCTCCGGAGTCACCGATGGCTCCACAGTTCCGATTGGGCAGGTCCGCCTCCCTGTCACCTTCGGAGCGTGCGACAACTACCGCACCGAGCTCATCGACTTCGACGTCGCCCACATTCGCCTGCCATACAATGCCATCCTCTGGTACCCAGCTCTGGCCAAGTTAATGGCCGTGACTCATCACGGCTACAACGTCCTCAAGATGCCAGGAAGCGGCGGAGTCATTACGGTGCCTTGTGAAGAAAGAGATGCAGTGTGCTCCCTGGAGAGAGCTTTTCAAGGCGCATCACTTGAAGACCCAGATCGCAGGTGCGTGAGGCTCCCCGAGACCGCTCCCAAGAAGAAGAAGACATCGCCAGGCCCGACCCCTCAGGAGATAGGCCCCTCAGGGTCCGCGCCTGTCCAGGGGGCACCTCCCTCTGTCGCATAGGAAGGCGCCCGGCGCCCTCCTCAAGCAAGGCTCGGGGGCTCTCTCCTGGAGGGCCACCGACCTTGCTAAGGTCACGAGGGAGGCGCTTGGGCACCACTTGGAAGCGTGCTTGAAAGCACGTTTCCCTCAGGAAGGAGCGAGGCAAGGAGGGCCAAACTCTTAGGAGTTGGTCAGCCAGATCATTCAGGAGCTGCAGGAGTCAAGAGTCATGAGTGGCAGCCGCTGCCACCACCGTAGCTCCCCATCCAGGCGAGGATGGTGGGCTGCACGTCTGTCGACATACCAGGGCTCAACCAGGCCGCCTCTCAGCGCCCGACCCTCACGCGTGGGCGCTGTGAAGGTCCACCCCACAGCTACGTTTGCATGCCCTACAGGCGTGCGAGCAGCCGCCGCCACGCCCGGCGCCTCATGGGGAGCATCCTGGAGGCTCAAGAGGCCAGCGTTCCGTAGTCCTGGCGGAGATGGAGACGGTCCATGAGGAGCCACCAGCGCCTCGGAGCCTCCCGAGGCTCACAGGCCCGAGACTTCGTGAAGATCGGCTTCCGCAGCCCACAACGTCCGCTACTTCAACATCCCTTCGTCTTCAACGTCATCAGGTGACATACTTCAAGTTTCATTTCCAGCTGGGAGCGCCCCCAGGGCTGCATTATTCCCAGGCCGCGTGGGTCCGTCCCTGCGGCGTGTATCCCTTTTACTTCATGTTCCTAGCTTACCTTGTTGGGGGCGCCCCTCGGGTAGCATCATCCCCAAGTCGCTCGGGCCAGGCCCAGCGGCATGTACTCTTCTTGCGTTTATTTCGAGTCATGCGTTCGACCCATCATGATTGTTATTTGATGCCTGTCCACGGCACCCCTTCTTCCATCATGTCGGCCGCTTGCACGTTAAAGGGGGGTAACTGAGCATCGCGACTCATGGGCTCCTACTGGCTCTACAGCCCTCACCCTCTGGCCTTGTCCATGGCATCACGACACAGCATACCATGACGGCTGAGACCCGCCGAGGGCGGGACCCGAGGACGTGGGCGCCGGCATCTAACCAAATTTGCAGGAACACATCACAAGTTAAGGCCCAGTGCCAGGCGCAACCCGCCTTGAGGTAGGGCCTCGTGAGTCCCGCGCTGGCTCACGGGTGCCCAGATACACCTCGTCAAGCCCTACCGTGCCAGCCACGTGTCAGGGCGGGGCTGTACACGCCCCGGGGGCTCCTCCCGGAGGGGAGCCCCCTCCCACGCACCAGTGGAAGCACCATGCTCCATGCTAGCTGACGACACTGCCGAGGAGCGGCTATGCCCGTACACATACGGAAGCGCTATGCTTCGCGCTGGTGATAAACAATTGAGGGTGGCCCTCAGCCGCATCAATCTCAAGGAGACCAGGGCTCAATGTATGGCCTCATCACAACGCCTCCCCTCGGGAGTGCCGCGCGAGGGGGCTGGGCACGGGGGCTACGCCTGGGTCACGCCCAGATGCACGCCACCCAGCCAGGCCCCTCGGGCCTGGTTCGTTGCACGTCCCTCCCCGAGCGGAGCCAAGGTACGAAGGACGTTTGAACATCAAGGGGGAGTCCTGAGCATCGCGACTCAGGAGCCTAACTGGTCACGTAGCCCCTCACTCCTTAGTTCCGAAAGGCTAACGGCGGTTGAGATATGCGCGGGGCCGGGCTCTGCAGACGTAGAATTGTAGATTCACCCACACATCTCACCTCCCTACTTGTTGTTCGTGCGCCAAGGGGGACTCCTAAGCATCGCGACTCAGGAGCCTAACTTTTCACGTTGCCCCTCACTCCTTGGTCCCGTCCTGGTTTCCGGTCGGGGCTAATGGCGGCTGAGGTATCTGTGAGGGCAGGTTACGCGGCGTACAACATAAGCAAGTAGGAAGGAAAAGCGCAAATGTCAAGGAATTTAAAAGCAAATATTACAGTCCATAACTATTATCACGACACCAAACGCAAGTTTAAACGCCTCCCCGAGGCACGATGCATGTTGCAGGAGCTGAAAGCAGAACATGAGCCACAAAGGAGTCACTTGTCGACGACGGAGCTGCGCTGAGCGGGTTCGCCTCGTGAAGCCTCAGGACCGGCAGCGCCTCGCTTCGGCTTGGTGCTGAAGGCCCGGAACTTCGCCAGCAGAGCCTCCGCACGACCCTTCACGGCCTCAGCAGCGGCAGCGGCAAGCTCGCCGCTCGCTGGCTCCAGCAGGCTGTCGAGGTCGACGTCGGGATCGCGAAGATAGACGTGGGTAAGGACAGCGTCGGTACGCAGAAGACAGACCGCAGCGCCTCGGCCTCAGCCGTGGGGCCAAGGCCAAGGGTGACATCTTCAAGAGCGCGGATCAGGAAGGGAAGCAGCTTGGCAGGGCCGTCCTCGGCGCCGGACAGCGGGCTTTCCAGGCCGCTGTCGTAATGCGACCTCAGCAAGGTGCGAGCCTTCACCTCCATCTCCGTGAAGGCCTCGCGGTCCTCGGCGAGGACCCGCGCCTTGCCGTCCAGCTCGACCTTCTTCGCCTCCAACCTCTGCTCCAGCGCACCCAGGCGGTCACGGCGCTTGTTAAGCTTGGCGTCCCGGTCCTTGACGGCCGCCTCGCGAGCCTTCATGTCTTCCTCCTTCTCTTGGCGAATGCGGGCCTCCTTGACAAGCTGGTCACGCAGGCCCTGCAGCTCGCTCTCCAGCGCCTTGCAGCGACCTCGGACATCGGCTACCTCCCCCAAGGCGGCGTCGCGAGCAGCCTTCGCCCCAAGGACGGCCTGTTTCTCCTCGTCGCAAGCCGTCGAGGCCTGAACCAGCGCCGCTCGAATCGAAGCGTCAGAGCGAACCCAGCCGGAGACCAGCTCCAAGCGCCCGGCCACCAAGCGAGCGTCGACGCCTAGAAGATCTTGCCGCGGCCGGTCCAGTTCAGCAGCAGCACAATCCAGGACAGTGGGAGGAGTCGGAGAGACAGCAGTTGGTGGAGTAGGAGGTGAAGACGGCAGTGTAACCACAACACCCTGAGGCAGGACCTTCTGCGCCCCAGCAGCTGCGGCGGTGGCATCATGCAAGGATACCTCATGAGTCGCTTGGGCCATGGGGGCTGAGCTCGCCCCAGCTAGCTCTGCCAAGCCTCGCGAGGATGACCGGGCAGGAGAGGCTGGCAGGCGGTGACGTCACCTTCTTTCGCGGGCGGAGGCGCTGCCCCAGACAAAGCCTCGGGAGCTCCCTTCAGCTTCTTCGCCGCAGGCGCCAGCCTAGCCAAGAGATACAGATATCAAGCCTCAGCGACAAAGCAAGGAATAAAACAAGAATCAAGCACTTACTGGTCATCGCTCGCGAGCTCGAGCAACCTCCGGCCATACTTGAAGCCCGAGAGCCGGCTGCAGGGATCAGCCTCAAGAGGCCCGGGAGCAGGAGGCACGTCTGCGGACCGCCTCGGAGCCGGGGCAGACCCGCGGGGGACCAGCCCAGTCCTGTCCTTCTTCGAGATCGGGGTCAGGCTCTCCCCGCCCCGCTCATTGCCATCCTCGTCGTCGCTCGGCAAGAGGCGGAGAGCGCGGGACCTACACCGGGGGAGGGGCGTTCTCGACTCCCCGAAGGTCGCCTTGGAGTCAGGCCCCTCTTCCCGCTCTTCTTCTTCCTCCTCTTCGCTGGAGTCGCCAGAGGACACGTTCACCGTCGCCAGGGCCGCCGGGTCCTCGGGAACCTCCGCGGGCATGGGCCCGTCCCCATTGAAGACGGGCATGGACTCCACCGCCTGCTCCCAATCATCTCGAAGGAACAGGGGTACAGAGCGCCCTCCAGCCTCGCCACGTCTCCCCCGACAAAAGATTGGAGGAACGCGGCCAGATCTTCGTCGGCCAAGACTGTGGGGCTCGGGTGGGGCCTCCACAGCGGAAGCGAGTACTGACGAAGCGGGGCCACCTGGTGCTCGAGGAACTCTCATAGGAGCGACGCCCCGGTCAGCTTCGCCGCCGCCATGTTGCCCGGCCATAGATCCGCGTTCATATTCTCCGACACCGGCTGCGCGCGGGGATCCACGAGTTCCGCGCGAGACCAATCGTCGGAGGTCGTGGGCTGCTCCATGGGCAGAATCAGCCGAGGATGGATGTGCCCAGCATCTAACATGACCCACTTGCTCTTGAAGCCCTCAATCCTCTTCCCGGGCTTTGAGATGGCGTTGGAACTGCCATACGCGACAAAGCTCGCGCACACGGAGATGGGACCGCGAGAGGTCCGGAGGAAGAAGTAGTGGCGCGGCAAGGCCACTGAGGGTTGCACCCCGACATGAGCCTCACAATAGTATGCGAAGATCGCCAGAAGAAGAACGGAGTTGGGGTGGAGGTGCAGAGCTTGCAGTTTGTAATGGGAACTCAGAAAAGGGAGGCACCAGACCGGCAGCAATGGCGCTCACGAAGAGTGGATAGAAGGTGCTTCCTTGGCCCTTGGGAAGGGCAGAGCCAGCCTTGAGCACCGCTTCCCCGTCATCGCCTTGCGCCGCCACCATCCGGCGCGCCCGGGCAAGGCCCTTCTCCGACACGTTCGGCGAGTCCAAGGCGGGTGCATACCAAGCTCCGGCCGGGGTCTGGCGAGGCGCCATGTCTTGCTAGGGCACGCGGTCGGAGTAGATCTGAGATTTCGGAGGCAAGAAAGAAAGGCGCAAGAAAAGGGATCTGGGCAATGACCGGAGGAGGCAAGGGAAGCAAAGCCTAGACAGATGCCGCTCCTTTGTCGATTCACGCAGTTGCTAAGGCGCCCACGTCCAATCAACCGCCACGCGGCGCCCAAGGCCACAGGATATTAGGGCCTGTGGCGCTTCGCACTTGCCCCTTCGCTTCTCTGCTCAGCCAAGTCCAGGTGCGCCTCGGGCCCGGGGGCTACTGTCGGCGTTCTGGGAACGGGGGTACCCATACTTGCCTGCCTGCGGCCTGCGGCGTGGCTCAAGGGGTGTCCCAGCATGGCCCATCTTCATCAGCACGAGCTCAAGACCTTCGCGAGGGGCCAAGCCTCGCGGGGCGGACGACAGGAAGCTTCCTCAGGCACGGCCTCATCAGGCTGTCTCGCGAGGAGGTGGAGAGATCAAGGCGGGGTACCTCGCGAGGTGCCCATGACGCAAGCCATGTCGACCAAGGGCGCCAGGCGGGCGCCAGCCGCATGATGTCCTCATTTCCTCTTTGGTGCAAAGGGGCAAGCGCAGGCAAGAGTATCAAGCAAAGGCATCCGCTTGATGCAACAAGACCAAGACCGTCCGAACGGCAGGAAGGAAGTCATCATGGAGCCCAAGCCAAGGCCACCACCAGAGCCTCTGACAGGAGAGGACCAACTTTAGTCAGGATAAGTGTACTAGATGTTCCCCTTCAAAATGGCCAATTGTTGGCGCCCTTCCCGCTCAATATTTGGGAAGAGGCCCAGGGCCTTTGCCTATAAATAGGACTAGCCACCCACAGGGTAGAGGGATCTGGGATCGGAAAGATCTTGAATCAGCAGAGAGAGACAGCGACTGAACTCCCCCTAGCAGTTCATCGCACCGGCCAAGAACAGACCCTCGCGAGGCTGTTCTTCCTTGTATTGTTCATCATCAGCCCAAGAGGCAATCCACCACACCACACACTGGAGTAGGGTGTTACACCACAATGGTGGCCCGAACTCTTGTGTTGTTCTTTTGGTAGTTTAGATCCTAGCGAGGCGACGAGGTGCAGGTAGGTAGGAGGCGAGATCTCTGCGCGCACCCCAGAGTTCGAACCTAGAGGGTCTGCCGGAACCCGAAATCCGACAGAGTTATAATGGTTTACCTTGCGTGCCGACATGCTATTAAAATGGTTGTGATGTGGTATGATGGGGTGGTATCCTCCTTTGAATTATTTAAGTGACTCGACTTGGCACATGTTCACACATGTAGTTGAAACAAATCAACATAACCTTCACGATATTTATGTTCATGGTGGATTATATCCTACTCATGCTTGTACTCAATGTTTATTAATTTTAATGCATGTTTATGACTGTTGTCGCTCTCTAGTTGGTCGTTTCCCAGTATTTTGCTAGCCTTCACTTGTACTAAGCGGGAATACTGTCGGTGTACTAGAGTAGGGGTACCCTAGTATCCCGAACTTGTGCACGGGCAGTTGCAGCCCTCCGCGGCAAGGCTTACTGGGTGACCACCAAGGTCCTCCGTGGTTCCTTTGGAGCCATTCAAGAACAAAGTATTTAAGCCAAGGAGACAAGGCCCCGGCAAGAGGAGCTTGCCGGGAAGGCCACCCAAGGCACATAGGAGACAAGGCCCCGGCAAGAGGAGCTTGCCGGGAAGGCCTGGTGAGCGACAAGCTTCCGGGCGCGACAAGACAACAACCGCGGCAAGGCGCTTGCCGCGGCAAACCACCACTCGGTACCTACGCTCCAGCACATCCACTAACGTGTCGCCCTGGGATCTTTCCAGGCGCGCGTGGCGGGAGGCTGTGCAGCTAGCGGTGCGAGGTGGCAAGCGGCGCTGACAAGTTGGCCATCGTGGCAAGTTGGCGCCCTGACGGTCCCTGTTTGCCTTTGTTAGGGCGACGTGACGGGCATTTAATGCCTTTGTCCCCTGCCGTCGGGGTTAGGTATGATACCATACCTTTGTACAAGTAGGTGTACCAACCACTACTTTTCCATTTGTACCCTTCTCTATGTTGCCACCGCCGGAGACCCCTTGACATATAAAAGGAGGCCCATGCGCATAGCGAGAGGGGGTCGGTCAGTTCCCCATGCTCAGTCCTCGTTAGCAGCTCGTGTGTCTTTGTAGCACTCAGCGCTCTGAGCAAGCATAATACACCTAGACATGCAGCAGTGAGTGTTATCTCTCCGGAGAGCTCCGAAGCTGGGTAAACCTCTCGTGTGCTTCGCCTCGATCTGCTCTTCGTGCGACCTCCGCTCCCCGCCGAACCGAAAGGGGCTCGGTCCGCCGGTCCCATAGGTGTTCGTGGGCCAGATCAGCCTGCCCCGGCAGCGCCAAAGATTTTGTTTTGTTTTGTTTTGTATGCTCGAATAGCTCATGTATCAACTAGAGCTGCCCTTATCTTCCATGGTAGGCGGGTTATTCTCAAGAGGAGTGGACTCCGCTCCTCACTCACGAGAAAATGGCTGGTCACCGGGATGCCCAGTCCCATCCTTTATTCAAACTAAATCAAAATAATTGCAAACAAAACTCCCCCTGGGACTATTGCTACTTGGAGACACTCGTTGTTTCGGGAAAGTCATGGATTGATGCTTGTTGGTGGAGGGAGAGTATAAACTTTACCATTATGTTTGGGAACCGCCTATAATGTGTGTAGCATGGAAGATATCGCCATCCCTTAGTTATTACGTTGACAATAAAAGTATGACGCTCAAAATATTATTTATCTCTATTTCAAAACCGAGCTCTGGCACCTCTACAAATCCCTGCTTCACTCTGCGAAGGGCCTATCTATTTACTTTTATGTTGAGTCATCACCCTTTTATTAAAAGCACTAGCTGGAGAGCACAGCTATCATTTGCATTCATTACTATTAATTTATATTGGGTATGACTATTACTAGATCTCTTTTACCATGAATTACAATGTCTAGTCAGTCCTTGATCTTTAAAGGTGCTCTGCATTTATGTTTTGCAGTCTCAGAAAGGGCTAGCGAGATACCATCTTGTTATATTATTTCATGATTGTTTTGAGAAAGTGTTGTCATCCGAGATTTATTATTATGACTCGCTAGCTGATTATGCTATTGATATGAGTAAACATGAGACCTAAGAGTTATTGCAAATGTGGTTAGTCATAATCTTTGCTGAAAACTTGAATGCTGGCTTTACATAATTACAACAACAAGAGCAAACAGGGTTTGTAAAAGTTTTCTTTATCACTTTCAGTTTATCAACTGAATTGCTTGAGGACAAGCAAAGGTTTAAGCTTGGGGGAGTTGATACGTCTCCGTCGTATCTACTTTTCCAAACACTTTTGCCCTTGTTTTGGACTCTAACTTGCATGATTTGAATGGAACTAACCCGGACTGACGCTATTTTCAGCAGACTTTCCATGGTGTTATTTATGTGCAGAAACAAAAGTTCTCAGAATGACCTGAAACTCCATGGAACGTCTATTTGGAAATAATAAAAAATCCTTGCAAAAGATGAAGACCAGGGGGGCCCACCCCTGTCCATGAGGGTGGGGGCGCGCCCTCCCCCCTAGGGCGCGCCCCCCTACCTCGTTGGCCCCCTGGAGCTCCTCCGACTTCAACTCCAACTCTATATATTTGCTTTCGGGGAGAAAAAAAATCAAGGATAAGAAATCATCGCGTTTTACGATACGGAGCCGCCGCCAAGCCCTAAAACCTCTCGGGAGGGCTGATCTGGAGTCCGTTCGGGGCTCCGGAAAGGGGGATTCGTCGTTGTTGTCATCATCAACCATCCTCCATCACCAATTTCATGATGCTCACCGCCGTGTGTGAGTAATTCCATCGTAGGCTTGCTGGACGGTGATGGGTTGGATGAGATCTATCATGTAATCGAGTTAGTTTTGTTATGGTTTGATCCCTAGTATCCACTATGTTGTTAGATTGATGTTGCTATGACTTTGCTATGCTTAATGCTTGTCACTAGGGCCCGAGTGCCATGATTTCAGATCTGAACCTATTATGTTTTCATGAATATATGTGTGTTCTTGATCCTATCTTGCAAGTCTACATTCACCTACTATGTGTTATGATCCGGCAACTCCGAAGTGACAATAATCGGGACCACTCCCGGTGATGACCATAGTTTGAGGAGTTCATGTATTCACTATGTGCTAATGCTTTGTTCCGCTTCTCTATTAAAAGGAGGCATTAATATCCCTTAGTTTCCATTAGGACCCCGCTGCCACAGGAGGGTAGGACAAATGATTTCATGCAAGTTCTTTTCCATAAGCACGTATGAATATATTCGGAATACATGCCTACATTACATTGATGAATTGGAGCTAGTTCTGTGTCACCCTATGTTATGATTTGTTACATGATGAACCACATCCGGCATAATTCTCCATCACCGATCCAATGCCTACGAGCTTTTCACATATTGTTCTTCGCTTATTTACTTTTCCGTTGCTACTGTTACAATCACTAAAAACACCAAAAATATGACTTTTGCTTCCGTTACTTTTGTTACCGTTACCACTACTATCATATTACTTTGCTACTAAACACTTTGTTGCAGATACTAAGTTATCCAGGTGTGGTTGAATTGACAACTCAACTGCTAATACTTGAGAATATTCTTTGGCTCCCCTTGTGTCGAATCAATAAATTTGGGTTGAATACTCTACCCTCGAAAACTGTTGCAATCCCCTATACTTGTGGGTTATCACAATGTATTCAGATTCAGCAGTGGAGAGTGATACACAGTTTTGCTTCTTTGAAGACCAATAGACAAGTGATCGTCCCAGAAAGTGGCATGTGCCTGATGTAGATTTGTGATCCACCTTGTCACCAGCATAATCAGCATCCGAGAATCCAACTAGATCAAACTCTGAGCCCTTTGGATACCATAATCCTAGTGTTGGGGTGTAAGCCAAATATTGAAGAATTCGCTTCACAGCTAAGTGATGTGATTCCTTTGGTGCCGCTTGAAATCGAGCACACATGCAAACACTAAGCATGATATCTGGCCTAGATGCACATAAATAAAGTAAACAACCAATCATGGAGCAGTATACCTTTTGATCGAACTATTTACCATTGGTGTCAGGACCCAGATGACTCTTGGTTGGCATTGGCGTCGTATACCCTTTGCAGTCTTGCATTCCAAACTTCTTCAGGCAATCTTTGAGGTATTTCTCTTGAGATATGAAGATGCATTGCTTTGCTGACAAATTTGAAGACCAAGGAAGAACTTCAGCTCACCCATCATGGACATCTGATATTGCTCTTGCATCATGTGTCCAAACTCAACACTGTATTTCTGGTTGGTGCAGCCGAAAATATTGTCATCCACGTATATTTGGCACACAAACATTTCACCATCATATGTCTTCGTGAAGAGTGTGGGATCCTGGGAACCAGGTTTGAAGCCTTTGCTCTTCAGGAAGTGTTTGAGTGTGTCATACCAAGCGCGAGGGGCTTGTTTGAGGCCATACAGTACCTTGTTGAGCTTGTACACCATATCAGGATGTTTTGTATCTTCAAAGCCAGGAGGTTGTGCAACATACACTTCTTCTTCAATCTTGTCGTTGAGAAATGCACTCTTCACATACATTTGATACAGCAGAATGTTGTGATGGTTTGCATAGGCTAGCAATATGCGAATAGCTTCAGGCCTAGCCACATGAGCAAAAGTTTCATCGAAGTCAATCCCTTCAACTTGAGTGTATCCTTGAGCAACGAGACGAGCCTTGTTTCTGACAACTTGACCATGCTCATCTTGCTTGTTGCGATATATCCATTTTGTGCCTATTATGTTGTGCTTGCGGGGGTCAGGACGCTTGACAAGTTCCCAGACATTATTCAGCTTCAACTATTGACGATCTTCTTGCATAGCTTGAATCCATAAAGGTTCCATGAAGGCTTCAGCAACTTTCTTGGGTTCAGATATTGAGACAAATGCAAAGTGCCCATAGAAATTTGCTAGCTGTGTTGCTCTTGAACGAGTGAGTTGTCCAGGCACATTAATGCTATCAATTATCTTCTCAATCTGTACTTCGTTTGCAACACGAGGATGAACTGGACGAAGATTTTGCTCTTGCTGATCAATGTCATCTTAGGAGGATTGTCTTCGGGCCGAGCATTGTCTTCAGGTTGATTAGGTGCAGAAATGATAAGTTCCTCTTCATGTTGTGCTTCAGACGGTATGATTTCTCCAGTTCCCATTAGCTTGATGGATTCACTAGGTGGAACTTCATCTAGCACATTTGGCAGGTGCTCTCTTTGCGAGCCGTTAGTCTCATTGAACCGCACATCCATAGCTTCAACCACTTTATAGTGAAAGAGGTTGAAGACTTTATAGGAGTGTGAATCATTTTCGTAACCAAGCATAAATCCTTCATGTGCTTTCGGTGCGAATTTCAAAGTGTGATATGGATCCTTGATCCAGCACCTAGCACCAAATACTCTGAAGTAACTGACATTTGGCTTCTTACCAGTGAGGAGTTCATAGGATGTTTTCTTTAGAAGCATGTGAATATAAACACGGTTGATGACATGACATGCAGTATCAATAGCTTCAGGCCAGAACTTTCTTGGAGTCTTGTATTCATCGAGCATCGTCCGAGCCATCTCAATGAGTGTTCTGTTCTTACGCTCCATGATACCATTCTGCTAAGGTGTGTACGGAGATGAGAACTCATGAGTGATGCCTAATGTATCCAAGTAAAGTTCGAGGCCGGTGTTCTTGAACTACGTGCGTTGTCACTCGATATGGTTGATCTTGACGCCATAGTTGTTCATGGCACGGTTGGCGAAGCGTCTGAAGACATCCTGCACTTCAGTCTTGTAGAGAATCATGTTCACCCATGTATATCTTGAGTAATCATCAACAATGAAGAAGCCATAAAGACAAGCAGTATTACTGAGAGTAGAGTAGTGAATAGGGCCAAACAAGTCCATGTGTATCAGCTCGAAGGGTTGAGATGTTGTCATGATTGTCTTCGAGGGATGCTTGGCCCATGTCATCTTTCCAGCTTCGCAGGCACCATACAAGTGATCTTTCTTGATTTTGACGACCTCGATGCCTATAACATGCTTCTTCTTTGCGATAGTAGTGGTATCCTCAGCAGAGGGGTTAGTTACCACATCAACAGTTGAAGATATTGCAACTGTGGCAGCAGTAGAACATTCAGCAACAGAAGTAGCGTTATCACGCTCAAGGCATTTTAGACATGGTGGTTCAAATCCTTCCTAAGCGGGAATGATCTATTGAGCGCGAAGTGACTCACTTTCTTTTTGAAGATCTTCATGAGCCGCTCTCAATTTCTCAAGCTCTTGCTTCCTTTGAAGATAATCATAGGAAAGATTTTCATGAGTGGTTGAGAGTGTTTCATGATGACTTTCAAGTTCCTGGTACTTAACATGAAGATTTTTTATGTCTTCAATGAAGGACTGAGAATGGGTCATTTTCGCGTCCAACAGGTCATCGCTTTTGTCTAACAGTTTTTGAGTATGTTCCATAGCTTTCTGTTCTTCAGTTGCAATTTTAGCAAGTGTTTTGTAGCTGGGTTTGGATTCACAATCAAAGTCATCTTCACTTGATGTTTGAACGTAAGCATCGCGTGATTTTACCTTGGCACCACGTGCCATGAAGCAGTAGGTGGGAGCAGAGTCGTCCTTGTCATTAGCATCTGCGTTGGTGACGGGGCCATTGTCTTCAGTGTTGAAGATGAACTTGGCAACGTAGGCTGTAGCTAGAGCCACACTTGCAATGCCAGGGTCGGACTCCTCCTCAGACTCCACCTCCGCATCCTTAGAAGCAGACTCCTCCTCTGAATCCATCTCCTTGCCAACAAAAGCACGAGCCTTGCCAGATGAGCTCTTCTTATGAGATCAAGACTTGGATGAGGACTTGGAAGAAGACTTTGAGGATTTCTTCCTCTTGTTGTCATCAGAATCATATTCCTTGCTCTTCTTCTTCTTGTTGTTCTCATTGTCCCCTTGTGGACACTCGGAGATGTAGTGTCCAGGTTTCTTGCACTTGTGACATGTTCTCTTCTTGTAGTCATGAGTGGAAGCTTCATCATTACTTGAGCTGGATCGTGAAGACTTTTTGAAGCCCTTCTTCTTAGTGAACTTCTGGAACTTCTTCACAAGCATAGCAAGCTCCTTTCCAATATCTTCAGGATCATCAGAACTGCAGTCAGATTCTTCTTCAGATGAGGAAACAACTTTTGCCTTGAAAGCACGAGTTCGGCCATAGTTGGGACCATAGATATCTCTTTTCTCAGATAGCTGGAACTCATGTGTGTTGAGCCTCTCAAGTATGTCAGACGAATCGAGTGTCTTGAAGTCAGGGCGTTCTTGTATCATCAGGGAAAGGGTGTCGAACAAGCTGTCAAGTGATCTCAGTAGTGTCTTGACAATTTCATGCTTGGTGATCTCAGTGGCGCCGAGAGCACGAAGCTCATTTGTGATGTCAGTGAGGCGATCAAACGTGAGCTGGACATTCTCATTGTCATTTCTCTTGAAGCGGTTGAAGAGGTTGGGAAGAACACTGATCCTTTGATCTCTCTAGATTGAGACGCCTTCGTTGACCTTGGAGAGCCAGTCCCAGACTAGCTTCGACGTTTCTAGAGCACTCACACGGCCATACTGTCCTTTGTTTAGATGGCCACAGATGATGTTCTTGGCAGTAGAATCCAGTTGAATGAACTTCTTGACATGAGCATGGGTGACACCTTCACCAGTCTTGGGAACGCCATTTTTGACGACATACCAGAGGTCGACATCAATGGCTTCAAGATGCATGCGCATCTTATTCTTCCAGCAGGGATATTCAGTTCCATCAAAGACGGAGCAAGCAGCGGAGACTTTGATTATCCCTATAGTCGACATAGCTAAAACTCCAGGTGGTTAAACCGAATCACACAGAACAAGGGAGTACCTTGCTCTGATACCAATTGAAAGTGCTAGTTTTCGACTAGAGGTGGGTGAATAAGCGATTTTGGAAGTCTTCAAAACATGAGAGTTTCGAAGACAAACAATAGAAATGAACCTGTTGATATGCAGCGGAAGTAGACTACACTACGCAAGCCATAGTCAAGTATGCAATGAAGAGAAAGCACGAAGACTAATAGCAGCTTGGTAGTAAAGATCAGGATGGAAGATAGTACGAAGCCAAACAATGATAGTAGTCACACAGTGAAGTCAAACAGGTAGTGCAAGCAGGCAATGACTTCACGAAGACAAACTATAAGTAAAGAGAGGGAGAGGACACAGGATTTGTTGGACCAGTTCCAGTTGTTGTGACAACTGTACGTCTGGTTAGGGAGGTTGAGATTCAACTCAGAAGACCACGTCTTCACTTTATTCCCCTTGAGCTAAGGACACCCAGTCCTCGCCCAATTACTCTGGTAAGTCTTTAAGGTAGACTTCCGAACCTTCACAGACTTCGTTCACCGGCGATCCACAAATGATTCTTGGATGCTCAGAACGCGACACCTATCCGGTTGGAGGATTCACAGTCCTCAAGTGTAACAAGTCTTCAGGTCACGCAGACAGAAAGACTTCAATGATTCCTAACACTCTTTGGCTCTGGGTATTTGGGCTTTGTCCTCGCAAGGATTTCTCTCTCAAAAGCTTCGGAGGTGGGTTGCTCTCAAACGACAAAAGTCGTGAACTAACTCTGAGCAGCCACCAATTTATGGTGTAGGGGGTGGGCTGTTTATAGCCACTAGGCAACCCGACCGGATTTGTCCGAAATGACCTTGGGTCACTAAGGAACTGACACGTGTTCCAACGGTCATATTTCAAACACACGCGGAAACTTTACTTGGGCTACAAGTAAAGCTGACTCATCCATCTCTGGATAAGATTTGCTCTCATTGTCTTCGCTCGAAGACATAGGATTTGGTTGAGCATCACTTCAGTCACTCTGACTTTGTTCACTGGGACCCCACTTAACATTACGGTGGTTCCTATGACTCAACAAATAAGAAAATGAAACAGCGTAACAACTAAGTCTTCGCGCTCCATAGTCTTCACACAATGTCTTCTCTTGTCATAATCTTCAATGTGAATATTTTCACATACCACCATTGTCTTCAATATCTTCGTACATTTTTAGGAGTCATCTCCGGTAGGTAAACCAAATCAGTGAGGGACTACTACCTGTGTTATCCTGCAATTCTCACAAACACATTAGTCCCTCAACCAGGTTTGTCGTCAATACTCCAAAACCAACTAGGGGTGGCACTAGATGCAATTATTGGAGGGATTAGAAAAGAGATGTCATTTGGTTCACATCATAGGAACTATTCTATTGAATATACGCTAATGTTTATTTTCCTTTGAAATTATGGGAGTATAGGAATCCATTCATATGAACCAAGTGGCTCTAAAGCTATAAAATGATATCATGTTTATTTCCTTTGAAATGTGGAGTATATGAATCATTTCCTACGAACTAATTGGCTCTAAAGGAAGAAAATCCTATAAAAATCATATCATATAGAGTTCCTATGATATTCCTCTACACCAAAGGATGGTTGAAATTGCTGCAGGTGATACGACAGTCTTTCTATGTAGACTCCTCCCCTATCTTTATAGTTACCTCTCGAAGATGAATGAAATGATATATACTGGCTATTATGTATGTGCATTTTGGTACACGAAAACTCGGTAAAAGTTTGTGAGGTTCAAATTTTCAATAAAGCTATATGCACTGCATTTCGGAACGGAGGGAGGAGCATACGGCAGTTGCTAACACTCACATGGAAGATTTGTGTGTACGAGGAGTGGCTGCCCTGTTAAATGCCATTGCAAAATTGACACTGTCGGATGCCGATCTAACGGTTCTTACGGCGTTCGTCAGGAAACGGCTTGTGGCAAACGTTTATCAGATAATGATTTACGGTCACATACATTGCATTCATACGTGCCCCCTCTCTCTCATGCACTCACGCACCCTCTCGAGTCACGAATCTCCCGAGTCCTCTAGCACTCACCGTCTATCTGCAGGTAGACGTCACACACATATGTGCTCTTCACACCCTACCCTCAGAACTTCTAAAAAACAAAAGATGTCGCGCACCTTTTATTTTAGCTCACACGCCACACACTTATACTATTACTCTTGTGGCGAACGTTCTTTGGGCATAGTATATTGTACTTTCACAAAGAGAAGTCGTGCACACACGCACTAGTTCTCTCACACCCACTCGCGGGTACACGTAGGAGCACATTTTTTTGAAGGTGGTACAACAAAATCACTCCACTATATATATAAGCACGAGCCTTAGCACTTTAGGGTTCCTCTCTTTCAATCTCTCATGCTCTCCAGATGTAAGAAAGACATAGGTGGCCACACTCTCTCTCTCTCTCTCTCTGCTCACGGCTGGTCACAAATCCGGCTGAACCACCTCGACCGGGGCAGGGGTGTAGGTGCATCGTTCACGCTATCGTCAGCGGCGAGTGAGAAGACCAACGGCTGTCCCGCGCGTGCCGATCGGCGGCTGTGTCGTTCTCTCCGAGAGAGCGCCGGCTCGGGAGGTCCTACGACCCCTTCTTCCTCCCTGCGGTATTGTGGCCAAGATGCAACCTCCCGACGCCATCTTTGCCACATGCCGGCGACCCTCGTGTATATATTCCTTCGAAACCTGCCTTGCTCTACTGCCCCAGCTCCCCACGTGGCTGCATGTGGATCTTTATCTATTTCCATCGGTTGTTCCAAAGCCACCTAGACTTTTACTATTATTAGAGGTAAAGCTAGTTCATACAGTCAAATCTAAGAGTTGGTTCAAATAGGGAAAAAAGTGGGAAAGTTGTAGCATGGATCTAGGACTTGGTTCTAAGAGGAAACGGAGGAAAGTAGTAGATACTGGCTACCCAACCGGTCTCTTCGTTGAAAAGGCAAAGAAAGCATGGTGGATGGCGAAGGGTGGGGGGAAGTGGACTTATTTCTTGGTTGAAAAAGGAAAGAAAGTGAGGAGTGTTGGGGGACAACGCAAATGAGAATGAGGAGGTCTAGATTTCCTGTGCTCACATAGGAAAATGTCACCGAGGAGATAAAAAATGGGACAAATGAAGACATGTTGCCTGAGTGTTTACCGCTCTCGGCAACCACATCTGCCACACACAACTTTATGCCCTGTTGTCCCTACACCCATATCGCTACCGTTAATGTAAAATCACATGAAGCATTAAGCAATGCCAACTAATGTCACTATAAGTAATGGTCTAGTTGTCGGTGTCAAAACCGGCGGATCTCGGGTAGGGGGTCCCGAACTGTGCATCTAAGGTCGATGGTAACAGGAGACAGGGGACACAATGTTTACCCAGGTTCGGGCCGTCTCTATGGAGGTAATACCGTACTTCCTGCTTGATTGATCTTGATGAATATGAGTATTACAAGAGTTGATCTACCACGAGATCGTGATTACTAAAACCCTTAAAGTCTAGCCTGTCTGACTATGATTGTATATCTATCCTCTATGGACTAAGACCTCCGGTTTCTATAGACACCGGAGGGGACTAGGGTTACACAAAGTCGGTTACAGAGAAAGGAATCTTCATATTTGGTTGCCAAGCTTGCCTTCCACGCCAACGAGAGTCCCATCCGGACATGGGTAGAGTCTTCGGTCTTGTATCTTCATAGCCCATCAGGCCGGCCCATGGCTAATAGGCAGTATGCCCGAGGACCCCTTAGTCCAGGACTCCCTCAATAGCCCCTGAACCAGCCTTCAATGACGAGGTGTCCGGCGTGCAGATTTTCTTCGGCATTGCAAGGTGGGTTCCTTCTCCGAATACTCCAACTCAATCTTCGGACGCAACAAATGTGTCCGAATCTGCAACACAAGTACCACACACAACCGCAGAGAGTAGAATATTGCACGAGTCCAATCCGCTGACAACTTTTTGTAAGGCGACATCACGTCTGTACGGTCATTATTTCGAGACATTTTCATCTGTTGTTCCATGTTTCGAGATGCGGTTTTCATTCGCGCATCTTGTCAAAGCAGTGATCGTGTCCCCTTATTGCTGGTTTCTCATCAATACGGGCGTGGGTAATCTAACTGTGCCGTTTACACAGCCCCTTGGAACAGGCGAGTTTTAAGGCGAGTGGGGAGGCGCTTGATATTCACTGCCTATATAAGGAGATAAGGACTCCCTTTGTTCACCCACGCCTTCTCTCTTTCTCTGCCCTTCCATTCTCAAGCTCCAGCGCCCAAGTCCTCATCTTTTCCGCCTCAAGAAAGCACTCAACCATGTCCGGATCTGGAGCGCAGGGCAAGTGGATGGCCTCCTCCGTTAAGGAGAAGAACATCAACGAGCTTCGGGAGGCCGGGTATCTGGCGAAAGAAATCGCTCACTGGCTTCCGGCCAAGGGGAAAATCGTCCCCACCCCGAAGCCCAATGAGAGGGTGGTGTTCATCCCCCACTTTGTCCGCGGGTTAGGGTTACCTCTCCACCCTTTCGTCTGTGGACTTATGTTCTATTACGGGCTAGATTTCCATGATCTAGCCCCAAACTCCTTCCTCAACATCTCGACATTTATTGTTGTGTGCGAGGCCTTCCTCCGCATTCCTCCCCACTTCGGACTCTGGCTCCATATCTTCAATGTGAATCCGAAGGTGGTGGATGGCCAACATGCGGAGTGCGGAGGTGCCATGGTGAGCAAGATGCCCAATATCACCTGGCCCAAAGGTACGTTTGTGGAGACCTTCAAGGAGTGGCAGAAACGGTGGTTCTATATCTCAAAGCCTCGCGACGCCACTTGGGCCGTGGCTCCCGAATTCAAGTTCGACGCCCCAATGCAGCTCACCTCCTGGCTAGAAAAGGGCCTAAACTGGCCTTCATCAGATGAGCTGATAGCGCTACAGACACGGATTCAGAGCATGGTGGAAAGAACGTCAAGCTTGTCAACGTGATCCAGGTGATGCTAGTTTGCCGGATCCTTCCATGCCAGAGCCGTACTTGCCATTTATGGGAGTTCGATCCGGCCAAGCACCAGACGTGGCATCAGTTCTTCGGAACTACGCACGAGGACATCTGGAAAGTGCTCTTCACGGGCAAGGAGACGCCGCCGGCAACGAATGAGGACCGTGGGCACGCCCTAGCCCGTCCCGCCAGTGCGGTTAGTATTTCACGCTTCAAGGCGCACATTTTACTTGCTTAGTCGAAGAGGACATCTAAACCTCTTTATTTATTTTTCTAGGGCTGGACACAGAAGCCAGAGCGGATTCGATGTCCGGTTCCTGTGACGACCGGTTTTCTAGGTAATAAATTCCAGAAAATGGCCGTTGTGCTCACCAGCCCCAGGATTATTGTTAGCTGATGAGGCACCAACTTGATACTGAAATTCCAAGCAAAATACAAAATATGTGGTACAAGACCATTCTGGTCTGTGAGTACAACAAATGGTTTCTAGTGGTTGATGGCGGAAGCGGTTTGTGGATCATCAGCGTCTATGGGACTCCATTTCCCACAGGAACAGCTGACCAGGTTAACTCCTATCTTCACGAGGCTGCTATCACCATTGCGTAGGTTTCCGGGCTATCATCGCAACGCTCCTCTCCACGCAAGAAATCTGGCCAAGACAATAGCCAGGGACAAGCCAGTGAGTACTTTGAATGTACTCGCAAACATTATGAACACATGTATAATATAACAAACGATAATCATGGAAAATATTCTATGATCACAACGTCAGTCATAAGCTGAAATCCTTGATACATGCAAGTAGGTTATTAATATGTAACAATGAATATGTAATGATAGAGTAGGAATAAAAATGCACCATTCGGATGTCTGAAGCGACGTCTCGAATTGATGGTAAATAACAAGCATGCCTCGATCGAGGCGTCTGGCGACACCACATAAAGGGCTTATAAAGTAAAATAAATATCAAGCATGCCACGATCAAGGCGTCTCGGTGACACCACATAAAGGGCTTTTAAAGTAAATGAATAACAAGCATGCAGCGATCCAGGCGTCTCAAATGACACCACATAAAGGGCTTATAAAGTAAATGAATAACAAACATGCCACAGTCGGGCGCCTCAGCGACACCACATAAAGGGCTTATAAGTAAATTAAATAACAAGCATGCCACAGTCGGGCGTCTCAGCGACACCGCAAAAAGGGCTTATAAATAAACATAGTGAATATCCAGGAGGTAGAACCATCCAGGGATACTCGATAAAAAATTATAACGGGTTAGTCCATCAAAAAAATCATGGTCCTCACAAGTCACAAGTCATGATCCTAGTTCCGGTTTAACAGTTTCTCCTCCGAAGACCGACACTAAGACCAACACTTGACCCATCCCACACTGTAATCCTTAACCACAGACACGGCTATTCGAATAGGTTTAATCTCTGCAGAGGGTGTACTCTTTACCCATGAGCAACGGATTCCTTTAGTCCATCGGGACTATTTCCGTCTACGGTCTTTTAATTGAAAACACACCTAACTTGCACACACCAGCTTAACTTACCGGTGTCTGGAATCACCCACGACACTTGTTAAGCAAAACTCTAAGTGGGGAGGCTACAACCTCGCGTAGCATGGGATCAAATTTATATCGCGCGCTCTAAGGGGTGGCCTCCCCTCTCGGTCTCAACCGGAAACACCCATGACCCCGACCAGATGGCATGCCTACCGGTTACAACCGGTATCTTCCACCGTGGCCTCTCTGTACGGTGTATGCTTGAAAGGGGTTGACGACTTATTGAACCGTACCCTACTGCGGCGAGGGGACAAGTGGTAATCTGAGGCAAGTATGGGAGTTACTGGAACCGGACTCGATCTACGGTCGACTCAGGAGGTTTATAAATTCCCTGTATGACATGTATAACAAATATATTTCAACCAAGAAAATCAACCCTCATTATACCTTACTATGCCATACCGGACATAACCGTCCCGACGGAGACCGGCGACAAACTCATGCCTACCCAAGGCAGGGGTTTTCCCGGATTCCTTTCCGGCATGCATGCAAGGCACTTGAGGATGATTACCATCACGTGTATATTCATTTCCAACAGCAAGGACAAATCACTAATATGCATCCATGCAAATAATCATATCACATGAAATAACAAGCTCTCCGAAATAAGGTGGTGTTATAAACGTGTCAACTAACACACCAAAAATATTATGCCGGGGTTCAGAATGCTTGCCTTCATGGTGTGGTGGGGTGAGGTGCTCTCCAAAACTTTTGAAAGTTTTCTCCTCTCTCTCCAAAATCCTATTTAAAAATATTTTTGAATCAATACACATTTCCAAAACAGCACAAAAAAGTTGTCTGAAAGTTTTCCAAAAAAAATCTTAAAATAAACTAGACAATATTTGAGAGAGGTAGGAAAAAGAATCAACTCATTTGGAGTTTTATTTAAAAAGTTATAGACAGTCAAAGTTTTGGTCAAAATCTGTTTTTGAAATCAAACAGAAAAAGAAAAATGTTTCGAACTGACCACGTCGAAGGCGTATTCTGGAAATACGTTTCCACTTATCCAGCGTGGAGCATACGAAGTCAGCGACAGTGGGTCGGGTGGCCCACTAGTCAGGTTTGACTAGTCCACCTTCCCTCCTCTTCCTCTGCCCGAGAGGGGGCGGAACTCCGGCGACGCTTGCCGGCGAACGGCGGCTCCGTTCGAGAAACAGAGGTCACTCGCGGGCTCAGGGGGCCGAGGCGGTCACTCCGGTGGTCGCTTTGGTCTCTGGGGTGGACGGAGCTGCCGGCGGCGAGCTCTGCAACGTACGGTGGCCGTCGGGCAAAGTGGGTTTTTGGCTCCGACGATCCCTGACCAAAATCGAGCAGGGGAAAGGACTTACGAGAGGGAGAGGGGGTTCCTGGTGAAGAGAGTGGAGAGGGAGGCCACAGTGGCGCCCGGAATGGCGAAGCGATGGCGGCAGCTGCGGTTGCTGGAGATGGGGAAGGAGACCTCCCTGGGGCGATTGGCTGCCACGGGAAAACTAGGGAAGTGATCTGAGGTTGCCTCGGTGTGGGGACGATCTCGGGGCTTTCTTAAATATGCAAGCCAAGGAGGTTCCGCGGCGGCCGTGGATAAGGTCGCCGGCGACCGCCATTCTGTAGCTAGGGCGACGTGGCGGCGACGTGTGCTAGAGGACGAGGTTGCGGATGAGCTTGAACCGCTCCAGGGGGCAGCTGGCGAGCGCTGGTGGCTTGGGCGGCACCGATCAGTGGCAGACGCTGGCCATGGACGCCCGGCCGCCAAGGGGCTCTGACGGCGGTGCTGTAGGGAACCAGGGCTGCTTGGCGTGATGCGGTGAGGAGGGGAGTGAGTGGCGTGGCTCTGCAGAGCGGGCAAAACCAGGGGCGCGACACGTGAAAAACGCGTGCTCTGCTCGCACCCAGAGCACGCACGGAACGTGCTCGACAAAATGCTAAAGCATGCTAGGGGGCTCTAAACTACAAGAGGGTTAGCAGGGTGGGGTTGTAGGTTAGGGCAAATCCATGGGACATGTTGGTCTGGTCAGGGGATCAGGTTCACTATGTAAACAAAAACTCATGCCCAATCTGTCCATGCTCTCAAGGTGTTTGACAAAATGCCACAGGCACCTAGGCATTTCTTGTAGTGGCCAAATCTTCCAGGGTGGGGTCTCTTTAGATGCATGAGAGGGTGGTGAGGTTAGTTTGTCCAAAGCACAAACTTGCTAGTGCAAGTTTTGCAAAACTTCAATTCTGGACAGGAGGTAAATGGCATTACTTCATGATCCAAAAATGATCCAATGGGTGCATGCTCCTGGACTTAGGGGTTTATCAGGGAGGACTACAAGTAGGAAAAGGAATCAAGGATAAAGGAGCAACTAAAAATGTGGTGGCTGTACAAATCTACAAGTTGGACAAGAATAGAAAAGAAGTTGATTCCCTCAATTCTTTCAAAGAACAAAGTTGGGTTTTTGCATAAAGTTGAATTGCATGCTACCACTCATCTCCCATAATTTTGGTGAAGGCTTTAAAGAAATATTTAAATAGGCTGTAGTGCAAATCTGCCCACTCGACCAAATTTGAAAAAATATGGTGTAGAGCTCAAAAATTCCCATGGACAGAAGATAATTTTGCATAAAAGTGGTTTAAAAACATGACATGACATCTCCAAATTTTGGTGGGATGTTTGAAAGAGTTTATAAAAGGGTTGCAGTTCAAATAGGACCATAAAATCATGGGAAACCATTTTTCAAGAAAATAAAGATTATGAGAAATAAAATATGTAATTAACTCCACTGATAAAAGAAAAGTTTTTCTTGAGAGGATAAACAAGTCCAATATCATATTTGATAAGTTCTCACTGAAGGAAACAGCTCTAGATCAATAGGAAGGAAATGTTTCAAAAAAAATCAAAAGGGAGCCCAGAAAGTAAAAGTTTTAATTACCTGGCAAAATTAACAAAACAAGGCTAAAATTTTGGGATGCCACAGCTCCGCTGCCCGAAGAGCCAGCAATTACGCTTCTGACGAAGATGCTGGTTCCGGCGCCTTACAAGGCGCCGGAGAAGAAGGCTAAGAAGAAAACCAAGGGGGCCCGAAGTGGCCTCCGCCGCAAGGGTGCTTCGGACATGACGTCCGAAGACAATGATGCTCACTCCTCTGCCTCCGAAGACGACAATGATGAGGAGGAAGAAAGCAGCTCCCCCTGAGGGGGGAAGGAAGAAGAGGGCGGCCGCCACAAATTTGGAGGCGGAGGCGCCCAAGAGGGGGAAGGGCCCCCTCGCGGATAACTCCACATGGGACGTCGACAGCAGCCCAGAGCGATGCCCCCGAAACAAGCCCCTGGCAGCATCGTAAGCACTAAAATCCCGTATACGTCCATATATCCGGCCTCTCCTCTTCATGGTATTAACACGTTTAATTACGCTATTCCAGTCCGGCTCACGACAGCTCCATACGATCCTCATAGGAGGTTCTTTGGATTCAAAGTCTATGGCCAGCGAGTCATCGCCCGCCGCTCACTCTCCCACGGCCAAAGGCGATGACGAGGTGCTGTCCCAAAGGACCTTCCCAGGCCAGGGGGAGGTTCAGGAGGCCGTCAGGGTGGCGCTAGAGGGCGAAACCTCGGCCGCCGGACACATGGGGGAGAAGATCCCCATGGAGACTGGCGATGGGGGCCATGTTCAGCTCAGACCCCAATCGAATACGGTTCCGAAGACCTATACGGCTCTGGAATCCGGCGAGCAGCCTCCCTCGAGAGAAGGAGGTGTGCCTATCCCGCTGGTGACCTCTGTCCACCCAGAGGCACCGGATAATCTGCTGGAAGGGCTATGAGGCGCTTCCATCATGGATGAACATCGTATCCTTATGGGTACGGTGATTGAGAGGGTTCAGTCCGTAAGCGACACAATTTTATAAAAAGAGTGTCACAGTATAGATAGTAGCCCCTGAGACTCTGTCCGGTGTTCGGAAAGAACAGCCAGACAGAGGATCAATTTATTTCCGCAGGAAACTAACTAAAAGATGTCTTATATGAATAAGCAAGTGTCATTGCTAGCCGCAACCTCTCATGCTGCGGAGGTCTCCTGGCTGAAGCAGAGACTGGAGCGGGCCGAGGAGGAGCTCGGCCAAGCGAGGAAGCAGCTAGAAGACAAGCAAGGTATGTAATGACTTCCCGTATATTCGTAAAGAATAAATGATGTGTATTGACCGTAGTGCCATGATATGTGTAGGAGCGGTAGCCGAGGTCAAGGTCCTTAAAAAGGCCCTGGCTGAGGCCGAGGAAAAAGCTGCCAAGGAAAAAGCCACCCGTGAGAAGCACGAGGACAGGCTTTATGAGGTCCAACAAGAACTCCAGGATGCCATGAAAAAATGTGAATCCCTGCAGCGTGACATTTCAGCTCGAGAGACCGAACTCGCTAAGGCTCGCCAAAACAAGGAAGAGGACCGGGTTGAGGCCCAGGGCGTCCTCCAGGAGATCCTGGAGGCCAAGAAGATCGTGGAGGGTAAGGCGTTTAGTATGCAACGCAAGTATATTGAGAAGAAGTATCTCTTACGAACCCGGATTTGGAGTTCTCCAGGGGCGTTTGTGGATCTGCCGCGCAGTGTTTTTGACGCTGCGGAATTCTTCCGAGCCGAAGAGGGGAGCTCGACGGAGAAGCTGTTCTGGTCGCAATACTTTGCGCCAGAACATCCGGCGCCCTTTAGCGATCAGCTAAAATAGTTGGTCGAGCTGCATAGGGTGGCCGAGCTGGCCATGAAGGATTTGACAATCCGGCTGTGGCCTGCCGAAGCTATACCCAGCAGCTACTTCGGGTCTCGTGAAACGGCTGGTGAATGCCTGCCCTCGGCTAGACGTCGTCAAACGGTCGGTCTGCATCGAGGGCGCGCACATGGCCTTCGCCCGCGTCAAGGTGTGGTGGGCGAAGATGGACGCTGTCAAGCTTGTTACCGAGGGACCGCCTGAGGGCAAGGAGCACCGCACGCCCGAGCGGTATTTTGAAGATGTCCTGGGGGGTCTCGTATTGTGGCGACGCAATGTGCGCAAGACATTATTTTCGAATGAATACATTCATGTTGTCTCTGCCTTGTATGATGAAACAAACTCGTTATGTAATATAATGTTTGTTTTAAAAAAAAATCACCTCATGTGCGGCCGTGTTGTGTGAAATCTGAGAGTTGGCCAGTGGTCGGCTTCTGCCCCCATGTCGGGGCAAATCGACACCTATGGAATCACTGGGATCCCTTCTACGGCTGGAGGGCGTGGGGTTGTGCAAAGAGCGGGTCTGACAGGAAGCACACGGATCGTTTACCTAGGTTCGGGCCGCGGAGATGCGTAATACCCTAGTTGTGCTTTGGTGGATGTATTTTAGTGTTCTTGTGTTCTTGAGCTAGCTACAGGGTATGACTAGCCCAAAAGATCTGAATCCTCCTCCTGAACGCCTCGGGCCTCCTTTTATAGACAAAAGGGGTTGCCACAGTGGCACACAGGAGGTGGAAAGGTGTATAGTGGATGAGTCTATCCTCTGGTACTGTCGGACAAATGCATTTAATGCGCTGCCGATGTGCCCCTCTCGCTTTATAGGGGACGGCAAGGAAGCACGTCCCAGCTGTCGCCGCCTCACCTGGCTTTGACACGCGTCCGGGCTAACGAGGTGTCGTGGCGCCACGTTGGCTGGCTGCTGGGCTGGCGCGGTGGTGGAGTCTTCACGAAGATCTGCATGCCACCACGCAGGTGCTTGCTGGGTCGGTGTAGAGGCCGCTCGTTGCCATGCAGGTGCCTGCCCAGCTGGTTGGGGCTAGCAGCTGCACGGGGACGGCGGTGGAGTCTTAGTAAGCGCGGGCCCGGCTGTGGCCCTGATGACGCCCTCGGCAAGGATCTTGCCGGGGCCCCGGCAAGGGTCTCGCCGTGGCATCATGGTCGTCCCCGGCAAGGATCTCGCCGGGGGTCTTGTGGATTTCCTCGGCTGGGATCCTGCTGAGGGTCGTCGTCTTCTGGTCTTCATCTGATCTCGTGTGTTTATGATCTTGACAAAGATTTGCATGCCACCACGAAGGTGCCTCCCAAGCCTTGGTCCCAATGTTGTCGATGGTGGCGTTTGGAACCCTTGGGCTCAAGGATGGCTCGCTGCTGGTGTTGGGCAACCTGCCCTTGCAAGGCTCTTGTCGGGGCTGCGGAGGCCACCCCGGCAAAGGTCTTGCCGGGGGAGTCCACCTCGCCCCTTTGCTCTTTAGTGTTTCTGATCTTGGCGTTGCCTTGGTCTGACTTATGCTTCGGTTTCCCTCCGGCTTCCCTCGTCTGCCCTGTTAAGTGTGGCCGCGGGTGCGGCTCTGACTGCCCGTGCAGAAGTAAAGGGGTCGAAAGGAGAGCCTCTACTTTTGTACACCAACAGGAGCCCCCGGGCCTAGGCCACACATATGCGTGACGCGTTGTTGGGCTAGGCCCAGAACGGTGCGCGGGCAGGTGTGGCGGATTTTTACCGGAGTAACTTTTTCATCCTCTGCGCTTCCCCACGATCCACGTTGAACGCGCGACGTGGAGGGTCGTGCGTGACATGGGGGTCATGCGTGGGGCGGTCTCCGCATGCATGTGTCACATCGTAGTAAAGAGGCGGCTCGCGCCTTCCCCATAAAAAGAGGGAGACGCAGAGGCACGACTCATTTACTGAGTGGAATCGGGTCGTGGTCTTCAAGGCGTCCGTGCCCCGCGATCACGGGGTGGGGAACGGTCGCCTCACCCGTACCCTCGATTCTGCTTGCTCGCCACGCGTCCCCCATGCACGTGGCCAGCGGTAGAGGCAGGAAACCGTGTTGTCGCTGATTGGGGCAGCGGGTCGGTCTCGATTCCCTGCGCCCCCGATTTCCGGATTGGTCGAGTGGGGCGGCCGAGCCCTTATCCTGCCCCTCTATAAGAAGGGGGAGGGGGATGGCATCCCACATCCTTTCATCATTCGCCTCCATTCACTTTGGCTCTGTCGGGGAGGCTGATCGTACCCACGAACACCTATGGGGCCAGCGGACCAGGCCCCTTGTGGTTCGGAGGGGGGCGGAGATCGCATGAAGAGCGGATGGAGGTGAGGCACACGAGCAGTTTACCCAGCTTCGGAGCTCTCCAGAGAGATAAAACTCCTACTGCTACTTGTTTGATGTATTGTGTTCTTGCTAGGGAGCGATGCAAGCTACAAAACCTAGCGTGAGCGTATCTGGTCTCGAGTGAGTCGAATGAACCGAACCCCCTCTACGTTGCGCATGGGCCTCCTTTTATATTCTCAAGGGGTCTCCGACAGGCGGCAACATAGATGAGGGTACAAATGTAAAAACAGAAGTTGGTACACCTACTTGAACAGTGTACAGTGCAAAATACCTAACTCTGACGGCAAGGGACAAAAGCAATAAATGCCCGTCTGTGTCGCCCAAACAGTGCAACAGAGACCGTCAGGTGCGCCACCGCTCGCCACGATGGCAAGCTTGTCAGCGCCACTTATCGCTGCTCTCCGCTGGCTGCACAGCCTCTTGACACGCGCGCATGGAATGGTCCCACGGCGACACGTTGTTGGATGAGCTGGAGCGGAGATGGAGAGAGGTTGCTTGCCGCGGCAAGCGCCTTGCGGCGGCCGAATCCTTGTCGCGTCTGGAGGCTTGTCGCGCTCCAAGCCTTCCTGGCAAGCTCCTCTTGCCGGGGCCCTGTCTTCTGCATGCCTTGAATGGCCTTCCCGGCAAGCTCCTCTTGCCGGGGCCTTGCCTTCTTAGTCAACTACTTTGTTCTTGAATGGCTCCAAAGGAGCCACGGAGGAGCTTGGCGGTGACCAGTAAACCCTGCCGCTGGTGCTGCAATCTGTCTGCAGGCACGAGCACGGGATACTAGGGTACCCCTACTCTAGTACACCGGTCAGAGCCCCGGGCTGGGTCAGACACTGCGGTGCCGAGCGCTGTCGGGCCAGGCCCAAAACAGTCTGCACGGTCACACGCGGCCTCGATCACGCCGCAACTTCGCCCGGACCCACCACGACCCCACTAACGGCACGCACCGAACGTGGCGTCGCGCGAGAGATCGTGGGCGTGGTCGTGGGGGTTTCTTTATTAAGAAAAGCGGATCGTCCGCCCCCTCCCCCCTCCTTATAAACAGGGGAAACAGGGGCAGGTCGTCCACTCTGCCATTGCTGTCTTGTCAAGAAAACCACCGCCGCTCCCCCCTTCTTCTCCAGTGCGAAGAGAGCAGCGCCCCGCCCCCTTTCGCCACAAGCGCACTCACCGCCGTCGGCCTCCTCCGCTGCCCTCGCCATGGCTCAAAGCCGACAAGGAGAAGGGCGTCAAGTCGGCTGGCGCAGCGGCTCATGGCCGCTGCGCAAGGAGCGGGCCATCTTCTCCCCTCAGCTCGGCGCAAAGGAGCTGCGGGATGTCTTCTATCTCTTTTGGTCGACGGAGACGCGTGCGCATCCGCGCACGAAGGTACTCCCCGCCTCCGCTTCTGATTTGGCCCCAACTGGGTACCCCTTCTTTGCCCTTTTCTTCTATTGCGGGCTTTGCCCGCCTTTTTCCGGAAGTTCTTCGCGATATCATGAACACATATGGCCTCCGCCTCCTTGATTTCACCCCCAACGCCGTCTTGACCATGGCAGTTTTCGCACACCTTTGCGAAAACTTTGTCGAGATCCACCCAAATGTGGCACTCTTCCGCCACTTCTTCGTGCCCAGCCGAGAGAGGAGAGCCACTTGCGGAGGGATAGCTTGGGTCTCCGGGATCGGCAAGAAAGAAGCCTATCTGGAAGGAGAGTTCCGCAACAAGTGGGAGGAGTGGAGAGCCAATTGGTGTTGGGTCGTGAGGAGAACCCGCAGCCCTTTCATCGCTGCGGCGCCAAACCCCAATAGTGCGCGGCAGAGATTGGAGTAACTTGGCGTTGGAGGATGCTAGGTTGAAGATAGCTGTGACCCGGATTTTGCGCCTCAGGCTTGCCGGACTAACCGTAGTCGCAGTTGGCGCAGACTTCCTTCGCCGCCAGACGCTTCCCTTGCGGAGAGGAGGCGGCCTGCTTGGGAGTTCCAAAATGCGGCAGACATCATGAGGTTGCGCCGGGCCTGAATTGGAATTTCACCGCCCGGAGCTGGATGCGATGCTGCTAGAGCTGTTCAACAACGACCCCGATCACCTGAGTGGTTTAGGTTGCCGAGGGGGTCGCCCCATTGTGCAACAACTTCGGCGCTCGACCGCATCCGCGCCATGATGCCGCGCAGCGATTCCCATGGGATCGTTCCAACTGGCAGGAGCCCCGACGAGGTCGTGCAGCAGTTCTTCGACGACTTGGAAGAAGTGCCGATCCGCTCCGACGAAGCGAAAAGGCTCACTCGCGACACCACCGACGCAGGAGATGGCGCGTATTGCCACCGAGTGGGAGGAGGCGGCAGCAGCCGCTGCCGCCGGAGCCTTCGGTACACCGTGGAAGAGGCGGACGCTATGGCGGCGGCAAGCCTTGCCGAGCGAAGGGAGATCGCCGGCGAGGACGAGCTTGTCGAGCCCGAGGCCGGGTCGAGTGGACTCCGCCGAGGGCGCTTCTTCTCCACCACCCAGCGACTTGCCAGACATGGAGCCCCGGCTCCGCCAAGAGGCGTCTCCACAAGGCCGGAGACGAGTCGGGCGGCAGATCGCCTGACAAGAAGAAGCGCCATGACAGCAGCTATCATGACAGCGATGTTGCTGAGGAGCACCTCACACTGCTGCGACAACTGGGGCGGGATCTTCCCAGGCCACCGCCGACGCCTCCGCCAAGCGGCCAAGAGAGCCCACTCCCCCGCCTCGTCGCACTGGAGGCGAGCCGGAATTTGACTTCTCCGCGCTCAGCTCCGAGGAAGAAGATGAAAAGTAAGCTCTTGAGATTGTGTTTGTATTTCTTCAATTTTGTTGCTTCATCTTGAATCTGATTTGCTTCATTCTGAACTCTTTCCTTTTCAGGACGCTAGCCCAGAGAGCGTCGAAGAGGGCCAAGATCCCGACGGTCGTCGTTGAGGACGATCCACCCGTGGCAACAGAGGAGGCGTCTGAGACCCCCTTGCCGGACCCGGCAACCCTTCCTCAGAGCAGCCCCCAAAGACAGCCCCTGTGGTAAGTGTGCGGCTTTCTCCTTCTTGTTAGGTGTGCAGGGGTGCTCCTTCTTCGTTGATACCTGATTGTTTGCTTGTGTAGGAGCAGAGCAGCCTCATCGGGAGGGCTCGGAAGCCGCCCGAAATCCTGTCTGCGCCACTCACTACGCCAAGGGAGGATTCTCCGGCAAGGGAGCGCCCTCCGACAAGGGAGGCCACTCCGGCAAGGGAGGCTACCCCGGCACGGGACAACGCCAGTGACCCTCAAGTGGTCGAGGCCGTGGCTGCGGATCCTGTTGCAGGTAATTTCCTTACACGAAAATCTCCCTTGGGCTTGTTCTCTTTTGTTTCTCTTTTTGAACATTTGCTTGACTGCTCTTTCTTCGTCTCGACGCAGAGCCGATGGAGGTCGAGGCTGCCGGGCGAGGAGGAAGCCAGGCAACACCGACGAGGCCGCCGTCGTGGAAGAAGAGGTCGTTCTTTGTGGAAGAAGAGGCCGTCGCCGACGAGCCTGTTGGCGAGAAGGCCACCGAGGCTGCCGACGCAGAAGCTGGCGAGGGGTCGGGCGATCGCACTGACGGCCCTAAGGCCGCAGGAGCGCCAGGCGCTACACCGACAGCCAACTCCCCCGCCGCTGCTGCAGCCAGTTCGAGGAGCCCTCAGCCCGGCGCCTACCAAGGCCGGGCGAGGGTGTCTTCATCAAACTCCCCGAGCCGAAGCCTGTGGCGCCGGTCGAAGGAGAGACCTTCGACGGCGAGCTACTCGTCTCCGCTGGGCTGACGCTGGTGGACGTGCCAAGCAGCAGCAGCGGCGAGTCTGAGGAGGACCAGCTGCTGAAGAAGCTGTTGTCGCTCTACCGCGCCCGGCAAGCCAAATTGGAGTCCCGGGAAGCACTTATCGCGAGGGCAAGAGCATACATGGAGAATCGCGCAGAAGAGCTCCGGAGCGCCAACCAAGAAACTCTCTGCGACATAGCAGAAGCGCGAGGGCAACTTACAGAAGAGCGCACGGCCTTCATCCTTGAGAAGGCCGCAGCTGAGGAGGAGCAGCGGCTGGCTGCCGAGAAGCTCTCCGCACAGGAAAGCGAGCTGGCGCAGCGGAAGGTCAACCTGGACAGCCACGAAAAAGACCTTGCCGCGAGCGAGGAGTCACTTGGCGGGCGCTTAAGGAAGCGAAGGATGTTGCCGCAGCCGAGGCCGCCAAGGAAGAGTTGAAGGCGAAGGTGACACGGTGGAGGCCAGCCTCAAGAAGAGTGGCGAGGAGCTTGCCGCGCTCAAGCACGAACGCGAGAAGGATGCCTACACTCTTGGCGAGCTGCAGGGCCGTCTTGCCGATAGGGGCAAGGAGCTCGACGCCGCCAAAGATTCCAAGGCGGATCTTGAGCTGAAGCTGACCACTCTGACGCAGACGTTGGACGGCGCCAGAGAGCGGGAGGTGGGCTTGTTGGAGACGATCAAGGCCAAGGAGGAGCTGCTAGCGAATGTTGTCTCCACCCAGAGCACCTTGAGGGAGAGTGTGGAGCATCGGGTGAAGGTCTTGTGGACACCGCTGCCGACATCCACAACGAGCTGATGGAGCCGGGATGGCGGACCTTGCATACTCCTCCGACGAGCATCTCCAACCCAGCGCCAAACTCAGCTTATTCTTCAAGGGCGTGGTGACGGGCCTCCAGCTCCCGGAAGAAGTCCCAAAGCAGCTGGCCGAGGAATCACGCCAGATCTGTGCTGGAGCCCTTGAGAAGGTGTTGATAAAGGTGGCCTTTCGCAATCCGGGCCTCAACCTCAACGGCGTCCTCAGATCCTTGCCGCCAGATGCCAATGTGGAGGAGCTTCAAAGCCCTTGTCGCACTCCATTGTGGACAAGGTGAACAAGATCAAGCGGATTGATGGCGACCGCGAGACTAGGCCGCCAATTTTATCTTTCCTCTGTCGCTGGCGATCATGTTTAGAACACTTTGTTAGATCAGCGACAAGTTATTTTGTAATATACTCTATCTTAGGCGATCAATGCAACGTTATTTCCTCTACTTGACTCCTTCCTTTGTAATGCGTTTCGCCCCACGCATTTGGGGGACTTGTCGGTGCGGGCACCTTTGTCATGAGCGCTTGAGTGCGAACGTCGCGGCCGGCAAGGCGATGCCGCCTAGACAAGCAACCTTGTCGCGACTAGCCGCAGCTCACTTAAGTTGTTGAGCGGACTCGAAACAAAGTAAGGGCACGACTAGCCTGCGAGTTGGTTCCTCTGCGCACAGGTTTTCCATACAAAGTACTCTCGTTCGAGGAAGATAACTTAAAATTTTAAAAATTGATTGCTCAAACTTTGGCAACTTAGCTTTTCTGTCTCTTGCCTCCCGATAAGGAAAAACTTCCTCGAGCGGTGCCTGGTCCATAGTATTATCTTCTCCTTCCCCCCTGGTTAACTTGTGCGCGAGGGAGCCTTCCTTTCTTTGGGAAAAGAGAAAGAAGAGAAAATAAAGTTATGGAGCCCAGCTGCTCGATTTTGCTGACTGGGTGTGGTTGCTGCATAAAACGTTAGCCAAAGCATGCAATAAAATGATGAAAGCATGAATTTGACAAGTTGTGCGCAACACATGAGCTTTACTGATGCACGGGGTCTGCGCCCGGCTTTGTACAAAGGATTACATGCAACAACGGCAAGACTTGTACAAAAGGTGGTTGCCGGAACAAGTTCCGGCAACCGCGCCCTACGGGTAAAACTTACGAAGATGCTCAATGTTCCAGGAGTTGCTCACCGGAATGCCATCTTCGGTCTCAAAGCGACAGCCAGGCCTAGTGACTCGTTTCACCCGGTAAGGGCCTTCCCACTTTGGCGTCAACTTGTTTGAATTCTTGGCGGACCAAACGGCGAAGAACAAGGTCGCCTTCCTCGAGACTTCGGCACTAACTTTGCGGCTATGGTAGCGACGCAAAGCTTGTCAGAAGCGAGCAGCTCGACAAATGGCTGAAGACGATCCTCCTCAAGGAGCAGCGTCATCTTGTCGCAGCTGCTCTTGCCCAAGCTCATCATAAGCGAGCACTCGAGGCGATCCGTATCACGAAGTTACGTGGGGAGAACTGCCTGCACTCCATAGACTAGAGCAAAGGTGTCCGGCCGGTGGCTCGATTTGGCGTCGCCCCGATCGACCAAAGAACCACCGGCAGCTCCTCGATCCAGTTTCTTCCGCACTTGTGCAGCCTGTCGAAAGTTCTGGTCTTGAGCTGCGCAAGCACTTCAGCATTTGCCCTCTCGCTTGACCGTTGCTTCTCGGGTGAGCAACGGAAGCAAAGCGAACCTTGGCGCCAAGATCTTGACGTCTTGCATGAAGGTGCGACTTCGTAAATTGTGTGCCGTTGTCGGTGATGATCCAGTTAGGGATTCGAAACGACAAACAATCGACCAAGAACTTGATCGCCGATCAGGTCTGTCACCTTCCTCATCGCTTCCACTTCCGCCACTTTGTGAACTTGTCGATGGCGACGTACAAGTACTCAAAGCCCCGACAGCTTCGGGGAAGGGGCCGAGGATGTCGAGCCCCTGCACGAAAAGGGCCAAGATAAAGGGATCGTCTGGAGAGCCTGAGCTGGTTGGTGTATCTGTTTGGAATGGAACTGGCACGCTTCACACTTGGTTACTTGTGCAGTTGCATCCTGGAGGGCTGTCGGCCAGAAGAAACCTTGCCGGAAAGCTTTACCAGCAAGTGCTCTCGCACCAATGTGGTGACCACATATGCCTCCATGTATCTCTGCCAGCAGCTTCTGTCCATCTTCCCTGGGAATGCATTTCAATTTCACACCGTTGAGTCTTCTTACATGCAGTATGCTGTCGACAAACTGGTACATACTTGACCGCCGGGCTACTCTTTACGCTTCTTTTTGCTCTTCGGAAGTTCTCCATGCGGAGGAAAAGGACAATCGGCTGCGCCCATCTTTGGAGCTTGTGGCTCGACAACAAGGACTAAAGGCACATCTGCTGCTGCGGGAACGTCAGCTTCTACGGCAAGAACCTGCGGCTCTGCCGGAGCTTGATGTTCCCCGGCAAGCTTGCCGGGGCAAGACTTGTCGGAAGCGTCTGCTTCAACGAAACAAACCCTGGGGCTTGTCGGAGCAGACTGCCCCTCGGCACTGTTGGTGTTGATCTTGGGGACCTTCGCAACGACGGCTTCGGGAAGCTCTGCCGGAAAGTAGTCACCAGAGATCAACTTCCTTTTCTTGCTTTGTCCAGTTGATGGTGTTACGGTTGGTTGAGTCAGCTTGAGCACGAAAATCCCTGGTTCCACAGGCAACTTAAGTGCAGCGCACTTTGTGAGCCGTCGGCAATATCATTACGAGCTCTTGGAACATGTTCCATTTGCAGGCTGTCAAAGTGCTCTTCTAGCTTCCTCACTTCATCAACGTAGGCTTCCATCAACGGACTCTGATAATCTTTGTTCACTTGGCGGACGACAAGCTGCGAGTCACCTCTGACAATAAGCTTTTTTGATCCAAAGGTCCATCGCTATCTCGAGACCGCAAGCAAACCTTCATACTCTGCAGTATTGTTTGTTGCTTGCTCCTTGGGAAAGTGCATCCGGACTACGTACTTGAGGTGCTCTCCGTGGGTGCGATAAGCGACGCCGCACCGGGCGCCTTTGCAGCGAGAAGGCACCATCAAAGTACATTAGCCACTCTTTGCTTGCTTCCTTGACGGGAATGCTCGTCTCCTAATCTCTTCATCTGGCGTTGGCGTCCATTCTGCTATGAATTCTGCCAATGCTCTGCTTTGGGTAGTTGAAGTGCTTTCAAACTTGAGACCAAAGCTTGACAGTTCCAGTGCCCACTCGACAATCCTGCCTGTTGCCTCTGGATTCTGGAGTATCCTCTTGAGCGGAAAGCGAGTGACAACCGTGATCTCATGTGCTTGGAAGTAATGGCGCAGCTTTCTCGAGGCCATGAGGAGGCTGAAAAGCAATTTCTGCACACCAGAGTACCTTGACCTAGCCCCCTGCAGGAGGGAACTGACAAAGTAAACTGGGTGCTGCACCATCCTTTTCCGCATCTGTTCATGCGTCTGCGTGGATTCGTCCTTGTCGGGACCAGAGCTTGTCGGCGAAGCTCCCTGCTTGTCGCCGGATGTGTTTGCCGTGGTAGCTGGCTCGTCATCCGCCTCCCGCTCCGCTACTAACGCAGCACTAACCACTTGATTGGTTGCCGCTATATATAGCAGCAACTTCTCTTGCGGTTTAGGTGCGACAAGTGTTGGAGTGGAGGACAGGTATCTCTTTAAGTCCTGCAGCGCAACCTCCGCTTCGGGAGTCCATTTCATAGGACCTGCCTTTTTCAAAATCTTGAAAAACGGCAGGCGCGGCAGAACCTAGAAATAAACCTTCTTTGAGAGCAGCTACGCAACCGGCAAGTCTTCGTACATCCTTGACGCGCTTTGGTGCTTCAATCTGCTCAATGGCTTTGATCTTGCTCGGGATTGGCTTCAATCCTCGCTGAGACACGAAGAACCCGAGAAGCTTGCGGAAGGGACTCCAAACACGCACTTCTCGGGGTTGAGCTTGAGGTTGATCTCGCGCAGATTTGCAAAGGTCTCGTCCAAATCTTGAACCAGAGTTGCTTTGTCCTTGCTTTTGACCACTATGTCATCCATGTAGGCTTCTACATTTCTGTGCATTTGCGGTTCAAAAGCGTCGTGGACTACCCTTGCAAATGTTGATCCGCATTCTTCAAACCGAAAGGCATCCGTATGAAACGATATGTGCCACATGGTGTAATGAATGCGGTCTTCTCCTCATCTTCTTCAGCCATGAAGATCTGATGGTATCTCGAGTATGCATCAAGAAACGAAAGCAAATCACATCCAGCCGTGGAGTCGACAATCTGGTCGATGCGGTAAGGGAAATGGATCTTTGGGACAAGCTTTATTAACATCCGTGAAGTCAATACAAAGTCTCCATTTTCCATTTGCTTTGGCGCATTTACGACTGTGATTGGCCAACCACGTAGGGATGGAGCACTCCTCGACAAGGCCTCGCCGCTTCCAGCTTCTTGATCTCTTCGCTATGAATTCTTGGCGCCCACCGCTTGCTTCCTGACTTTTTGCTTGATGGGCCGTGCATGAGGACAAACGGCCAGGCGGTGCTCAATCACTTTCCTGGGAACACCGGGGATGTCAGACGGTTGCCATGCAAATACGTCGACATTCGCCCGCAAGAAAGCAACGAGTGCGCCTTCCTATTTAGGGTCGAGAGAGGCACTGATGGTGAAGGTACCACCAGTGCCGTCCTCCTTGGCGGGCACCTTCTTGGTCTTTGGCGGAGCTACCATCTTCTTCTTGCACTTGCCGGTGGAGCTCGATGGTGCGTCCTCGACGGTAGCGCAGCACTCAAGAGGTGCGCTTGCCGGAGTGGGCATCGAGCTCTTGCCGGACTTGGACTTTGTCTTCTTCCCGGAGCTTCAAAGGCAAGTGTTTGGCAAACTGTCATGGCTGCTGCATCCCGGTAGATCTTGTCGGCAAGAGATAAGGGCATCCTTCTTGTCACCATGGACAGAGATGACGCTTATCGGGCCTGGCATCTTGAGTAAGTTGTAGGCGTGGTGAGAGGCTGCCATGAACTTGGCGAGTGCTGGACGGCCAAGTATCCCATTGTAAGGCAATGGGAAATCGGCAACGTCGAATGTGACCCTCTCAGTCCTAAAGTTCAGCTCGCTGCCAAATGTTACCGGCAGCGTAATCTTCCCCTTCGGCTTGCTCCTTCCCGGATTGATTCCTTGGAAGGTGCCAGTCTCTTCGAGCTCGCTGTCAGGGATTTGAAGCTTCTGGAGCACCGCGGAGGAGATCAGGTTCAAGCCGGCCCCGCGGTCAACTAGCATCTTGGTGATCTTGAGGTTGCGGATGGTTGGTGAGACCAACATCGGCAAGCACCCGACTGCAGTTATGCGATCAGGGTGGTCCTCAATATCAAAGACGATAGGCGTGCTGGACCACTTCAGAGGCTTGCGTGACTCTACGGATGGTTCCGCTGCATTGACCTCCCGCATCCATTGCTTGAGTTGGCGGTGGGAGGTATGCAGGGAAGCACCTCCGTGAACGCAGAGGACCTCTGTGGCTTTCTGAAACTCCTGCTCATCGGCGTTGTCGTCTTCCATATCTTCGTCGTCGTCATCATCTTCATCCTTTTCGCGGCCGCGGGGAGGTCTGTCTCCTTGCCGCTGCTTGGCCTTGCCGCATCGCCCTCCCCGGCCGGGACGTTTCTTGCCTGCTCCCCCAGCACCTTCCTGGGCCCTCTCCTTGTTGCGCCGCTCGTACTCAGCCTTCTGCTGCTCAACAAGCTGCTCGACCTTCTTGCAGCTCTGGAGGTCGTGGCCCTTGGTGCGGTGGATCTTCAAGATCTTGCTTGCGAGCCGTCCCGCTTGTCGGCGGCCGCCCGCAGACTGGTGGTGGGTGTCGGCGGCAACCTCCTTACCGGAGCCACCAGCCTTGGCGTTTTGTCGCCACCTCCGTTGCGGACTGCTCAACAGCTAGCACTTCTCTACCTTTCTTCTTCCTGTTGCCCCGCCACGGCCCTTCTTCGCCGGGCGGTCTCCTCCTTGCCGAGATCCTGCTTCGCATTCTCTCTGGAGCCTCCTCCCTTCCTCGTAGCGTGCACACTTGTCGGCCAAGGCGTACAGCTCACTAACGTCCTTGACTTTGCACATCGCCATCTCCTCCCTCATCCTGCGGTTCCGCACGTTTCGATGAAACGCAGCGCTGATCACCGGCGCAGGTGGTGGACATCCGGGATGTTGTAGTGCACACGGCTGAATCTCTGAATGAACTTGCGCAGGGACTCTCCTTCCTTCTGGGCGAGCAGATGAAGGTCACTCTCTTGGCCATGAGGTTTGTGGCCACCTGTGAAGGCACCAACAAACTAATGGCATAGATTTGCCCAAGAGGATATGGAGTTGTCCGGCAAGTGCATGAGCCAAGATCTGACGTTGGGCTTGAGGACGAGCGGGAAGTAATTGGCGAGGATCTTGTCGTCCCGTCCCCCCGCAGCCTGCACCGTGATGGTGTAGATCCTGAGGAACTCTGATGGATGCGTCCTGCCATCATACTTCTCCGGCACATCTGGTTTGAAATTTTTCTGGCTGGGCCACTGGACTTGCCGCAGCTCACGAGTGAACGCAGGGCAACCTACCGCGCTCCTCCGGCGCGCGCATGTCAACAGAAGGCCCAGCGCTTGTCGGACCGACATCGCGCTTCTCTCCGGCGGTCGATGCGAGTTCGAGCGTCCTCTTGTTGTCGTTCATGAAGAACTTGGCGCTGATCGCGGCGAGCTCGCGGATCCGGACGACGCCGGTGGAGTCGATGTCGAGGTGGATCCGGTGAGTCGGCGATCTTGGCCTTCGGGCGGAGAGTGCATGGTAGTTGCACCTCCGACAGTCTCGTCGCCACCGGCTCGTGCCTTGGCGTCTTGCCGCGGCAACGACGGCGTTGGTTGCCGCGGAGCGTCGCCGTTGGCAAAGCCGATGAGGCTCTGGATAGTGGCCCTCCACTCGTCGACCTTGTCGGCCGTTGGAGGTAGTCGAGGAGTAGCTGAGCTCTCACCAGAGCTTCTGCTGGAGTAGTGGGCGGCATTGGCGAACGGTGCGAGGAGCGGGATATGCTCGGACTTCTAACTACGTTAGAAGGAGCAGCACCCCGCCCAGGCGACCGTATCTCACTCGTGCCAGCATGTTGGCGCGCATGCTGGTCTTGAGGGTTTCGATCCAACGAACGTATGGCATTGTGAACGCCATGACGTTGTTGGTCCCGCGTCTCCTGAGATGGGCGCGGGGGATGCGCGGACGCTGATGTTTGCGGGGCCTTGTCGCCCAGACTTGGCAACGTCACGAACACCTTCGTCGGCGCCCGTCCCTCCGCCGGCGTCTGCCCCACCACCCGTTTGTTCTGGTGATGGTGGGTATGACGCGGACGGCTCTGCTGCCGCCGAAGCCTTCTTCTTCGGTGGCATGTTGAGGAAGATGTCAAGGATGCTGCTCGTGTGAACGCCGGATCAGATTCCCACGGCCTCGACGCCCCCTACCTGGCGCGCCAAAGATGTCGGGGAGGCTGATCGTACCCATGAACACCTATGGGGCTGGCGGACCAGGCCCCTTGTGGTTCGGAGGGGGGCGGAGATCGCACGAAGAGCGGATCGACGCGAGGCACACGAGCAGTTTACCCAGCTTCGGAGCTCTCTAGAGAGATAAAACTCCAAATGCTGCTTGTTTGATGTATTGTGTTCTTGCTAGGGAGCGATGCAAGCTACAAAACCTAGCGTGAGCGTATCTGGTCTCGAGTGAGTCGAATGAACCGAACCCCCTCTACGTTGCGCATGGGCCTCCTTTTTATATGCTCAAGGGTCTCCGACGAGGAGGCAACATAGATGAGGGTACAAATGTAAACAGAAGTTGGTACACCTACTTGAACAAAGGTATGCGTGCAAAATACCTAACTCGACGGCAAGGGACAAAAGCAATAAATGCCCGTCTGTGTCGCCCAAACAAAGGCAACAGAGACCGTCAGTGCGCCACCGCCGCCACGATGGCAAGCTTGTCGGCGCCGCTTATCGCTGCTCTCCGCTGGCTGCCTGACCTCTTGTGACAGACGCATGGAATGGTCCCATGGCGACACGTTGGATGAGCTGGAGCGGAGATGGAGAGAGGTTGCTTGCGCTGCAAGCGCCTTGCCTTGCCGAATCCTTGTCGCGTCCGGAGGCTTGTCGGCGCTCGAGCCTTCCCGGCAAGCTCCTCTTGCCGGGGCCCTGTCTTCTGCATGCCTTGAATGGCCTTCCCGGCAAGCTCCTCTTGCCGGGGCCTTGCCTTCTTAGTCAAATACTTTGTTCTTGAATGGCTCCAAAGGAGCCACGGAGGATCTTGGCGGTGACCTGGCAAACCCTGCCGCGGGTTGCTGCAACTGTCCGTGCCCGAGTACGGGATACTAGGGTACCCCTACTCTAGTACACCGACAGGCTCCTTTCTTCCATTTTCCATGGCGAGAGGAGGCGCCGGCCCTTCAACAGTGGCGGCAAGGGTCGCTGCTCAACAGCTCGTCCCTCCTTTCCAAGAGCTCACGGTAGCAGAGCCGGCCATGATAGGAAGAGGGAGGGGGCGAGGCCGAGGTCTCTGTGGCGCTCGAGGAATAGGGGGACGGGGCGGTGCGCCGGCCTTGCCTCCGCCAGTGATGCCTCCCCCGATGGAGGGCCACGTTCGAGACCAACCCTGTGAGTTCTTCATCAGGCTGCGCCGGGCACCGCGGCGTCGTCTTCGTCTCCCTACCCCATTTGCTCGGGAGATGGAGCTCGATCCACCCCAGACCCTCAGGTTGCACATGAGGGGCTGCGGGAACGGCGGCACGCGGGTCGACGTCGACTTCCCCGCTCCTCACGTCATGTACCTCCGTCGCGGATGGAAGACGTTCGCTCGTGTCCACAGCCTGACGGCGGGGCTCATTCTCTACTCCAAGTTAATGGAGGACGGCCTGCTCTCCGTCAAGGTCTTTGGAGATCTTGGAACTCGCCTAAAGTGCTGCGTGGAGAGTTCCTCCGACTATGAAGATTCTTCCTTGAGCGGGAGTGACGAGGAGGATAGCGATAGCGATGACGAGGGCTCCGAGCGGGGTGACGCCAACATCGACTCCGACTGACCGTGCCGTCCCTTTCTCGGCCACGCGCCCTGCCGAGGGCCTTCGTCGTCAAGCTCTCCATCGGTGCGTTCCCCACCGCCTCCTTGGGCAGTTGGCGTAGGAGGGCGAAGAAGGCGGGCCGTCTAGTCGGAGTACGCGGGCACCAACGCCTTCATTACGCATTGTATGCCCGCTTCCTCATCTTCCGGCTCCACTCCCGGCACCGGGACATTCTCTTGGTGCCTTCTGCTCCTCGTACCTCGCCTAGGCTCTCTTTTTTCCCTCCCGCTATCTTGTTCCACCTTCTGAGGAGAGGGACAAGAAAGGGATTCTGGGCATCTTATCTCTTTTTTGTTTGTAAGCCCGCAGGCAGTTGTTAGATTTAAAAATTGTAATCCCCTTGCTCATGTTTTTCATCCCGTATGAACTGTACCTGTATGGGACGTTTTTAATGAAAAAGGGTGCTTGTCGGGTTCTCTGTGCGTGAGCGAGGCCCATGCCAAGGAGTGAATCCTTGTTAATTTAAAGATAAACATTGTTGCCTGGCAACAAGCCTTGTCGTCCCCTTACTTCAGTCGACCATTCTCATGCTCTTGGCGGAGGCAGGGGGAAGTAGAGTTAGGCCCTTCGTTTATTTCCTCACCACCGTGACTACGACCCGGTTCTGACCCAGGGACTTGGGTACAGGAAAAAAGGGGGAGCAGAGTGGTCTAGGAGCAAAACGAGGTTTCATATGTCCCAACTTCATACGGAAATGCACAATAGAGGATAAAAACCTTATCTGAATCTGCAGCCCCCGGCAGCCTTGGCATGCCGTGGTTGGATTCTTGTATCTGTAGCCCCCGGCAACCTTGGCCTGCCGAGGCCGGAGCGCCGGCTCATTCCCTTTCTTCCAAACAGCTCAGCAGAAACGTCCATGTACCCTGCAAACCAAAGAGGACGAAAAGGAACGGAGAAACGCACACTCGACCTCTATGCTAGGGGTTAGTCGCTGCTAAGCACTATCAAACCTAACTGAGGGAGAGACTTAACCTAGCATGCATGCTAAAACCTCGGGAGCCAGCGCTTCATTTATTTATGCTCAGGGTCTGCGCCTGGCTTTGTACAGAGGGTTACATGCCTTGCCGGCAAGGCTTGTACAAAAGGTGGTTTGCCGGGGGGCCCGGCAACCGCGCCTTATGGGTAAAACTTGCGAAGATGTTCAATGTTCCAGGAGTTGCTCACCGGAATAGCATCTTCGCTCTCCAGGCGAACTGTGCCGGGCCTGGTGACTCGTATTACCCGATAAGGGCCTTCCCACTTTGGCATCAACTTGTTGGAATTCTTGGCCGATTGAACACACCGAAGAACAAGGTCGCCTTCCTCAAAGCTTCGGGCATGAACCTTGCGGCTATGGTAGCGGCGCAAGGCTTGCTGGTAGCGCGCTGCTCTCACAGCCGCCCGAAGACGATCTTCCTTGAGGAGCGTTGCATCAACTTGCCGCAATTGCTCTTGCTCAATCTTGTCATAAGCAAGCACTCGAGGGGACCCGTATGTGAGTTCCATGGGGAGAACTGCTTCTGCCCCGTATGCCAGGGGAAATGGTGTCTGGCCGGTGGCTCAATTTGGCATCGTTCTGATCAACCAAAGAACCGCCAACAACTCATCAATCCAGCGCCTTCCGCTCTGGTGTGGCCTGTCAAAAGTCTTGGTCCTCAGGCCTTGCAGTACTTCAGCATTTGCCCTCTCCGCCTAGACATTGCTTCGTGGGTGTGCCACGGAAGCGAAACCGACCTTGCTGCCGAGGTCCTGGATGTTTTGCATGAAGGTGTGGCTTGTGACCTGCGTGCTGTTGTCGGTGATGACTCTATTTGGCACACCAAAACGGCAGACTCGCCCCTTGAAGAACTTGACGGCTGACTGTGCTGTCACCTTCCTCACTGCTTCCACCTCCGGCCACTTTGTGAACTTGTCGATTGCAACATACAAGTACTCAAAGCCCCCGACAGTGCGGGGGAAAGGGCCCAGTATGTCGAGCCCCAGACTGAAAATGGCCAGGAGAGAGGAATTGTTTGAAGGTCTTGAGCTGATTGATGAAGCTTCTTCGAATGGAACTGACACGCTTCACACTTGGTTGCTAGTGCCGTTGCATCCTGGAGGGCAGTGGGCCAGAAGAAACCTTGCCGGAACGCCTTGCCAGCATGGGCCCTCGACCCTATGTGGGAGCCACATATGCCTCCGTGTATCTATGCCAACAGTTCCAGTCCTTCTTCCCGGGGAATGCACTTCAATTTCACACTGTTCGGTCTTTTCCTGTACAGGAAGTCATCGATGAACTAATACATAGCAGACCGACTGGCTACTTTCTTCGCTTCTTCCTGCTCCTCAGGAAGCTCCCCTTCTTGGAGGAATCGGACGGTATGTTGTGCCCATGCCGGAGCCTGGGGCTCGACGGCAAGGACTGAAGGCATTTCTTCTGGCATCGGAGAGGTCGTCTCAACGGCCAGGCCTTGACGCCCTGCCAGAGTCAGTCGCCCCTCGGCAGGCTCAGTACCCACGGCAACATGCTTGCTGGCGGCCCCAGGGGGCTCGGTGGGAAAGTACTTGCCGGGGCCTGATTTCCTCCACTTGTTCTACTCTGTTGATGGTTCAACGGATGGTTGGGGTAACCGAAGCACAAAAGTACCTGGTTCGACAGGTAGCCTTAACGCAGCCCGCTTCGACAGGTAATCGGCCATGTCCTTCTCCACTCGGGGAACGTGCTCTGCTTGTATAACGTCAAAGCACTCTTCCAGCTTCCTCACCTTATCTATGTAGGCCTCCATCAATGGGCTCTGATAATCTTTGTTGACTTGCCTGACGACAAGCTGTGAATCACCCCTGACGATGAGCTTCTTAACCCCGAGGTCTGCCGCGATCCTGAGACCGGCAAGCAACCCCTTGTATTCAGCAGTGTTGTTTGTGGACATCACCCTGGGAAAGTGTATCTGGATTACATACTTGAGGTGCTCTCCGGTGGGTGCAACAAGCAGCACACCAGCACCGGCGCCTTGTAGCGAAAAAGCCACGTCGAAGTACATGATCCAGTTGCGACTTGTTTCCTTGCCGGGGAGAGTGGTCTCCTGGATCTCTTCGTCGGACGTTGAGGTCCATTCCGCAATGTACTCCGCCAAGAATCTTCTCTGGATTGTCGAAGTACTTTCAAACTTCAAACCAAAGCTCGATAGCTCCAAGGCCCACTCCACAATCCTCTCGGTTGCGTCTGGGTTATGCAGTATATGTTGCAATGGGAGGCGGGTGACAACGGTGATTTCGTGTGCTTGGAAGTAATGATGCAGCTTCCCCGAGGTTATAAGGAGGCCGAAGAGCAATTTCTGCACACCGGAGTACCTTGACCTAGCTCCCTGCAAGAGGGAGCTGACAAAGTAAACCGGGTGCTGCATCATCTTCTTCTTCTGCACCACTTCATTTGGTCGCATGGGCCCTGTTCTGATGGTGTCAAACTCTGTCGGGGGCCTTGCCTTGCCGGCACCAGGCCCCGCCGGGGGAATCTCTGGCTCGCCATCCGCCAATCCCGCCATTGCCACTGCCTCTTCGTTGACCTTCCTCTGTGCCACTACCGCGGCGCTGACCACTTGATTCGTCGCTGATACGTCTCCAACGTATCTATAATTTTTGATTGCTCCATGCTACTTTATCTACTGTTTTGGACTATATTGGGCTTTATTTTCCACTTTTATATTACTTTTGGGACTAACCTATTAACCGGAGGCCCAGCCCAGAATTGCTGTTTTTTTGCCTATTTCAGTGTTTCGAAGAAACGGAATATCAAACGGAGTCCAAACGGAATGAAACCTTCGGAACGTGATTTTCCAACCGAACGTGATCCAGGAGACTTGGACCCTACTCCAAAAAGTGCCAGAGGCGGTCACGAGGGTGGAGGGCGCCCCCCTGGGCGTGCCCCCCTACCTCGTGGGCCCCCTGACGGTCCACCGACGTATTCCTTCCTCCTATATATACCTACGTACCCCAAAACGATCATAACAGGAGCCAAAAACCTAATTCCACCGCCGCAACTTACTGTATCCACAAGATGCCATCTTGGGGCCTGTTCCGGAGCTCCGCCGGAGGGGGCATCCACCACGAAGGGCTTCTACATCAACACCATAGCCCCTCCAATGAAGTGTGAGTAGTTTACTTCAGACCTTCGGGTCCATAGTTAGTAGCTAGATGCCTTCTTCTCTCTTTTTGGATCTCAATACAATGTTCTCCCCTCTCTCGTGGAGATCTATTCGATGCAATCTTCTTTTATGGTGTGTTTGTTGAGACCGATGAATTGTGGGTTTATGATCCAGCTTATCTATGAATAATATTTGAATCTTCTTTGAATTCTTTTATGTATGATTGAGTTATCTTTGCAAGTCTCTTCGAATTATCCATTTGGTTTGGCCAACTAGATTGGTAGTTCTTGCAATGGGAGAAGTGCATGGCTTTGGGTTCAATCTTGCGGTGTCCTTAACAGTGACAGAAAGGGTTGCAAGGCACTTATTGTATTGTTGCCATTGAGGATAACAAGATGGGGTTTTTATCATATTGCATGAATTTATCCCTCTACATCATGTCATCTTGCTTAAGGCGTTACTCTGTTTTTAACTTAATACTCTAGATGCATGCTGGATAGTAGTAGATGCAGAATCGTTTCGATGTACTTGTCTCGGACGTGATGCCTATATACATGATCATACCTAGATAACCTCATAACTATGCTCAATTCTGTCAATTGCTCAACAGTAATTTTTCACCCACCGTAGAATATCTATGCTCTTGAGAGAAGCCACTAGTGAAAGCTATGGCCCCCGGGTCTATTCTCATCATATCAATCTCTATCACTTTATTTATTTGCTTTGTTTTACTTTTCAAATTGCATCTTTATACCAAAAATACCAAAAATATTATCTCTACCAGATCTCACTCTCGTAAGTGACCGTGAAGGTATTGACAACCCCTAATCGCGTTGGTTGCGAGTAGCTATCGTTTTGTGCAGGTACGAGGGACTTGTGCGTGGCCTCCTACTGGATTGATACCTTGGTTCTCAAAAACTGAGGGAAATACTTACGCTACTGTGCTGCATCATCCTCTCCACTTCAGGGAAAACCAACGCAAGCTCAAGACATATCAAGAAGGATTTCTGGCGCCGTTGCCAGGGAGGCTCACGCAAGCAAGTCAAACATACCAAGTACCCATCACAATCCCTATCTCTCGCATTACATTATTTGCCATTTGCCTCTCGTTTTCCTCTCCCCCACTTCACCCTTGCCGTTTTATTCGCCCTTCCTCCATTCAATCTTGTGTTACCATGTGCCTTCTTTTTGTTTGCATCTTCTCTTGCTAAAAGTTTATGGATCCTCATCCACTTGCTAATCTCTTTAAGAGATCCAATTATGGTGAACCTATTGCTAGTGAATTGAGTGCACTAGATTATCTTTATGAGGTTTTGCCTGAAATTCGTGAATCTAAAAATTGTGATGAAGTACTTTATGAAGCGATTCACGATAGATCTTTGAATAAAAAGCATGATTGCAATGATTTTACTATAAATTCTTTTGATGTCAATTGTGCTAAAAATATGCAAAACCCTAAGCATGGGGATGCTAGTTTTGCTATGTCCTCTACTTGTTGCAATGATCATGATTGGGGTGATTCTTCTTATGATCTTGAAAATTTATTTAATCCCCATGATGAATATGAGATTGGTAATAGTGTTTGCAATAATATTGAAAGTGGGTTTGCAAGAGTGTCAACTTTAGATCCCACATATTTGGATAACGTTCAATCTTATGAAGGTTTTGATAAAAGTGGGTTTGTAGAGGTCATGACTTTAGTTAATATTAATCCCACTATTTCGGAAGAGTGTCAACTTCGCATGCATGTGGATCATGTTGAGAATATGTTATGTGATAGCTATATTGTTGAATTTTTCTTATGATCCTATATGTAATTATTATGAGAGAGGAAAATATGGTTATAGAAATTTTCATGTTACTAAATTACCTCTCGTTATGTTAAGATTGCTATTGTTCCTTTCCGCTTCCTTGCATATGCTAGTTTTTGCTTGCTACGATAATTTGTTTGCCTACAATATGCCCATGCATAGGAAGTATGTTAGACTTAAGTGTGTTTGTCACATGCTTTATGATGCTCTCTTTGTGCCTCAATTCCTGTCTTTCTTGTGAGCATCATTGAAATCGCAATGCCTAGCTAGGGGCGTTAAACGATAGCACTTGTTGGGAGGCAACCCAATTTTTTTTTGTTTTTTGTTTTGGATCCTGTTTAGGAATAAATAATCCATCTAGCCTCTGTATAGATGTGGTTTTATCTTTTAATTAGTGTTTGTGCCAAGTTAAACCTATTGGATCTTCTTGGATGATAGTTATTTGATCTTGCTGTAATTTCCAGAAACTTTGCGCTCAGTGCCCGAATTGTTACAAATCATCAGAACGTGATAAAATACTGATTCCAATTGATTCTGATCAATAAACAAATTGTCCAGGTCGTCTAATTTTGGTAGAATGTTTTGAGTTCCAGAAGTTTGCATTAGTTACAGATTACTACAGACTGTTCTGTTTTTGACAGATTCTGTTTTGCGTGTGTTGTTTGCTTATTTTGACGAATCTATGGCTAGTAAAATAGTTTATGATCCATAGAGAAGTTGGAATACAGTAGGTTTAACACCAATATAAATAAAGAATGAGTTCATTATAGTACCTTGAAATATTCTTTTGTTTTCTTTCTCTAACGGAGCTTACGAGATTTCTGTTGAGTTTTGTGTTGTGAAGTTTTCAAGTTTTGGGTGAATTATTTTGATGGATTGTGGAACAAGGAGTGGCAAGAGCCTAAGCTTGGGTATGCCCATGGCACCCCCAAGATAATCCAAGGACACAAAAAATTCAAAGCTTGGGGATGCCCCAGAAGGCATCCCCTCTTTCGTCAACTTCCATCGGTAATTTACTTGGAGCTATATTTTTATTCACCACATGATAAGTGTTTTGCTTGGAGCGTCTTGTCTTATTGGCGTCTTTGCTTGTTAGTTTACCACAATCACCCTTGCTGTACACACCTTTTTAGAGAGCCATACATGATTTGGAATTTGATAGAATACTCCATGTGCTTCACTTATATCTTTTGAGCTTGATAGTTTTGCTCATAGTGCTTCACTTATATCTTTTGAGCGTGATAATTTTTGCTCTAGTGCTTCACTTAGATCTTTTAGAGCACGGTGGTGGATTTGTTTTAAAGAAAATTGATCTCTCATGCTTCACTTAGATTATTTTGAGAGTCGTTAATAGCATGGTAATTTGCTTAATGTTAATATACTTGGTATTCAAGATATGTGAAACTTTCTTTTGAGTGCGTTGAATACTAAGATAAGTTTGATGCTTGATAATTGTTTTGAGATATGGAGGTGATAATATCAAAGTCGTTCTAGTTGAGTAGTTGTGAATTTGATAAATGCTTGTGTTGAAGTTAACAAATCCCGTAGCATGCACGTGTGGTTAAAGTTGTGTAACAAATTTGAAACATGAAGTGTACCTGGCTTGTGCATCCTTATGAGTGGCCGTCGGGGACGAGCGATGGTCTTTTCCTACCAATCTACCCCCTAGGAGCATGCGCGTAGTACTTGATTTTTGATGACTTCTAAATTTTTGCAATAAGTATATGAGTTCTTTTGACTAATGGTGAGTCCATGGATTATACGCACTCTCACCTTTCCGCCTTTGCTAGCCTCTTCGGTACCGTGCATTGCCCTTTCTCACCTTGAGAGTTGGTGCAAATTTCGCCGGTGCATCCAAACCCCATGATATGATACGCTCTATCACACATAAAACTCCTTATATCTTCCTCAAAACAACCACCATACCTACCTATCATGGCATTTCCATAGTCATTCCGAGATATATTGCCATGCAACTTCCATCATCATTATTGTGACATACATTACTTTTGTCATATTGCCATTGCATGATCATGTAGTTGACATCGTATTTGTGGCAAAGCCACCATGCATTATTTTCCATACATGTCACTCTTGATTCATTGCACCATCCTGGTACACCGCCGAAGGCATTCATATAGAGTCATATTTTGTTCTAAGTTTCGAGTTGTAATTGTTGAGTTGTAAGAAAAATAAAAGTGTGATGATCATCATTATTAGAGCATTGTCCCAAGTGAGGAAAGGATGATGGATACTATGATTCCCTCATAAGTCGGGATGAGACTCCGGATGAAATATATATATATATATATATATATATATATATATATATATATATATATATATATATATATATAAGCAAGGCCAAGAAAAAGGAGAGAAAAAGAGAGAAGGGACAATGCTACTATCCTTTTACCACACTTGTGCTTCAAAGTAGCACCGAGATCTTCATGATAGAGAGTCTCTCATTTTGTCACTTTTATATACTAGTGGGAATTTTTCATTATAGAACTTGGCTTGTATATTCCAATGATGGGCTTCCTCAAAATGCCCTAGGTCTTCGTGAGCAAGCAAGTTGGATGCACACCCACTTAGTTTCTTTTGTAGAGCTTTAATATACTTATAGCTCTAGTGCATCCGTTGCATGGCAATCCCTACTCTTCATGTTGATATCAATTGATGGGCATCTCCATAGCCCGTTTGTCGGTGTCAAAACCGGCGGATCTCGGGTAGGGGGTCCCGAACTGTGCGTCTAGGCGGATGGTAAAAGGAGACAAGGGACACGATGTTTTTACCCAGGTTCGGGCCCTCTCGATGGAGGTAATACCCTACTCTGCTTGATTAATATTGATGATATGGGTAGTACAAGAGTAGATCTACCACGAGATCGTAGAGGCTAAACCCTAGAAGCTAGCCTATGGTATGATTGTTGTTCGTCCTCTGGGACTAAAACCCTCCAGTTTATATAGACACCGGATAGGGTTAGGGTTACACGTAGTCGGTTACAATGGTAGGAGATCTACATATCCTTATCGCCAAGCTTGCCTTCCATGCCAAGGAAAGTCCCATCCGGACACGGGACGAAGTCTTCAATCTTGTATCTTCATAGTCTAGGAGTCCGACCAAAGATAATAGTTCGGCTATCCGGACACCCCCTACTCCAGGACTCCTCAAGAGCCCCTGAACCAGGCTTCAATGACGCATTTAGTCCGGGCGCGCATATTGTCTTCGGAATTGCAAGGCGGGTTCCTCCTCCGAATACTTCATAGTAGGTTTTGAACACAAGGATAGTGTCCGGCTCTGCAAAACAAGTTCCACATACCACCGTAGAGAGAATAACTTTTGCACAGATCTGCTGACGTATTCCGCGGCGTGACATCACACCACGGCCAGGCCTTTATATGAATCGTTTTTTACTGTTCCACCTCAACACGTTTAGCGAGGCGGTTTCTCTGGCACGTCTTATCAAAGCATAGATCGTGCCCCCTTATTCTGGGATTCTCATCAATACGGACGTGGGTAACCCATCCGCGCCATTGATTACGGCGCTTGGGAGATAAGCGAGTTTTATCAGGCTGGCGAGGGACGCATAGCTGCTGACCTCTGCCGCACTGACTGCGGAGGTCAATGCATTGAAGCAGAGCCTCGAGCGGTCCGAGAACAAGCTCGGCCTTGCCAAGAAGCAGCTCGAGGACAAGGAAGGTAAGTAATACCTTATTAAAGAAATACCTTATAGAAAGGTTTCAGTTGCAAAAAATAACAGGAATAACATGGGTACTGCAGGGGCCACGAACGAGGTGGCGACCCTGAAGGAAGCGGTGTCCGTGGCCGAAAGCAAAGCGGCGCGGAGCGCACCGAGCGAGAGAAGCAAGAGGAGCGGGTGGCGGAGGTGCGGCAAGAGCTCCAGGCTCTCGTGGAAAAACACGAGAGTTTGGAGCGTGACTCGAAGACTCGAGAGTCCGAGCTCGCCTCGGCTCTTGAGAGTGCCAAAGCCGCTAAGGCCGAAGCCCAAAAAGCCCTCCAAGAATTTGAATCGTTAAAGAAGATAGCGGCGGGTAAGGCATTCTTTATGCAAATCAAGCATGTGAAAGTGAATTACCTATTACTTACCCGGATTCGGAGCTCTCCAGGAACATTCGCAGATTTGCCCCATAGTGTATGACATCGCCGCGTTCTCTACCGCGCCAAGGAGGGAGCTCGACGGAAAAGGTGTTACGGGTCTCGGTATCGAGGCCGGACATCCGGTGCCCCTAAGCGACCAGCTGAAGCAGCTGGTCGAGCTCCACAAGGTCGTCGAACAGGCCATGAAGGGCCTTATGGTTCGGCTGTGGCCATTGGAAGCCATGCCTGGGAGCTACTTTGGGCTAGTCACGGCGGTGGTGGGCCTTTGTCCATGGATTGAAGTCATCAAGCGTTCCGTCTGCATTGAAGGTGCCCGTCGGGCCCTTGCCCGTGCTAAAGTGCACTGGGGCAAGCTGGATGTGGAGAAGCTTGTGACGGACGGGCCACCAAAGGGCAAGGAGCATCGCACGCCCAAAATGTACTATGAGGGCGTCCTGAAGGGTGCCCGCCGTATAGCGGATGAGTGCTCCAAAGATGTACTTTTGAATAGACTCGCATTTGTTATCCTGTACGCTGAAAACTTGTTCATATGCGCTAAGCAACGCTTGTTAATTTAAAATATTACCTTCTGTGCGGCCGTTTATCAAATTTGAAAGATGGCAAGTCGTTGGCTACAGCCCCCATGCCACGAGTGTTGGGGTGTTCAGGGTAAACTTGAGCGCTCTTGTTCCCATTCTTGGGTCCATCGAGGGAGGCGTTCAACGCAACGAACAAGGCAACCGGACTTATAATGCTTGAACACTCTCACTTAGCCATATTTTAAATTTCGGCGAAGCCCCTAGTATTCGGAAGACCGAGTTCGGGGCGCTATCCACGCCTTGGCCGGACAATTCTGGTTCCTCGCTCAAAGCGGCATAAGTCTTTAGGGACCCGAAAAAACCTCTCGAACAGCGACCGGCTCTCGCCCTATCATGACGGTCAGTTTTAGCTTTCTCCACTGAGGTGCTCAACCCAGCTCAACCGGGGCACAATCGTAGTGGTTCTCCTAGTGCTACCTTAGCCGATATAACGGAACGTAAGGTACCAAAACATAGGAGCCGGGCAAACCCAACTATTGACCCAAGACATGATTCGGAGCCGATGCATATAATGCTATAAGTTCGGGTGCCGCACTTGTGAAAGTGTTCGGACTTATCACACCGTAATTTTGGGGTACTTAAGCCCCTGGTGTATTGGCCGTAACAAAGTGTACGGGTGCAACATGTCATGAAATGAACATATATATAGATATAGAAAGGAGTGCAATAATAGGCAAAAGCTATGTATTGGTTATAAAAAATAAACTGCAAATAAAAGCAGGACGATACAAATTGTGCGATAAGCAAGGGATGGGACTATTTAACATGTCCCCCTTCAGGGGTAAGCTGCGGGATGGTATGTAAAACAGGTATAATGCTCGTAGTAGAGACCACCTGAACACTCGACGTAACTACGCTTCCCTAGCTGTTGCATCGTGAGTTCGGCAATTCTAGTGCGGACGGGACTTCTGAAAAGCGGAGTCCTGAAAGTAAGAAAAAATAAAAAAGAAAAAAGTAAAAGAATGACACAATCGGGAGCCCTGGTGCGGTTGAGCCGCATTCTAGGCGTGCCGTGGTCGTGCCCCTCCCCTTATGCCCATGGTATCTCCAGAGCGTAGTTATGTACGCGTAGTACTAGTTTCGTAGTTTCGCGAGGGCTGGGGTTGGGGCCGGATTGCTATGCGTGCTTGGATCGTGCCAGGCGGTCTTGTTTTAGGTTACTCCGGGCGCGCTTGATAGTGTCCGGACGTTTAGTAGTCGGACTCGAAAATTGCTGTGAGAGGCTGCTTTGCACCTCCGCCGCGAGGGCCGCCGTGTGCTCCTACGTTCGGAGAGAGCGTTTGGTGTTTCCATTGACCGTGATTACTCCTCGAGGGCCTGTCATCTTGAGCTTGAGGTATGCGTAGTGCGGCACCGCATTGAACTTTGCAAATGCGGTTTGTCCGAGCAGTGCGTGATAGCCGCCATGAACGGGACTATGTCGAAGATTAACTCTTCGCTTTGGAAGTTATCCGGGGATCCGAAGACCACTTCGAGTGTAACTGAGCCCGTACAATTGGCCTGTACACCCGGTATGACGCCTTTAAAGGTCGTCTTTGTAGGTTTAATCCTTGAGGGGTCTATGCCCATTTTGCGACCTTTGTATCCCGATAAAGCAGGTTCAGGCTGCTGCCGCCGTCCATCGGGACTCTAGTGAGGTGAAATCCGTCAATAATTGGGTCAATAACCAATGCGGCAAAACCGCCGTGGACGGATGCTAGTGGGTGGTCCCTTGATCGAAGGTGATCGGGCAGGAAGACCATGGGTTGAACTTGGGCGGCTGGCTCCATCGCATATACGTCCCTTAGTGCACGCTTCCGCTCCCTTTTGGGTATGTGGGTTGCGTATATCATGTTCACCGTCCGCACTTGTGGGGAAAGCCCTTCTGTCCTCTATTGTTCGTGTCGGGCGCTTCCTCGTCATCGCTATGCAGCCCCTTGTCATTGAGTTCGACACTTAACTTGCTCGCTTGCTTGAACACCCAACAATCCTGTTGGTGTGATTGGCTGGTTTTCGAGGGTGCCATGTATCCGCACAAGCGATCGAGTATTCAGTCCAAGTTGGATGGGCCTGGGTATTTCTTTTGAATGGCTTCTTCCATCGACCGGGTTTAGAGCCTCACGAATCCGGCATTGACTGTCGTATCTTCATCATTATCGCTGTTAATGCGGCGCTTGTTCTTGTTGCGACGCGACCTGCCATTGCTGTCCTTGGTATCCGAACTACCAAGGTTTTTGGTCAAGTTGTTACTACGAGCTAGCCAGCTGTCTTCTCCCGCGCAAAAACGGGTCATGAGTGTGGTGAGGGCTACCATGGATTTCAGCTTTTCCTGTCCTAGGTGCTGGGCTAGCCACTCGTCGCGGATGTTATATTTGAAGGCTGCAAGGGCCTCTGCATCCGGACAGTCAACAATTTGATTTTTCTTGGTTAGGAACCGTGTCCAGAATTGTCTGGCCGATTCTTCTGGCTGCTGAATTATGTGGCTGAGGTCATCGGCATCTGGTAGTCGCACGTATGTGCCCTGGGAGTTATCAAGGAATGCGGCTTCCAGGTCCTCCCAACAACCAATTGATTCTGGCGGCAAGCTGTTGAGCCAATGCCGAGCTGGTCCTTTAAGCTTGAGTGGGAGGTATTTGATGGCATGTAGATCATCACCGCAGGCCATGTGGATATGGAGGAGATAGTCCTCGATCCAGACCGCAGGATTTGTGGTACCATCATATGATTCGATGTTTACGGGTTTGAAGCCCTCAGGGATTTGATGATCCATTACTTCATCTGTGAAGCATAGTGGGTGTGTGGCGCCTCAGATTGGGCTATATCACGGCGTAGCTCATATGAGCTTTGTCTCATCGTGTTCGGCCCGCCGAGTTGATGTATCTGGCGTGGCGGTTATCGTCACGTGTCGTGGGCGCCCACGCGATCCGTGAATCGATCTTGTATGCCTTGCCTTGTCCTCCAATATGTCTCGCAGTGCAGCGCGTTTCCCGTGCCTTGGTACTTTTCGGCGGCGTATTTGGAGTGCGGCTTGAATGGAGGGTCTGGAGGCCTCTCTGTCGCGACCACGGGGTGGCCGGTCGGCCGCATCATGCGCTAGTGATGTAGGTTTGGGTGTTGCTTCCTCCAATTGGGGTAGCAGCCTGCGTTTGGGGTATCTCTTGGAGGGCCGTTCGAGTTCATACTCTTCGGCTGCAAGGACTTCAGTCCATTTGTCAGCTAGCAAATCTTGGTCAGCTCGAAGCTGCTGCTGCTTTTTCTTGAGGCTGCTTGCCGTGGCCATAAGCCTGTGTTTGAAACGCTCCTGTTCGGCGGGATCCTCAGGCACGAAGAATTCGTCGTCGTTGAGGCTTGCCTCATCTTCGGAGGGAGGCGCATAATTATCGTCCTCTACCTCTCTTTCTGCCGCACTGTCGTGCGGACTTGCTTCTCCCTCCTCCTGCGCTGAGTCCTGCAGGAGGGGGTTGTCTTCGGCACTGTCCGGGGTGTTATTATCTCCCATGCTGGAATCACCGTTTTTGCTGTGGCGGGATTTAGAGCGGCGCCGCTGACGTCGGCGGTTGGGCTGCTTCTTGGAGGGGTCATCCTCCGTTGTTCCATCGCCGTCCCCATATTTTGGGATGTCCACCATGTATATGTCATATGACGAGGTGGCCTTCCAGTGCCCTGTATGCGCTGGGACTTGGTCGTCTCCGGCGTCGTCGTCCATACCGTCGATGTCTTCGGAGTCGAAGTCGAGCATGTCGGTTAAATCATCGACAGTGGCTACAAAGTGGGTGCTGGGTGGGCGTTGAATTTCTTCGTCGTCCGCATCCCAACCTTCCTGTCCGTAGTCCGGCCAGGGCTCTCCGGATAAAGAGAGAGACTTTAGTGAATTTAGGATGTCGCCAAAGGGCGAGTGCTGAAATATGTCCGCGGCAGTGAACTCCATGACCGGCGCCCAATCGGATTCGATTGGCAGCGGCGCGGAGGGTTCGGAGTCCGGAGAGGAGTCCGGCACCCTGGAGTCAAGGTCTTCGCAAAGGACAGGGCTGGAGTTCGGCTCAATCGCCGTTGAGATTGTAGCCCCCGAGGCGGTGTCCAACCAACCATCCTCGATCGGCGAGATCGGCTCCGAATCAATGTTCGGAGCGGACACTAGTGCGGCCTCCAGGACACTGTTCGGCGGCAGAGTTAGATCATGCCCATCGATATACTGCGGCGCGCTTGGCTGCAGCTTGAATCCGTCGAAGATCAAGTCTCCGCGGATGTCGGCCGTGTAGTTTAAACTTCCAAATCTGACCTGATGGCCAGGGGCGTAGCTTTCGATCTGCTCCAGATGGCCTAGCGAATTGGCGCGGTGCGAAGCCGCCCGAATCTGAAGATCTGCAGGGAGAAAAGTCTCACCCTGGACTGCGTCATTGCTGATGATTGAAGTAGCCATCGGGCCTATCGGTGATGACACAGAGGAACTCTCAATGAAAGCACCAATGTCGGTATCAAAACCAGCGGATCTCGGGTAGGGGGTCCCGAACTGTGCGTCTAGGCGGATGGTAACATGAGACAAGGGACACGATGTTTTTACCCAGGTTCGGGCCCTCTCGATGGAGGTAATAGCCTACTCCTGCTTGATTAATATTGATGATATGGGTAGTACAAGAGTAGATCTACCACGAGATCAGAGAGGCTAAACCCTAGAAGCTAGCCTATGGTATGATTGTTGTTCGTCCTACGGACTAAAACCCTCCGGTTTATATAGACACAGGATAGGGTTAGGGTTACACAGAGTCGGTTACAATGGTAGGAGATCTACATATCCGTATCGCCAAGCTTGCCTTCCACTCCAAGGAAAGTCCCATCCGGACACGGGACGAAGTCTTCAATCTTGTATCTTCATAGTCTAGGAGTCTGGCCAAAGATGATAGTTCGGCTATCGGGACACCCCCTAGTCCAGGACTCCCTCACCGTTGATTAACCTCATCAATGTGAGACTTTTTCCTTTTTTTGTCTTCTCCACACAATCCCATCATCATATTCTTTTCCACCCATAGTGCTATATCCATGGCTCGCGCTCATGTATTGCGTGAAGGTTGAAAAAGTTTGAGATTATTTGAGTATGAAAGAATTTCTTGGCTTGTCATCGGGGGTATAGAAGTTGGGAACATCTTTGTGTGTGAAAATGAAGCATAGCCTAACTATATGATTTTGTAGGGATGAACTTTCTTTTGCCATGTTATTTTGAGAAGACATGATTGCTTTGATTAGTATGCTTGAAGTATTATTATTTCTGTGTCAATATGAACTTTTGTCTTAAATCTTTCGGATCTGAATATTCATATCATAAGTAAGAAGATTTACATTGAAATTAGGCCAAAGTATCACTCCGCATCAAAAATTCTCTTTTTATCATTTACCTACTCGCGACGAAAGGTGAATTAAGCTTAGGGATGCCTCGATACGTCTCCAACGTATCTATAATTTTTATTGCTCCATGCTACTTTATCTATTGTTATGGACTATATTGGGCTTTATTTTCCACTTTTATATTACTTTTGGGACTAACCTATTAACGGAGGCCTAGCCCGAAATTGCTGTTTTTGCCTATTTCATTGTTTGAAGAAACGGAATATCAAACGTAGTCCAAACGGAATGAAACCTTCAGGAACGTGATTTTCCAACCGAATGTGATCCAGGAGACTTGGACCCTACTCCAAGAAGTGCCAGAGGCGGTCACGAGGGTGGAGGGCGCGCCCCCCTACCTCGTGGGCCCCCTGACGCTCCACCGACGTACTCCTTCCTCCTATATATACCTACGTACCCCCAAACGATCAGAACAGGAGCCAAAAACCTAATTCCACCGCCGCAACTTCCTGTATACACGAGATGCCATCTTGGGGCCTGTTAGGAGCTCACGGAGGGGCATCCACCATGGAGGGCTTCTACATCAACACCATAGCCCCTCCGATGAAGTGTGAGTAGTTTACTTCAGACCTTCGGGTCCATAGCTAGTAGCTAGATGGTTTCTTCTCTCTTTTTATATCTCAATACAATGTTCTCCCCCTCTCTCGTGGAGATCTATTCGATGTAATCTTCTTTTTGCGGTGTGTTTGTTGAGACCGATGAATTCTGGGTTTATGATCCAACTTATCTATGAATAATATTTGAATCTTCTCTAAATTCTTTTATGTATGATTGAGTTATCTTTACAAGTCTCTTCGAATTATCCGTTTGGTTTGGCCAACTAGATTGGTAGTTCTTGCAATGGGAGAAATGCATGGCTTTGGGTTCAATCTTGCGGTGTCCTTAACAGTGACAGAAAGGGTTGCAAGGCACGTATTGTGTTGTTGCCATTGAGGATAACAAGATGGGGTTTTTATCATACTGCATGAATTTATCCCACTACATCATGTCATCTTTCTTAAGGCGTTACTCTGTTTTTAACTTAATACTCTAGATGCATCTTTGGATAGCGATCGATGAGTGGAGTAATAGTAGTAGATGCAGAATCTTTTCGATCTACTTGTCTCGGACGTGATGCCTATATACATGATCATACCTAGATAACCTCATAACTATGCTAAATTCTGTCAATTGCTCAACAGTAATTTGTTCACCCACTATAGAATATCTATGCTCTTGAGAGAAGCCACTAGTGAAACCTATGGCCCCCGGGTCTATTCTCATCATATCAGTCTCTATCACTTTATTTATTTGCTTTGTTTTACTTTGCCTTTTACTTTTCACTTTGCATCTTTATACGGAAATCTGAAAAATATTATCTCTATCGGATATCACTCTCGTAAGTGACCGTGAAGGGATTGACAACCCCTAATCGTGTTGGTTGCGAGTAGCTATCGTTTTGTGCAGTACGAGGGACTTGTGCGTGGCCTCCTACTGGATTGATACCTTGGTTCTCAAAAACTGAGGGAAATACTTACGCTATTGTGCTGCATCATCCTCTCCTCTTCAGGGAAAACCAACGCAAGCTCAAGATGTAGCAGTCGCCGCCAGATACAGCAGCAACGTCTCTTGTGGTTTAGGCGCAACCAGTATTGGTGTAGAGGAGAGGTATTTCTTCAGATCCTGCAGCGCTGCCTCGGCCTCTGGGGTCCACTCCATTGGGCCCGCCTTTTTTAAGATTTTGAAAAAGGGAACGACACGCTCAGCAGACTTGGAGATGAATCTGCTCATGGCGGCAATGCAGCTAGTGAGCCGACGCACATCCTTGATCCGCTTGGGTGCCTTGATCTGCTCAATAGCCTTGATCTTGTCTAGATTCGCCTCGATCCCACGCTGTGACACAAAGAACCCGAGAAGTTTGCCGGACGGAACGCTGAAGACACACTTCTCAGGGTTCAACTTGAGGTTGATCTTGCGTAGATATGCAAACGTCTCCTCTAAATCATGTACAAGTGTTGCCTTTTCCTTGGTTTTGACCACTACGTCATCCATATAAGCTTCCATATTTCTATGTAGTTGGGGCTCAAAACCAATTTGGACTGCCCTCGCAAACGTCGAGCCAGCACTCTTCAACCCGAAAGGCATCCGTAAAAAGCAATATTTACCACATGGGGTGATGAATGATGTCTTCTCTTCGTCTTCTCTTGGCATGAAGATCTGGTGGTAGCCCGAGTAGGCATCAAGGAATGACAACAGATCACATCCGGCCGCTGAGTCAACAATCTAGTCGATGTGCGGCAATGGGAAGGGGTCCTTAGGACAAGCCTTATTGATATCTGTGTAGTCAATACACAACCTCCACTTCCCATTTGCCTTGCGCAGCACCACCAGATTGGCCAACCACGTCGGATGGAGCACTCCTCTCACCAAGCCTGCCGCTTCCAACTTCCTAATCTCCTCTGTGATGAACTCCTGCCATTCTAAAGCTTGCTTCCTGACCTTCTGCTTGACGGGTCGCGCATGGGGACAGACAGCAAGATGCTGCTCAATCACCTTCCTGGGAACGTCGGGGATGTTGGATGCTTCCCATGCAAACACATCGACATTTTCCTGCAGGAAAGTGCCGAGTGCACTTTCCTATTTGCTGTCGAGGGTGGAGCTTATGGTGAAAGCCCCTCCCGTGCCATCCTCTTTTACGGACGCCTTCTTGGTCTCTGGTGGTGCAGCTCTGGATTTCTTGCTCTTGCCCGTGGAGCTCTCTGGCACGTCCTCGACGGTAGCACAACACTCCGAAGAGGTGCCCTTGCCGGAGTGGGTGCGAGAGGTCTTGCCGGTCTTCTTCTTCCCTCCCGGGGCTTCAGCGGCAGGAGCAAGTGCCTTGGCGGAAGTTGCAGCAACTACTTCTCGATAGAGTAGGTCGGCGCAGATCAGCGCGTCCTTCTTGTCGCAGGGAACGGTGATGATGGTCATCGGCCCAGGCAGCTTCAGCGTGTTGTAGGCGTAATGTGATGCCGCCATGAACTTGGCTAGTGCCGGGCAGCCGAGGATCCCGTTATTGGGCAAGGGGATCTTGGCTACATCAAAGACAATCCTCTCCGTCATGTATTTCAACTCGCCTCAAAACGTCACATGCAGCGTGACCTTACCCTTTGGCTGACTCCTTCCGGGGTTGACCCCTTGAAACATGCCCATCTCCTCGAGGTCTCCATCAGGAATTTGCAGCCTCTTGATCACAACGGGCGAGATCAAGTTCAGACCGGCCCCGCCATCCACTAGCATATTTGTCACCTTGAGGTTGCGTATCGTTGGTGAAACCAACAACAGAAAACACCTGACTGCAGTTGTGCGATCAGGGTGGTCCTCGGTGTCAAAGATGATAGGCGTGCTGGACCACTTCAGTGGTTTCTGAGCGCCGAAAGAAGGCTCCGCTGCTGTGATCTCATACGCCCACTGCTTTAACTGGCAAGGAGAGGTATGTAGCGAGGCGCCACCGTCGATGCACATGGCCTCCGTAGCTTTCTGGAACTCATGCTCGCCGGACTCGTCGTCCTCGTCATGATCATCGTTTTCCTGCTTCTTGTCGCGACCCTGAGCGGGCCTCTGTTTCTGGCTATCCTTGTCACGGCGGCCTCCTTGGCCACCACGCTTCTTGCCGGATACTTCGGCACCATCCTGACCCTTCTCCTTGTCCCGCCTCTCATACTCGGCTTTTTGCTTTTCAGCAAGCAGCTCAACTTGTCGGCAGTTCTGGAGATCGTGGCCCTTGGTGCGGCGGATCTTGCAATACTTCTTCTCGGAGCCCCCTGGCTCGTTGGCAGCCTCCAAGGCCCGACAAGCGGCGCACCCGGCAATCTCCTTGCCAGGGTCGTCTGCCTTGGCCTTCTTGGCGGTGCCGGTGTCGTCGGATCCCTCGCCGGCAAGCACGGCCTTGCCCTTACGCTTCCTGTTGCGACGCCGACTGAGGGAGTCCTGGATTAGGGGGTGTCCGGATAGCCGAACTCTTACCGTTGGCCGGACTCCTGGACTATGAAGATACAAGATTGAAGACTTCGTCCCGTGTCCGGATGGGACTTTCCTTGGCATGGAAGGCAAGCTTGGCGATACGGATATGTAGATCTCCTACCATTGTAACCGACTGTGTAACCCTAACTTATCCGGTGTCTATATAAACCGGAGGGTTTTAGTCCGTAGGATCTAACAACAATCATACCATAGGCTAGCTTCTAGGGTTTAGCCTCCTTGATCTCGTGGTAGATCTACTCTTGTACTACCCATATCATCAATATTAATCAAGCGGGAGTAGGGTATTACCTCCATCGAGAGGGCACGAACTCGGGTAAAAACATCGTGTCCCTTGTCTCCTGTTACCATCCGGCTAGACGCACCGTTCGGGACCCCCTACCCGAGATCCGCCGGTTTTGACACCGACATTGGTGCTTTCATTGAGAGTTCCTCTGTGCCGTCGCCATCAGGTAGGATGCCTCATCTCGTCTTTAAAGACGATACCATCACCAAAGAAGCCTTGGCCACTGGTCAGACTCTTCGGCTAGGCGGTTTTCTCATGAGCGCTAGTTCGGCCGCCGCACCGACGATGACCTCTCGAGTCATCGAAACCAATCTCCATGTTAGTTTGGAACTTGCCGAACATTTAGATCCGATCGAGCTCTCCTCCGTAAACAAGCTCTTGGATCGCATCGCCGCCCTGGGAGTCGCCACAGATTACGACCGGATCAGGCCTAAAACCGATCTGAGAGAGATCAACTCTCCCCAGGCTACCCATCATGTTGCTGTTATAGAGGAGCAATGCGGCGACTCTTCTCCTATCTTAATGACTAGCTACGTCCGGATTCCCGATCCCTCCATGCCGGATTCTGCGGAGAGGGACGGATGTCGATCAAGACCTGAACTTAAAGTCGGCGTGGGTCGGACTCATTGGATAGCACTCAAAAATCCAAAATTCGAAGTTCGGAAACTTCCCGGCCCTTGAGTCCTAAATTGACGGGGTTCCGGATTTAGTGCCACCCGCCCACCCAAACATTAGCGATCTCTCTCGAATTCGGCAAGAGCCCGCCAAACAAGACATCATTCTTGGGCGATTCCTCCACGGTTATGAACAGGATAAAGGACTGCCGAGAGGAGGACACAATACCAATCTTCTGCAATAATTGCACGGACAAGGGAATCCTAAACGCCATAAGTCGTCGCGAAATTACACGCTTTGCTGACTTGGTGATCACCGTACAAAAGTACTGTGCGATGGAGAGCGCCTGGAAAACCAAAAGTAAATTTTGGGATAATCCGGCCCCGAATACATCCCTAGTCTGGAACAAAAGGGTGCATCATTATCAAGCACCTGGGTTGAATACCAAAAAACCAAAACCCACTAAAGGTTACGGAACCGTACTGGAGGGTTGGCTAAACGGACCCTACAAAATTCATAGCACAGAGGGCGCCACTCCAACTCATAGCCTTCGAGCATGTTGGATACTACGGCAGGTGGCCAAAAGTGGCGAAGAGCTTCTAGCTTCAGAATCCCAGCCAAGCAACACTAGTACGGTGTTAACAGTCCTCGAGACTTTCGCATCAAATAACAGGCAAAAACGACAACTCCGCAACCTTGCCGAAGTCTACCAAGTAGCAACAATAAATCCATGGAGTGACATGGCTATTACCTTCAATGCCGCGATTTAACCTAAATTGCGAACTGCCGGGCACCACCGCATTGGTCTTGACCCGATAGTAGGCGGCTTTCGCCTTACTAAGGTACTCATGGATGGCGGCAGCGGACTAAACCTCATCTATGAGGAAACCCTCCGAAAATTGGAAATAGACTGGAACCGCATGGAGCGAAGCAGCACAACCTTTAGAGGAATTATCTGACCAGAAGCATGCTACACAGGAAAAATCATGCTTTGGGCGTAGTGTTCGCTCACGGGACAATTACAGGTCCGAGGAGGTCACATTTCAAGTGGCCCCGTTCAACAGCGGATATCATGCTTTATTAGGACGAGAGGCATTCACAATTTTTCAAGCTATACCCCATTATGGGTACATGAAGCTTAAAATGCCCGGCCCTAACGGATTCATCACTCTCGCTAGTGATCTGAACATAGCACTCCATGCCGAAAATAAGACAGTCGCACTAGCCCTCGAGGCACTATCCGAAGCCCTAGTGGCCGAGGAACTCACCGCGATGCGCTCCACGCTGCACTACGAGAATTTCTACAAGAAAACTGGGACATCTTTGCCTGGCACCCTTCAGACATGCCAGGAATCCCACATCAGTTGGCCGAGCACAGCCTAAATATCCTAAAAGGATTCAAGCCCGATCAAACAAGCTCTTGGCGCTTTTTGAACCCAAGAGACAGGCCATGGGAGAGGAGCTAGCCAAACTTTTGGAGGCCGGATTCATCAGAGATATAAAACATCCGGACTGGCTAGCGAACCTGGTGATGGTACCAAAGAAGGATAAATCCTGGCGCCTATGTGTTGATTTCAAAGACCTTAATAAGGCTGGCCCAAAGGATCCCTTCCCCCTCCCTCGAATTGAGCAAATCATTGACGCTACAGCAGGACACGACTCATTGTGCTTCCTCGACGCGTACTCCGGCTACAACCAAATCAAGATGGCGGAGCAGAACCAAGCTACTGTTGACATTCATCACTCCATACGGCCCGTTTTGCTTCAACACAATGCCCTTTGGGCTCAAAACGCATAAGCGCAACATATCAGCGCATGATTCGGACATGTCCGGGGAACCAGATCGGCAAAGCGGTGGAAGCATATGTAGATGGCGTGGTCGTCAAAACCAAGCACGTCGAAACTCTAGTAGACGACTTGAGGCTCACATTCGACAATCTTGAAAATATGACATCAAGCTCAATCCGGAAAATGCATCTTCGGCGTTCCAAATTAAAAAAGCTCTGAGCTTCATTGTGTCCGGTAGAGGAATTGAAGCAAACCCAGCCAAGATTCGAGCTCTGTCACAATTGGATATTCCAAAAAACCTCAAACAAATACAAAAATTGACGGGATGCATAGCGGCTCTAAGCCGCTTTATCTCCCATTTAGGAGAAAAGGCATTACCTCTTTACCACCTCCTCCGCCGCACCGAACACTTCGAGTGGACGGATGCCGCCACGGCCGGACTCGAAGAAATAAAGGCCATTTTGGCAACAAATCCGGTCTTGGCCGCGCCCAACGTGGGCGAACCAATGCTATTATACAGCCGCAACACATCAAGTTGTCAGCGCGGTGCTCGTTGTCGAACGAGAAACGGACGGACACCGGTTCCCTATTCAAAAACCGGTTTATTATGTGTCCACTGTCCTAACTCCATGCAAGTCCCGGTACCCGCACTATCAAAAGATAGCATACGCAGTGTTCATGGCATCCCGGAAGCTGCAACACTACTTTCAAGAGTGTTCGATAACGGTAGCCTCCGAAGTACCTCTTAATGACATTATAAACAACCGCAACGCGACGGACCGGATTGCTAAATGGGCCATAGAGCTCCTCCCATTCGACATAACTTATAAGCCACGACGAGCTATTAAGTCGCAGGTTTTGGCCGACTTCGTGGCCGAATGGACTGAAGCCGAACTCCCTAAAGAGTACGGCGCATACTCCAATTGGATCATGCACTTTGACGGCTCCAAAATGTTGGCTGGCACTGGGCTGGCGTCCTCTGATGTCCCCAATCGGGGACACAGTCCAACACGTCCTTGAGATAATGTATACGGACTCCAACAACGCAGCCGAATCTGAGGCCCTTACGCATGGCCTCCGGATGGCGCCTCCATGGGCATTCAACGCCTAGAGGTGCGTGGGGATTCAAACCTCACAATATCTCAAATAAGCGGAGACTTTGATGCCAAAGATCCGAAAATGGCAGCATACCGCAATGCGGTCCTAAAATGTCAAGACGCAGTTCGAAGGGCTCGAATTTCATCATATAGCCCGGGATAACAACCAGGCGGCGGATATATTGGCACGCATCGGTGCAAAACGCGATGTCGTCCCACCCAATATCTTTTTGGAACGGCTGTATAAGACATCCGTACTATGGGAAGGGAAGTCCGACAATAACAATCCGGACCCAACCGCACCGCCTGACGCCGAATACTCTGACACAACCGGAGGCTCCGCCCCCGAGATAACACCCTCTGCTCACGAAATAATGGCGGTTATCGCCCCGTGGACGGAACCATTCCTAGCCTACCTAACTAGGCAGGAACTCCCCGAAGACCAAAATGAGGCTCGCTGCATAGTACGGTGCTCTATAGCCTATAAAGTACATGAGGGAGAGCTTTATAAGAAAAGCACTACCAGAGTCCTTCAAAGGTGTATCTCCGAAGAGGAAGGGCGAAACCTCCTGGCTGAAATTCATGCCGGACTGGGTGGGAACCACGCCACGTTCGGGCCCTTGTAGGCAAGGCCTTCCGTGACAGGATTTTATTGGCCGACGGCCCGGGCAGATCTTGAGGACTTAGTCCAACGATCGTCGGTTGCCGCCTTTTTGCTAACCAAAGCCACATGCCACCCACCGCCCTTAAAACTATACCCATCACCTGGCCGTCATGGTCCGGGGCTTGACATGGTTGGACCCCTCAAGGGAGGAACCCACAAGCAAAAATACCTATTGGTCATGGTGGACAAATTCACCAAATGGATAGAGGCCAAACCAGTTAAAACGGCCGAATCCAGACCAGTGATAGACTTCATATCAGGGGTAGTGCACCGTTACGGTGTCCCCCACAGTATCATCACTGACAATGGCACCAACTTCACGGCCGATGAGGTGAAATCATGGTGCAAAAACATGGGCATCAAGCTCGATTACGCCTCAGTCTATCACCCTCAAACCAACGGCCAAGTCGAACGGGCAAACGGTCTAATCATGAGCGGCATTAAACCCAGACTAGTGCGGTCCCTCAAGGAATCTAACACGCACTGGGTCAAGGAGCTCGACTCCGTACTCTGGGGGCTGCGGACCACGCCGAATCGTACTACCAGATTCACACCATTCTTCATGGTGTACGGCGCAGAGGCAGTATTGCCCTGTGACATAATACATGACTCACCTCGCGTACGCATGTATGAAGAAAGAGAAGCCGAGCTCGATCGGCAGGACAGTTTGGACGCATTGGAGGAGGAGCGCGATGTGGCAAAAGCTCGTTCCGCATTCTATCAACAGCAGGCTCGAAGATATCAAAGCAGGGAAGTACGGGCCAAAGCTTATAACGTTGGTGAACTAGTTCTACGCCTGTCGGACAAGAAAAAGGACACACTCAAGCCCAAATGGTAAGGTCCCTTCATCATCGACCAGGTCCTGACTGGCGGAGCATACCGTCTGCGAAACGCGTCGGATAACCGACTCGAGCCGAACTGCTGCAACGCAGCCCATCTACGAAGATTCTACGCCTAAGTGCCGGACTCCAAGTTCGTCTCCTTCCTCCGTCCGCATTCATTATTTTTGCTTTTTGCTGTCTTTTATTTCTCTCCTTCCCCCTTCTTCTTCTTGTAGCCTCTAGAGGCTCGTTTGGCGCTTTTTTCAAGACACTTGACGCGCTGTCCGCGCTCATTATACTGGGGCTTCTTTAACAGAAGCTTATTTATACAGGCTTCATGCCCAGCACATGTGTTAAACTTCCGCATGTACCTTTTATTCACCATTATATGCATCGATATGACTTATGTTTTGGCCAAGCTGGGTTGCCTGGCTCCTGTGCTTACCCCTACGTTCCCGATTGTTCGGCTAGGTGGTAAAGGGAGCACCTCTGTGATTGCTACTGTCGGGTCAGCCGAATGTGTACCTCAGACTGGGTGAAGCCGAAAGCTAGCGTTCTTAAGGGAATATTCGGTCGGTGAACTGAAAGATGATTTTTAACTATTTACCCATCTGCCCCCAGATGATTTTCTGCTTTCATAGCAGCTTCGACATGCATTTTAGGGCATGTATCCCAGCTAAAGGAACCCTTAACGGAACTATTCTCCCTGGAAGATGTTTCTTACTACCCATGTAATATAACATAACTAGTTGGGCACTTGTCTGTTACAGCAACAATGACCCCTACGCCTTGTCTCCAAGCACACCACGGTTCTTATATAACCACGAAGGTATTCGGACACACTTCGGGCTATTGGGTCCGGAGGTCGAAGCGAAAAGGTGCGCTACGACAAACGATCTACAATCCGGCTAGAAGACATTTTTTCATGTCATACTTTTACATAGTCAATTCGACTCATTGTATTCCTCCTCAATGCTATCTAATAGGCTATCTAATTTACAATCTTGCTGGGAATACTTGGCGGCCAATTCTACTTGGTCGTACACTAAGCTTACAGGGATCTCCATCCCATCCGGCCCCATAGGTCCGACCTCGGCCATGTGGTTTGGGTCAGCCTTCGTGTCCAGCGTCTACACCATGGCCCAGCCTCCTGGCGCCTTTGACGGCAGGCCGATATCTTCCATAGTCGGAAGCGCCCATTGCGTGCTCCTTGAAGCCGCTCCGCCAGCTCCCCAATGCCTTGGGCAGGGGAGATAGATGGCCACAAGGCTTGGCCGATGCCTTTCATCACTGCCGGACTCGTTCGATGCAGGTAGCGACGAATTCGGGAAGAAGATCACCCAAAGAACGGGCATCTCCTCCTCGGGGCGACACTGTGAGCAAACCTACAAACATGTTTATGTTAGTGGCCTTCCTCGCCGAACTCTTTTCAAAGTTCGCTCAAGCACTTACTGAAAATGCCGCGACGAAGCCGCCGATTCTCCTTTACGGAGTCAGACAACTGGGCACAAACGTCCTTTAGTTCCTGACCCAGCTTGGCGTTGGCGTCTTGGAGGTTATTCTTCTCCTGCCGCACCCTCATAAGCACGCTCTCTCCGGCCTTTAACTGGCGTAAGAGCTGTTCCTTGTCCGGATCTAGTCCGGCGCCATCTGCAATGTTTTGGTCAGATTTACACACCCGCCGCACTTTATAAACTATTTATTTTTTAAAGCATATATTACAAGAGGGGGCCTCAGAGCTCCCTCAGAGCGGCTAGTGCAGCCTCAAGTTGGACCTTGCACTCTTCAAGCTCTGGGACAGTCAGTATTCTTTTCTCAGAAGATCCTCAGATAACAAATGATCCTTAAATCAGTTATTCTAACTATTTTAAGTCTCGGGGCTCTTGGCATATATAATCGTCGATTTTCTTACCCGTATGTCCTTTACATACCGCTCCGTGGCTCGCTAGACCATCTTGAGCGGCACGGAGGTGCGATCTCCGAATCAAAGGCATTCAAGGCCTCTTGGGAGAAACATGCGTCACGAAGAACCGAGCGGCGACGCCTTTGTGATTCAAGGCGCTCTCCACCTCGGAGTTGGTGGCGGATAACCTGTCGTCATCCTGCAGCCGGAGGAGCATCCGACGACGCCCGTCTCCTCGCCTCAGCCTCTGGACCCGGCTTTGAAGCTTGGCGGTGAAGGTTCGATTGGCAATCTCCCGGACTCAATCCGTGGCGCTTTTTCTGAAAAGAGCATCAGCGTTAGTACGCCTTCGAGGAATCAATCCGGGAGTATGGTGACACGCTATACCGCTATGCGGCGGAGTTTCGATCCGGACCTCACTTCTTTTAACCTGCGGGTCGCGCTGCCCTTGTTGGCCAACCGCAGTTCGGCTACCCGTCTCGAAGGAACCCCCTGCGAAACACCATTGGTATACGGTGATCAAAAATAAGCATGGATGGGTCATTATCAGGGTTTTGGGATCTTGATCTCAGATTACCTGTGGGGCTGGAAGTATTCTGGGGTAATCGGCCGTAATGGCTACCAAAGCGTTGTCGATGCTAAGTTGGTAGAACACCCCGTCGATCAACTCCACCGTTATATTCGGATCCTCTTCGGAGGTCGGATCGAGGGACCGCTCCGGATCCTCGGGTTGTGGGGGCGGGTTGTGTATCTTCTCCATAGTCCGGCGCAGTTCCTGCGCAAAAACCATGAAATGAGATATTTAACTACGGGAACATGGATCGGACAGGTCACAAAGATGTTTGCTTACCCAGCTTCGAGGATTATTCGAAGAAAACTCCTTCAGTGGGTTGACACGGAGGAAATCCTCCTCCTCTCCTTTGTACATGGCAGACAAGATCTTCACCAGTTCGGTGACCGATCTTGGCCCTTTGCGGCCATGACGGGTGGCATCGTCCTCCCCGTTGAAGTCCCACATGGGGTGGCCCATGTATTGGAGCGACTGCACTCCCCTCATAATGTAGATTGCCATGACTCCTGTCATGGTTAATCCGGCATGAGCCAGTAACCTTATTCGGCTCATCAAATAACGAACATCCCGGTCATCTTCTCACCGGGTGCTCCGAGGGCGCCAGCTTAGGCGCTTCTTCAGAGGAGCATTGCTGAACTCCGGAAGGCCGATCCGAACAGGATCCGACAGCGGGATGTCCTCCATATAAAACCGTTCCGAAGTCCAGTCTTCGGACGCCTTCTTTGGAGTTCCGGATAGGTATCCGGTCCCGGCGATGTGCCATAGCTCGGCTCCGCCCACTTAATATATTGACCCCTCATGAGAACGGGGTACTAGGCAGAATATTCTCTTCCACAGTCCGAAATGAGCCTCGACGCCCAAGAATAGTTCGCAAAGGACCACGAAGCCCGCGATGTGCAGGATGGAGGCAGGAGTAAGGTGGTGCAATTGGAGGCCGTAGAACTCCAAGAGCCCTCGGAGAAACGGATGGATGGGAAATCTGAGGCCTCTTACTAGATAAGAGATGAAGCATACCCGCCCTCCTTTAGAGGGATCGGGGACACTCTCCGCTTGCTTTCCGCCCTTGTAGGTGGAAAGTCCGGCTCGAACCGGAACCATGAAGGCCGGGGGGAGAAATCCCTTGGCTTGGAGTATAACTAGCTCGCTATGCGGGACAGAGCATCTCTCCCAATTTCCTGGCTGAGGGCTGGGAGCGCGAGAAGAGGAGCCGCGTCGACTGTCCATGATGGAATGGGCTTTGGTCAGAGGCGCTCTGATGAAAGCTTCATAAGGAGGGATGGTGTGACTCAGATCTAGATCCTTGCCCTTTTATAGGCGGCTCATTTGCTGACTAGGGGGGTAATTGTAAAAATACCCTGGCTATTCGCATTCATTCAAACACGTGGAAGATGGCCATTATTGGGCGTAGAAGCCGAGGAGCGCAGCATTTATCAGAAGCCGGACACTATTCGACAAGTATATGGAATTCAGAGAAGAACCCGCCTCGCAATGCCGAAGACAATCAACGCGCCGGACTCATCGTCATTGAAGCCTGGCTCGGGGGCTACTGAGGGAGTCCCGGATTAGGGGGTGTCCGGATAGCCGAACTCTTACCGTTGGCCGGACTATGAAGATACAAGATTGAAGACTTCGTCCCATGTCCGGATGGGAGTTTCCTTGGCATGGAAGGCAAGCTTGGCGACACAGATATGTAGATCTCCTACCATTGTAACCGACTCTGTGTAACCCTAACCTATCCGGTGTCTATATAAACTGGAGGGTTTTAGTCCGTAGGACGAACAACAATCATACCATAGGCTAGCTTCTAGGGTTTAGCCTCCTTGATCTCATGGTAGATCTACTCTTGTACTACCCATATCATCAATATTAATCAAGGTGAGTAGGGTATTACCTCCATCGAGAGGGCCCGAACCTGGGTAAAAACATCGTGTCCCTTGTCTCCTGTTACCATCCACCTAGACGCACAGTTCTGGACCCCCTACCCGAGAACCGCCGGTTTTGACACCGACACCGACCCTTCTTCGTCGGGGTGGCGGTGTCTTCGTCGGTAGAGTCAGTTTCTGCGCCGGCGTCTTTGCCGAGGTACTTCCTCCCTTCTTCAGCTCGAGTGCATCTATCGGCCAAAACGTAAAGTTCGGCCACATCCTTGACCTTGTTCATTTCCAGCTCTTCACGCATCTAGCGGTTACGCACATTCTGATGAAATGCGGTGATCACGGCGGCGGGATGAACATCTCGGATGTTGTATTTGCACTCGGCTGAACCTCTGTATGTACTTGCGTAGGGTTTCACCTTCCTTCTAGGGAATTATATGCAAATCACTCGCCTGGCCATGAGCTTGGTGGCCTCCAATGAAGGAACCAACGAACTCATGACAGAGATCCGACCAAGAAGAAATGGAATCTGTCGGCAAGTCCATCAACCAGGAAATGACATTGGGTTTCATGGCCAACGGGAAGTAATTGGCAAGCACCTTGTCCTCACGAACTCCAGCGGCTTGCATCGCGATGGTGTACATGCTGAGGAACTCTAACGGATTGGTCTTGTCGCTGTACTTCTCACCGACGTCGGGCTTGGACATGCGGTGGGACAGCCACTAGAACTGCCACAACTCACGGGTAATGGCTGGGCAACCCACCTCATAAGGTAGGCCGTCGGAGCCTCCCGGTGCTGGGTGGTCCATAGCGGGCCCTGCCCGCTTATCGGACTGGTGGCGTGTATCGCGCCGGCGCTCGATGGTGGTTCGAGTGTCTTCATGGGCTCGCTCTCGAAGAACTTGGCGCTGGTTGCGGCGGGTCCGTGGGTCGGACGATGCTATGGAAATGTTATCGCAAGTGTCGTCATGATAGACTGACACCCGCAGTGGCTGGTGTGGAGGTGGAGAGTGCACCGTGGCTGCAGCACACCCAGCCGCTCCACCGCTGGCGCGCGATGGTTCAACGGAGCGTCGGCCTGAGGGCCCCGCTGGCCGTGGCTCGTCTTTGTTGGTGACACCGACGAGGCTCCGGATGATGCCTCTCCACTCGTCGAGCTTTTCCGCAGCAGGAGGGCAGTCGAGGAGCAGCTGCACACGCGCCAAAGCTTCTGCTGGCGTGGGTGGTTGTCGGCGTTCTGGGAATGGGCTTACCCAGACTTGCATGCCTGCGGCCTGCGGTGTGGCTCAAGGGGTGTCCCAGTACGGCCCATCTTCATCAGCACAAGCTCAAGACCCTCGCGAGGGGCCAAGCCTCGCGGGGTGGACGACAGGAAGCCTCCTCAGGCACGGCCTCGTTAGGCTGGCTCGCGAGGAGGCGGAGAGATCAAGGCGGGGTACCTCACGAGGTGCCCATGACGCAAGCCATGACGACCAAGGGCGCCAGGCGGGCGCCAGCCCGCGTAGTGTCCTCATTTCCTCTTTGGTGCAAAGGAGGCAAGCGCAGGCGAGATCATCAAGCAAAGGCAGCCGTTTCGGTGCAACAAAACCAAGACCGTCTGTCGGCGTTCTGGGAACGGGGGTACCCAGACTTGCCTGCCTGCGGCCTGAGGCGTAGCTCAAGGGGTGGCCCAGTACGGCCCATCTTCATCAGCACAAGCTCAAGACCCTCGCGAGGGGCCAAGCCTCGCGGGGCGGACGACAGGAAGCTTCCTCAGGCATGGCCTCGCCAGGCTGGCTCGCGAGGAGGCGGAGAGATCAAGGCGGGGTACCTCACGAGGTGCCCATGACGCAAGCCATGATGAAAGGGCGCCCGGTGAGGCGCCAGCCACGCATGATCTCCCATTTCCTCTTTGGTGCAAAGGGGCAAGCGCAGGCGAGAGTATCAAGCACGGGCACCCGTTTCGGTGCAACAAGACCCAGACCGTCGCACCGGCAGGAAGGAGGTCATCGTGGAGCCCAAGCCGGCGTCACCACCAGAGCCTTTGGCAGGCGAGGACCAACTTTAGTCAGGATAGGTGTACTAGATGTTCCCCTTCAAAATGGTCAATTGTTGGCGCCCTTCCCGCTCAATATTTGGGAACAAGCCTAGGGCCTCTGCCTATAACTAGAGCTAGCCACCACAGTAGAGGGGGAGGATCCGGACATCTCATCTTAGCTTGATCCAATCCGATCGAGAGCCTAGCCACAAGAACACCTCACCCTCGCGAGGCTGTTCTTCCTTGTATTGTTCATCATCAGCCCAAGAGGCAATCCACCACACCACACACTGGAGTAGGTTGTTACACCAAAATGGTGGCCCGAACCAGTATAAACCTTCGGTCTTTTGAGTTGTTCTTTTGGTAGTTTAGATCCTAGCGAGGCGACGAGGTGCAGGTAGGTAGGGGTGAGATCTCCGCGTGCACCCCAGAGTTCGAACCTAGAGGGTTTGCCGGAACCCGAAATCCGACATTTGGCGCGCCAGGTAGGGGTGCGCCCCAGCTTTCCCTTCTGCCGACCCGCTCTCCACCGACATCGCGACTCTCCCTACGATGAGCAGCGCGCCGCCCTCGTCGCCCGGCGCTGCTACGAGGCTGAGGCTCGAGCCTTGGCCCCAGCCTTGCGATAGGTGCGGTGGCCGAACAAGTTCAAGCCGGAGACGCCACCGCGTTACAACGGCACGACTGATCCACCGCCTTCTGGCTGGCGTCACGAGGAGGCCGTCCTCGAAGCGAGGCGGCAGCGAGGTCATGGCTAACTGGCTTCCCATGGCCCTCACCGGCGCCCCGCACATGTGGCTGCTCCACCTGCCAGCGGCTTCCGTGGCCTCTTGGGAGGAGTTGCGCAACCTCTTCCTCGCCCAGCACGCTGCGCGGGCGCCCCCGGTCATCGTAGCTCTCCTGGGCGGCTCGCAGGCGCCACCTTCAGGCCGCCACGTCAAGCCATTCGTCCGCCGGATCGACGCTGCCTCCGTGCGGCAGGAGGCTCCCCCAGGTCGGTCGGCGCCAAGGCCGATCTAGCCTTCAGCTCGGAGGACCACCCCTCCATCTCAGCCTGCTCAGGCGTGCTCCCAATGCTGTGCACCCCCACCATCTGCCAGGTGGCCGTTACCAGGAACCTCATCGACGGCGGCGCGGGCCTCAGCATGCTCTCGGTTGAAGCCTTCAGCCTCCTCCACATACCGCTAGAGCAGCTTCAACCTAGCGGGCCCTTCTTGGGCGTTGGAGGCGTTTCGGCCGGCTCCCAGGGGCAGATCCGTCTTCCGGTGACCTTCGGCACCTACGACAACTTCCGTACGGAGCTAATCGACTTTGACATCGCCCCCATCAGCCTCCCATACAACGCCATCCTCGGCAACCTAGCACTAGCCAGATTCATGGCCGCGACGCACCCAACGTACAACCTCATGAAGATGCCCGGGAGCAACGGCGTCCTCACCGTGTCCGGAGACACCGGGGATGCATTGCAAGTACTCAAGCTCGTCTTCAAGACTGCGGCGGTAGCCCAGCCCGCCGGCTCAGATGCCCCTGAGCCCAAGGGGGCTGCGTCGGCCAAGAAGAAGCAGCTGTTCACCCAAGACAAGGCAGAAACCAAGCAGATACTGGTCGACGAGGACGGATCCACTAACGCCACCTTCACCATAGGCGCCAACCTCGAGCCCGAGCAGGAGGGGGCCCTGGTCAAGTTCCTGCGAGCGAACAGGAGGGTATTCGCATGGGAGCCAGATCAATTGGCAGGGATCCCGAGAGGCGTAATAGAGCACCACCTCAACGTGTGCCCCAATGTACGCCCCGTGAAGCAGAAAGCGAGACGGCAATCCACTGAAAAGCAGGCTTTCTTCGTCCAAGAGACCCGCAAACTAGAAGCTGCAGGGGTCATTCGCGAGGTCCGATAACCAGATTGGTTGGCTAACCCGGTTGTCGTGCCAAAGAAAGGGGGGAAGGAACGCATGTGTGTCGACTTAGCCAACCTCAACAAAGCATGCCCGCAGGATCCATTCCCGCTCCCCCGTATCGATCAGATCGTCAATTCCACCGCCGAGTGCGACCTGTTATGTTTTCTGGATGCCTTCTCCGGTTATCACCAGATCAAGATGGCGGTAGAAGACGTGGAAAAACGGCCTTCTTGACCCCGTGTGGAGTGTACTGCTACACAAGCATGCCGTTTGGGCTGCGCAACGCAGGAGCGACCTTTCAACGGCTGATGCACATCACCTTGGGTCCGCAGCTCGGGAGGAATGTTGAGGCTTATGTTGATGACATTGTGGTGAAGTCTCGGGAGGCCAAATCCCTGATACAAGACCTGGAGGAAACCTTCGCGAGCCTCGACGCAGTGAACCTGCGGCTCAACCCGGAGAAGTGTGTGTTTGGGGTCCCCTCGGGCAAGCTCTTGGGCTTCCTCGTGTCCCATCGGGGCATCGAGGCTAACCCAGAAAAGGTCAAGGTAGTTGAGGACATGTGCCCGCCGAAAACCCTCAGAGAAATGCAGAAGCTCACTGGGCGCGTGACTGCGCTAGGATGTTTCATCTCCAAGTTGGGGGAACGAGCGCTACCCTTCTTCAAGCTAATGAAGAAAAAGGGCCCCTTTGAATGGACTGAAGAAGCCGACAAGGCGTTCCAAGACCTCAAGAGGTACTTAACCAGCCCCAAAGAATGGTGGCTCACGCCTCTAAGAGCCCTCGGTGCTCTACCTTGCAGCCACCCCCTACTCCGCCAAGCAGGCCTCGTGGCGGTTAGGGAGGAGCGTCGGACCAAAGCCGCGGCAGCTGCCCGGGTCAAGGCGAAGCAGGATCAAGGGGCCTCACAGAGACCACTGCCACAGCCGAGGAGGATCAGCTGCCGCGGGGAAGCGCACTCGGGACAGAAGAGACCCCTCCCCGTGGCGACCAGCCACTTGGGGCTCCGTTGCCTCAAGAGGCGCCATGGCCTCCGGAGGACGCCAACGGCACCAACACTCCCGACCTCGTCGAACACCACGTGTACTTCGTCAGCACAGTGTTGCGGGAAGCGAGGGCGCGGTACCCCATGCCCCAGAAACTCCTCCTCGCGCTCTTGGTGGCTTCGTGCAAGCTACGGCACTATTTTCAGGGCCATCCCATCAAGGTCGTCTCGGCGAACCCCTTGGAAAGGGTGCTCAGGAGCCCCAACTCAGCGGGAAGAGTAGCTGAGTGGAACATCAAGTTGCAAGTGTTTCAGCTAGAATTCAGCACCACCAGAGTCATCAAGGGAGCCACGCTAGCGGACTTCGTGGCGGAATGGACGGAGGCGCCAGGCCTCAAGGCTGGCGAGGATCGGTCCCTCTCCCCGGGAAGCGAGGCACCGGACGGTTGGATCATGTACTTCGACGGGGCGTTCTCCAGACACGGCGCGGGAGCTGGCGCAGTGCTTATATCTCCTACTCAAGACAAGCTCTACTACGCCGTGCAGCTCTGTTTCCAGCACGGAGAAAAGGTCTCCAACAACATAGCGGAATATGAGGGCCTGATAGCAGGCCGGAAGGCCACGGCTGCCATGGGAGTGAAGCGCCTTACCATCAAGGGTGATTCACAACTCCTCGTCAACTTCTCCAACAAAGTATACGAGCCAAGGGATGAGCGCATGGAAGCCTACCTCGCAGAGGTCCGCGGGATGGAGAAGCAGTTCTGGGGGCTGGAGTTGCAGCATGTGCCTCGTGGCACCAATCAGGAGGCTGACAACAACGCCAAACGGGCATCCAGGTGGCTACCTCAGGAGCCCGGCGTCTTCGAGGAATGGCTCTTCAGGCCCTCGACAACGTCATCCCTGTCAAGCACAGTGCAGCCTCGGGAAGAGCTCCCCCAGCCACCTGCCTCGGGAGCCCCGGTCTGTGGCCCGGCCTCGGGAGCGCGTCTGCTCCTAACACTGGAGCCTCAGGAGGGATGTTGGATCACAGAGCTCCGGAGCTACCTGACGCAAGGAACCTTGCCGGAAAAGGAGGAGGAAGCGGAGTGTGTGGCGCGGCAAGCCACTGCGTACTGCATCAGGCATGGAGAGCTCTACCGCAAGCGACCGAATGATGTGTCCCTACGGTGCATCTCCAGGGAGCAAGGGAAGGAGCTGCTGGCGGACATACACGGTGGAGACTGTGGGCACCATTCGTCATCACGGACCCTCATTGGCAAGGCGTTCCGCAGCGGGTTCTATTGGCCCACTGCGCTCAATGATGCCGTGGAACTGGTAAAGGCTTGCGAGGCCTGCCAATTCCATGCCAAGCAGATCCATTAGCCGGCGGCAGGTCTGCAAATTATACCCCTCTCGTGGCCATTCGCAGTCTGGGGGCTGGATATCCTGGGCCCCTTCCCTCGGGCACCAGGAGGCTATCGTTACCTCTACGTCGCCATGGACAAGTTCACCAAGTGGGCTGAAGTGGAAGCCGTTCGCACCATCCCCGCAGGTTCTGCGGTCAAGTTCATCAAGGTCATCGTAAGCCGGTTCGGGGTGCCGAACCGCATCATCACCGACAAAGGTTCGCAGTTCACCAGTAACCTCTTCAAAACATATTGTGCTAACCTTGGGACGTAGATATGCTACGCCTCGGTAGCGCACACGCGGAGCAATGGTCAGGCCGAGCGGGCCAACGCAGAGGTCCTGAGGGGCCTCAAAACCAGGACATTCAAGAAGAAGTTCGAGGCCTGTGGCAGAGGCTGGTACGACAAGCTTCAGTCCGTATTGTGGTCCATCCGCATGACCGCGACCAAGCCGACTGGCGAGACCCCGTTCTTCCTGATCTATGGAGCTGAAGCAGTCCTCCCTCACGAGGTCAGACGTCGTTCCGCATGGGTCCTGGCTTTCGACGAGGCGCAACAGGATGCCATGCGGGGGACGGACCTCGTGCTGGGGGAGGAGCATCGTCGGGAAGCCGCGCTACGAGCGACAAGATACCAACAAGCACTGCGGCGATACTTTGCCGCCGCAACATTCGCCCAGGACTCTTGAGGTAGGGGACCTCGTGCTCGGGCGATTTCTCTCCGGGGAAGGACTGCATAAGCTATCTCCCATGTGGGAGGGCCCGTTCAAGGTTGTTCATGTTTCTGTGCCCGGCTCCAGGCGCTTGGAGACTCGGGAGGGGTGCCCGTCGTAACGCCTGGAACATCCGGCACCTCCGGAGGTTTTACCCTAAAAAGGCCCGGTGCTCGTGAAGAAGGCGAATGCCCGTGAAGCGCTATGCGTTTTGGAAAAGGCCCGGTGCTCGTGAAGAAGGCGAATGCACGTGAAGCGCTATGCGTTTTGGAAAAGGCGCGGTGCCTGTGAAGAAGGCGAATGCCTGTGAAGCGTTGCGTTTTGGAAAAGGCCCGGTGCCTGTGAAGAAGGCGAATGCCTGTGAAGCGTTGCGTTTTGGAAAAGGTCCGGTGCCTGTGAAGAAGGCAAACGCCTGTGAAGCTTATCTTTCTATGAAAGGCCCGGTGCCTGTGAAGAAGGCAAACGCCTGTGAAGCTTATTTTTCTGAGAAAGGCCCGGAGCCTGTGAAGAAGGACAATGCCTGTGAAGCTCGCCGCCCGTGACACTCACACGTAATAATGAGTTGGGGTTGTACACACCCCGGAGTCTCAGGAGCGCCGGACTCAGGCCCCGGTGCTCCCTCCCACGCCCGATGGCAGCACTTAGCTCCGCTACCGGTGAGAAGACGTAGAAGACTAGATTAGGTGCCGGACGCTGCTTTTTTCATTTGCTTTCTGCACTTGGCTTGTTCGTTCCCATTTGAAGTTTTATTGAAGTGGTTGCCATCTTTGGCTTGTGACTCTGTTCCTTCTTCGCTCTCCTACCTCAATTTCTCTCGCGCGAGTCTCGCGAGGGAGCAACGGGGTACCCTCGCGAGTGTTTTCTGCCCCTGTTGTTTGAGGCTTCCCCAACCGGGTCCACTACGGGAGCGCCCCTCCAGTCCGTGCCCCATGGGCACCGCGACGCGAACACCGGACCTAGGTCGGTCGCCTCCACGGCTGAGGCCGGAAGATACCTCTCCTGGCTAATCTTTGTAGGGCATGAAGCGTTCGACGGGGCCTCAGCCTCGGGAGGCGAAGACCGCGACAGGTCGCCCCCAAGCTAAGTAATTTCTACGCGCAGGTGTGTGGCACAGAAGCCTAATATAGAAATAGCGGGAACAGTACGATAATTAACACCAATAGTCCAAGCACGCCCCCCCGGGGCCCTACACTACTGTCTCCTTGAGCAGGAAAAGGAAAAGAACAACACAGGCGCGACTCGCCTGACACCAACTCGCGGCGAGAGCTCGAACTGCCTTCGGAGCTCAGGCGGACTCCCTCTCGCGCTTCACCGAGGCGCGACGGCGGGTGCTGGTCGCGGCCACCGCTGGAGGAGCCGCTGTCCGAAGAATAGACGCCAAAGCTCGACGAACCCCGAGCGCCCGCGCTGTCATCTTCATCATCGCCGGGGCTAGGCCCACGGCCGCGGTCGTCGTCCTCGGGGTAGCACCCAGCACGGCGACCGTCTTCCCCGAACACCCTCACGTAGAGGGTGGCATCGCCGTCGACCTTGAAGTGCAGGGTGCACATGGGCTCGAGACCACGCTGGCAAACGCTTGCCAGCCGGGTCGTGGCCACACTCCGGCTGCAGGGGACCTCCAGCGAAGCCCGTGAGGCCCGGCTGCAGCAACCGTCCGCTCGAGCTGTGAGGTCACTTCGGCGCCGGACGAAAGTTCACCTAAGAGGAAGCAGGGAAGCCGGAGCCGGGTGCTGGTCGGCTCCATCGACCACACGACAAACTCCGGTAACACCTCTGCCGAGCGGAAGCGTGGCCTAGGGGGTCGCGCGGCCGTAGCGCGCCCCCCATCAACGGCCTGAAGCCCGTCGCCGCGTGGGAGATCGCCTCTGTCAGGACCCCGATTCCAAGTCACATCGATCTAGCTGGTAACACCTCATATCACTTTGCGGCCTCACGCACGGTATTCCCACGGGTGTCGCCTTACCATGGTCCGGGACCGTTTGCGCCTTTTGGCTCACGTATATGATAGTGTCGCTAGCATCCATATGAAAGAGAACCCGGGCCGACATGGCTAGTCATGAACCCAAAGCGGCACTAACCCATGGGGACATGCATACATGAATCAACATCGAGCGTGTCGGTCAGCAGCGTGTGAATCCGGGCTGTAGCACTGGGCTAACAGGACTCGGGGACCCCGGGCTGTAGCAGGATAGGCAGGACTCCGAATGTCACCGCGTGACATTTCCCGAAGGGATGAACCACGAGAACTAGTGAAACACATGCCCGGCCAGTCAAGTGTCCCGGTAGTCTTTGGGCTAGCAGGACTCAGTTAATCACAACAGAAAGGCAGACTACTATGGCTCAAGGAAGCACTAGACTACATTTCCCCATAAAAGAGGCTACCAAGGATAAACAACTAGATTGTCGGATCCCACACATACCAAGCATTTCAAACATACACACAATATGCTCGATATGTGTAAATGCAACATGGCATCACAACATAACTCTACAACTAGAGTATTTATTCATTAGGCTCCGAGGAGCGAGATATTACAAACATGGGTCTCATGACCCAACATTCAGAGCATACAAGTCAAAGCACAAGTGGAAGCTTAACATGTCTGAGTACAGAACTATAAAGGAAAAAGGCTGAAAAGCCTGACTATCTACTAGATCATGCCGAGGGCACAAGATCGTAGCTGAGGTAACAAGCTAAACGTCGAAGTCCAAGCGGAACTACTAGCGAGACTGACGTCTCTCTGCAAAACATAAAATAGGCAAACATGAGTACAAATGTACCCAACAAGACTTACATTAGAACTAGCTACATATGCATCATTATCAACAAAGGGGGTGGTGGAGATTAACTACAGCAAGCCAGCTTTGACTCGGTGGCTATCCTGAACTACGACTACAAGTAACTCCTTTGAGGTGGCGCACACGAGTCCACATATTCACCATATCAATACACCACTATGGATCCGCTCCCGTCTCCCTACAAGAACGCCATCCATAGCACTCACGCTTATCTTGCGCATTTTAGAGTATCCACTTTCACTTGTCTATGAACTGTTATAGGCAACCCAGAAGTCCTTTACCGTGGACACGGCTATTCGAATAGATGATGTTAACCCTGCAGGGGTGTACTTCTTCACACACGCTCTCGCCACTTACCGCCATGTACACGTCATGTATCTCGGCGAATCGGTACACCGTGCCACGTGCCTACCGCAACACAGCCCACCCCTAAGGTCAGCGCTGCGTGCGGCCCCCAGCATGCTACTTTGCAACTCCTGGACAGAGTACAAGAGTGGTTAATAAGTCGAGAGGGTCAATTAAGGATCCCAATGTGTGGTAGTAACTGTTTCATGGATCACAAACAGAGAACTCAATTCCTGAGGACGGCTGCAATGAGATAACCCACCATGTACTCCTACATGCCTCTCACGGCTACCTTTACCAAATCGTGTTCACACATTTAGCTCTCAACAGTAGGACATGTTCACACACCTTCCATTCATCCCCGATGAATCAGACCTGACTCAACTCTAAGCAGTAGCAGGCACGACAAACAAGCATGAATGAGTAGGCACAACATGGCTCAAACAACTCCTACTCATGCTAGTGGGTTTCATCTATTTACTGTGGAATGACAGGTCATGCGAGAGGATAAAGGGGTTCAGCTACCGCAGCAAGTAACAGATGAATCGTTCTGTCCTAATGCACGATAAAAAGAGAGCAGGAGCGAGAGAGTGGGATTATATCGGAATGAACAAGGTGGTTTTGCTTGCCTGGCACTTTTGAAGATAGCATTGAGTCTTCATCAGTGTCAACGATCACAATCCCATTTTTGCGCAGCAGGGTTATGAAAACCCACGAGAAGCAACTGGACGTCGGTACAACGTCTACCGAGGGGGAACAACACCGGCAAACAAAGAAGAAACACGATCAATGCAATGCACAATATGATGCATGCTATGACATGGCAATATGAATGTGTTTTGGCTAATGCAAGCTAGAACAGATTGAGATGAGTCCGTGTGAACCAAAGATTCAAATGCAAACCCATTTTAAGAGGTCATAATAGTGCATTAAATTGTTTCACCTAAACAGCAAGGTTTATTTGTTCTAACATGCATGAAATCGGTACGGATGGATAGATTGGACTTTTCTCATCATTTTTCATATATAATTTATTTTATTTGGAGCTACGGTTGATTTTCTATGATTTTTAGAAGTTTTGGTTATTTTCTGGAATTTCCTGTATAAGAAAAATTCCAGTAATTAGTTATTGCATCAGCATGATGTCGTGGTGACGTCAGCAGGTCAAAGGCGACGGTCCAGGTCAACCCTGACCTGTGGGCCCTGCGTGTCAGTAGTTAGTTTAACTAACTAATATTAGTTAGTGCTAACCTAAGTTAATTAGCAGAGCGGGCCCCACTTGTCATAGACTCAGGGGGAGTCAACCTGGGCCCGCCCAGTCAAAGTCAACGGGTCAAACCCGCCGGCGTTTAGCCGCCGGCAAGGACAGACGCGATAGTGGGAGTGCAGTTTCGCGTTCCGGCGACCAAATGGGCGCCGGAGAGTATGTACGCGTAGCTGGGAGCAAGCCGCATCGTTTGGTGGCGGTGGTTGGGCTCGGGGTTGCCGGAAACGTCGGCGGCGACGAGCTGTGCGACTGACGGAGCTCGGGTGAGGTCGAACCCGAGGCTACGGGGCACGGCGAGGCGCGTGGAGTAGTGCTACGGGTTCCTGCGAGTGCGGTGAGTGCATTGGTCACGATGGTGTGGCCGGTGGGTGGCTGGAGTCACGTCGGCGACGAGCTCGGCGGCGGCGGGTGCGGTGAACGTGGTGTGGTGCATGCGTTGCAGGAGAGAGTTAACGGAGAGGGGGAGGACGGAGTTGAGCTCACGGCGATTGCAGCAAGCGTCGAAGCGGCCTCGGGGAGTCCGGAGCTGAGCGGGGCAACGATGGCGATCTCAGTGGCTGGATTTGGGGAAGACGGGCGCGGGGGCGACTATAGAGCGGGCGAGCACTCGGGGCTCGGCCTGCTCGACGTAGTCGACGACGGCGGCGCGAGCGGACACGGCGACGAGGCACGGGGACAACGGCGGACGCGGTTATCACGGTGGCGCGAGCGCGGCATCCTCGACCATGGTGCGGGAGAGCGAGGGAAAGGAGCTGGGGAGGAAGAGGCGTGTCTGCGAGCTCGGGGGAGGAGTGGGTGACCGACCCAGGGCAGCAGAACAGCGAGGGAAGGAAGCAGGGTGTCGAACAACTGCGTGGCGCGCTCTGGTGCCGGCATCGAGCACCTGCCTGCCTGCCTGGCCGAGCCAAGCAGCTCGCTGGAGCGGTGGTTGGGCTGGGCCGGCAGGTGGGCCTGCTAGGTGGGCGCCAGGTAAGCCTCTCTCTCTCTCTTTTATTTCCTGTTTTCTATTTCTTTTATTCTGTTTTGAATTAGTAAAAATACTAATCCAATTTATAAAAACCTGAAAATAATGGTGGGCAGTGTTTGGATTATTTCCAACAACCCAAAACTAGTTTCAGGATTATTAGAGCATTTAAAAATATTTATAGGATTTGAATGCTCCAATTCAAATAGGATATGAGTTAATTCAGAGATCCGAATGGCCTAAAAATATGTGCATCATTTTGTCGAGGTCTTGGACCAATTCAAAAATGATGAACATTTCTAAAGGCAGTTTGGGATCATTGAAAAGATTTAAGTTTGAACCTGGTTGAATTCCATTTGCTGCTAGGGTTTATTATCCCCCATTTCATGTTTAACTGAAATTTAAACATGATGACATGGATGAAGATGCAACTAATTACAAACAAAGATCTAGGGCTGTGACAACTCACCCCCACTAAACAAGAATCTCGTCCCGAGATTCAAGACGTGAGGTAAGAAGACAAAGGGGGCACAAACTATCACGGTCTTCACGGTCCAGGTTGCACTTCATAAGAACGTTGACACGATCACCATCTTTGTCTTGATGTCTTGCTCGAGAACTCCAACTAACATGACAATGAGAGGAAAGGGAAAACTCGGAAGGATCGATCTTCTCGAAGATCGAACAACTCAGGATCACTCGTCGAGTGAGACATTGAAACATCTCTCGAGCTGAGACACGAAACACATCGAGAGGGTTGGAGGAACAAGCGACGGGGTTTGATTTGGTGGGCAACAATTCCACGCTTAGAAAGATGGTGGACGGTGTCAAGGTGGCGAGGAAATAATTGCCATGATCCCGTAACGGGGCACCTTGGAAGAGGTGACTCGTTGGACTGTTCCCTTAAGTGGCAAAAAGAATTACTTTTGATCCATAGATCATTGAAACTCTTCATACCATCTTAAGGCAATTTATAATTGATCGTTTGGCGGAGTTCAAAGGAATGGCATATCCGGATTTGAATGGATGATGTTGACTACCTTGTTGAAGACAACGCGATGGATGATTTTTCTTATGATTGGAAATGGATGGGACCCATGGTAGGACCACTTTTGAAGGCGATCCTGACCAGAAATTACCGAGAAGGGTAGTCCATGGGAAATTAGCACAATGGCGGTGCAAGCTGGGAACAAGGCATGGCCCGATGGGAATGTTCCAACCATCATATCTGCCTGAGATTCAGATCCAATTGGTGATGGGATACTTCAGACTCAGCATGTCTGAAAGAAAGTTTGCAACACGATTCGACGAGATGACGTTGTGAGAATCTCAAGGAATGAACTAAGATAGCAAGCTCCAAAACATGAGCTGTTTCTGCTAAACACATGTGAACACGCTGTCCCAGACAAGCTGACCACATGGTAGTCTTACAACAAAACACTACCAAGTTCACGTGGGGAACCATCATCAAGGATAACGAAGTCTTTACGCAAGTCCATGGATTAGATCCCAAGCATAGACTTCTCTTCCTTGAACAAATCGGTCAGTGGCTTGGTGTGCTAGGAAATACATATGGAATGGAGATGATCAGTCTATCAAACCACAGAATACTTTGCACATGCTTGACTGACTTGGGATGATTCCAGCGGGAGCAAAACAAACTTTCTCGAATTCACGGCAGCAACTTGCTTCAAATGCACATGAACTAGAGGAAATCACTTCTTTCATCCAAACATATACCTCGTGAATGGAACACGAAGGCAATGCTTAAAAAGTTTCCAACACTATTTAATGTTCAACATGAATCACAGACGAGATGAAATGCTGCTGATGGGCTCAATAGCAACTCATCGGAATTTTCCATATTAGTGGACTTCCACCATCATGTGAACACGGAGATAGTATTGGTTAGACCAAAAGGTATAACGGTGTATGCTCGAGGAATCAACCACGAGTAAGACAACATTACGAATATCATTGGTTCTAACTTAATTTGACGATAGCCCACACTCAAATCAAAGTTTTGACAAGGCAATAGATCCAACAACTGATCACGAGGACCAATCGACGGAGATATCATCTTTCTTCAACACACACACACACACACAAGGATATCCCTTAGTGATGAACTAAGTGGATTAAGCTTTTATCTTCCAACTCTCCAATTTGTTATTTGGCTCAACCAACTAGCCCAGGGGTATCCAACATAGATTCTTGGAGAAAGGGTGGTTCACAAGAAACCAACTTGATCACGAGCTCAACATAACAGTCAGGTGACAAACTGGTAATACTTCCGAGAAGATATTCGGAAAATCACGAACCACCGGTATGTTACTAAGCTCGAGAACAACCTTGCTTTTCAGGGCAAGATGATGTGATCAAATAAGAAAGGGATTGAATAATCCCTCATTGATCGAAGAGTGCACCGGAAATAAGGACTAGGTAGCACAATCTATCTTAGAATGATGATTCAATAACCAACACGCTAAGAATGAGAATATTGTCCATTTACTACCAAGCAACGAGTTGCTCGGAGTATTGATTTCGCGCATCACAGTACACTTGTCGGCATTCCGGTTACAATAACACGGGAACCGAGGAATGAACAATGATGGCATGAAGTATTACTGCGTCAAGAATTCATAAGAGGTGGTGCAATTCTCATGACACTCTTGACATAAATATGGTAACACTCCAAGGTAGAACAGAACAAAGCTGGATTGGCATTTGATCTGCGGAATACAACTGCTTTGACCCAATCCTAGAAATGGACAAGGTACTGGAGTTTGTTTCTCCTTGTCATTCCAGAATAGAATGGCTCGATGGACCACAAGAATAATAGGCATCGATGGACACGGTTGCACAACTACTCCTATCTATCAATTGATAGACGGGGGTCAGAAGAAAACCAAGAGGGACAACTCAAGGAACATATAACTTTTCGAGTTGTGGAGGCATGGGTTAGTATGCCGAACAAATTCAACATATTTCTTCCGGATAACCCATGCAGAGAGGTAGAACTGGCAGATTCACAGTTATGAATGGAGAACTCCTCAAGAGTACTCTGATTGTGATCCTTCGGTTCAGCGAGGAACTTCTGCCATAAGCGGTTCATAGTATTTGGAAGAAGGAAATACCACGGACCTCGAGAACTAATGCAAAGGTTACTAATAACCTAAAGGAACGAGCAAACACTATCAACATGAAGTAAGTAGGGTGAATCTCGGGTTCAAGAACCCAGGAAAAGAATACCTACTAACTAATAACATCACGGGATGCTTTTGGGAATAATGGCCAGAATCGTCACACCGGGAACACAAAACATGGCTAGATTACTAGGTGACTCCCTAAAACACCTAGGGTCATAATAATAGCTCCAACATATATGCTGAGGCAACAAAGTACCTCAACTCACCGATTAGTGTGCTTATTTTGACCAAAAAGGACATCGGGAACGGAAAGAAAGGATTTGCAAATGCATCAGACTATTTAGAGACCTGGGATGACTCGGACAACATAACGGTTGTAAATGCTCAAAATGATTTGAGACATCCTGCAAAAATGGTGGCATAACCACTCAGAAGCACAATATCAAGGTTCCGAGACCAACTATGAACACACGGGAGTAGTAGAAACTGAACTGGGATTTGAAACTATCAATTATATAGGTCTATGGATTAGTAACACGTCATCCTGATAGATAGATGAGAAGTCCTAGTTCTTAATCCCCGTAGAAGAGAAGAGGTTGACTCAGATCAGAAGGCCATGAGGTATAAGGAGTAAAAAGAGCCTTACGTTCCCTTCCCCAATCAATTCCCTTACATAACTAAAGCATTTCTAGACACAACTTCGACCGGTTTGGCTTGGTAATCCTACAGGCAGTCAGGCTCTGATACCAAAGCTGTCAGGACCCCGATTCCAAGTCACATCGATCTAGCCGGTAACACCTCATATCAGTTTGCGGCCTCACGCACGGTATTCCCACGGGCGTCGCCTTAACATGGCCCGGGACCATTTGCGACTTTTGGCAAACGAATAAGATACTGACTCTATCAACCATATGACATAGAAACCGCGCCGACATTACTAGACGTGAAAACAAAGAGGCACTAACCCATGGGGACAGGCATACATGAATCAACTCGGCGTGTCGGTCGGCGTGTGAATCCGGGCTGTAACCTTTGGGCTAACAGGACTCGGGAACCCGGCTGTAGCTTGAGCTAGGCAGGACTCCGGATGTCACCGCGTGACATTTCCCCGAAGGGACAGACACAGGAACCAGTGAAACACATGCCGGCCAGTCAAGTGTCATGAGCAGTAGTGCTAGGCTAGCAGGACTTCGTTGACCCGGGCTGTAGCGGACTACTATGGCTCAAGGAAGCACTAGACTACATTTCCCCATAAGAGAGGCTGCCAAGGATAAACAACTAGATTGTCGGATCCCACACATACCAAGCATTTCAAACATACACACAATATGCTCGATATGTGTAAATACAACATGGCATCACAACATAACTCCACAACTCAAGTATTTATTCATTAGGCTCCGAGGAGCGAGATATTACAAACATGGGTCTCATGACCCAACATTGAGAAACATACAAGTCAAAGCACAAGCGGAAGCTTAACATGTCTGAGTACAGACAACTATAAAGGAAAAAGGCTGAAAAGCCTGACTATCTACCAGATCCTGCCGAGGGCACAAGATCGTAGCTGAGGTAACAAGCTAAACATCAAAGTCCAAGCAGAACTACTAGCGAGACTGACGTCTCTCTGCAAAACATAAAATAGGCAAACGTGAGTACAAATGTACCCAGCAAGACTTACATCAAAACTAGCTACATATGCATCATTATCAACAAAGGGGGTGGTGGAGTTTAACTGCAGCAAGCCAGCTTTGACTCGGTGGCTATCCTGAACTACATCGCAAGTAACTCCTTTGAGGTGGTGCACACGAGTCCACATATTCACCATATCAATACACCACTATGGATCTGCTCCGCCTCTCCCACGAGAACGCCATCCATAGCACTCATGCTTATCTTGCGCATTTTAGAGTATCCACTTTCACTTGTCTATGAACTGTTATAGGCAACCCAGAAGTCCTTTACCACGGACACGGCTATTTGAATAGATGATGTTAACCCTGCAGGGGTGTACTTCTTCACACACGCTCTCGCCACTTACCGCCATGTATACGTCATGTATCTCGGCAACCTTCAAGCGGAAGACTGGCGAGGGTGTCGGCCACGACCTGACTAAGCACACGAGTCCCTAGTACAGGTTTATCGCCTATTCGGGTTCCATCCGTAGGGAGTCTAGCCGAGGTTTCCACTAACGGCCCCGAACGATGTGTGCAGGGTTCCCGAGACACCAAACGGGCGAATCGGTACACTGTGCCACGTGCCTACCGCAACACAGCCCACCACTAAGGTCAGTGTTGCGTGCGGCTCCCAGCATGCTACAAACACCAGAAACTACTTTGCAACTCCCGGACAGAGGACAAGAGTGGTTAATAAGTCGAGAGGGTCAATTAAGGATCCCAATGTGTGGTAGTAACTGTTTCATGGATCACAAACACAGAACTCAGTTCCTGAGGACGGCTGCAATGAGACAACCCACCATGTACTCCTACATGGGCTCTCACCGCTACCTTTACCAAATCGTGTTCCCACACTTAGCTCTCAAGAGTAGGACATGTTCACACACCTCCAATTCTACCCCGATGAATCAGACCTGACTCAACTCTAAGCAGTAGCAGGCACGACAAACAAGCATGAATGAGTAGGCTCAACAGGGCTCAAACAACTCCTACTCATGCTAGTGGGTTTCATTTATTTACTGTGGAATGACAGGTCATGCAGAGGATAAAGGGGTTCAGCTACCGCAGCAAGTAACAGATGAATCGTTTTTGTCCTAATGCAAGAAAAGAGAGTAGGAGCGAGAGTGGGATTATATCGGAATGAACAAGGGGTTTTGCTTTCACGGCACTTCGAAGATAGCATTGAGTCTTCATCTGTCAACGATCGTAACATCGGTACAACGCTCTACCGAGGGGGAACAACACCGGCAAACAAAGAAGAAACACGATCAATGCAATGCACAATATGATGCATGCTATGACATGGCAATATGAATGTGTTTTGGCTAATGCAAGCTAGAACAGATTGAGATGAGTCCATTTGAACCAAAGATTCAAATGCAAACCCATTTTAAGAGGTCATAATAGTGCATTAACTTGTTTCACCTAAACAGCAAGGTTAATTTGTTCTAACATGCATGAAACCAGTGCAGATGGATAGATTGGATTTTTCTGATCATTTTTCATATAATTTATTTGATTTGGAGCTACGGTTGATTTTCTATGATTTTTAGAAGTTTTGGTTATTTTCTGGAATTTCCTGTATAAGAAAAATTCCAGTAATTAGTTATTGCGCCAAGATGATGTCTTGGTGACGCGTCGCAGTCAAAGGCAACGGTCCAGGTCAACCCTGACCTGTGGGCCCTGCGTGTCAGTAGTTAGTTTAACTAACTAATATTAGTTAGTGTTAACCTAAGTTAATTAGCAGAGCAGGCCCCACTTGTCATACACTCAGGGGGAGTCAACCTGGGCCCACCCAGTCAAAGTCAACGGGTCAAACCGCCGGTGTTTAGCCGCCGGCGAGGCCAGACGCGGCGGTGGGAGTGCAGTTTCGTGTTCCGGTGACCAAATGGGCGGCGGAGAGTATCTACGCTTAGCTGGGAGCAAGCCGCAGCGTTTGGTGGCGGTGGTTGGGCTCGGGGTTGCTGGAAACGTCGCCGGCGACTAGCTGTGCGGCTGCCGGAGCTCGGGTGAGGTCGAACCCAAGGCTACGGGGCACGGCGAGGCGCGTGGAGTAGTGCTACGGGTTCCTGCGAGTGCGGTGAGTGCATCTGTCACGGTGGTGTGGCCGGTGGGTGGCCGGAGTCACGTCGGTGACGAGCTCGGCGGCGGCGGTTGCGGTGAACGTGGTGTGGTGCAGGAGAGAGTTAACGGAGAGGGGGAGGACAGACTGAGCTCACGGCGATTGCAGCAAGCGTCGAAGTGGCCTCGGGGAAGTCCGGAGCTGAGCGGGGCGACGATGGCGGCGATATCGGCGCCGGAGTTGGGGAAGACGGGCGAAGCGACTCTAGAGCGGGCGAGCGCTCGAGGCTCGGCCTGCTCGACGTAATCGACGACAGCGGCGCGAACGGACACGGTGACGAGGCACGGGGACGACGGCGGACGCGGTTATCACGGTGGCATGAGCGCGGCAGCGTCGGCCATGGTGCGGGAGAGCGAGGGAGAGGAGCTAGGGAGGAAGAGGTGTGTCTGCGAGCTCGGGGGAGGAGTGGGTGACCGACCCAGGGCGGCAGAACGGCGAGGGAAGGAAGCAGGGTGGCGGACAGCTGCGTGGCGCACGCTGGTGCCGGCGTCGAGCACCTGGCTGCCTGCCTGGTCGAGCCAAGCAGCTAGCTGGAGCGGTGGCTGGGCTGGGCCGGCAGGTGGGCCTGCTAGGTGGGCGCCAGGTAAGCCTCTCTCTCTCTCTCTTTTATTTCATGTTTTCTATTTCTTTTATTCTGTTTTGAATTAGTAAAAATACTAATCCAATTTATAAAAACCTGAAAATAATGGTGGGCAGTGTTTGGATTATTTCCAACAACCCAAAACTTGTTTCACGATTATTAGAGCATTTAAAAATATTTATAGGATTTAAATGCTCCAATTCAAATAGGATATGAGCTAATTCGGAGATCCAGAATGGCCTAAAAATATGTGCATCATTTTTGTCAGAGGTGCTGGACCAATTCAAAAATGATGAACATTTCTAAAGGCAGTTTGGGATCATTGAAAAGATTTAAGTTTGAACCTGGTTGAATTCCATTTGCTGCTAAGGTTTATTATCCCCCATTTCAAGTTTAGCTGAAATTTAAACATGATGACATGGATGAAGATGCAACTAATTGCAAACAAAGATCTAGGGCTGTGACAGCCTCCATGGCCGCGGGAAGCCGCTACGGGAGCCACAGGGTGCTTGCGAGGACGGCCTCAACCACGCTTGGCCGGGGGAGAGTCAGGCTCCACCTGGCGGGCCTTTCCTTTCTCCGCGGACGAGAACCTCTTCGCCGGAGCCATGAAAAAGAAGGAGAAGCAAGAAGAGATTGACTGGAAGGGCACGCGCCATTCCGTACTTATAGCCGGGGAAAGCCAACCGTCGACCTCCACGATCGCAGGTAATCATGACCCGCTTTGCATGCAGGGACTTGTCAATTCGTGCAGTCGCCGAGGCGTCGTGGGGAAGCAGGGACACCCACGTCCAATCAACCGCCACGCGCCGCCCGAGGCCACAGGCTGTTAGGGGCTGCGGCGCTCAAGACTTGCCCCTTCGCTTCTCCGGCCAGCCAAGTCCAGAGTGCCTTGGGCGGGGCTCTTGTCTGCGTTCCGGGAACAGGGGTACCCAGACTTGCACTGCGGCCTGCGGCGTGGCTCAAGGGGTGGCCCAGTACGGCCCATCTTCATCAGCACAAGATCAAGACCCTCGCGAGGGGCCAAGCCTCACGGGGCGGACGACAGGAAGCCTCTTCAGGCACGGCCTCGTCAGGCTGGCTCGCGAGGAGGCGGAGAGATCAAGGCGGGGTACCTCACGAGGTGCCCATGACGCAAGCCATGACGACCACGGGTGCCAGGCGGGCGCCAGCCGGTGTCACCACCAGAGCCTTTTACAGGCAAGGACCAACTTTAGTCAGGATAAGTGTACTAGATGTTCCCCTTCAAAATGGCCAATTGCTGGCGCCCTTCCCGCTCAATATTTGGGAAGAGGCCCAGGGCCTCTGCCTATAAGTAGAGCTAGCCACCATAGTAGAGGCATCTCATCTCATCTTAGCTTGATCCAATCCGATCGAGAGCCTAGCCACAAGAACACCTCACCCTCGCGAGGTTGTTCTTCCTTGTATTGTTCATCATCAGCCTAAGAGGCAATCCACCACACCACACACTAGAGTAGGGTGTTACACCACAATGGTGGCCCGAACCAGTATAAACCTTGTGTCCCTTGTGTTGCTCTTCGTGTAGTTTTAGATCCTTGCGAGGGGATGAAGTGCAGGTAGGTAGGGGGTGAGATCTCCGCGTGCACCCCAGAGTTCGAACCTAGAGGGTTTGCCGGAACCCGAAATCCGACAGTGGCGGCGAAAGCTGCATGGACCGTGATGTGCTCCGACTTCTAACTAAGTTAGCTTTGTCCCACGATTGATGCACATGACTCTTCCCACGGCGGCGTCTGGGGTCACCTACGTGGTGACGCTTCTCGTTGCGCACACCCTGGGAAGAGCGCGTTACGGGCGCCGGCGTAGGCGTCTTGGAGGTTATTGCGCCGCCTGTAGGTGGCACGGCGCCACCCCTGGAGGGCCCCGTGCCGCCTGCAGGGGGCCCAGCTCCGTCCTTGGGTTCGGCAATGTGCGGTCCGTCGTCTTGCGCACGAACAACGCCGCTCGCCAGGCTCTGACTGCCAGAGCAATGTTGGTGCTCGGGAGCCGCGCCTTGGGTTCTGTCCGCGACCAGCCCGCTGCTCGCCCGCACAGGTACGGGCCGTCTGGCTCCGGATGAACCGATCACCATGATCGTCTTGGGAGCCATGGCGATGAAGAACGGCTAGGCTAACCACTAGACCGGATTTTCACAACTGTGCCCCCTACCTGGCGCGCCAAAGATGTCGGGGGAAATCGACACCTATGGAATCACTTGGATCCCTTCTACGGTTGGTGGGCGCATGGTTGTGCAAAGAGTGGGTCTGACAGGAAGCACACAGATGGTTGACACGTCCATTTTGCATCATGCTTTTATATCGATATTTATTGCATTATGGGCTGTTATTACACATTATGTCACAACACTTATGCCTATTCTCTCTTGTTTTACAGGGTTTACACGAAGAGGGAGAAGGCCGGCAGCTGGAATTGTGGGCTGGAAAAGGAGCAAATATTAGAGACCTATTCTGCACAACTCCAAAAGTCCTGAAACTTCACGGAAGTCATTTTTGGAATTAATAAAAAATATTGAGCGGAGAAAGTACCAGAGGGGGCCCACACCCTGGCCACGAGGGTGGGGTGCGCGCCCTACCCCCTGGGTGTGCCCCCTGCCTCGTGGGCCCCCTGGCAGGCCTCCGGTGCCCATCTTTGGCTATATGGTGTCTTCTACCCTGGAAAAAATGATAAGCAAGCTTTCGGGAAGAAACTACTCCGCCACGAGGCGGAACCTTGGCGGAACCAATCAAGGGCTCCGGCAGAGCTGTTCTGCCAGGGAAACTTCCCTCCGGGAGGGGGAAATCATCGCCATCATCATCACCAATGATCCTCTCATCGGGAGGGGGCAATATCCATCAACATCTTCACCAGCACCCTCTCCTCTAAATCCCTAGTTCATCTCTTGTATCCAATCTTTGTGCCAAAGCCTCAGATTGGTACCTGTGGGTTGCTAGTAGTGTTGATTACTCCTTGTAGTTGATGCTAGTTGGTTTATTTGGTGGAAGATCATATGTTCAGATCCTATATGCATATTAATACCCCTCTAATGATGAACATGAATATGATTTGTGAGTAGTTACGTTTGTTCCTAAGGACATGGGAGAAGTCTTGCTATAAGTAGTCATGTGAATTTGGTATTCATTCGATTTTTTGATGAGATGTATGTTTTCTCTCCTCTAGTGGTGTTATGTAAACGTCGACTACATGAAACTTCACCATTGTTTGAGCCTGGAGGAAGGAATTGGGAAGTAATAAGTAGATGATGGGTTGCTAGAGTGACAGAAGCTTAAACCCTAGTTTATGCGTTGCTTCGTAAGGGGCTGATTTGGATCCCTATGTTTCATGTTGTGGTTATGTTTACCTTAATACTACTTTAATGTTGTGGATGCTTGCAATAGGAGTTAATCATAAGTGGGATGCTTGTCCAAGTAAGAACAACACCTAAGCACCAGTCCACCCACATACCAAATTATCAAAGTAACGAACGTGAATCATATGAGCGTGATGAAAACTAGCTTGACGATAATTCCCATATGTCCTCGGGAGCGTTTTCTTTATATAAGAGTTTGTCCAGGCTTGTCCTTTCCTACAAAAAGGATTGATCCATCTTGCTGCACTTTATTTACAGTTGTTACTTGTTACCCGTTACAAATTACCTTATCACAAAACTATCTGTTAACGATAGTTTCAGTGCTTAGAGAGAATACCTTACTGAAAACAGCTTATCATTTCCTTCTGCTCCTCGTTGAGTTCGACACTCTTACTTATCGAAAGGACTACGATAGATCCCCTACACTTGTGGGTCATCAATCTTTTACCCAGGTTTGGGCAGCGGATATGCGTAATACCCTAGTCCAGCTTTGGTGGATGTATTTCAGTGTTCTTGTGTTCTTGAGCTAGCTACGGGGTATGAATTTCCCAAAAGATCTGAACCCTCCTCCTGGACGCCTCGGGCCTTCTTTTATAGATAAAAGGGGTTGCCACAGTGGCACACAGGAGGTGGAAAGGTGTACAGTTGTCGGATGTGGGGTTTCGGCAAATCCTTAAGGTTCGAACACTAGGGTGCGCGCGAAGTATTTCCCTCCTACCGATCTACGCCCTAGCTCGCTAAGATCTCATGACGAACTCGATTTAACTCGCAACACGTAAAAGACACGAGGTTTATACTAGTTCGGGCCACCGTTGTGGTGTAATACCCTACTCCAGTGTGGTGGTGGTGGATTGCCTCTTGGGCTGATGATGAACAATACAAGGGAAGAACAACCTCCTGAGGTTGAGGTGTTCTTGTGCGTGCGAGCTTGTGCGCGTCTCTTGATCCGATGGCTACTACTGTGGTGGCTAGACCTATTTATCGAGGCCCTTTTCCTCTTCCCAAATATCGAGCGGGATGGGAGCCAACAACGGCGGGAAAATTTGAAGGAGGACAACTAGTACATGCTATCCTGACAAAAGCGGTCTTCGCCTACGAAAAACTCTGGTGGTGACGCTGCCTTGGGCTCCACGATGACATCCGCCTTGCCGTCCTCCTGGTCTTGGTCTCATTGCACCAATATAGCAACCTTTGCCTGATGCCTCGGTACTCTTCGCCCGCGCTGGCCTCCTTAGCACCAAAGAGGAAATAAGGACACTGCGCACGCTGGCGCCCGCCTAGTGCTCGCCTGGTGTCGTTCGTCATGGCTCATGTCACGAGAGCCTCGTAAGGTTTGCCCCGCCTTGATATCTCCGCTCCTCGTGAGCCTGCCTAGCTAGGCCACTCCAGAGGAGGTCTAGAGTCGTCCGCCTCGCGAGGCTTGGGCCCTCGCGAGGATCTTGGATGCCTTGTTGATGAAGATGGCGTACGGCCTGCTGGCTTAGCCACGCTGTGGGCCGCAGGCAGGCAAGTCTGGGGACCCCCGTTCCCAGAACACCGACAGTAGCCCCCGGGCCCAAGGTGCGCTCGGGCTTGGCTTTGCGACGAAGCCAAGGGTGAAGTTCGGAGCACCGCGGGCCCCAAAAGCCCGCAGCCTCGATTGACGCATGGCAGTTGATTGGACGTGGGCGCCTCCGCTTCCCCACGCTGCCTTTGAATCCGCCTGGCTATGTGGCCCCTACGACCTACACAGTTATTCCTCCGTCGCCTGCGCATTGCTTCCCCAATTCCCCTGCTTCCTTGTGGCTCTGCTTCCCTTCTCCGATCCTACCTGCCCTCCTCCTGCTTCATTGCCATGGAGCCAAAACAGGCAGACAAGGGGAAGAAGCCAATGACTCTTCCAGCGCACCTCCAGCTATCGAGCCGGCGCTAGGCCAATCCCGGGTGCTCAACGACGAGGCCATGGACAAGGTGCATCCGATGCTCGCTTCCAGCTTCAGCGAGTGGGGAGAGACGGTGGCTTGGCCTGCGTCTCACACCCTCATGGCTCGGGCAGCCACCGAGGTCCCAATCTTCATAGATGCCCTCTGGGCTGGCCTGATTCCTCCCTTCTCTGCCTTCCTCAGTGCGGTGCCAGAGCATTACCAGATCCACATGCTGCATCTTGACCCCCAATCGGTGACTCTTCTTGCTGTCTTCGCCTTCGTGTGGGAAGCCAAGGTGGGCATCGCTCCTTCGGTGGCCCTCCTCCGTCACTTCTTCTCATTGCATCTGGCCGACCCTCAACACTGCGCGGGGTGCATGAGCTTCTAGGCCGTGGCTGCGACAGCGGGCGCGGGGATTGACTTCGAGCTCCCTTCATCCACGAGCGAGTTTCATACGCGATGGGTGTTTGTCGATGTCGGCATGCTCAGCCCCCTGCTTCATGCTCCGGCGGGGCCTGCTGTTCCAAACTCCGGTTCGGTCCATCAGAAGCTCACAAGCCCGCGCCTTGCTCCTGTCTAGGCCAGGCTAAGGATGTTGAAGAACCGCGGCGTGACTGTGCCTATGGTGGTGAAGGAGTTCGTCAAGCGCCGAGTCGCTCCGCTTTAGCGCCATTCCCGCTCGATGTGGGCCTTGCTCAGCACTTAGGACCACAGGAGGTTTCAGGAGGAAGGGCTTCCTCTTAAGACGCGGGAGACGGTGCTCATGGTTCTGAGGGGTGTCCCTTTGCCGGCCGAACTGCCTGGGAAGAATTGCTTACTGTACCGCTGCAAGAACAAGGATGAATTTGCAGAGAACATGCCTCCTTTTGATAAATGGGGGTCGCGGCCAATCGTCCTGGAGAGGCCTCGTGAGAACCCCGTCGTCGTGGTTCCCTTCCTTGCCATTGGTGCTGAGCTCGCCCCAAGCGATGGTGCAGGTGGGCGAGCTCCGGTGGAGGCCGGTGGCTCGAGTGCTGAGGAGCACATGTCGAGTGTTGATCCTGGGGCATCGCCTTCTGGAGCCTGCCACCCCCCTCCTGAGGCATTGGTTGCTGAGGAGACGCAGCATGCTACTCCCAAGGCCAAGGCTTCAAGGGCCTCGGGAGGTTGTGGTGAAATGGTGCCTGCCTGTTCACTTCAACCGGGCACCCTTGAAGACATCCTTCCACGCTCTTCTTCGTCTCCGCCGCGCACTAGCCGTCACGTCTAGCTCTTTGGTCGGCTTTGCGTGGACTTCGAAGAGCTCCGCAAAAGGAAAGGGTCCCTTGGCGCAAGCAATATCTTCGGGCCGTTGAAACGAAGGAAGTACATCGCCGTCGACGTGTAAGTACCGTGCTGCCATAGCTTATTACGCGCTGCTTTCTTCTTCTGATGCCAGTCTTTCAGGGCTCCTTCCACCGAGGCTGCCGAGTCTCCCGATAAACAGCCTCCTTCTTCCTCAACTCTTCCGCCGGCGTCGAGCGCTCTGAGTCCGCTTGTCGCCCCCGGAGCAGGGTTGGTTGAAGGCGCACTCCTGCCTTCTTGGCGTGCTAAACCTGCGGCCCTGTCGCTCCTTCCCCCCGGTTTGGTGTGGAGCTTGGCAGGCGTGCCCAAGACTCCTCCGCTGGTCATGGACGGAAATCTGTTGGCTTCGATCTTCGGCTCCTCTTCAAGCAGCAGGCCCTGGTCAGCTTGGGCTCCTCGCGAGGACTGCTTGACGTCAGGCTCGGCGTCAGCCCCTAGCCCCCAAGGCGGAGGACGAGGTGGGCCGAGCGTTCGAGCTCTAGCGCGGGCGGAGCGTGGTTCGTCACGAGCTCTTCCAGGAGGTGATGGGTGCGATGTGTCCACTTGGTGAAGAGCTCGCGAGTGTCGATTCGCGTCTTAAGGCTGTAGGTCTCCGGCTGGCGGAGGAGCAGCGCAAGCTGAAGGTGGCCATCAACCTCGGCCGCTATCAGCGCGACCTTGAGAACGCGAAGGCCGAGGCGTCTCTCATGGTTTCCCATGAAGCCCGCTCACGAGCTTTGGACGAGGCTCGCGAGGCTGACCGCCGCCACGAGGCTGCGGAGAAGCACGCGTGGGAGGTCCAGGTCTGGAGCGCGTCTCTTGAGCAGCAGGTGGAGGCACGCAGGGCCGCTCTTGCGTGAGGAGGACACCCGCGGAGGAAGAGGAGGTCTGGAAGCGTGAGGAGGCGCTGGCCCTGGAGGCCGTGGAGCGCAGCCTCGATCTCAAGCAACTGGAGACGAGGGAGCGTCAAGTTGCCCAAGCAGAAGATGTCGTCGGGGCTTGCGAGGCTAGAGTCGAGGAGGAGGTTGATCGCCAGGTGGCCGAGGTTCGCGCAGATCTGGAGGGTAGGTATGAACTGAAGCTGAAGCTCGCAGGCGCGGATGATGAGGGCAGGGCTTCTACTCTCAGGCCCAGGTTGGACGAGGCTGAGAGGCGTGCGGAAGCCACCGCCCGCCGTTCTTGCTAAGCAGTGGACTTGGCCTCCGCCCGTGCTGAGCTGCGTTACCTCCGGAGGCGGGTTGATGACGCAGAGGCCGTCGTGAGGCAAAACACAGAGGAAGTGCTCCAGCGACGAACGCTGGAGCGCGAGCATGCCCCTATGCTTCAGGATCTCTGGAACAGGGACAATATCTCTCTGGGCCATATTTGCGACATGGAGGCGCCGACCCCTCACTCGAATGATTATGCAAGCCACCTGACCTTCTTCACCGAGGTGGTGACGCGCCTGGAGGCTCAATCTGCCAGAGCTCGCCAGCTTGTGGAGGAAATGGGGCGTGGCTTGCTCAAGCGCGCTTTCTCCCGTGTCTTCAGCCACCTCCCGAATGCCGAACTCAACTTTGATTTTGACGCCGACATCGCCCCCATACCCACGGCTGTCCGGGGCGACCTAGCACGTTGGATTGAGGACAATGTGGACGTGTTGGTCAGGGCCATCACTTCGGAGGATGACGCGGTGGTGGTCGTCGCAGACGAAGGTGACGTGATTGACGACGGCGACGGGGGCGTCGCCAATGGCGGCGACGATGTCGACGAAGACGACGACGACGCGAGTGACGCATCCGCGGGTGATGCAGCGAGCGACATTTCTGGCTGATCCCTTGTTCTCCTGTCATTTCATCCTGCGCACAAACTCGGGCGTGGCCTTTGGAAAACTTGTAAGAGCATTTTGAGAGGGGGAGCCCCTCATGTAAGGAAACTGCAGTTTTTACTTTCCTATGCAATGCGAGTTTGTGTCTTTGTGAGCTCATGAATCCGGGTGCGAGTTCTCTGTCGTGGTCTACCTTAGTCAGTGCCAGCTTTGAGTTGGGTCGCAACGCGTCGAGTTTCTGAGAACCCTGTGGAGCTCGTCGCCCCGTCAGAAGGGGCCCTACTAGAGGTGAGCACCAGTTGTAGCGCTAGCGCGCACTAGGTGTGCGCGCTTCGCGCTGCCCCGCTTGCGAGGAGCTCGTGAGGGGAAAGCGACAGACATGAGTCCCGGACAAAACGAGGTTCAGAAGGCAAGAAATTGCTTGAACGAGAAAAGTCTCCCCCCGCACGCATCAATAAAAACTCAAATTCAGATCCAAAAAGCAAAAATACAGAGAAAGAGATCCAAAGCAAAAGGCCGTGTCCGGCACCTAGTCGAGTCTTCTGGTCTTCAAGTCTTCTCACCAGCACAGAGCTAAGTGCTGCCACTGGGCGTGGGAGGGAGCCCCAGGGCCTGAGGCTGGCACCCCTGAGACTTCGGGGCGTGTACAGCCCCAACTCATTATTACGTGAGAGTGTCACGGGCGGCGAGCTTCACAGGCACTGGGCCTTCTTCACAGGTACCAGCCTTTCTTCCTATCGCCAGACGAGGGCCCCGCCTTGCGCCACCCTTGACCTCCTTTGGGCCGACCGATCACCGGGACGACACAAAGGAGGAAAAGAGGATGCCAGCGGTGCCCCCGGCGACCATAGGTCCTCTGTCGGGGGAAGGGTTGTCGAGGCCTCCCCGGCCGAGGGCCTACCTCCGGGTGCTGCCAGGCGTCGCGCGCCGTGGGGAGGGGCCTTGCTCCTGGCTCCCTCCCGGCGGCCCCCAGCGTGTCTCCCTTGTTGGAACGGGTGCCGCCGTGCCAGGGTCGTCGATCAATGCTGCAACCTGAGTCATCTGCAGCACATGGTTAGCATAAGCATGTTCCTGAGAGATTAGCGGTACCCTGTAGTTGTCGTTGCCGGTGCGACTGTCGTGGTTCTCCGTTGGTTCTTGGAAAGCTTCGGCTCCTAGCGCCCCCTCTCCCCAATCTTCTCCAATGAACGCGCCAGGGTCGTCCTCTGGTGCGTACCCTTGGTCCATCATACGGGGCACGTAGGCTTCCGGGGCTGTCACCCCGAACACCTCGCCGTGGTGCCCCACGCTCCACGTTGCTCGGCCCACGGTTGCGTCCTGGAGATGACAGCGCGGCATCCGACTGGGACCATGGAGGGTGGCGCTTGCGCCAGTGCTTGTCACGGGCTGCATGGCGGAGTTGGAGCCCCCTACACCGCTGGTCATGCTAATGTTCATGAAGCCCCCGGGCATAGTTGCTGGCGCACGGACGTGATGAGGTTCACCGCGCGGCCCTGCAGTTGCCTGGGGACGAAGTCGATAGCAGAAGGGTGGTGCTCCCGACGCCGCTGCATCCAGCAGCTCGGCAACACGCTCCAGCAGTGTATCCCGGCTGCTCTCCATCAGTCTGCATCGCAGCAGCTCCCTTGCCACCGTAAGTGCCGCCCGCATGTTTGCTTGCTCCCGCCGTGAGTGCGGTGTCGTTGCCGCGGCATGGCTCGCCGCTCTTGCCGTGGCTCGTACTTGCGCGGGGTGAGGGTGGACGACGCCTGGCCGCTCTGCCCGCGCCCGGTGGAGTTTGGCGGCGCCCGTGCCGCCTGGAGTGCGGGGTCGAGACCTTCATGGGAAGGCGGTGCTACCCGGGCTGGCCAGGCTGCCCAGCGGTCGGAGCCGGCCCTTGAGTCGCCAGACATCGTGACTGTGGAGTGTCAGCGAGCTGGTTGGTGGAGAAGAAGCTCCGGCGCTCCCCTACCTGGCGCGTCAAATGTCGAATGTGGGGTTCCGGCAAACCCTTAAGGTTCGAACACTAGGGTGCGCGTGAAGTCTTTCCCTCCTACTGATATGCGCCCTAGCTCGCTAAGATCTCGCGGACGAACTTGACGAACTCGCAACACAGAAAGACACGAGGTTTATACTGGTTCGGGTCACCATTGTGGTGTAATACCCTACTCCAGTGTGGTGGTGGTGGATTGCCTCTTGGGCTGATGATGAACAGTACAAGGGAAGAACAGCATCCTGATGTTGAGGTGTTCTTGTGCGTGCGAGCTTGTGCCCGTCTCTTGATCCGATGGCTACTACTGTGCTGGCTAGACCTATTTATAGAGGCCCTGGTCCTCTTCCCAAATATCGAGCGGGAAGGGAGCCAACAACGGCGGGCAAATTTGAAGGGGGACAGCTAGTACAAGCTATCCTGACAAAGCGGTCTTCGCCTGCGAAAAGCTCTGGTGATGACGCTGCCTTGGGCTCCATGACGACCTCCGCCTTTCCGTCCTCCTGGTCTTGGTCTCGTTGCACCAATATGGCAACCTTTGCCTGATGCCTTGGTACTCTTCGCCCGCGCTGGCATCCTTAGCACCAAAGAGGAAATAAGGACACTGCACGCTGGCGCCCGCCTGGTGTCGTTCATCATGGCTCACGTCACGGGAGCCTCGTGAGGTTTGCCCCGCCTTGATATCTCCACTCCTCGTGAGTCTGCCTGGCTAGGCCACTCTAGAGGAGGTCTTGCATCGTCCGCCTCGCGAGGCTTGGACCCTCGCGAGGGTCTTGGATGCCTTGTTGATGAAGATGGGCCGTACGGCCTACTGGCTTAGCCACGTTGTGGGCCGCAGGCAGGCAAGTCTGGGGACCCCCGTTCCCAGAACACTGACAAAAGTGGATGAGTCTATCCTCTGGCACCATCGGACAAACGCATTTAATGCGCTGCCAACGTGCTCCACTCGCTTTATCGGGGATGGCAAGGAAGCACATCCCAGCTGTCACCGCCTCGCCTGGCTTTGGCACGCGTCTGGGCTGACCAGGCATCGTGGCACCATGTTGGCTGGCTACTGGGCTGGCACGATGGTGCCTGCCCAACTGGTTAGGGCTAGCAACTACATGGGGACGGCGGTGGAGTCTTAGCAGGGACGGGCCCATCAGTGGCCCCGCTGACGCCCTCGGCAAGGATCTTGCCGGGGCCCCGACAAGGGTCTCGCCGTGCGTCGTGGTCGTCCCCGGCAAGGATCTTGCCGGGGGTCTTGTGGATTTCCTCGGCTGGGATCCCGCCGAGGGTCGTCGTCTTCTGGTCTTCATCTGATCTCATGTGTTTATGATCTTGACAAAGATCTACATGACCGTCAGTTTCAAGCTTTCTCTACTAAGGTGCTCATCCGGGTAAACCAGGGCACGATCGCAGTAGTTCTCCCTTTACTACGCTAGCCGATATAGCGGAACATAAGGTAGTAAGCACAGGAGCCGGGTAACCCAACTATTGACGAAAGACATGATTCGGAGCCAATGCATATAATGCTAAATTTGGGGTGCCGAACTATACTGTAAAAAGTGTCCGGACTTTATTGCCGTATTATGGGTCGCAATGAAGCCCCTGGCAAATTCAAATGTACCAAGGTGTACGGGTGCTATTTGATAAAGTTAAAAAAAGGAAAAGAAGAAAGGTTAGTAAGTTAGAGTCGTAGAATTTGGGCCGCAAACTGTTTTCATTATAATTTGGTAATACGTCAAAGCGCATTCATACAAATAGTGCAATAAGCAAAAGGTTATTTAACATGCCACAACCAAGGGAGAGCTCCGTGTGGGTCCTGAAAACAGGTAGAGTGATCATTAAAGAGACCACCTAGGAATTCCCTTATACGTCTGTGCTTCTTGCCATCTTGGTGTATTTATCCTTCGAAAGGACCGATAATCAGGCCATCAGGGAGGGCTTGTGAAAAACAAACCTGAAAATGAGAGAATGAAACAATGAAAAGTATGTGTGTCCGGGGGCGGTCGAGCCGTATTGTGGATCACAAGCTAGTTATGCCTCCGTCTATGCCCATGGTATTTTGAGTGCGTAATTATATACGCGCGGCACGAATGCCGCCACTTGATCGGGGCTGGGACGGAGGCCAAATTGCTAGTCGAGCTCTTGACGAGCCGAGCTGTCTTGCTGCAGAATAGTCCAGACTTTCTTGACAGTTTTCGGGAGCTCGGCCGCAGAATTAAAGTTCTGCTTGAAAAGGCCGCTCTGTACTTCTGCTGCTAAGGCAGCGATGTGCTCCTCGGTGCGGAGGGAACGTTCCGTGTTTCCATTAACTGTTATGACGCCGCACGGCCCGGGCATCTTGAGCCTGAGATAAGCATAGTGTCGCACCGTGTTGAATCGAGCAAATGCGGTTCGTCCAAGCAGTGGGTGATAGCCGCTGCAAAAGGGGACGATATCGAAGATTAACTCTTTGCTTCGGAAGTTGTCCGGAGATCCAAAGACAACCACTAGTGTGATTGAGCCCGTACAGCGGGCCTCTACACCTGGTATGATTCCTTTAAAGGTAGTCTTTGTGGGCTTGATCCGTTATGGATTAATGCCCATTTTGCGCACTGTATCCTGATAGAGCAGGTTGAGGCTGCTGCCACCGTTCCATCAAGACTCGCGTCAGGTGGAAACCCATCAAATATTGGGTCCAGGACCAGTGCGGCTGAACCGGCGTGACGGATACTGGTCGGATGATCCTGACGATCAAAGGTGATCGGGCATGACGATGGATTAAATTTTGGGGCGACTGGCTCTATCGCGTAGACGTCCCTGAGCGCGCGCTTGCGCTCCCTTTTGGGGATGTGGGTAGCGTATATCATGTTCACCGTTTTGACCTGAGGGGGAAACATGTTCTATCCCCCTGTTTTGGTGGCCGGGGCTCCTCGTCATCGTCCTTGCTTTGCGATCTCTTCTCCTTGATTTCGGCATTTAACTTGCCGGCCTGTTTAAAAACCCAACAATCTCTGTTGGTATGATTGGTTGATTTGTCTGGGGTGCCATGGATCTGGCACGGACGATCGAGTATGCAGTCCAAGCTGGATGAGCCCGAATTGTTATTTTTGAACGGCTTCTTCCGCTCACCGGACTTAGAGCCACTGAATCTGGCATTGACCACCGTATCATCGGTGTTGTCATTGTTGTTTCGACGCTTTTGTCTGTTGCGTCGGGGCTTGCCGTTGCTATTTCTGGCTTCAGAGGTGTCAGCGTCGCTTGCATTGTTTTTGCTACGGACCAGCCAACTATCCTCACCCGCAGAATAGCGGGTCATGAGTGCCATGAGGGCTGCCATGGACTTCGGCTCTTCTTGGCCGAGGTGGCGGTCGAGCCATTCGTCGCGGATGCTGTGCTTAAAGGCTGCTAGGGCTTCGGCATCCGGACAGTCGACGATCTGGTTCTTTTTAGTTAAGAACCTAGTCCAGAATTTCCTGGCTGACTCTCCGTCTATTGAACTATGTGGCTTAAGTCATCAGCATCTGGTGGCCGGACATATGACCTTGGAAGTTGTCGCAGAAGGCTTCTTCCAAATCCTCCCAGTTGCCAATAGAGTTTTCAGGCAGACTGTTTAACCAGTGCTGAGCTGGCCCTTTGAGTTTTAACGGGACGAATTTGATGCCGTGGAGGTCATCTCCGCGGTCCATATGGATATGGAGAAGAAAATCCTCGATCCACACCGCGGGATCATTTGTTCCATCGTATGATTCAATATTCGCGGGTTTAAACCCTTCTGGGAATTCATGCTCCATTACTTCGTCAGTGGAGCAAAGAGGGTGTGCGGTGCCTCTATATCGGGCCACATCGTGATGTAGCTCTGATGGAGTCCGTCTGCGGTTTTCGGCCCGTGCATGACTAGGATTGTCACGTCCGAATAGATAACCGTCGTCACGTGTCGGGGCACATCCTCACGATCCGTAGATCGATCTCGTATGCCCTGCACTATTGTCCAGGTCCTGCCGAAGGTCATATGTATAACCACGAGCTATTTTATCTCTCCCTTTATGATGAGGCGGGGCGGGCTGGTGTTCGGCTTGAGTTGCCGCTTTATCCTGACCACGTGGTGGTCGGTCAGCCGCATTGCGCGATGATGGTACGGGCTCCGGCGCCTCGTCGTCGAACTGAGGTAGCAATTTGCGCTTCGGGTAGCTTTTGGCTGGGCGCTTGAGGCCGTATTCTTCGGCTGCTAGGACATCGGTCCATCTATTGTTGAGCAGATCTTGGTTAGCTTGAAGCTGCTGCTGCTTCTTTTTCAGGCTCCTTGCAGTGGCTATTAGCTGTTACTTAAAGCACTCCTGCTCGAGAGGCTCCTTGGGCACGATAAAATCCTCGTTGCCAAGGCTCACCTCATCCTCAGAGAGCGGAAAGTAATTACTATCCCCCGAGTCATCATTTGTGGCCTGTTCATTAGGGCTAACTTGCTCATCTTCCTGATCGTCTTGTTCGGCAGTTCATTCGTCGGGATCTTCTCTGTCTTTGGCACCGTCCGAAGTGTTATCGTTTCCTGTGCTGGTGTTGCTGTCTTTGCTGCGACGTGATTTAGAGCGGCGCCGCTGACGCCGGCCTTTGGTTGTATTTTAGGAGGCTCATCCTCGACTGGATTCTCCTTGTCATCGCCGCTATTCTCTTTTGGTGCATCCACCATGTATACGTCATATGAGGAGGTGGCCGTCCATCGTCCGGTGAATGGAGGGTTTTGGGCCTCCTCTTCTCTTGCATCTCGTCCATACCGTCAATGTCTTCGGAGCCGTAATCGATCATGTCGGTTAGGTCCTCAACAATGGCTATGAAGTGGGCGGTGGGTGGGAAACGAAATTCTCCGTCATCAGCCTCTAGTTCGAACCGGATATAATTCGGCTGAGAGTCCCCCGCTAGGGATAGATTTTTTAATTAGTTTAGCACGTCGCCCAAGGGCGAGTGCCGGAAGATGTCCGCAGAGCTGAATTCGATGATCGATGACCGATCAAGCTCGACATACGCGGACGCACAAGGTTCGGAACCTATAACAGGAGACGAGTCTGTGGTTCCGGTGACACAGATGTCACTTGGAGTTAGGTTTGTGTGCGGCTCAGACGCCGCTGAGTCTACGGCTTCCGTGGCGGGGTTGAGCCTCCCGTCCTCGGATGGCGCGATCTTCGGATCTAAGGCCGGATCCATTACAGGTGCTATCTCCTGGGTATGGTCCGATGACAAATTTACGTCATGTTCATCGGGGTGGCAGGGAGCAGCTGCCGCGGTCTTGAATCTGTCGAAGATCAAGTCTCCACGGATATCCGCGACGTAGTTCAAGCTTCCAAATCTGACTTGATGGCCACGGGCGTAGCTTTCGATCTGCTCCAGATGGCCAAGCGAGTTGGCCCGCAGTGCGAAGTGATGTCTACTATGCAACCTTCTTCTTGTAGACGTTGTTGGGCCTCCACGTGTAGAGGTTTGTAGGACAATAGCAAATTTCCCTCAAGTGGATGACCTAAGGTTTATCAATCCGTGGGAGGCGTAGGATGAAGATGGCCTCTCTCAAACAACCCTGCAAACAAATAGCAAAGAGTCTCTTGTGTCCCCAATACACCAAATACAATGGTAAATTGTATATGTGCACTAGTTCGGCGAAGAGATGGTGATACAAGTGCAATATGGATGATAGATATAGGTTTTTGTAATCTGAAAATATAAAAAAGCAAGGTAACTTATGATAAAAGTGAGTAAAAACGGTATTGCAATACGTTCAAACAAGGCCTAGAGTTCATACTTTCATTAGTGCAAGTTCTCACAACAACAATAACATAATTGGATCATATAACTATCCCTCAACATGCAACAAAGAGTCACTCCAAAGTCACTAATAGCGGAGAACAAACGAAGAGATCATTGTAGGGTACGAAACCACCTCAAAGTTATCCTTTCTGATCGATCTATTCAAGAGTCCATAGTAAAATAACACGAAGCTATTCTTTTCTTTCGATCTATCATAGAGTTCATACTAGAATAACACCTTAAGATACAAATCAACCAAAACCCTAATGTCACCTAGATACTGCAATATCACCTCAAGTATCCGTGGGTATGATTATATGATATGCATTACACAATCTCATATTCATCTATTCAACCAACACAAAGAACTTCAAAGAGTGCCCCAAAGTTTCTACCGGAGAGTCAAGACGAAAACGCAGCCAACCCCTATGCATAAGTTCACAAGGTCACTTTGAACCCGCAAGTTGATCACCAAAACATACATCAAGTAGATCACGTGAATATCCCATTGTCACCACAGATAAGCACATGCAAGACATACATCAAGTGTTCTCAAATCCTTAAAGACTCAATCTGATAAGATAACTTCAAAGGGAAAAGTCAATCCATTACAAGAGGGTAGAGGGGGAGACAGAACATAAGATCCAACTATCATAGCAAAGCTCGCGATACATCAAGATCATGCCAAATCAAGAACACGAGACGGAGATCAAACACATAGCTACTGGTACATACCCTCAGCCCCGAGGGTGAACTACTCCCTCCACGTCATGAAGAGCGCCGGGATGATGAAGATAGCCACCGGTGAGGGATCCCCCCTCTGGCAGGGTGCCGGAACAGGGTCCCGATTCATTTTTGGTGGCTACAGAGGCTTGCGGCGGAGGAAGTCCCGATCTATCATGTTCCCTGATGTTTTTAGGGTATATGTACATATATAGGCGAAAGAAGTCGGTCAGGGGAGCCACGAGGGGCCCACGAGTGTGGGGGGCGCGCCAGGGGGTAGGGCGCGCCTCCCTGCCTCATGGCTTCCTCGGAGCTTCCTTGACGTCTACTCCAAGTCTCCTGGATTGCTTCCGCTCCAAAAATAACTCTCCCGAAGGTTTCATTCCGTTTAGACTCCGTTTGATATTCCTTTTCTTTGAAACACTGAAATAGGCAAGAAAACAACAATTTGGGTTGGGCCTCCGGTTAATAGGTTATGTCGGCGTTCTGGGAACGGGGGTCCCCAGACTTGCCTGCCTGCAGCCTGCGATGTGGCTCAAAGGAGGCCCAGGACAACCCATCTTCATCAACACAAGCTCAAGACCCTCGCGAGGGGCCAAGCCTCATGAGGCGGACGACCAAGAGCTTCCTCGTGCACGGCCTCGTCGGCTGGCTCATGAGGAGGCGGAGAGTCCAAGGCAGGGTACCTCGCGAGGTGCCCGTGGACGCATAAGCCATGACGACCAAAGGGCGCCCGGTGGGTGCCCGGCCAGCATGGCGTCCTCCTTTCCTCTTTGGTGCAAAGGGAGCAAGCGCAGCGAAGAGAATCGAGCAAAGGCATCCGTTTCGTGCAACAAGACCAAGACCAGCCCCAACGGCTGGAATGCGATCATTGTGGAGCCCAAGCAGGCGTCATCACGGAGCCTTTGGCGGCGAGGACCAACTTTAGTCAGGATAAGTGTACCCGCTGTTCCCCTTCAAAATGGCCAATTGTTGGCGCCCTTCCCGCTCAATATTTGGGAAGAGGCCCAGGGCCTTCGCCTATATAAGTAGAGCTAGCCACCATAGTACGGGGACGATCGGATAGAGGGGGAAGCACCCGGAGAGATTGAAAGAGACCCGAGCCTCAAGCTAGAGCGACGGGACACCACTTAGCAGTTCATCGCTTGCACCAAGAACAGACCCTCGCGAGGTTGTTCTTCCCTATACTGTTCCTCATCAGCCCAAGAGGCAATCCACACACTGCACACTGGAGTAGGGTATTACACCATGATGGTGGCCTGAACCAATATAAATCTTGCGTCTCTTGTGCTGTTCTTGTTAGTAGTTTAGGTCCCTGCGATTCGGCGAGGTACGAGACGGTGGAGGGTTGGATCTCTGCGCTCACCCCAGAGTTCGAACCTTAAGGGTCTGCCGGAACCCGAAATCCGACATTTGGCGCGCCAGGAAGGGGAGCGCCGGAATCACCTTCGTCGCCTCGTTCTTCCCGACCACCGCAACCATGTCTGACGCTCGTCGGGCCCGCGCCGAGCGCCGAGCCGCCCTCGCCTCCCATGTCGCCCAGACGGCCCCCGTCGGCGGGCGTCCTCGTCGTTCCCCGTCACCTGCTGTCAACGCCGCCACCGGCCCGGCGGGGAACGAGCAGCAAGCGTCGTCCCAGCACCCGTCCATGAGGCGAGACGGCCGCACCGCCACGCCTTCACTCACCCCCGCTGGTTCTTCGTCGCGCGCGCCCCGCGCGGCCATGGAGGCCCGAGCTGCACTCATTGCGGCCAACGAGCTCCTGCGCTACCGCCCCGTCGATGACGTCTACGAAGAATAACTCGACCGCGTCGCCGACCTCGTCCGCGTTGCGGGAGGCGACCCCGCGCCGTCCGTCTCGCTGCACCGCACCCCGCCCCGCGTGGGCGATGTAGCTCCCGGGCGCCTCAGCCGCCTCCTCCTCAAGACGGTGCCCTGGCACCAAGGCGCAACCTGGCGGAACCCGCTCCGCCAGGCGCCGGCGCGGCAAGAGCAGAGCTGCCAAGAGGTTCCTCGCCCGCAAGAAGCTGCCCGAGCGCTCCCCGCTCCGGCACGTCAAGACCCTGCGCTGCCCCCAGCCGCGGCGCAGGGAGGCCTGCAAGACCAAGTTCTCTGCCGTCCGAGGCCCCAGCTGCCACGGCGGGCTGCCGCGCCTTCACCACCGAAGCTGCGCAGCGTCGCGTGGCTCGCCAAGTTCAAGCTGCACCTGCCTCCACGCTATGACGGCACGGCTGACCCCATGGAGTTCCTCCAGCTCTGAGCTGGGCATCGAGGCTGCCAACGGGATGAAAAGGTCATGGCGAACTGGTTTCCCATGGCGCTCAGGACGGAGCCCGCACTGGCTCTGAATCCGGCCCTGTGCACGATCTCTTCCTGGGCCGAGATGCGCACCCGCTTCATCGCCAACTTCCAAGGCACTCGCGACCGGCCACCCGCCGTGAGCGACATGCGCCGGATCAAGCAGCAGCCAGGGGAAACCCTGCAAAAGTACATCCAACGCTTCAACAATGCGCGCCTCAAGATCCCCAGGGTAACGGAGGAGGCCAACATCTCTGCCTTCTCCGACGGCGTGCGCGACGTCAAGATGAAGGAGGAGCTGGCGATGCATGAAGATCTGTGCACCTCCACCGAGCTGTTCAACTTGGCGACCAAGTGCGCCAGGGCTGAGGAGGCGCCTCTTCCTCCTCGAGCTGCTCGCCGCAGATCCCAAGAGAAGAAGTCCAAGGCCAAGGACGTAAAAGCGCCAAGGGGCTGCCGTGCTCGTGGCGAACCGGACACCAAGCGAGGTAGATCAACCCGAGTCCTCCAAGGGCAGCCGGTGCTGCGTGTACCACGACCTCCACACCCACAACACCAATGAATGTCAAGAGCTCCGGGCCGTGCGCGAAGGAAGGGTCGGCAGACGCCCCGAGCGCAGCGACCGGGGCTACGGCCGAGGAGGAGGAAGGAATGCAGGACGCTGGGAAGACCGCGGCCCGCACCAAGGGTGGCGCGACCAACCTCGCGAGGACCGCTGGCAAGACCCACCTCGCGAGGGGGGCTGGAGGGATCAGCCTCGTGAGGATCGTCCGCAAGGGAATGCAGGCCTCCCTCCGCTGCCGCCACCGCCAAGGAGAATCGAAGACCGTCATCAGGACGAGGGGGCTGGGGGCTTCCAGGAAGCGCGTGCGATCGCCTGCATCCTGGGCGGAGCTCAAGCTGACCTCTCACCGCATCTTCAAGCAGTTCGCCCGTGAAGTGAATGCAGTCCTCCCCAAGCTCGAGTCCACGCGCCCTCTCAGGTGGTCGGCGTGCGCCATCACGTTCAGCTCAGCGGATCAGCTCAAGTGCGCAGCTGTGGCCGGAGTTCTCCCAATGCTTTGCTCCCCAATCATCAGCAACGTGCTGGTCACCAAGACCCTCATCGACGGCGGAGCAGGGCTCAACGTCCTGTCCATGGAGACATTCAACAATCTTCAAGTGCCCTACAGTCAGCTTCAGCCAACCAAGCCTTTCTCCGGAGTCACCGACGGCTCCACGGTCCCGATCGGGCAGGTCCGCCTTCCAGTCACCTTCGGGGCCCGCGACAACTACCACACCGAGCTCATCGACTTCGACGTCACCCACATTCGCCTGCCATACAACGCCATCCTCGGGTACCCAGCGTTGGCCAAGTTCATGGCCGTAACCCACCATTGCTACAACATCCTCAAGATGCCAGGAAGCGGCGGGGTCATCACGGTGCCCTGTGAAGAGAGAGATGTAGTATGCTCCCTGGAGCGAGCTTTTCAGGCCGCATCACTGGAAGACCCAGACCACAGCAGCAGGATGCCTCCCGAGGCAGCACGCAAGAAGAAGAAGACATTGACCGGCCTGGCTCTTCAAGAGACAGGCCCCTCAGGGCCCGCACCAGGCCAGGGGGAGCCTCCTTCCATCGCATAGGAAAGTGCGCCCGGCGCCCTCCTTAGGCAGGGCTCGGGGGCTCTCCCCTGGAGGGCCGCCGACCTCACCAAGGTCTCGAGGGAGGCGCTTGGGCACCATGTGGAGGCGTGTTTCGAAGCACGTTTCCAGCAAGCAGGAGCAAGACCAGCAGGACAGAACCCTCAAGAGTTCATCAGCAAGGCCATTCAGGAGTTACAGGAGTCAAGGGTCATGAGGGGCAGCCGCCGCCTACCCGCTGTGGCCCCCCATCCAGGCGAGGATGGTGGGCTGCACGTTTGCATCGACATACCAGGGCTCAACCGAGCCGCATCTCCAGAGCGCCTCTGGCCCTCGTGAGTGGGACGTTGCGAGGGTCCGCCCCACAGCTACGTATGCATGCCTTATGGCCTGCCAAAACGCGGCTGCTGCGCATCAGCGTCTCATGAGGACCGTCCTAGAGGCTCAAGAGGTCAGGCACGTCGCAGCCCTGGCGGAGATGGAGATGGCCCATGAGGAGCCGCCAGCGCCTCCGGAGCCTCCCGAGGCCCCCGGGCCTGGGGGCTCATGAGGATCGGCTCCCCCAGCCCACCGAGTCTGCTACATCAACAACCCTTCATCCCGAACATCACCAGGTGACATCTTTAAGTTTTACTTCCGGTGGGGCGCCTTCAGGGCGCATTATTCCCAGCCGCATGGGTCGCCCTGCGGCATGTATCCCTTTTATTTCATGTCTTTAGCTTATCCTGTTGGGGCGCCCTCGGCTGCATCATCCCCAAGCCGCTCGGGCCAGTCCCAGTGGCATGTATCCTTCATGCGTTTTCCTTAGGATTATGCTCTCGTTCCACCATGCCTGTTATTTGGTGTCTTCTCCTGGGTGGCAAAATCTTGCACGTTAAAGGGGGGGTGCCTGAGCATCGCGACTCAGGGCTCCTACCGGCTCTCCGGCCCTCACCCTCTGGTCTTGTCCATGGCATCGCGACACGGCTTGCTGTGACGGTAGAGACCAGCCCGAGAGCCGGGACCCGAGGACGAGAGTTTAAATCATCCAATCCAGCTTGCGCGTTAAAGGGGGGTGCCTTAGCATCGCGACTCAGGGCTCCTACCGGCTCTCCAGCTCTCACCCTCTGGTCTTGTCCATGGCATTGCGACCTGGCTTGCCAGCGACGGTAGAGACCAGCCCGAGAGCCGGGACCCGAGGACGTAGAGTTGCTGCGTCTGACCCAGCTTGCGCATTAAAGGGGGGGTTCCTGAGCATCTCTCATAATAATTTTCAGTAGCATCATGAATGAATTCAACCATATAACCAGAACATAAAGCATTATTTTCATGGTCTACTTGCATAGAAATTTTACTACTCTCCACATAAGCAAATTTATTCTCATCAATAGTAGTGGGAGCAAACTCAACAAAATAACTATCATGTGGAGCATAATCCAATTGAAAATTAAAATCAAGATGGCAAGTTTCATGGTTATCATTATTCTTTATGGCATATGTGTCATCACAATAATCGTCATAGATAGGAGGCATGCTTTCATCATAATAAATTTGCACATAAAAACTTGGGGGACTAAAAATATCATCTTCATCAAACATAGCATCCCCAAGCTTGTGGCTTTGCATATCATTAGCATCATGGATATTTATAGAATTCATACTAACAACATTGCAATCATGCTCATCATTCAAATATTTAGTTCCAAACATTCTAATGCATCCTTCCTCTAGCAATTGAGCACAATTATCGAAATCCTTATTTTCATGGAAGACATCAAAAAGATGAAGCATATGAGGCACCCTCAATTCCTTTTTTTGTAGTTTTCTTTAATAGACCAAACTAGTGATAAAACAAGAAACTAAAAGACTCGATTTCAAGATCTAAAGATATACCTTAAAGCAGTCACCTCCCCGGCGGTGCTAGAAAAGAGCTTGATGTCTACTACGCAACCTTCTTCTTGTAGACGTTGTTGGGCCTCCAAGTGCAGAAGTTTGTAGGACAGTAGCAAATTTTCCTCCAGTGGATGACCTAACGTTTATCAATCTATGGGAGGCGTAGGATGAAGATGGTCTCTCTCAAACAACCCTGCAACAAAATAGCAAAGAGTATCTTGTGTCCCCAACACACCAAATACAATGGTAAATTGTATTGGTGCACTAGTTCGGCGAAGAGATGGTGATACAAGTGCAATATGGATGGTAGATATAGGTTTTTGTAATCTGAAAATATAAAAACAGGAAGGTAACTTATGATAAAAGTGAGTAAAATGGTATTGCAATGCGTTGAAACAAGGCCTAGAGTTCATACTTTCACTAGTGCAAGTTCTCTCAACAATAATAACATAATTGGATCATATAACTATCCCTCAACATGCAACAAAGAGTCACTCCAAAGTCACTAATAGCGGAGAACAAACAAAGAGATTATTGTAGGGTATGAAACCACCTCAAAGTTATCCTTTCTGATCGATCTATTCAAGAGTCCGTAGTAAAATAACACGAAGCTATTCTTTCCGTTCGATCTATCATAGAGTTCGTACTAGAATAACACCTTAAGATACAAATCAACCAAAACCCTAATGTCACCTAGATACTCCAATGTCACCTCAAGTATCCTCGGTCATGATTATATGATATGCATCACACAATCTAAGATTCAGCTATTCAACCAACACAAAGAACTTCAAAGAGTGCCCCAAAGTTTCTACCGGAGAGTCAAGACGAAAACGTGTGCCAACCCCTATGTTAGTTCACAAGGTCACTGAACCCACAAGTTGATCACCAAAACATACATCAAGTAGATCACGTGAATATCCCATTGTCACCATAGATAAGCACATGCAAGACATACATCAAGTGTTCTCAAATCCTTAAAGACACAATCCGATAAGATAACTTCAAAGGGAAAAATCAATCCATTACAAGAGAGTAGAGGGGGACACACATCATAAGATCCAACTATAACAGCAAAGCTCGCGATACATCACGATCGTGCCAAATCAAGAACACGAGAGAGAGATCAAACACATAGCTAATGGTACATACCATCAGCCCCGAGGGTGAACTACTCCCTCCTCGTCATGGAGAGCGCCGAGATGATGAAGATGGCCACCGGTGAGGGATCCCCCCTCCGGCAGGTTGCCGGAACAGGGTCCCGATTGGTTTTTGGTGGTTACAGAGGCTTGTAGCGGCAGAACACCCGATCTATTCTGTTCCCCGATGTTTTTAGGGTATATGGACATATATAGGCGAAAGAAGTCGGTCAAGGGAGCCACGAGGGTTCCACGAGGGTGGGGGCGCGCCTAGAGGGGTAGGGCGCGCCTCCCTGCCTCGTGGCGTACTCGAAGCTTCCCTGACGTCTGCTCCGAGTCTCATGGATTGCTTCCGTTCCAAAAATAACTCTCTCGAAGGTTTCATTCCGTTTGGACTCCGTTTGATATTCCTTTTCTTCGAAACACTGAAATAGGCAAGAAAACCGCAATTTAGGCTGGGCCTCCGGTTAATAGGTTAGTCCCAAATAAAATATAAAAGTGTTTAGTAAAGCCCATAAACATCCAAAACAGATAATATAATAGCATGAATACTTCATAAATTATAGATACGTTGGAGACGTATCACGAAGCCGCCGAATACGAAGATCTGCCCGGGGAGGAAGACTTCCCCTTGGACAGCATCGTTGTAGATGATCGAAGGAGCCATCAAACCTTTTGACGGCAGCACATTGGAACTCTCAATGAAAGCACCAATGTCAATGTCAAAACCGGCGGATCTCGGGTAGGGGGTCCCGAACTGTGCGTCTAAGGTCGATGGTAACATGAGACGGGGGACACAATGTTTACCCAGGTTCGGGCCCTCTCTATGGAGGTAATACCCTACTTCCTTCTTGATTGATCTTGATGAATATGAGTATTACAAGAGTTGATCTAGCATGAGATCGTGATGGCTAAAACCCTAGAAGTCTAGCATGTCTGACTATGATTGTATATCTATCCTCTACGGACTAAGCCCTCCAGTTTATATAGACACCAGAGGGGACTAGGGTTACATAGAAAGGAATCTTCATATTTGGTCGCCAAGCTTGCCTTCCATGCCAAGGAGAGTCCCATCCGGACACAGGTAGAGTCTTCGGTCTTTGTATCTTCATAGCCCATCAGTCCGGCCCATGGCTAATAGGCCGGACGCCCGAGGACCCCTTAGTCCAGGACTCCCTCACTAGTGTCATCGATAAATTGAAGCAATGCCACCACCATTTTATGAAGTGCTTTCATCTTGCTTTATTTCCCATGAATTGTGTTTTAGCAGTTACACTTAAATCTCACACCACTAACATTGCTTCGTCCCGGTGGAACTGCACAAATTTGATAGAACATTTACTGAGCATTTGCTACTCTCATGACAGTAATACTAATGCTATTGTTATGCGTGTTAATCTAGTGGACGTGTTGATGTGATGTGATGCTACTTACTTAAGGGCACTTCCATATTGTGTATCTAGTGCTAATGATAACACAATAGATGCTGCTGTTAATCATACGCCACTGCAAATATCTGTCACTATTTTAATATCCGAATTTCGTATTTGCTCAAACAGGGATGTCTGTCTCCATATCGTTTCTATCTGCGCAATCAAAAGTATACATGTGGTGGAATTGTCATGGCAGATGTCCTCTTGCAAGGACTTAGTCGTGGAGCCATCACAACTAGGAAGCTTAAAGGGGTTAACGGGACAAAGGACACGCAAGAAGTTTTATACTAGTTCAGCCCCTTACGGTGAAGGAAGCCTACGTCTAGTTGGGTTGGTATTACTGAGGTTTCGATAACCAGTGAGCGAGATACGCTATGCCCGGCTCTCGATGAGATGTTTCTTGCCCTAAGACACCAGCGGGTCATCCCCTTTGTCACATCCTAGCTAGTCCATGCATTAGAGTGTTGCATCATGTCTACTTTCATCAGAAACCTGAATTGGGGAAGACAGAACCCCCAGAACCCCTCTGAATCTAACTAAGGTTTACTAAAAATATTTTCAATGAACCTGAATTTCCCTTCTAAAAAGTTCACCCCCTTTGTCTTGGCATAGAACCTCTGGCAAAATTGGTGCACAATTTTCTAGGTCAACAGAAGGTCATTGAATTAAATCATATGTAAATTGCATTTGGGCATTTAAATGCTAGTAAATATTTTGAATGCTCAAATAATTCTGAAAATAAGTGTGGGCTGTTGGAGATTTTCTAAACAGAGCCTCTGATTATTTTCAGGATTTTTAGAAGTGCCTAACTATTTTTAATAAGTCCACAAACTTACAGAATAATAGAAAAGGAAAAACCAAAGCAAGCAGAGGCTTACCTGGCGCCCATCTGGCAAGCCCACCTACCGGCCCAGCCCAGCCACCGCTCCAGAGAGCTACTTGGCTTTGCCAGGCAGGCAGCCAGGTGCTCGACGACGGCACCAGCGCGCGCCACGCAGCCGCCCGCCACCCTGCCTCCTCCTCTCACCGTTCTGCCGCCCTGGGTCGGTCACCCACTCCTCCCCCGAGCTCGCAGACACGCTCTCTCCTCCCCAGCTCCTCTCCCTCGCTCGCCCGCACCATGGCCGACGCTGCCGCGCCCGCGCCACCGTGAAACCCGCGCTCTCCGTCGTCCCTGCGCCGCGCCACCGTGTCTAGGAGCTCCGCCGCCGTCCTCTCCTTCGAGCTAGCCAAGCCCCGAGCGCTCGCTTGCCTCGGAGCCACTGCACCGACCTCGCCCGACACCGCCACTGCCGGAGATCCCATTTGCCCTCACCGCCGCACCAGCTCGTCCCCGACCGCGTCAACTACACCATCGTGACCGCTATGAGCTCAGCTACCTCCTCCCCCTTCTCGTTCTCGCTCCCGAACACCGTAGCGACCCCATGGAGCTTCACCGCATGCGCCACCGCCAAGCTCGTCGCCGACGTGTCTCCGGCCAACCACCGGCCACACCACCATGTCTAACACACTCACCGCATCGCGAGGAGTCCAACGCACCACTCCACATGCCTCGCCGTGCCCCGTAGCCACGGGTCCATCTTCACCCGACTCCGGCCACCGCCAAGGTTGTCGCCGGCGACGTTTCCGGGCACCCCGAGCTCAACCATCGCCACCAAACTCTGCGGCTTGTTCCCAGCTACACGTAGATGGCCTCCACCACTCATTTGGTCGCCGGAATGCACAAATGCACTCTCACCGCCAGCGTCGGCCTTCGCCAAGCGGCTAAACGCCGGCGTGTTGACCTTTGACTTTGACTAGGGTGGGCCCAGGTTGACTCCCGTGAGTCTATGACAAGTGGGGCCCCCCTCTGCTAATTAACCCAGATTAGTTTTAACTAAACTTAACTAGTTTAATTAACTACTGACCTGCAGGACCCACTGGTCAGGTTGACCTGGACGTCCCCTTTGACCACTGACGTCACCCTCACGCACTGCTGACGCAATAACTAATTTCTGGATTTATTTTTTATACAGAAAATTCCAGAAATTGTTGCAAACTTCAAAAATTCATAGAAACTAATCTGTAACTCCAAATGCAAAGATTTATATATGAATTTTGATCAGAAAAATTCAATCTATCCATTGGTAATAGTTTATGCATGAAAGAACAAGTTAACCTTGCTGTTTAAGCAGAATAAGATAATGCACTATTATGACTTTGTTAAAAGAACTAACATTTGAATCTTTGATTCAAATGAGTTCATTCCTTTCTGTTCTAGCTTGCATTAGGCCAAGACACATTCATATTGCCATGTCATAGCATGCATCATATTGTTGCATATCGTCATGTGTTGATTATGTTCGGTGTGTCCTTCGTGGTAGGTTCTATCTCTGAGGATAACCCCGAATATCCGTCTGAAGGGCAGTACCCTACTACCACCACATCAGGCAAGCAACCATTGATCATTCCGATACAAACCCATGATCTCGCTTCTGCTCTTGTTTACTGCATTAAGACAACGCGTTTCAAATTACTGTGTGTTGCGGTAGTTGAACCCACTTCCTTTGCATGACCTGTCATTGCCACAATAACTAGATGAAACCCACTAGTATGTGTAGGAGTTGATTGAGCCATATTTGTGTTCCTACCATGCTATGCTAGCTATGCTTAGAGTTGTGTCAGGTTTGGCTCATCGGGATGATGAACTAGAGTGAAAGGTTGTGTTGGTAACGAGAGTGAAGTGTTGAACACGATTTGGTAAAGGTATCGATGAGAGGCCATGTAGGAGTACATGGTGGGTTGTTTCATTGAAGCCGTCCTTAAGAACTGAGATATGTGTGTGTGATTTAAGATTCAGCTACTACCACGCATTGGGACCGAAACCAATGGACCCTCTCGACTTATTAACCACTCTTGTCCTCTGTCCGGGAGTTGCAAAGTAGTTTACGGTGTTTGTAGCATCTTTGGGGCCGCACGCAAAGGTCTTGACCTTTAGGGGTGGGCTGTGTGTTGCGGTAGGCACGTGTACGGTGTCTTGGTCGCCCGTTTGGTGTCTCGGGAACCCTGCACACATTGTTCGGGGCCGTTAGTGGAAACCTCGGCCGGACTCCCTGCAGATGGAACCCGAATAGGCGATAAACCTAGACTAGGGACTCGTGTGTTTAGTCAGGTCGTGGCCGACACCCTCGCTGGGCTTTCGCTGGAAGGTTGCCGAGTACACGTCGTGTAACGGCGATAAGTGGTGAGAGCGTGTGTGAAGCAGTACACCCCTATAGGGTATAAAACTATTCGAATAGCCGCGTCCTCGGTAAAGGACTACTTGGTCACCTATACAGTTCATAGACAAGTAAATGGATACTACTAAAAGCCTCAAGATAAGTGTGAGTATCGCGGATGGCCCTCTCGTGGGTTGACGAGAGAGGATCCATGGTGGTGTATTGTGTTGGTGATTAGTGGACTTGTGTGCGACAAATGCTTTTCAAGTGGTGTCATGTAGGATAGCTTAGCCAAGAGTCAAAGCTGGCTTGCTGCAAATAACTCCACTACCTTCTTGAGATTGTGGTTGTATAGTAGGATTCTATTGTAAGACTTGCTGAGTACCTCCGTACTCATGTTGCTTTAATTAATGTTTTCAGACAACAACACCGCCCCCTCCGATGGGTTCTATGTAGACCTTGACGTCGACGAGTGACTAGCCACCCAGGTGGTGGTCCAAGACTTGTGAAGGGCCGATGTAGATAGAAGGGCTTCGTCAAGCCTTCTTTCTTTTTAGTGTCTGTACTCAGACTAGTTTGCTTTCGCATGTGCTTGTATGTTTGTATGACTTGAGTGTCGGGTCATGTGACCCCTATCTGTATGAACATGTTATGTATGGCTCCTCGGAGCCTTTTAAATAAAGTACTTTGAGTTGTAGAGTTTTGTTGTGATGCCATGTTGTATGTACTCATATCGGGCATATTGTGTGTATGATTGAAATGCTTGGTATGAGTGGGATCCGACAATATAGTTGTTTATCCTTGGCAGCCTCTCATATGGGGAAATGTAGTCTTGTGATTCTGAGCGATAGTAGTCCGCTACAGCCCGGTTCACCGGAGTTACGCTAGCCCAAAGACCTCTTGCTCTGGACCCTTGATTGGCGGCATGTGTTTCACTTTGTTCCTGTGGTACATCGTCCTTCGGGAAATGTCATGCGGTGACATCCGAGTCCTGCCTAGCCTGCTACAGCCGGGTTGCGAGTCTGTTAGCCTAGTGCTACAGCCCGGATACATACGTTGATGACTGACATGCTCGATGTGATTCATGTATGCCTGTCCCCGTGGGTTCGTGCCGCTTTGGGTTCACGACTAGCCATGTCGGCCCGAATTCTCTGTCATGTGGATGCTAGTGACACTATCATATACGTGAGCCAAAAGGCGCAAACGGTCCCGGGCCATGGTAAGGCTACACCCGTGGGAATACCGTGCGTGAGGCCGCAAAGTGATATGAGGTGTTACCGGCTAGGTCGATGTGACTTGGAATCGGGGTCCTGACAGCGTTGGGATCAGAGCCGGACTGCCTGTAGGTTCGTGTTATTCGTGAGAAATTGCAAACAGCCCAATCTCGTCAAAAGAGCCAATGTGACCGCAAGCATAAGCCTATGTATTATGAAGTTGGCGAGAAGGCTTACCTTCGGGTTACTGCTTTGAAGGGAACCCATCGATTCGGTATCAAAGGCAAATTGGCTCCTCGTTACATTGGAACCTTTCGCATTCTTGCCAAACGAGGAGAAGTTGCCTACCAATTAGAACTACATCCGCATCTTTCCAGAGTTCATGATGTCTTCCATGTTTCTCAACTCAGGCATTGCTTCTCGGATCCTATCCGTGTAGTGGCCCACGAAACGCTTGATCTCCAAGATAATCTCACATATCGAGAATATCCCGTTCGTATCCTTGATCAAGCCGAGCGTACCACTCGACGCCAGAATATCAAGTTTCTCAAGGTTCAATGGTCAAACCATTCCGATCAAGAAGCTACTTGGGAAAGGGAGGATCGCCTTCTACTTGAGTACCCCACCTTCTTTCCGACGGATCCAAAATCTCGGGACGAGATTCTTTTGAGTGGGGGTGAGTTGTCACATCCTAGCTAGTCCATGCATTAGAGTGTTGCATCATGTCTACTTTCATCGAAACCTGAATTGGGGAAGACAGAACCCCAGAACCCCTCACGAATCCAACTAAGGTTTACTAAAAATATTTTCAGTGAACCTGAATTGCCCTTCTAAAAAGTTCACCCTCTTTGTCTTGGGTTAGAACCTCTGGCAAAATTGGTGCACAATTTTCTAGGTCAACAGAAGGTCATTGAATTAAATCATATATAAATTGCATTTGGGCATTTAAATGCTAGTAAATATTTTGAATGCTCAAATAATTCTGAAAATAAGTGAGGGCTGTTGGAGATTTTCTAAACAGAGCCTCTGATTATTTTCAGGATTTTTAGAAGTGCCTAACTATTTTTAATAAGTCCACAAACTTACAGAATAATAGAAAAGGAAAACCCAAAGAAAAGCAGAGGCTTACCTGGCACCCATCTGGCAAGCCCACCTGCCGGCCCAGCCCAGCCACCGCTCCAGCGAGCTGCTTGGCTTGGCCAGGCAGGCAGCCAGGTGCTCGACGGCGGCACCAGCGCGCGCCACGCAGCTGCCCGCCGCCCTGCCTCCTCCTCTCACTGTTCTGCCACCCTGGGTCGATCACCCACTCCTCCACCAAGCTCGCAGACATGCTCTCTCCTCCCCAGCTCGTCTCCCTCGCTCGCCCGCACCATGGACGACGCTGCCGCGCCCGCTCCACCGTGAAACCCAAGCTCTCCGTCGTCCCTGCGCCGCGCCACCGTGTCCAGGAGCTCCACCGCCCTCCTCTCCTTCGAGCAAGCTGAGCCCCGAGCACTCGCTTGCCTCGGAGCCGCTGCACCGACCTCGCCCGCCACCGCCACCGCCGGAGATCCCTTTTGCCGTCACCGCCGCACCAGCTCGTCCCCGACCGCGTCGACTACACCATCGTGACCGCCGTGAGCTCAGCTACCTCCTCCCCCTTCTCGTTCTCACTCCCGAACACCGCAGCGACCCCATGGAGCTTCACCGCACGTGCCACCGCCGAGCTCGTCGCCGACGTGTCTCCGGCCAACCACCGGCCACACCACCGTGTCTAACACACTCACCGCATCGCAAGGAGTCCAACGCACCACTCCACGCACCTCGCCGTGCCCCGTAGCCACGGGTCCATCTTCACCCGTCTTCGGTTACCGCCAAGGTTGTCGCCGGCGACGTTTCCGGCCACCCCGAGCTCAACCATCGCCAGCAAACGCTGCGGCTTGTTCCCAGCTACACGTAGATGGCCTCCGCCGCTCATTTGGTCGCCGGAATGCACAAATGCACTCTCACCGCCGCGTCAGGCCTCGCCGGCAGCTAAACGCCGGCGTGTTGACCTTTGACTTTGACTAGGATGGGCCCAGGTTGACGCCCCTGAGTCTATGACAAGTGGGGCCCCCTCTGCTAATTAACCCAGATTAGTTTTAACTAAACTTAACTAGTTTAATTAACTACTGACATGCGGGACCCATTGGTCAGGTTGACCTGGACGTCCCCTTTGACCACTGACGTCACCCAGACGCACTGCTGATGCAATAACTAATTTCTGGATTTATTTTTTATACAGAAAATTCCAGAAATTGTTGCAAACTTCAAAAATTCATAGAAACTAATCTGTAACTCCAAATGCAAAGATTTTTATTTGAATTTTGATCAGAAAAATTCAATCTATCCATTGGTAGTAGTTTCATGCATGGCAGAACAACATAACCTTGCTGTTTAAGCAGAATAAGATAATGCACACTTATGACTATGTTAAAAGAACTAACATTTGAATCTTTGATTCAAATGAGTTCATTCCTTTCTGTTCTAGCTTGCATTAGGCCAAGACACATTCATATTGCCATGTCATAGCATGCATCATATTGTTGCATATCGTCATGTGTTGATTATGTTCGGTGTGTCTTTCGTGGTAGGTTCTGTCTCCGAGGATAACCCCGAATATCCGTCTGAAGGGCAGTACCCTACTACCACTACATCTGGCAAGCAGCCATTGATCATTTTGATACAAACCCATGATCTCGCTTCTGCTCTTATTTATTGCATTAAGACAACGCGTTTCAAACTGCTGTGTGTTGCGGTAGTTGAACCCACTTCCTTTGCATGACCTGTCATTGCCACAGTAACTAGATGAAACCCACTAGTATGTGTAGGAGTTGATTGAGCCATATTTGTGTTCCTACCATGCTATGCTTGCTATGCTTAGAGTTGTGTCAGGTCTGGCTCATCGGGATGATGAACTAGAGTGAAAGGTTGTGTTGGTAACGAGAGTGAAGTGTTGAACACGATTTGGTAAAGGTATCGATGAGAGGCCATGCAGGAGTACATGGTGGGTTGTTTCATTGAAGTCGTCCTTAAGAACTGAGATCTGTGTGTGTGATTTAAGATTCAGCTACTACCACGCATTGGGCCCGAAACCAATGGACCCTCTCGACTTATTAACCACTCTTGTCCTCTGCCTGGGAGTTGCAAAGTAGTTTCTGGTGTTTGTAGCATCTTTGGGGGCGCCTTGGCGCTGACCTTAGGGGTGGGCTGTGTTGCGGTAGGCACCTGGCATGGTGTACCGATTCGCCCGTTTGGTGTCTCGGGAACCCTGCACACATCATTCGGGGCCGTTAGTGGAAACCTCAGCCGGACTCCCTGCGGATGGAACCCGAATAGGCGATAAACCTCGACTAGGGACTTGTGTGTTTAGTCAGGTCGTGGCCGACACCCTCGCTGGGCTTCCGCTTGAAGGTTGCCGAGTACACGTCGTGTAACGGCGATAAGTGGTGAGAGCGTGTGTGAAGAAGTACACCCCTGCAGGGTATGAAACTATTGAATAGCTGCGTCATGTAAAGGACTACTTGGTCACCTATACAGTTCAGAGACAAGTAAATGGATACTACTAAAAGCCTCAAGAGTACCGTCGATGGCCCTCTCGTGGGTTGACGAGAGAGGATCGATGGTGGTGTATTGTGTTGGTGATTAGTGGACTCGTGTGCGACAAATGCTTTTCAAGTGGTGTCATGTAGGATAGCTTAGCCAAGAGTCAAAGCTGGCTTACTGCAAATACCTCCACTACCTTCTTGAGAATGTGCATGTATAGTAGGATTACATTTGTAAGACTTCTTTGAGTACCTCCGTACTCATGTTGCTTTAATTAATGTTTTCAGACGACAACACCGCCCCCTCCGATGGGTTCTATGTAGACCTTCACGTCAACGAGTGACTAGCCACCCAGGTGGTGGTCCAAGACTTGTGAAGGGCCGATGTAGATAGAAGGGCTTCGTCAAGCCTTCTTTCTTTTTAGTGTCTGTACTCAGACTAGTTTGCTTCCGCATGTGCTTGTATGTTTGTATGACTTGAGTGTCGGGTCATGTGATCCCTATCTGTATGAACATGTTATGTATGGCTCCTTGGAGCCTTTTAAATAAAGTACTTTGAGTTGTAGAGTTTTGTTGTGATGCCATGTTGTATGTACTCATATCGGGCATATTGTGTGTATGATTGAAATGCTTGGTATGAGTGGGATCCGACAATATAGTTGTTTATCCTTGGCAGCCTCTCATATGGGGAAATGTAGTCTAGTGCTTCCTGAGCGATAGTAATGCCACAGCCCGGTTCACCGGAGTCCTGCTAGCCCAAAGACTACCGCTCTGGACACTTGATCGGCCGACATGTGTTTCACTTCGTTCTCGTATACATCCCTTCGGGGAAATGTCACGCGGTGACATCCGGAGTCCTGCCTAGCCTGCTACAGCCCGGGTTACCGGAGTCCTGTTAGCCTAGTGCTACAGCCCGGATTCATACATTGATGACCGACATGCTCGTGTGATTCATGTATGCCTGTCCCCATGGGTTAGTGCCGCTTTGGGTTCACGACTAGCCATGTCGGCCCGGTTCTGTCATGTGGATGCTAGCGACACTATCATATACGGGAGCCAAAAGGCGCAAACGGTCCCGGGCCATGGTAAGGCTACACCCGTGGGAATACCATGCGTGAGGCCGCAAAGTGATATGAGGTGTTACCGGCTAGGTCGATGTGACTTGGAATCGGGGTCCTGACACCCTTATATACACGGGTGGACGCCTTGCGGCCTACAGAGTCCCGGCCGGCTCATAAACAGTGTCCGGCTCGGTGACTAGTTAATTCTACCTTATGATTCAAGTCATGCCATTAGGACGGTTTACCACCACGGGCCTTAAGTCACCTATGGGCCTTAGGCCCTTTATTGAACCGCCATCTTCATGCTTGGTCTTGGGCTTCTTATGATGAATCCTTCTTTGCATAACCCGGCACCTTATGGGCAGCTTACACAAATAGTTATATCCCCAACATTAGGCCCCAGATTGATTTGAACTGGTTCATGTCAATCTTAAAATACCTTAAGAAACAAGCCTTTCTGTCTCCTGTCTGTGCAAAAGTTATAACCCGCTGTGACGTCATCTTCTGGATCCGTGATAACCCACCATGACGTCATCTTCCATTAAATTCTTATTTTATTCTGTCATATCTTGAACAGATCTCTGTCTTTACTGACCATTTTGAAAACCGAGGCGTCAGAGTCGTTGGATAATGATGCCTTGCCTCCTCATTTCTCGTGCCTTCCCAGTCACCCCTTCCTTATAAATAGGCACGACCTAGGTCTTTCCATTCTCCCCCCTTCGGTTATCTTCTTCCTCTCACTATTTCTTTGTCGCTCGAGCTCCGCCGCCGCCGAGCTCCTCATCTTCGCCAACTCAAGCCGCTGCATCAACCTGAATCCGACCAGAGATCCACGGCGGACCTCCGCAGCCAGTCTGCATCCGTAAGTTCCTTTCCTTCCCCGCCTTAGATCTGCATTACGGCTTCTCGAGTTCGTCGGTGTTCGTCGCCGCCCGTTACAAATCCTTGACAGATTTCGCCTCTGACGCCCCTTTTTGATCGTCAGATAGTGTAGAACTGCTGTGGTGGCTGTTTCACACCCATTTCGAATGCAAATAGATCCCTTTTCCTTTGTTCAGAGGCTTCCTTCGAGCATATGAACTTACCTGCCCTAGTTTTAGGTCTAGAAATTTTCTTTTCAGAACAACCATTTGATTCGAAATAATAGCTGCCACTTGTGAAACCTGTTTGTTCCATACTTAGCTAAAAAACAACATCTATTAGATCTGTTTAACCACGGTAGTCTATGTAACCGGTTTAAGAAGGCAACACTGATTTTGAGCCTTGCTTGCTTCCGGCGACTTAAGATAACTTAACTGCTTCTGATACCCGTGGTGGCTTAAATGTCAAAACATAATTAGCCATATGTCATTAGGCCCCATCTTAAGCCGCCATCTTGAATAGATTTAAAAATGTTCTCTTTCCAGGTTAGAGTTGAACCGGAAAAAAATTATCTTGTCATAGGCTTCCATCTGCATCATAGCACCCAAGGCTCCCAAAGCTCCTGTGACCTATAACTGGGTCAGATCCACTGTTACTGAAAGCACATTGTCGGAGTTCGTGAAGAGTGGCCATCTGCCCAAGAAGGAAGTCATGTCTTATCGTGCTCCTAACCAGGCAGAGGAAAAACCTCAACCCAAGGAGGGGGGAGTGATAGTTTTCACTGATCATATGAACCGGGGCTTTGCTCCACCCGGTTCAAAATTCTTCAGGGATGTCTTGCAATTGTTTGACCTCAGGCCTCAAGACATCGGGCCCAACTCTGTATCAAATATTTGCAACTTCCAAGTCTTCTGCGAGGTGTACCTTGGAGAAGAGCCCAACTTACTTTTGTTCAGAGAGTTGTTTTACTTAAACCGGCAGAATAAACGTGCCAACGGGCCTAGTCTGGAACTTGGCGGCATCTCAATTCAGCCGCGGAGAGACTGCCTTTTCCCATACGCTGAACTACCAAGCCACCCAAAGGATTGGCACCAGATGTGGTTCTATTGCTAGGATACTTCTCCGGCTGATGAGAACCCGCTACTCGTCTTTCGCGCTCTGCGCCTTGAATCCAACCACCCGCTGTCGGATAAGTTATCTGCTGTTGAACGTCTGCCACTCGCCCCCACCATGAAGAAAATTAAGGCCCTTTTGGGGAACGGCTTAGATGGCATCGACTTGGTCCGAGTCTGGATTTCTTGGCGGGTGATTCCATTAAGCCGCCACCCCGGCTTAATGTGCACTTATTCAGGCAAGAAAGATGACCCGCTGCGTAAGTGCATCTAGTGCCCCTTAGTGATTTTGGTGTATTGAAGACTTATAGGTTAAGGGACTAATGCGTTTGTGAGTGTACACAGGTCTATAAGTCTATGAGGAGTTTGATATTTACACAGAAAGTCGAACCCTAAAAAAAGAAGTTCTTCGACTGAAGACTTTGGTATTCTGAAGACTTTCTGAAGACTTTGAAAGTGAAGAAATAGGTGTGACCGTGAAGACTTGGTATTCATTTGAGGAACATGAAGCGTGAAGACTTTTGTTTTCGTAGTTTCATTTTCTCTTTCTTGAGTCATAGGAAATACCGTACTGTTAAAGGGGGTCGAGGAAATACTAAGGAAAAAATTTCATGTGACGCTCAACTCAAAATCCTACACCTACCAATCCCTTCGAGTGAAGCCTTTGGAAATCTCATACTGATTCGATCAATTTCTTCAAAGGATGAGACGAACTTCTTCTCGTCACCGAGGAATTTGTTCTCGACCGAGGAGTTAGGAATTCGCCAAAGGCGGATTGCCTACAGTGAGGAACATGATAGCCCTAAGGAATTTGAGAGTCAAATTTCCGGCCGTTCTGTCTTCTTGGCGCTACCTGTCCCAAAATATCTTATCCACCTAACGGTCATATCATTGAAGGGCATTTATGTAATATCATGTCGGGCTGCACACAAGGCACTAAATAGCCGCCCCTACAACCAATAGATGGTTCGCTGCTCCGAGAGAACTTGACACTTGTCATTTGAGAGCAACCCATCCTCCGAGGACTTTGAGCAAAAATCATCAAGTGAGGAAAAACCCAAAACCAAACCCCTACAAACCCAAAGTGATTGAGCATCATTGAAGAGATTGATCCTGCGTGGATTCGATGCTTGTTACCTTTGAAGACTGTGCTTCTTCCAGACGGTTAGGCGTCATGGTCTAGAGCATCCAAGAGGAATTGTGGATCGCCGAGTGACCGAGTCTGTGAAGGTTTGGAAGTTGCCTGAAGACTTACCACAAGTGATTGGATGAGGTTTGTGTGACCTTAGTTCAAGGAGAATACGGTGAGGACTTGGTGTCCTGAGCCCGTGCTTTCGACTCTTTGGGTGTCCGGACTGTGTGTCCTCGAGTTTAAATACTCAGCCGCTCCAACTAGACGTACAACTGAGACAGCAGTTGGAACTGGTCTACCAAATCATTGTCTTCACCAACCTAACTGGTTCTATTTCGTCAACTCTTTCATTTCCTCATAACTGTGTTGAGTGTTTTTTCATATCTGTGTTTGAAGACTTTGACTGAGGACTTTCTCAATTTCCTCAGTTCAATTTCTTCAATCTATTTGTCTTCATCTTGTGTTATCCTGTGTTTACGCTTTCTATACTCTGTGATTATCTTCATTTCATCATGATGACCATGCATGTATTCTGTTATGCTTACTTCTTAGTACTTATTCTGCTGCAAGTAGTTCTTCACTTAGGAATTTCCTCACCGGCAAATTCCTCAATGAAGAATTCATAAAAACCGCCTATTCACCCCCCTCTAGTCGATATAACGCACTTTCACGTTGTGTCATAGTCCTGACGACTTAGCAGATGACATGGTTGAAGCTATGACCCAATCTACGCTGAAAGAGGGCTCAGTGGTCAGTAATGCCTTTGACTTACTTTCATTCTGCAAGAATAATCGGGCTCCTGCAGTAAGTCATCAACTTCAACAATTATACCCTTATTGTGGAATGACTTGCTTTTATTCATAGATTTTAAATATTATTTGCAGGCAAATGACGATTTCTGGAAGGTCAAGTATGACCATGAGGCTTCCAAACGAGCCAGAGCGGCCAAGAGAGTCGAGAGAAAGGCTACCAAAATAGGGACCCAGAGGAAGAATAAACCCAGTACTTCTGATTTATTCAAGCTGGATGACACCAATGACGGTGAAGAAGAGGTAATCCTTAACTCCCCTGACACCTTTATCATTACCTTACTGACCTTTAATTTCCTTTCAGGAGGACACAGGAAATAGCCAAGCAGTTGAGGAAGAGGTAACTATAATTTCCTCTGACTCCGAGCCTTTGCCGAGGCAGAAAGTCCGAAGAGTGACCCGGAATGTAAGATTTTCACATCCTTTAGCTTACCAAGACCCTCAATTTCTTTTGAAGCAACAGACTCACGAGAGCCGGAGGCAGACCCGGACCAGCAAAGACGCGGAGCTCTCCTCTAGCTTACCTGATGTAACCAGGAAACGCCGGGCTGAGGTTATCTCCGATTTACGTTCTTTTTACCTTTGGCGGGTTTCATTCGGCAACCTCTCAATTCATCTGATTCCAACTATCAGGATACTTCACCTTCCTCTGGCGAGTCTATGCAATCCAACATGCCGGCTTTCAAGACCGCACTAGGGTAATGACAACTTGCTTACCTTATGCTTATTTTACTCATGCTTTTGTATTAATCCCTCTAACTTGTCCACAGTGTACAAGTAAAGCCCAGTAAGAGGGCAAAGAAGAATAAACCATCCAAAGAGCCAGGTGTAACTGAACCGGAGCTCGAAACGGTTGCTCCTGATGTTTCTGCTCACGAGCCGCCTCCCGAACCATCTCACGATGTTCCAGCGCCTATCTCTGATCCACCTGCTGAACAAACTCTCGACGGTTCTGATAACCCGGAGATTCCCAGCCCGGCCAAGGCAGATGACCCGGAAGTCGAAATCACCAAGACTCAGTTTGTTGAACCGGGATATCCCACGGTGCTTGCCAAGTGCTCTGCCAAGGAGGAACTTTTGGCGCATCGAAAGACCATGCTGGACTTCACTGATTACACTCATCTGAGCATTGGAGATATTGTCTCTGGCTACATAAGCCAAGTGCACAGCAGTCGTGACCTGGAGATTGACATGGTGAAGCAAATACATCAAAAATCTGAGGTATAACTTTTGTTACTTTTCCTTATTCCTACTTACTATACCAGCCCCCAAGTCTATTGCTTATAAGAAAATATGATGTAGACTTAGAATCTGCTTATCACTGCCTGTCAAACACCCGGCTTATCTCGAAGGCCGGCTTTAGAACAAGATATTTAACCTGGTGTAGTATAATACTTTTGAACTTGCAATACGCATTAGCCCCCAAGTGCCAAGTATCTTTGCTTACAAAGTACTTGGGACTTAATTTCCATGAACCGCCATAGTAATTCAGAGCTCTTCAGTATCATTAGCCGCCAAGTGACAAGTATCTTTTCTTGCAAAGTGCTTGGGACTTAATACTATCTTCTAATGACCCTAACTATAACCCGGCATTGCAGGCCACCATAAGTCAATTTGAGTCGGAGATTGCTGATATGAAGAATCGCCTGGAAGCTCAAGAGACTGAAATTCAAAAGGCCAACTCCAAGTTTGAGTTCAGCATATCTGAACAAGAGAAGTTGAAGAAAATCTTTGAAGGAGATAAGAAATCATGGGCTGATGAAAAGGCCTCTTTGGTCACCCGGGCCGAGGAAGCAGAGGCATCGCTTGCAAAAAGCAATCATGAGCTATCAAACAAAGCGCCAAATATCTCAAATGGTCTCTGCAATCTTTGGTAAGCTATTTGTGCAAACATTAAATACTGCCAACCTTCTTCCGATGATTATTTCAGTCGTTACCTCCGGCTCACCTGATGTTTGTTAACGCAGGCCCCAGGAGCTCAAATCTTAATAAAAGCATGTTGATCAAGCTAAAGGCGGTTTATACCTTGGTGGAACAACTTTACACCAGGTCACAACATGCTTTGGCCGTTGTGGCTTTGTCAAATGACGTTCCCCACCTCCTGGCTGACATGTTAAAGCGGCTCGCTGTGCTACCTCAGTGGGTCCAAGAGCTAAGGCGGGCATCTTCAAGAGCCGGAGCTATAGCCGCATTGGGCCGGGCCAAGGCGTGGCTACCGGAGCTAGACCCGGCCGACCTCGCCCTTGGATATCCCATCTTGAAGGAGGATGGTACCTTGTTTGATGAGAAGGATTTCACCGCCTGCGTGAAGGAGGTACGCCCTGTGGCTACTCTTATTGGGAATGATACTGATATTACCAAGTATCATCCGGGTTACGACAGCCAGAATCAGAGACTCCCCACACCTCACTATGATGCAGTCAGCCTGATCCCTCCAATTCATAAGCATACCTTTACCCTTAAAGTCAATCCAGCCGGGTTAATTGACGATGAAGCTGAATTTGAAGCTTTGAGTGGCATTGACTGGTCGTCATCAACCTTCCAGGACAAGGCAGCCGACGGAGGAGCGGAGAAGGATAACCCGGAAGCTTCGGGCCAGCAAAACGAGTGAACCATCAGGCGTCGTATGTTTATGTCTTGTGGAAAAACAATGCTTCATTATCCAGACTCGGGGAGTCTTTGTAATAGGGTAGAAAAAACACTTGATTTTTGCCATGCCTTAGCGCATGTTTATGGCGCTCAACGCTTTCCTAAGCCGCCGTCATTATATGCTTCCAGTTCATATTGGTCTTCTGCTTCCTTTATGTTGAAAGAAATCACTTGCATTGCCCTGCATATAGAACAAACACAAGTCCCTTGGCGACTTACCGCATAGGGGGTCACATAATGTGTTGATAACGCGGATTATGAATCAAAGATCATAAAAGCTGGTTCTCAATTATATCCTTGAGACACAATCGTAACAGCAGACCTGTGATCCTTCGATTACCTTGCCGGCTTATGTGACCCGAACAATGAAGGTAAACTTTATTAATCCTGAAACCTAGCATATAATGTTTGTTTATGCGCTAACAATCTTATTTGATCAATATTAAACCGGTGGAATAAAGATGACCCCACCAATGCTTTCAAAATGATCTCAGAATAGTCAAATAATTGTGATTGCAAAGTGTGATGAACAATAGACCAAATTCAAAGGCTTCTGATTCGAATACGATCAGTAAAAAGGGGTTAAGCTAAGATTCGGATACGATCATATAGCCCCCAGTGGCTTTGGCGATGCCGATCAAGTGAGTATCGACAACTATGTTCTCTTTGGTTCGAATACGACCTACATTTGAACAGGAAGTGCCCAAGTGACCATAAGAGTTGTTTAATGACGCTGATTCGAATACGATCCACGTCAGACCCAAAGGGGTTAAGCTATGATTCAGATATGATCAAGAAGCCCCCTAGTGGGAGTATGTCGATCAAGTGGGTATCGACAGCGATGTTTTCTTTGGTTCGAATACGACCTATGTTTGAACAGGAAGCCCCCAAGTGATCATGGCTAGATTCAGATATGATCATAAGCCGGACCAAAGGGAAAGCCGGATTCAGATATGATCCGCTCCCTGTTTGTTGTTTCAACAACATGATAAGAAAGACATGTAAACTTTTGTGGGTGGAAAAAAGGACAGAGGTCCTACTTTATTGCTTTTTGTAATATATACATCGTTGAAATATGTTCATCCTGAGAGCCGGTGGCTCAAGTATAATAAGGCCGAAGATGAGCGATATTCCACGGCCGGCGGGTCTCATCCTCCGACTTACGTGAGTCTTTGTGCTCTCGAACATCGATAAGGTAGTATGACCCATTGTTCAGATTCTTGCTGACCACAAAGGGTCCTTCCCAAGGGGGGATAGCTTGTGCATATCAGGCTGATCCAGGATGAGCTGGAGCACTAAATCACCTTCCTGAAAGGTTCTGGACCTAACCCGGCGGCTGTGGTAGTGGCGCAGGTCTTGCTGGTAAATCACTGAGCGGGCTATTGCCAAGTCTCGCTCTTCATCCAACAAGTCCACTGCATCCTGATGAGCTTGTTCATTATCAGCCTCAAAGTAAGCCGCCACGCGGGGCGAGTCATGACGGATGTCACTTGGCAGGACCGCCTCTGTACACCATGAAGAAAGGTGTATAACCCATAGATCTGTTAGGTGTAGTGTTGATGCTCCAAATCACAGAGGGTAATTCCTCCAGCCAACAACCCGGTGTCCGCTGTAAGGGGACCAAGAGCCGGTGCTTTATTCCTTTCAAGATCTCCTGATTGGCTCGTTCTGCTTGACCATTGGATTGAGGATGAGCTACGGCCGATACGTCAAGCCGGATATGCTCTCGCTGACAGAACTCTTCCATGGCACCCTTGGAGAGATTAGTACCATTGTCAGTTATGATACTGTGTGGAAAACAAAAAAGAAAGATCACCTTTTTCATGAACTGAACCGCCGTGGCTGCATCACGGCCATCGACCGCCCCGCCTCAACCCACTTTGTGAATTTATCAACCGCCACCAGGAGGTGTGTCTTTTTATCCTTAGACCTTTTGAAAGGCCCGACCATATCAAGCCCCCAGACATCAAACGGCCAAGTAATTGGAATCATCCTCAACTCTTGAGCAGCCACATGAGCTTGCCGTGAGAATTTTTGACAACCGTCACATTTACTGACCAGATCTTCCGCATCCGCATGAGCCGTCAACCAATAAAAACCATGACGTAAAGCCTTGGCCACGAGAGATTTTGAGCCGACATGATGACCGCAATCCCCTTCATGGATCTCACGAAGTATCTCCTGACCCTCCGCAGGTGACACACAACGTTGAAACGCCCAAGTGACGCTGTGATGATGTAACTCACCATGAACAGTCATGGATTTAGACAGCCGGATGATTTGTCTCGCCAAGGTCTCATCCTCAGGAAACTCTCCCCGGGTCATATAAGCCAAATACGGCACTGTCCAATCTGGGATGACATGGAGAGCCACCACCAACTGTGCCTCCGCGTCTGGAACAGCTAAGTCTTCTTCCATGGGTAACTTGACAGAAGGGTTATGCAAAACATCCAGAAAAGTGTTAGGCGGTACCGGCTTACGCTGAGATCCCAGCCGGCTTAGAGCATCAGCCGCCTCATTCTTCCTTCGATCAATGTGTTCCACTTGATAACCCTTGAAGTGCCCAGCCACAGCATCAACTTCACGATGGTAAGCCGCCATGTGGGGATCCTTGGAGTCCCACTTGCCTGACACCTGCTGAGCCAAGAGAGCTGAGTCGCCCAAGCACCTTACCCGGCTCAAATTCATCTTTTTGGCCACCTAAAGACCATGGAGTAAGGCCTCATATTCAGATGCATTATTAGTACAAGGAAACATAAGCCGGAGCACATAACAAAATTTGTCACCTCGAGGGGAAGTTAAAACAACTCCAGCCCCCGAGCCTTCCAACTGCCTGGACCCATCAAAGTGTATAGTCCAATACGTGTTATCCGGCTTCTCCTCTGGTGTTTCCAGCTCTGTCCAATCATTGATAAAGTCCACCAGGGCTTGAGACTTAATAGCAGTATGGGGCACGTACTTCAAACCATGAGGTCCAAGCTCAATGGCCCACTTGGCAACTCGTCCTGTGGCCTCTCTATTCTGGATGATGTCTCCCAAGGGGGCAGAACTTACCACAGTGATAGGGTGACCCTGGAAATATTGCTTAAGCTTCCGGCTCACCATGAACACACCGTAAACAAGCTTCTGCCAATGTGGATACCTTTGCTTAGACTCAATGAGCACCTCACTTATGTAGTAAACTGGGCGTTGAACCGGATGCTCCTTGCCAGCCTCCTTGCGCTCCACCATGATTGCAACACTGACAGCACGTGAGTTAGCGGCCATGTATAAAGCAATGGCTCTCTATCAATGGGAGCCGCAAGGACCGGCGGCTCAGATAACTATCTCTTTAGATCTTCAAAGGCAGTATTAGCAGCATCACTCCAGACAAAAGTGTCCGTATTCTTCATCATCTGATACAGCGGTAAGGCCTTCTCACCTAGCCGGCTTATAAACCGGCTTAAAGCAGCAACACGACCCGCCAGTCGCTGAACATCGTTGATGCACGCCGGTTTAGCCAAAGAGGTAATCGCCTTGATTTTCTCCGGATTAGCTTCAATACCCCTGTTGGAGACCAGAAAACCCAAAAGCTTGCCTGCAGGCACACCAAACACGCATTTGGCCGGGTTAAGCATCATCTTATAAACCCGGAGATTATCAAAGGTTTCCTTTAGATCAGATATCAAGGTTTCCTTTTTTATGGACTTCACCACTATGTCATCCACGTAAGCGTCAACATTGCGCCCAATCTGATCATGGATTGGCCAAGCGGGGCGGCCGAGCCCCGGTCCCGTCCCTTTATAAGGAGAGGGAAGGGGGATGGCATCTAGCACTCTTCTGTCATCTATCTACTCCTGCTTATGCTTCTTCCTTTCACCCGCCATGGAGAAGGGGAATCCCGGTCCCTCGACGGTATCGGCAAGAGTCGCCGCTCGACAACGCGTCCCTCCTCCTCCTGAGCCTACGGTGGTGGAGCCCGCCACGAGGGGAAGGGGGAGGGGGCGAGGCCGTGGGCTAGGCCGTGGCAGAGGTCGTGGTGCTCGGGGAAGAGGTGGACAGGGCGGCGCGCCGGCCTCGCCCCCGCCAATGATGCCTTTCCCGTGGAGCGCCATGTTGGAGACCAGCCCCGCGAGTTCTTCATCAGGCTGCACCGGCCTCCGCTTCGCCGTCTATGCCTTCCCGCCCCGTTTGCTCGGGAGATGGAGCGTGACCCGCCCCAGACCCTCAGATTACACATGAGGGGCTGCGGGAATGGGGGCACGCGGGTCGACATCGACTTCTCGGCTCCTCGGGTCATGTACCTCCGCCGTGGATGGAAGCCGTTCGCTCGCATCCACAGCCTGATGGCGGGGCTCGTCCTCTACTTCAAATTAATGGAGGACGACCTGCTCTCCGTCAAGGTCTTCGGAGAGTTCGGTACTCGCTTGAAGTGCTGCGTGGAGAGCTCCTCCGATGGAGACTCCGACGATGGAAGCTCTTCCTTGAGCGAGAGTGACGAGGAGGACAATGGGGCATATGATGGGGACGAGTCCGACTAGGCGTCGGATGCCCCGCGCCTAGGCGGGTGCGGCAGCAGCAGCATCTGCACCTGGCTGCTCCTCTGGCGGAGTTTTGCCGGGGGAGGGGCCAGCTCCTTGAACTTCTCGGGGCCATCTCCATGGGCGGCTAGCGTCGGGTGGCTGTGGAAGAGGAAGAGGGCGGGCGGCAAAGCCGTCAACTCGGAATACACGGACACCGACGCCTTCGTCGTGTGTCCGACATCCTGCCGCGTCGTCTTCCAGCTCCTTTCCCGGCACCATCATCACCGGCCCACCCTTGGGTAGTCATCGAGGTGTTCTCTTGTTGCTTTCTGCTGCTCGTAGCTCACCTAGGAGCCCCTTTTGCCCTTTCGCCTTCTTGACCTGCCTCTTGAGGAGAGGGACAACAAAGGGATTATAGGCATCTCATCTCTTTTTTAGTTTGTAAGCCTTCGGGCCTTCGTTAAATTTAGAACTTGTAATCCCCTTGCTCATGTTTTTCATTCCGTATGAACTGTACATGTATGGGATGTTTTTAATGAAAATGGAATGTTTACCGTGTTTTTCATTCGCGGGTAGACCCCGCGACAAGGAGCGAATCCTTATTACTATTTAAGATAAATGGTTTTTGCCCGGCAACAGGCCTTGTCGTCCCCCTCACCTCGCTCGACCTTTCTCGCGCTCTTGGCGGAGGTAGGGATGAAGTGGGCTTAGGCTCCCCGTTCTATCTCCTTGCCGCCGCGACTACAACCAAATCCGGACCCAGGAGATAATCCTTAGGTCTAGGAAAAAGGGGAGCACGGTAGCCTAGAGATAAAACGAGGTTTCACATGCCCCAGTTCCGTTCCGAAATGCATGATAGAGGATGAAACACTTATCTGGATCTGCAGCCCCCGGCAACCTTGTCTTGCCGCGGTTGGATCCTTGTACTTGTAGCCCCCGGCACTCTGGTTTGCCGGGGTCGGGACGCCGGTCCGTTCCCTTTCTTCCAAGTAGCTCAGCAGAAGTGCTCATGTGCCCTGCGAACCAAAGGAGGACAGAAAAGAACAGAGAGACGCGCACTCGACTTCTAGGCTAGGGGTTAGTCACCGGTAAGCACTATCAACCCTAACCAAGGAAGAGACTCGACCTAGCATGCATGCTATAACATAGGGCGCCAGCGCTTCATTTATTTGTGCTCAGGGTCTCATACCGCTTTGTACAAAGGGTTACATGCCGTGCCGGCAAGGCTTGTACAAAAGGTAGCTTGTCGGGGGGCCCGACAAGCCGCGCCTTATGGGTAAAACTTGCGAAGATGCTAGATATTCCAGGAGTTGCTCACTGTCACGGCATCTTTGGTCTCCAGGCGAACTGCGACAGGCCTGGTGACTCGTATTACCCGACAAGGGCCTTCCCACTTCGGCGTCAACTTGTTGGAATTCTTGGCCGACTGAACGCGCCGAAGAAAAAGGTCGCCTTCCTAAAAGCTTCGGGCATGAACCTTGCGCCTATGGTAGAGGCTCAAGGCTTGCTGGTAGTGTGCTGCTCTCACAGCCGCCCGAAGATGATCTTCCTCAAGGAGCGTTGCGTCATCTTGCCGCAACTGCTCTTGCTCAAGCTCATCATAAGCAAGCACTCGAGGTGACCCGTATATGAGTTCCGTGGGGAGAACTGCCTCCGCCCCATATACTAGGGCGAAGGGTGTCTGACCGGTGGCTCGATTTGGTGTCGTCCTGATCGACCAAAGAACCGTCGGCAACTCATCAATCCAGCGCCTTCCGCTCTTGTGCAACCTATCAAAGGTCTTCGTTCTCAGGCCTCGCAACACTTCAGCATTCACCCTCTCTGCTTGGCCGTTGCTCCGGGGGTGTGCCACGGAAGCAAAACAGACCTTGCTGCCGAGATCTTGAATGTACTGCATGAAGGTGTGGCTTGTGAACTGCGTGCCGTTGTCGGTGATGACTCTGTTTGGCACAACAAAACGGCAGACTAGCCCCTTGAAGAACTTGACGGCTGACTCTGGTGTCACCTTCCTCACTGGTTCCACCTCTGGCCACTTTGTGAACTTGTCGATTGCGATGTACAAGTACTCAAAGCCCCCGACAACACGGGGGAAGGGGCCCATTATGTCGAGCCCCCAGACCGAGAATGGCCAGGAGAGAGGGATCATTTGAAGGGCTTGAGCTGGTTGATGAAGCTTCTTTGAATGGAACTGACACGCTTCACACTTGGTTACTAGTGTCGTCGTATCTTGGAGGGCGGTGGGCCAGAAGAAACCTTGCCGGAATGCCTTCCCGGCAAGGGCCCTCGACCCTATGTGGGAGCCACATATGCCTCCATATATCTCTGCCAAGAGCTCCAGTCCTTCCTCCCGGGGGATGCACTTCAATTTCACACCGTTCAGCCTTCTCCTGTAGAGGACGTCATCGACGAACTGGTATAGGGCACATCGACGGGCTACTTTTTCTGCTTCTTCCTGCTCCTTAGGAAGTTCCCCTGTTTGGAGGAATCGGACAGTATGTTGGGCCCACGCCAGAGCCTGGGGCTCGACGGCAGGGACCAAAGGAATTTCCTTTGCCATGGGAGCGGCTGTCTCCATGGCGAGGGCTTGACGCCCTGCCGGAGCCAATTGCCCTTTGGCAGGCTCAGCGTCCACGGCAGCATCCTTGCCGGCAGCCCCAGGGGGTTCGGTAGGGAAGTACTCACCGGGACATGACTTCCTTCGCTTGTTCCGCCCCGTTGATGGTTCCACGGATGGCTGATTTAACCGGAGCAAAAAGGTACCTGGTTCCATAGGTAGCTTGAATGCAGCGCGCTTCGACAGGTAATCGGCGATGTTGTTCGCCGCTCGGCGAACGTGCTCCACTTGGATACTGTCAAAGCGCTCCTCCAGCTTCCTCAATTCATCTACGTAGGCCTCCATCAATGGGCTCTGGTAATCCTTGTTGACTTGTCTGACGACAAGCTGCGAGTCACCCCTGACGATGAGCTTCTTCACCCGAAGTTACGCCGCAATCCACGAGACCGGCAAGCAGCCCCTCGTACTCAGCAGTGTTGTTTGTCGACATCTCCCTGGGAAAGTGCATCTGGATCACGTACTTGAGGTGCTCTCTGGTGGGTGCGACAAGCAGCACACCGACACCGGTGCCTTGCAGCGAGAAGGCCCCATCAAAGTACATGATCCAGTCGTGATCCGCTTCTTTGCCGGGGAGAGCGGTCTCTTGGATTTCTTCGTCAGGTGTTGAGGTCCATTCTGCAATGAACTCCGCCAAGATTTTTCTCTAGATGGTTGAGGTACTTTCAAACTTCAACCGAAAGCTCGACAACTCCAAGGCCATTCCACAATCCTTCCGGTTGCATCTGGGTTGTGCAGTATCCGTTGTAGTGGGAGGCGGGTGACGACAGTGATCTCGTTTGCTTGGAAGTAATGACGCAGCTTCCTCGAGGCCATAAGGAGGCCGAAGAGCAATTTCTGCACGCCGGAGTACCTCGACCTAGCCCCCTGCAAGAGGGAGTTGACAAAGTAAACCGGGTGCTGGGGAAATCTTTGGCTCGCTGTCGGCTGGTTCTGCCATCGCCATTGCCTGCTCATCGACCCCCCTCTGTGCCACCAGTGTGGCGCCGACCACTTGTTTCGTTGCTGCTAGGTACAGCAGCAACGGTTCTTGTGGCTTAGGCGCAACCAGTATTGGCGTGGAGGAAAGGTATTTCTTCAGATCCTGCAACGCCGCCTCGGCTACGGGGGTCCACTCCACCGGGCCTGCCTTCTTCAAGATCTTGAAGAAGGGAAGAGTGCGCTCGGCGGACTTGGAGATGAATCGGCTCATGGCGGCGACATAGCCGGTGAGCCGACGCACATCCTTGATCCTCTTGGGCGCCTCAATCTGTCTAATAGCCTTGATTTTGTCTGGGTTTGCCTCGATCTCGTGCTGCGACACAAAGAATCCGAGAAGCTTGCCGGACGGAATGCCAAAGACACACTTCTCAGGATTCAGCATAAGGTTGATCTTGCGTAGGTTGGCAAATGTCTCTTCCAGATCTTGCAAAAGAGTTGCCCCATCCTTGGTTTTGACCACTATGTCATCCATGTATGCCTCCATATTTCTATGGAGCTAGGGTTCAAAACCAATTTGGACTGCTCTTGCAAACGTCGAGCCAGCACTCTTCAACCCGAAAGGTGTCAGGACCCCGATCCTAAGTCACACCGATCTAGCATGTAACACATCATATCACTTTGCGGCCTCACGCATGGTATTCCCACGGGTGTCGCCTTACCATGGTCCGGGACCGTTTGCGCCTTTTGGCTCACGTATATGATAGTGTCGCTAGCATCCATATGACAGAGAACCCGTGCCGACATGGCTAGTCGTGAACCCAAAGAGGCGCTTAACCCATGGGGACAGGCATACATGAATCACATCGAGCATGTCGGTCATCAACGTATGAATTCAGTTGTAGCACTGGGCTAACAGGACTCCGGTATCCCGGTCAGAAAGGAGCTAGGCAGGACTCGAATATCACCGCGTGACATTTCCCGAAGAACGGACATATAGGAACGAAGTGAAACACATGCCCGGCCGATCAAGTGTCCAAGCAGTAGTGCTGGGCTAGCAGGACTACGGTGAACCGGGCTGTAGCGGACTACTATCGCTCAGGAAGCACTAGACTACATTTCCCCATATGAGAGGCTGCCCAGGATAAACAACTAGGTTGTCGGATCCCACACATACCAAGCATTTCAAACATACACACAATATGCTCAATATGTGTAAATACAACATGGCATCACAACATAACTCTACGACTCACATATTTATTCATTAGGCTCCGAGGAGCGAGATATTACAAACATGGGTCTCATGACCCAACACTCAGAGCATACAAGTCAAAGCACAAGCGGAAGCTAAACATGTCTGAGTACAGACAACTATAAATGAAAAAGGCCGAGAAGCCCGACTATCTACTGATCTGCCGAGGGCACAAGATCGTAGCTGAGGTAACAAGCTAAATGTCAAGTCCAAGCGGAACTACTAGTGAGACTAACGCCTCTCCGCAAAAACATAAAATAGGCAAACGTGAGTACAATTGTATTCTACAAGACTTACATCGTAACTAACTACATATGCATCATTATCAAAAGGGGTGGTGGAGTTTGACCGCAGCAAGCCAGCTTTGACTCGGTGCCTATCCTGAACTACATTTGCAAGTAACTCTTTTGAGGTGGCGCACACGAGTCCACATATTCACCATATCAATACACCACTATGGACCCGCCTCCGTCTCCCCACGAGAACGCCATCCATAGCACTCACGCTTATCTTGCGTATTTTAGAGTATCCACTTTCACTTGTCTATGAACTGATATAGGCAACCCAGAAGTCCTTTTCATGGACACGGCTATTCGAATAGATCATATTAACCCTGCAGGGGTGTACTTCTTCACACACGCTCTCACCACTTACCGCCGTTTACACGACATGTACTCGGCAAACTTCAAGCGGTAGCCCAACGTGGGTGTCGGCCACGGCCTACCTAAACACTCAAGTCCCTAGTCCAGGTTTATCGCCTATTCGGGTTCCATCTGCAGGGAGTCCGGCCGAGGTTTCCCATACAGCCCCGAACGATGTGTGCAGGGTTCCCGAGACACCAAACGGGCGAATCGGTACACCGGGCCACGTGCCTACCGCAACACAACCCACCCCTATGTTCAGCGTTGCGTGCGGCCCCCAGCATGCTACAAACACCAGAAACTACTTGCAACTCCCGGACTGAGGACAAAAGTGGTTAAGAAGCCGAGAGAGTCAATTAAGGATCCCAATGTGTGGTAGTAACTGTTTCATGGATCACAAACACGGAACTCAGTTCCTAAGGACGGCTTCAATGAGACAACCCACCATGTACTCCTACATGGCCTCTCACCGCTACCTTTACCAAATCGTGTTCACACTCTTAGCTCACACACAGTAGGACATGTTCACACACCTCCGATTCATCCCCGATGAACCAGACCTGACTCAACTCTAAGCAAGAGTCGGCATGACAAACAAGCATGAATGAGTAGGCACAACATGGCTCAAGCAACTCCTACTCATGCTAGTGGGTTTCATCTAATTACTGTGGAATGACAGGTCATGCAGAGGATAAAGGGGTTCAGCTACCGCAGCAAGTAGCAGATGAATCGTTGTTGTCCTAATGCAGTAAAAGAGAGCAGGAGCGAGAGAGTGGGATTGTATCGGAATGAACAAGGGGGTTTTGCTTGCCTGACACTTCTCAAGATAATATAGTTCTTCATCGGTGTCATCGAACAATCGTCGGAACGTCGTGTACTGAGGGGGGACAACACCGGCAACTGAGAAAGAACACAATCAATGCAATGCACATTCACATGAATGACATGTCATGTTAAGGTACTGAATTGACCTAATGCAGCAGTAAGCCAAGTTAATTGAAGTGGAATTCAAACAAGAACAAATTCCAACTCCAAATGTTATTTCATAAATTGCCCTAATCATCATTTGTCCTATTCAGTGAGGTTAACTTGTTCAAACATGCATGATCATGGCATAAACAGATTCTTCATATTTTTCTGATCATTTTTCATATATAAATTATTTCATTCTTACTATGAATTTTAGAAGTTTTGGATATATTTTGGAATTTCCTGAATTATAATAAATCCAGAAAAGGTATTACTGCGTCAGCCTGACGTTAGTGTGACGTCAGCGGGTTAACGGGACACGGTCCGGGTCAAACTGATAAAGGTCCCGCGTGTCAAGATAATTAGTTTAGCAAAATATTAATTAGAACTAAACCTGATTAGTTAACAGGGCTGGGCCCCACCTGTCATTGACTCAACAGAGTCAACCAGGGTCCACCCGTGGTCAAAGTCCAAGTCGGCTACACCGGCGTCTAGCCGCCGGCGAGCCCGACGCGACGGCGAGAGTGGATTTGGTCATTCCGGCGACCAAATGGGCCGCGGAAGGCATCTAGGTGGAGCTGGGGTCGAGCCGCAGCTCTTGGTGGAGTCAGTTGGGGTCGGGGCGGTCGGAAATGGTGCCGGGCGACGACCTAGGGCGGCCGGAGTTCGGCCGAGGTCGAACACGGCGCTTAGGGAGCACGGCGAGGCGTGGGGTGGCGTTTTGCGCCTCGCGAAAAGTGCGGTGAGGGCGGTGGTGTGCTCGGAAGCGAAGCTTATGTTGTGGCTAATGCCACGCCATGGCCGGGCGGCGAGGAGCAATCGGCTCCGCTGATTAGGGCGGTAGAGGGTGCGACGGGCACGGGGAACAGGGGAGAAGAAGGCGGAGCTCACAAGGGGTCGGGAGAGGATCTCGGTGGCTCGGGAAGCTGGCGATGGTGAATTGATTGCCGGGCGATCTCCGGGCACCGGAGATGGGGACGACAATGCTCCGGTCGATTGGGGCCTCCTCTGGTCGCGTGTGTCGGGTGGGTAGCTCCACGGGGTCAGGGCGGAGCTCAGGGATGCATAGAGGGGGCGAGGGGGTGGCTGTGGCCGCGGGTACGGCGATCGGCGTGGGCGAGCTCGCTCGGTGGGAGAGAGAGGGAGCCAGAGGAGGGACGAGGCCACGGGTGAGGTGAGAGAGGTCGGGGTGCGTGGCGCCGGGGAAGCGTCGAGGCGTGGGAGGGAAGCGGCAAGCGGGAGGTGGCGCGCGAAGGCCGGGCACGTGACTGCATCCGATCAAGTGGAGGAAGAAGACCTCCCTGCCTCGGTGGGCTGGGCCGATGGGCTGCTGTGTGAGCGCCTGTAAGTGGCTGGGCTTCTCTCTTTTATTTCCATTTTCTATTTTCTGTAATTATGTTTGGCTTTAATAAAATGCTGTGGCATTTCCAAAAATCATGAAACTGGTCAATGTCACTGTTTGGAATATTTCCAACAACAAACATTTTAGTTTATGATTATTTGAACATTTAAACTATTTATTAGCGTTAAATGCCCAAATGCAAATACTATATGATTTAATTCAAAAATACAAATGTCATGGAAAAATGTGCAACATCTCGTTATCAAGTTCAAGCATTTTCCAAAAATGGTGAACATTTTTGAAGGCCATTTGGGTTCATTGAAAAATATTTCTTAGTTGAACCTATTTGAATTGCTTTGGTGCTAGGGCTTGGTCATCCCCATTTCAAATTTCATGAAAATTAAACATGATGCATGGATGCAATGCCACTAGTTGCAAGCAAGCTCTAGGGCTGTGAAAACTCACCCCCACTAAACAAGAATCTCGCCCCGAGATTCAAGACGTGAGGTAAGAGGAAAAGGGGAGTCACAAAACTATCGCAATCTTCATGATCCATTTGCCCTTCTCGAAGATGTTGATTCATTCCATCATCTTGGTCTTGACGTCTTTGCTTTCGAGATCTTCACTCAACACGACAACAGAAAGAAGGGGGAAACCCTATAGTATTAAATCTTCTTGAAGATCGAGCAACTCAAGATCAGTTCATGGAGTGAGACGTAAGAACATCTCTTGAGTTGAGACACCAAACACACATTAGGAATGATGGTAAGGAAATGGATGACGAAGGTTCAAATTGGTAGGCAACCATTCCACGCTTAAGAGAGATGGTGGATGGTGTTAAGGTGGCGAGGAAATAATTGCCATGATTCAATAACGGGGCACCTCAGGGGAGGTGACGCGAGGAACTATTCCCTTAAGTGGCAAAAAGAATTGCTTTTGATTCAGAGATCATTGAAACTCTTCATACCAGCCTAAGGCAATTCACAACGATCGTTTGACAGAGTGCAAAGGAATGGTACACCCGGACTAGAATGGATGATGTGGACTACCTTGTTGAAGAAAACACAATGGATGATTTTTGCTTATCACCGGAATGGATGGAACCCATGGTAGGACCACTTCTGAAGATGATCCTGAACAACAACTGCTGAGAGAGCAGCCCATGGGAAATTGGCACGATAGCGGTGCAAGCTGGAACAAGACGCAACTGTTGGGAATGCTCCAACCATCATATCTGCCTGAGATTCAGATCTGGTTGGTGTCAGGATATTCCAGACTCATCAAGTCTAGAAAGAAAAATGAAGGTTTGCAACACAAATCAACGAGATGACGTTGCGAGATTCTCGGGAAGTGAACTACGATAGCAAGCTCCAAAACATGAGCTGGTTCTGCTACTAACATGTGAACATGTTGTCCAAGACAAGAATGACCACATAGTAGTCTTATCATCAAACACTACCGAGTTCAGGTGGGGAACCATCATCACGGATAACGAAGTCCTTGCATAAGTCATATGATTAGCTCTTATGAAGAAACTTCTTCTCCTTGAACAAATCAGTTAGTGGCTTGGTGTGCTAGGGAATTCATATGGAATGAAGATGATCAGTCTATCAGACCATAGAATACTTAGCACATGCATGACTGACTTGGGATGATTCCAGAGGAAGCAAAAACAACTTTCTCGGATCCACGGCGACAACTTACATCAAATGCATGTGAATTAGAGGAAGTCACTTCTTTCATCCAAGCATAGGCTTCATGAGCGGATCGCGAAGGCATTGCTTACAAAGTTTTCAACACTAGGTTGATGTTCAACATGAATCATGGGGGAGACAAGAATGCTGCTGATGGGCTCAACAACAACTCATCGAAATTTCCATATCACTGGACTTCCGCCATCATGTGAACACGGTGATAGTATTGGTCAGACCAAAAGATGTAATGGTGTATGCTCGAGGGATCAACCACGAGTAAGACAACATTACGAATATCGTTGGTTCTAACTTGATTTGACGATAGCCCACACTCAAATCAAAGGATTGATAAGACAATAGGTCCAAAGAATCGATCACAGAGACCAATCGATGAAGATATCATCTTTCTTCAACACACACTACACAAGAATATCCCTTTGGAATGAACTAAGTTAGGCAAGTTTTTATCTTCCAACTCTCCAAGTTGTTGTTTGGCTTAACCAGCTAGCTCAGGGGTATCTGTCACGCCCTCGATGCGGCTATATCTCCCACGTGTCGAAGCACGACTTAGAGGCATAACCGCATTGAAAGCAATGTCGCAAGTGAGGTAATCTTCACACAACCCATGTAATACATAAGGGAAAAGGATACATAGTTGGCTTACAATCGCCACTTCACACAATACATGAGTAAAACATTACATCAAACAGATACAATCAAGGTCCGACTACGGAACCAAAATAAAAGAAGACTACCCCAAATGCTACATGTATCCCCGATCGTCCCAACTAGGCTCCACTACTGATCAACTGAAACGAAACAACACAAAGAACAAGATCTTCATCGAGCTCCTCCTTGAGCTCGGGTGCATCACCTGCACGGTCTCATCGGCACCTGCAAACTGGTTTTGGAAGTATCTGTGAGTCACGGGGACTCAGCAATCTCACACCCGCGAGATCAAGACTATTTAAGCTTAATGGTAGGACAAAGTAGTGAGGTGGAGCTGCAGCAAGCGACTAGCATATATGGTGGCTAACATACGCAAAAGAGAGCGAGAAGAGGAGGCAAAGCACGGTCGAAGAACTATGATCAAGAAGTGATCTCAAACTACTTACGCCAAGCATAACTCCAACACTGTTCACTTCCCGGACTCACCGAGAAGAGACCATCACGGTTACACACGCGGTTGGTGTATTTTAATTAAGATCCACTTCGGGTTTTCTACAACCGGACATTAACAAATTCCCATCTGCCACATAACCGCGGCCACGGCTTTCGAAAGTTCAAACCCTGCAGGGGTGTCCCAACTTAGCCCATGATAAGCTCTCGCGATCAACGAAGGAATAGACCTTCTCCCGGAAGCCCGATCAGTCTCGGAATCCCGCTACAAGACATTTCACAGCAATAAAACAAGTCCAGCAAAACCGCCTGATGCGCCAACAATCCCGATAGGAGCTGCACATATCTCGCTCTCGTGGCAACACCGGATGAGACTAGCTACGAGTAAAACCAAACCTCGGGTTGCCTCAAGGTGGCCCCACAGTAGCTCGGTTCGGCCAAAGACTTAGAGAAGCACCGTCCGGGGGGGCTAAATAAAGATGACCCTCGAGAGAGCGACTCCCAAGGGAAAAGTAGGTGGTGGTGAGGCAAATGGTAAAACCAATGTTGGGCCTTCTTTGAAAAGTCTTATTCAAAGCGAATCTGTCAAGGGGGTCCCATAAATCACCCGACCGCGTTAGGGACGCAAAATTCGGGAACATAATACCGATATGACGGAAACTAGGGCGGCAAGAGTGGAACAAAACACTGTGCATAAGGCCGAGCCTTCCACCCTTTACCAAGTATATAGATGCATTAATTAAAATAAGATATAATGTGATATCCCAACAAGTAAACACGTTCCCACAAGGAACAACATCTCCGTGTTCCAACAAGGAACAAACTTCATCTTCACCGCAACTAACAACGCTATAAGAGGGCTGAGCAAACGGTAACATAGCCAAACAACGGTTTGCTAGGAAAGGATGGTTAGGGGCTTGACATGGCAACATGGGAGGCATGATATAGCAAGTGGTAGGCATCGTAGCATAGGCATAGCAAAAGAGCGAGCATCTAGCAAGCAAAGATAGAAGTGATTTCGAGGGTATGGTCATCTTGCCTGAAATCCCGCAAGGAAGAAGAACGAGTCCATGAAGAAGACAAAAGGACGAAGTCGAGCGAATCCTCACAACTCCGAACGGAACCAAGCTAACGAGAGAAGCAAACCGGAAAGAAGCAAACAACATAGTAAACACACAATCATAAACATGGCATGATGCACAAACAAATATGATGCATGTCCGGTTTAATGAGGCATGGCATGGCAATATGCACAAACAACACTACAGGTTAAGTGGAGCTCAATATGCAACGAGTTGCATATTGACGAAACACCACAACACTTATTTAGTTTGATCTCGGTTAGGTACACAACAATATTAAATGTTGTTAAACATGGCAAGAGGTGGAGCATAATTAAACTAGCTATTTAGGCAAGTTTAAATGAGGCCGGAAATAAGAAACAACAATTAGGAAAATCCCCATAAGCAATATTTTAGATTCGGTACTGTTCTGCCCTAAACACAATTTTAGAGTTGTTAAACAGCAACATAAAGTGGACCATGATAATCTAGGCATTTTTCCACCCCATTTACATATAAAGAACATTTAATTCCGAAGTTATCAAGTTATTTAGTTATGAAATAAATCATTTTAGCATGGCATATTAGCAAATTAATGCAAACATCAATTTAAACATTTTTAACATAGATGAAAGTGGCATATTATTAATCTACACAATTTTCTGAGCATATTACATATAAGGTTTGTTTAAATCCGATGCACGGTTAATTAATTATTACATGCATGAACATGAGGTGCAATCAGTAAATATGCAGTTTCGGATAATTAGCAAAAATCGCAAGACGGAAAAAAATGCAACAGGCGAATCCGCTAGCCCAACAAAGTGCATGGGGGCTCGGGAGGCAGCTCACCATGGCCTTGGCCCGGTCGGTGAGGAAGGAGGCCGGAGGGTGGCGGGCTTGACCGGGCCGAGGAGGCCCACGCTGGTGCGGGGTTGGGCCACGAGGCCCACGTGGCCGGCTGGGCGTCGTTCTCCTCCACGATCCAGAGGGGGTCGAGGGAAGGTGGGGCGGCGCGCCCTGCCGGGAGTGGAAGGCGGCGGCGCTGGTCGCCAAGGAGGTCGGGCGGCGGGAATCGGCAGATCCGGCGGCCGGGCCGGATCCGCAACGACGACGGTGGGCGGAGCTCGGGAGGCACGGGTTCACACCATGGCGACCTGCGAGGCAGAGAGAGACGGAGGGAGAAGTTAGAGAGAGATTCGGGAGAAGGAAAGAGGGTGCGGGTCGCTGAACTCATCTCCCATGAGGGCGGCGGCAGATGGCTTCGCCAGAGGGCGGCGGCGAAGGCCCCGATCCCATCGGGATCGAGCGGGAGGGCGCGAGAGGTGGGAGGAGCGGGCGGCTCGGTCGGGTCAGTAGGGCGGCTGGGCCCGGTCGGCCCGGGCGGGCAGCGGATGGGCCTGGGCTGGCTGCGCGGCGGGGCGCTGGGGAGGACGTGGCGACGCCTGCTGGAGGAGCGGCGGTGGTGGCGGCGCAGCCACTAGGGGCTTGCCAAGTGGCGAGAGGAGGCCGGGGAGGCGCCGGATTTGAAGGGGAAAGGCGGCGGAGCGGCCCCGAGGTGGGAGGAGGCGGCTGCGGTTGGGTGGCGCGGAAAAAGAGGAGGAGGGGGTCAAGGTTGCCCAAAATGGAGATGTGGTGTCCATTTATAGCAGGGATGGCTAGGGTTTGGTTTTGGGGTTTTGGAGCCCTCCGATCTCGATCGGGCGGTTCCGGACGCGAGGGGGGTTAGGTGGGCTGCAGGTTGGGTTGTGACGAGAGGGTCTGACCGAGGGGAGAAATAGAAATGCAGCCCAAGAACTCGCTTCCGGAGACCGAAAACGTCCGACGAAGGTACCGCAATGGTACCGCTTATGTTTAACGGTTGGGCTATCAAACGGACTCCGAATGCGACGAAACTTGGCAGGCGGCCTGTCTACACTATAATAAGACCGCATGACAAGTTGCAACCCATTCCGAGAACATTATTATGCCACTTATAAAATAATATTTCGGAGGTGCATGGCGCGCGAAAGTGTATCGGGGCTCGGAGCGGACAACGGAGAGAACTGACGAATGACGACCGGATGCAAGTTTTGAAAAACATGCGGATGAAATGCTGATGATGCCATGAGACTAGATGCATAACAAGAACAAAAAGCAAAACAATGACAAAAACCCAACCACGAAGGAAAAAATAAATCACATCTCCTAAAGGGCAAGAGTCGGAGTTACGAATATGGAAAGTTGTATCCGGGCGTTACAACACTCCACCACTACGAGAGGATCTCGCCCGAGATCTAGGATGGCACCGGAGAAAAGCGGAAGAGGAAGAGTTAAAACAAAGTTGATTCTTTGACAAACGAATGAAACCAAATAAACTTGAGAGGTTGAACAAAATGAAAGAAAGAAAACAATGAAGATGAACAAAGTTGAAAACACTCTGTTAGAAAAAGGAACAAGGGATACGACGAAAACCAAGAGGTTTAGTGATAAGATAGATACTTGAAACCACTCTGGTCAAAACTAGATGAGAGAGGAAGAATTCGGGCAGCACTCCGATTGAACATGGAAGGAATAGAACATGAACTTTACAAGATGAGAGGATACTTGATGAGATCAACAAGACACTACCTCCGAAACTATTGACAGAATTGCACAAGGGGTAAGAAAGATTTCAGACAGCTCTCCGGTTGAGGAAAGAGGCAAAACCTGATAAGATGAGAAAACTTGAATGGATGATACAACACTCGGTTAAATGGATAATGCAAGAAAAAGAACATGATCTTTACAAAACGAGGTGATTGGTGAAGAGAGCAACATCACAATGCCTCCTAAAACAATGCATGATAGATAGAAAGTTGGAATGAATAGAACGAAGAATGAAACCAACATCTCCCACCATAAATGAATTTGAAAGAGCATCCTTACGAAGTAGGATTGAACGGAGTTGTTTGAAAAACAACAACGGTAAGGATAAGCTTGTAGTGGGCTTATGAAAACATCTCAAAAATTATGAGGTGAGCTTCGCCACCAACGGAAACAATTGATTGGATTGAGAGCAACACGGAGATGAAAACTTCTTTCATTGAGAGGATAGGAGGAAAACTTGGATCATTGATAAGCACCACAAATAGCAACATTCCTTCGGAAAGGCTTTAGGTGAAATCTAAACCAAGATAACACCAACGAATAAATTGTTGGGTTGAAAAGATCTCGTGAACGAAGAAAAATGATGGATTTAAATATCTCATTCCTGACAACTTGTGAATCAAGAAACACGAAGGGAAATTGACAAGAATGACATAACACCATCTCAAGAGATAAGGTAGAAAGAATTGCACTTTTGAATGCAAGATGAAGAATGCTTGAACTCCTCAAAACAAAACATGTGTTGGAGCCATGTTTATATTGAAGTATGGCTTGACGGATCTTAACTCCATGAGAAATCTTGATGAACAATTGAAGAATGAAACGAATCCTTGATGAACCATCATGTATAGCCTCCATGAAGAACTCCGTAAGAAAAGGATGATAAAAGAAAGAGAAGTTGCAAATACAAGGTGAAGCCTTGCAGTGATAAGATGAAGCTTTGAAATGATATAGCCGAGAAGAACTTGGAACTCCGGAAAGAAAAGATGAAGCAAATGAAATCAAGAATTTTGATGAACCTCCAAAATAAGGAATTGAATTTACTCGATGAAACAAGAATAAGAATTACATTATGCTGATCCTTCACCAATTAAATTGATGACAAGCAATGGATTAGGCATACTACTTATTCTCGTAGAAAGTATTAAGATAGATATGGCGCAAACTTGGGAAGGTCTTCAACGAACCACGGTAGGATTGGAAAGAACGAATGAGTCTATATGATAACGAAGGAAGAGAACTCTTGAACAAACCACCATAAGAATTGAAAATGAAAGTAGCAAAGGCACAATTCACCGGGAAGAATTGGAAAACGAATAAAGATGCTTGACAAAATTTAGATACATTAGAACGAAGAGATCATGAACTGATTAGAGGAAATTTCGACGATGCACTTGAGATTTGGAAAACCAGAGTTGAACGCTTGAATGAATAATTCTGAGATGATGGGCCCGAATAATCAAACTGAAAAGACTCTGAAATGCTCGGTGGGTTAACAGAATTCTCACTATCAAAACAATTATGAGGATGGCACGAAGCTAGAACCATGAATCTTGAAGAGAAAGAAGCGAGATTTAAGAGAAACTCTTCTTCGGTCTTCAAAATTCGAGAATGACGACGAGAAACACCATGAATTATTGAATCACTCCGAATGAAAATTAGGAAGGTTGAACCAACAATGAAAATAATTTGGAAGATCTTGGAGAAAACCAAGACTGATGATAATTCCTTCTTACGCCAAACTTTGCAAAGAATTTGGGAATAGCTCCAGGAAAATAAAAGAGTCAGGTAAGATCCTGGAAAAAGACCTGTGGGTTAGGGCCCACTCAAAAGAAACACCGTTGAACGATTGCTTGAAATAAAGATTGCACCGGTTGAATTAAATGACTTGAATGAGATAATAATCCCCAAATAGCTTGAATGGATCTTGAATGAAAAGACGAGCCTTCGGAGATATCTTCAAAGACTCCGTAACAAATCAATAGCGAGAAGTGAGTGATTAATAGGTGCACCGGTATGAGAAAGCATTTGAAACGGGGAAAATGATATGATCGACAAAGCTTGAATTGAATCCACCGGAGAAGAAAATTAGAATGGAACAATGATAAGCTTGAAACTTCCTTAGCGTCTTCATGAGAAATCACCGGATAAAACATTAAAGGAAAAGAATGAAGAAACTTCACTCAATAAAATGGATACTTGATTAAGAAATCTGAGTCCTTGAAGAAAAAGGGTGGGAGGGCGGGAAAACAAAACAACTTGGGTCGGATGAAACGAACACCGTTGAGAAAAAGCTTAGAATTGATCTTGCGAATGTTGGAATGATCGGATTCACTTGAAGAGACGCGCACCGGTGAGAAGAAATTGAGATGACAAACTCGATGATCAAGAAGGATTAGTATTCACATAGAAATATGAGAACACCGCTTTAGAATAAGGTATGGAATCAACACTTGGCATTGAAGCAACTTGAATACCACCAAAGCGGAACAAAAACAAAGGATTTGGCTTGCGGTGGTAAGCGAAACAAATACATATGATAGATCCCATATTGTATCATGTGTGTGTTGGAAAGATATCCTACGAGATACTTGAATTCCCACCTATAAACTCCCGAAACTTTCTGGTTATGCAATATGGTGTTGGGGATACAGGGGACACAAAATATATCATCCAAACTAACAATACCTAGATCCAAATTTGTATCCATCCACAACACATAACCAAGAAATCCTCGGAAATCGTGGTACCTCGACCTTCAAAAACATCCGTTATACAAGTCATGGCAATATTCAGACTCGCCACAAGATCGGGCTATCAGGTTATCTCACCAACAACCGCACAAAAGAGATTTCGATGTCGGTAAAACTCGTGTATTCCAGAATCGCAACGATAAAATTGTGACGACAACACCTCGAGCTCAACTCCCCGGGACACTGCCACAACCCCTAAATGTCAGGAGGCACCAAGAACAATGTTCTCGTCACAAAACCATCGGAACGATTCCAAGATACCCGCGTGATCCTAAAAAATTTTTTAGTGAAATTTGAGGAGAGAAAAGTCAAAACTTCTACGTCAGGAGACCTCACCAGAGCGATTTAAGGACTGAGGAGTAAAAAGAATCCTACTCTCCGATATATATAATCCTAAGACTCAAAACATTTTCCATTCTAGACTCAACAACGTCAGCAAACAATCAAGTAGGGGGCTCCTAAGCCGGGGAAGGCTCTGATACCAACTTGTCACGCCCTCGATGCGGCTATATCTCCCACGTGTCGAAGCATGACTTAGAGGCATAACCGCATTGAAAGCAATGTCGCAAGTGAGGTAATCTTCACACAACCCATGTAATACATAAGGGAAAAGGATACATAGTTGGCTTACAATCGCCACTTCACACAATACATGAGTAAAACATTACATCAAACAGATACAATCAAGGTCCGACTACGGAACCAAAATAAAAGAAGACTACCCCAAATGCTACACAGATCCCCGATCGTCCCAACTGGGCTCCACTATCGATCAATCAAACGAAACAACACAAAGAACAAGATCTTCATCGAGCTCCTCCTTGAGCTCGGGTGCATCACCTGCACGGTCTCATCGGCACTCGCAAACTGGTTTTGGAAGTATCTGTGAGTCACGGGGACTCAGCAATCTCACACCATGAGATCAAGACTATTTAAGCTTAAAGGTAGGACACAGTAGTGAGGTGGAGCTGCAGCAAGCGACTAGCATATAGGGTGGCTAACATACGCAAAAGAGAGCGAGAAGAGGAGCCAAAGCACGGTCGAACAACTATGATCAAGAAGTGATCCCGAAACTACTTACGTCAAGCATAACTCCAACACCGTGTTCACTTCCCGGACTCACGAGAAGAGACCATCACGGTTACACACGGTTGGTGTATTTTAATTAAGATCAACTTCGGGTTTTCTACAACCGGACATTAACAAATTCCCATCCGCCACATAACCGCTGGCACGGCTTTCGAAAGTTCAAACCTCGCAGGGTGTCCCAACTTAGCCCATGATAAGCTCTCGCGATCAACGAAGGAATAGACCTTCTCCCGGGAAGCCCGATCAGTCTCGGAATCCCGGCTACAAGACATTTCACAGCAATAAAACAAGTCCAAAGAAACCGCCCGATGCGCCGACAATCCCGATAGGAGCTGCACATATCTCGCTCTCGTGGCAACACCGGATGAGACTAGCTACGAGTAAAACCAAACCTCGGGTTGCCTCAAGGTGGCCCTCACAGTAGCTCGGTTCGGGCCAAGACTTAGAGAAGCACCGGTCCGGGGGCTAAATAAAGATGACCCTCGAGAGAGCGACTCCCAAGGGAAAAGTAGGTGGTGGTGAGGCAAATGGTAAAACCAATGTTGGGCCTTCTTTGGAAAAGTCTTATTCAAAGCGAACTGTCAAGGGGGTCCCATAAATCACCCAACCGCGTTAGGGACGCAAAATTCGGGAACATAATACCGATATGACGGAAACTAGGGCGGCAAGAGTGGAACAAAACACTAGGCATAAGGCCGAGCCTTCCACCCTTTACCAAGTATATAGATGCATTAATTAAAATAAGATATAATGTGATATCCCAACAAGTAAACACGTTCCCACAAGGAACAACATCTCCGTGTTCCAACAAGGAACAAACTTCATCTTCACCGCAACTAACAACGCTATAAGAGGGCTGAGAAAAGCGGTAACATAGCCAAACAACGGTTTGCTAGGAAAGGATGGTTAGGGGCTTGACATGGCAACATGGGAGGCATGATATAGCAAGTGGTAGGCATCGTAGCATAGGCATAGCAAAAGAGCGAGCATCTAGCAAGCAAAGATAGAAGTGATTTCGAGGGTGTGGTCATCTTGCCTGAAATCCCGCAAGGAAGAAGAACGAGTCCATGAAGAAGACAAAAGGACGAAGTCGAACGAATCCTCACAACTCCGAACGGAACCGAAGCTAACGAGAGAAGCAAACCGAAAGAAGCAAACAACATAGTAAACACACAATCATAAACATGGCATGATGCACAAACAAATATGATGCATGTCCGGTTTAATGAGGCATGGCATGGCAATATGCACAAACAACACTACAAAGTTAAGTGGAGCTCAATATGCAACGAGTTGCATATTGACGAAACACCACAACACTTATTTAGTTTGATCTCGGTTAGGTACACAACAATATTAAATGTTGTTAAACATGGCAAGAGGTGGAGCATAATTAAACTAGCTATTTAGGCAAGTTTAAATGAGGCCGGAAATAAGAAACAACAATTCGGAAAATCCCCATAATCAATATTTTAGATTCGGTACTGTTCTGCCCTAAACACAATTTTAGAGTTGTTAAACAGCAACATAAAGTGGACCATGATAATCTAGGCATTTTTCCACCCCATTTACATATAAAGAACATTTAATTCCGAAGTTCTTGTTATTTAGTTATGAAATAAATCATTTTAGCATGGCATATTAGCAAATTAATGCAAACATCAATTTAAACATTTTTAACATAGATGAAAGTGGCATATTATTAATCTACACAATTTTCTGAGCATATTACATATAAGGTTTGTTTAAATCCGATGCACGGTTAATTAATTATTACATGCATGAACTTGAGGGCAATCTGTAAATATGCAGTTTCGGATAATTAGCAAAAATCGCAAGACGGAAAAAAATGCAACAGGCCGAATCCGCTAGCCCAACAAAGTGCATGGGGGCTCGGGAGGCAGCTCACCATGGCCTTGGCCCGGCCGGTGAGGAAGGAGGCCGGAGGGTGGCGGGCCGGACCGGGCCGAGGGAGGCCCACGCGGTGCGGGGTTGGGCCACGAGGCCCACGTGGCCGGGTCACGCTGCGTTCTCCTCCACGATCCAGAGGGGGTCGAGGGAAGCAGGGCGGCGCGCCCCGCTGGGAGTGGAAGGCGGCGCGCCTGTCGCCGGAAGGAGGTCGGGCGGCGTGAATCGGCAGATCCGGCCGCCAGCCACGGATCCGGCAACGACGACGGTGCTGAGCTTCGGGAGGCACGGGTTCACACCCATGGCGACCTGCGAGGCAGAGAGAGAGAGACGGAGGGAGAAGTTAGAGAGAGATTCGGGAGAAGGAAAGAGGGTGCGGGTCGCCGGAACTCATCTCCCATGAGGGCGGCGGCAGATGGCTTCGCCAGAGGGCGGCGGCGAAGGCCCCGATCCCATCGGGATCGAGCGGGAGGGCGCGAGAGGTGGGAGGAGCGGGCGGCTCGGTCGGCTGCAGGCGGCGTGGGCCCGGTCGGCCCGGGCGGGCATGGATGGGCTGGCCGGGCCGCGCGGCGGGGCGCGGGGAGGACGTGGCGACGCCTTGCTGAGGAGCGCGGCCGGTGGCGGGCGCAGCCACTAGGGGCTTGCCAAGTGGCGAGAGGAGGCCGGGAGGCGCCGGATTTGAAGGGGAAAGGCGGCGGCGCGGCCCCCGAGGTGGGAGGAGGCGGCTGCGGGTTGGGTGGGGCGGAAAAGAGGAGGAGGGGGGTCAAGGTTGCCCAAAATGGAGATGTGGTGTCCATTTATAGCAGGGATGGCTAGGGTTTGGTTTTGGGGTTTTGGAGCCCTCCGATCTCGATCGGGCGGTTCCGGACGCCGAGGGGGGTTAGGTGGGCTGCAGGTTGGGTTGTGACGAGAGGGTCTGGACCGAGGGGAGAAATAGAAATGCAGCCCAAGAATGCTTCCGGAGACCGAAAACGTCCGACGAAGGTACCGCAATGGTACCGCTTATGTTTAACGGTTATTATCAAACGGACTCCGAATGCGACGAAACTTGGCAGGCGGCCTGTCTACACTATAATAAGACCGCATGACAAGTTGCAACCCATTCCGAGAACATTATTATGCCACTTATAAAATAATATTTCGGAGGTGCATGGTATGGCGAAAGTGTATCGGGGCTCGGAACGGACAACGGAGAGAACCGACGGAACACGACCGGATGCAAGTTTTGAAAAACATGCGGATGAAATGCTGATGATGCCATGAGACTAGATGCATAACAAGAACAAAAAGCAAAACAACAGACAAAAACCCAACCACGAAGGAAAAAAATAAATCACATCTCCGGAAAGGGCAAGAGTCGGAGTTACGAATATGGAAAGTTGTATCCGGGGCGTTACAGTATCCAACACAGATTCTTGGAGAAAGGGTGGTTCACAAGAAACCAACTTGATCACGAGCTCAACATAACAGTTAGGGGACAACCTGGTAATACTTCCGAGAAGATATTCGGAAAATCACGAACCACCGGTATGTTACTAAGCTTGAGAACAATCTTGCTTTTGAGGGCAAGACGATATGATCGAATGAGTGAGGACTTGACAAGATCCTAACTCATAGATCGAAGAGTGCACCAGAACTAAGGACTAGGTAGCACGATTAATCTTAGGATGATGATTTAATAACCAACACGCTAAGAATGAGGATATTGCCCACTAACTACCAAGCAACGAGGTTGCTAGGAGTATCGATTTCACACATCACAATTCACCTGTCGGTATTCCGGTTACAACAACTCGGGACCGGGGAATGAATAATGATGGCGAGAAGTATCACTGCGTCAAGAATTCATAAGAGAAGGTGCAGTTCTCATGACGTTCCGGACATAAAGTGGGTAATACTTCAGGATAGAACAGAATCAAAAGCTTGATTGCATTTGATCTACGGATTACAACTGTTTTGACCCAATCCTAGATATGGATGAGGCACTAGAGTTTGTTTCTCCTAGTCATTCCGAAATAGGATGGCTTGACGGACCACAAGGATGATAGACATCGATAAACGAATGCACACATACTCTTGGTTATCAACTGATAGAGGATGGTCGGGATACAACTAAAGAGAGCAACTCAAAGGAACATATAATTTTATGAGTTGTGGATGCATAGATTAGTATGTCGAGCAAAGCTCAACATTTCTTCCGGATAACCCATGCGGAGAAGGTAGAACTGGCAGAGCCACAATTATGAATGGAGAACTCCTCAAGAGTACTCTGATTGTGATCTTTTAATTCAAAGAATTTCTGTTTAACTAGTTCATGGTATTTGGAAGAAGGAAATACCATGGACCTCGAGGACTATCGCAAAGTTACTAATATCCTAAAGGAACTAGCAAATACTAACAACATGAAGTATGGTGAATCTCGGGTTCAAGAACCCAGGATTAGAATGCCTACTAACTAATAACATCACGGGATGCTTTCAAGAATAATGGCCGTAATCATCACATCGGGATACAAAAGCATTGCTAAATTGCTAGGTGACTTCCTAAACAACTAGGGTCATAATAATAGCTCCAACATCTACGCCGAGGCAACAAAGTACCTCAACTTACCGATTAGTGTGCTTATTCTGACCATAAAGGACATTGGGAATGGAAAGAAAGGATTTGCAAATGCATCAGACTATCTAGAGACCTGGGATGACTCGGACAGCATAACGGCTGCAGATCCTTAAAAAGATTTGAAACATCATGCAAAATGGTGGCATAACCACTCAACATCACAATATCAAGGTTCCGAGATCAACAATTATCATACAGAAATAGTAGGAACTGAACTGATGCTTAAAACCAACAATCTCAAAGGTCTATGGATTAGTAACACGTCATCCTGATAGATAGAAGAGAAGCCTAGTTCTTAACCCCCATAGAAGAGAAGAGGTTGACTCAGATCAGAAGGCCATGAGGAATAAGGAGTAAAAAGAGTCTTACGTTCCCTTCCACAATCAATTCCCTTACATAACTAAAGCATTTCTAGACACAACTTCGACCAGTTTGGCTTGGTAATCCCACAGCAACAAAGCTCGATACCAACGCTGTCGGGACCACGATCCTAAGTCACACCGATCTAGCATGTAACACATCATATCACTTTGCGGCCTCACGCACGGTATTACCACGGTGTCGCCTTACCATGGCCCGGACCGTTTACGCTTTTGGCTCACGATATGATAGTGTCGCTAGCATCCATATGACAAAGAACCCGGGCCGACATGGCTAGTCGTGAACCCAAAGCGGCGCTAACCCATGGGGACAGGCATACATGAATCACATCGAGCATGTCGGTCATCAACGTATGAATTCAGGCTGTAGCACTGGCTAACAGGACTCCGGTATCCCGGCTGTAGCTTAGGCAGGACTCGAATATCACCGCGTGACATTTCCCGAAGGGACGGACATATAGGAACGAAGTGAAACACATGCCGTCGATCAAGTGTCCAAGCAGTAGTGCTTGGGCTAGCAGGACTCCGGTGAACCGGGCTGTAGCGGACTACTATCGCCTAGGAAGCACTAGACTACATTTCCCCATATGAGAGGCTGCCAAGGATAAACAACTAGGTTGTCGGATCCCACACATACCAAGCATTTCAAACATACACACAATATGCTCAATATGTGTAAATACAACATGGCATCACAACATAACTCTCGACTCACATATTTATTCATTAGGCTCCGAGGAGCGAGATATTACAAACATGGGTATCATGACCCAACACTCGTGAGCATACAAGTCAAAGCACAAGCGGAAGCTAAACATGTCCGAGTACGCATAACTATAAATGAAAAAGGCTGAGAAGCCCGACTATCTACCGAGATCCCGCCGAGGGCACAAGATCGTAGCTGAGGTAACAAGCTAAATGTCAAGTCCAAGCGGAACTACTAGTGAGACTAACGCCTCTCTGCAAAACATAAAATAGGCAAACGTGAGTACAATTGTACTCAAAGAAGACTTACATCGTAACTAACTACATATGCATCATTATCAAAAGGGGTGGTGGAGTTTGACCGCAGCAAGCCAGCTTTGACTCGGTGGCTATCCCGAACTACGATCGCAAGTAACTCTTTTGAGGTGGCGCACACGAGTCCACATATTCACCATATCAATACACCACTATGGACCCGCTCCCGCCTCCCTCACGAGAACGCCATCCATAGCACTCACGCTTATCTTGCGTATTTTAGAGTATCCACTTTCACTTGTCTATGAACTGATATAGGCAACCCGTAAGTCCTGTTTCATGGACACGGCTATTCGAATAGATCATATTAACCTGCAGGGTGTACTTCTTCACACACGCTCACCACTTACCGCGTTTACACGACATGTACTCGGCAACCTTCAAGCGGAAGCCCAACGTGGGTGTCGGCCACAGCCTACCTAAACACTCAAGTCCCTAGTCCAGTTTATCGCCTATTCAGGTTCCATCCGCAGGAGTCCGCCGAGGTTTCCCATACAGCCCCGAACGATGTGTGCAGGGTTCCCGAGACACCAAGCAGGCGAATCAAGACACTGGCCACGTGCCTACCGCAACACAACCCACCCCTATGTTCAGCGCTATGCGGCCCCCCAAAGATGCTACAAACACCGTAAACTACTTGCAACTCTTGACCGAGGACAAAAGTGGTTAAGAAGCCGAGAGAGTCAATTAAGGATCCCAATGTGTGGTAGTAACTGTTTCATGGATCACAAACACGGAACTCAGTTCCTGAGGACGGCTTCAATGAGACAACCCACCATGTACTCCTACATGGCCTCTCACCGCTACCTTTACCAAATTGTGTTCACACACTTAGCTCACACAGTAGGACATGTTCACACACCTCCGATTCATCCCCGATGAACCACACCTGACTCAACTCTAAGCAGTAGCAGGCATGACAAACAAGCATGAATGAGTAGGCACAACATGGCTCAAGCAACTCCTACTCATGCTAGTGGGTTTCATCTAATTACTGTGGAATGACAGGTCATGCAGAGGATAAAGGGGTTCAGCTACCGCAGCAAGTAGCAGATGAATCGTTGTTGTCCTAATGCAAGATAAAGAGAGCAGGAGCGAGAGTGGGATTGTATCGGAATGAACAAGGGGTTTTGCTTGCCCGACACTTCGAAGATAATATAGTTCTTCATCGGTGTCATCGAACAATCGTTTAACGTCGTGTAATCGAGGGGGACAACACCGGCAACTGAGAAAGAACACAATCAATGCAATGCACATTCACATGAATGACATGTCATGTTAAGGTACTGAATTGACCTAATGCAGCAGTAAGCCAAGTTAATTGAAGTGGAATTCAAACAAGAACAAATTCCAACTCCAAATGTTATTTCATAAATTGCCCTAATCATCATTTGTCCTATTCAGTGAGTTTAACTTGTTCAAACATGCATGATCATGGCATAAACAGATTCTTCATATTTTTCTGATCATTTTTCATATATAAATTATTTCATTCTGAGCTACGGTTGAATTACTATGAATTTTAGAAGTTTTGGATATATTCTGGAATTTCCTGAATTATAATAAATCAAGAAAAGGTATTACCGCGTCAGCCTGACGTAAGTGTGACGTCAGCAGGTCAACGGGACACGGTCCGGGTCAAACCTGACAGTGGGTCCCGCGTGTCAGCATAATTAGTTTAGCAAAATATTAATTAGAACTAAACCTGATTAGTTAATGTGGTCGGGCCCCACCGTCATCGACTCAACAGAGTCAACCAGGTCCACCCGTGGTCAAACTCAAAGTCGGCTACCGGCTGCCTAGTCACGGGCGAGCGACGCGGGCGAGAGTGGATTTGGTCATTCCGGCGACCAAATGGGCCGTGGAAGGCATCTAGGTGGAGCTGGGGTCGAGCCGCAGCTCTTGGTGGAGTCAGTTGGGGTCAGGGCGGTCGGAAATGGTGCCGACGACGACCTAGGCTGCCGCCGGAGTTCGGCCGAGGTCGAACACGGCGCTAGGGAGCACGGCGAGGCGCGTGGGGTGGCGTTTTGCGCTCCTGAAAAGCGGTGAGGGCGGTGGTGCTGCGAAGCGAGCTTGTTGTGGCCAGGTTACGGCCACGCCATGGCCGTGGCGAGGAGCAATCGGCTCGGTGATTAGGGCGGCTAGAGGGTGCGACGGGCACGGGGAACAGGGGAGAAGAAGGCGGAGCTCACAAGGGGTCGGGAGAGCATCTCGGTGGCTCGGGAAGCCTGCTGACGGCGACTGACGACAGCGATCTCCGGGCACCGGAGATGGGGACGACGATGCTCCGGTCGATTGGGGCCTCCTCCGGTCGCAAGGCCGGGTGGGTAGCTCCACGGGTCGTGGCAGAGCCTCGGGGATGCATAGAGGGGGCGAGGGGGTGGCTGTGGCCGCGGGTACGGTGATCGGCGTCGGCGAGCTCGCTCGGTGGGAGAGAGAGGGAGCCAGAGGAGGGGACGAGGCCACGGGTGAGGGTGAGAGAGGTCAGGGGGGTGCGTGGCGCTCGGGGGAAGCGTCCAGAGCGTCGGGGGAGGGGAGCGGCAAGCAGGAGGTGGCGCGGCGAGCGTCGGGCATGCACTGTGCATCCGACTGGCGGGAGGAAGAAGACCTCCCTGCCCCTGGTGGGCTGGGCGGCCAGATGGGCTGCCAGGTGAGCGCCAGGTAAGTGGCTGGGCTTCTCTCTTTTATTTCCATTTTCTATTTTCTGTAATTATGTTTGGCTTTAATAAAAATGCCAGGGCATTTCCAAAAATCATGAAACTGGTCAATGTCACTGTTTGGAATATTTCCAACAACAAACATTTCAGTTTATGATTATTTGAACATTTAAACTATTTATTAGCGTTAAATGCCCAAATGCAAATACTATATGATTTAATTCAAAACTCCAAATGTCATGGAAATGTGCAACATCTCTGGTTACTATTTCCAGCATTTTCCAAAAATGGTGATCATTTTTGAAGGCCATTTGGGTTCATTGAAAAATATTTCTTAGTTGAACCTATTTGAATTGCTTTGGTGCTAGGGCTTGGTCATCCCCATTTCAAATTTCATGAAAATTAAACATGATGCATGGATGCAATGCCACTAGTTGCAAGCAAGCTCTAGGGCTGTGACAACTGGCATCCATAAAAACCAATATGTACCACATGGGGTGATGAATGATGTCTTCTCTTCATCTTCTCTCACCATGAACATTTGGTGGTATCCCGAGTAGGCATCGAGGAATGACAGCAGATCACACCCGACCGTGGAGTCGACAATCTGGTCGATGCGCGGCGACGGGAAGGGGTCTTTAGGACAAGCCTTATTGATGTGTGTGTAGTCAATACACAGCCTCCACTTCACATTTGCCTTGCGCACCACTACCGGATTGGCCAACCACGTCGGATGGAGCACTCCTCTCACCAAACCCGCTGCTTCCAACTTCCTGATCTCCTCTGTGATGAACTTCTGGCCTTCTTCTTGACGGACCGTGCATGAGGACAGACAGCTAGGTGGTGCTCAATCAGCTCCCTGGGAACACTGGGGATGTCAGATGCTTGCCACGCAAACGCGTCGACATTCGCCCGCAGGAAGGTGATGAGTAGGGATGAAAACGGAGCAGAAACAGACGAAACTAATACGGAAATCCCGGAAATGAATACGGAAACAAATACTACCGGAAATAGACACGGAGCGAATACAGAGCGGACACGGAAACAAAACGGTGTGTTGACCAGAACTTAAAACCCCCTTGAATCATAGAGAAGTACATACAAAAAACAAAGAAATTTAAGAAATTTTTAACATGGCTATATGATAATATGGTTGTGTTGGCAACATAGGGTAGTATTGTAATAGTACATGACAATTCTGTATTGTGTCTAGTTGAGAATGTGTGTGGAAGTTAAAGTTGGTCCTCAAATGATCCACTCTGCTCATTGTTTCATTGTGTGTTTTTTGGTAATTGGGTTACAAAGCAAGGCCTATAGTAGAAACGAATATTCCATATTCACGGAAACGAAAAGTTCCGTTTCCACGTCTGTTCCACCGGAAAACACCATTCCATTTTTGTTTCTGTTTCCGCATAAAAAAATTCCACTTCCATTTCCATTTTGCAAATTTCCGTTTCCGTTTTCATATTTCCTCTTCGTTTCCATTTTTCCTCCGGAAAAGCGGAAACTTCCCACTCCATTTTCATCCCTAGTGATGAGCGCGCCTTCCTATTTGTTGTCGAGGGTGGAGCCTATGGTGAAAGCCTCTCCCGTGCCATCCTCTCTGACGGACATCTTCTTGGTCTACGGTGGCTCAGCTCTGGATTTCTTGCTCTTGCTGGTAGAGCTCTCTGGCATGTCCTCGACGGTAGCACAACACTCCAAGGAGGTGCACTTGCCGGAGTGGGTGCGAGAGGTCTTTCCGGGCTTCTTCTTCCCTCCCGGGGCTTCAGCGGCAGAAGCAAGTGCCTTGGCGGCAGCTGCTGCAACTGCTTCCCGGTAGAGTTGTTCAGCACAAATCAGCGCGTCCTTCTTATCGGAGGGGACGGAGATGATAGTCAACGGCCCGGGCATCTTTAGCATGTTGTAGGCATAGTGCAACGCCGCCATGAACTTGGCTAGCGCCGGGCGGCCGAGGATCCCGTTGTAGGGCAAGGGGATCTCGGCCACGTCGAAGACGATCCTCTCCGTCATGTGGTTCAACTCCCCTCCAAACGTCACGGGCAGCGTGACCTTCCCCTTCGGCTGGCTACTCCCCGGATTGACCCCTTGAAACGTACCTGTTTCCTCGAGGTCTCCATCAGGGATTTGCATCCTTTTGATCACGACGGGCGAGATCAAGTTCAGGCCGGCCCCGCCGTCGACCAAAATCTTGTTCACCTTGAGGTTGCGTATCGTTGGTGAGACCAACAATGGCAAACACCCGACCGCGGTTGTGCGGTCAGGGTGGTCCTCGGCGTCAAAGATGAGGGGCATGCTGGACCACTTCAGCGGCTTCTGAGCGTCGAACGACGGCTCCGCTGCTGTAATCTCATGCGCCCACTGCTTGAGCTGGCGGTGAGAAGTATGCGGCGAGGCGCCACCGTCGACGCACATGGCCTCTGTGGTCTTCTGGAAATCTTTCTTGCCGGACTCATCGTCCTCGTCATGATCATCGTCTTCTTGCTTCTTGTCATGGCCCCGGGCGGGCCTCTCTTGCTGGTTGTCCTTGTCGCGGTGGCCTCCTTGGAAACCACGCTTCTTGTGGAATCCCTCGGCACCGTCCTGGCCCTTCTCCTTGTCCCGCCTCTCATACTTGGCCTTTTTCTTTTCAGCAAGCAGCTTGACTTGCCGTTCTGGAGGTCGTGGCCTTTGATGCGACGGATCTTGCAGTACTGCTTCCCGGAGCCCCCTGGCTTGTCGGCAGCTGCTAAGGCCAGGCAGGCGACGCACCCGGCAATCTCCTTGCCGGGGTCGTCTGCCTTGACCTTCTTGGCAGCGCCGGTGTCGTCAGACCCTTCAACGGCAAGCACGGCCTCGCCCTTGCGTTTCCTGTTGCGACGCCGGCCATTCTTCGTCGGGGCGGCGGTGTCTTCATCAGTAGAGTCGGTTTCCGCGCCGACGTCCTCGCCGTGGTACTTCCTTCCCTCTTCAGCCCGGTCGCACCTGTCGGCCAGAACGTAGAGTTCGGCCACATCCTTAACCTTGGTCATCGCCAGCTCTTCGTGCATCTTGCGGTTGCGCATGTTCTGATGGAACGCGCTGCTCACAGCGGCGGGATGAACGTCGGGGATGTTGTACTGCACTCGGCTCAATCTCTAGATGTACTTGCGCAGGGTTTCCCCTTCTTTCTGGGGAACGATATGTAGATCACTGGCCTGGCCATGAGCTTGGTGGCCCCCAGTGAAGGCGCCAACGAACTCATGGCATAGATCCGACAAAGAAGAAATGGAATCTGCCGGCAAGTGCATCAACCAAGACATAACATTGGGCTTCAGCGCCAACGTGAAGTAATTGGCAAGCACCTTGTCGTCGCGAGCTCCGGTAGCCTGCATCGCGATGGTGTAGATGCTGAGGAACTCGGTGGATGGGTCATGCCAGTATACTTCTCGCCGACATTGGGGTTGAACATGCGGTGGGATGGCCACTGGAACTGCCGCAGCTCACAGGTAAAGGCTGGGCAGCCCACCTCGTAAGGTAGGCCGCCGGAGCCCCCCGGCGCTGGGTGGTCCATAGAGGGTCCCGCCTGCTTGTCCGACTAGTGGCGTATATCACGCCGGCGCTCGATAGTGGTTCGAGCATCTTCATGAGCTCGTTCTCGAAGAACTTGGCGCAGGTCGCGGCGGGTCCGCGGGTCGGATGACGCTATGGAGATGTCATCACAAGCATTGTCATGTCAGGCAGACGCCCGTGGCGGCTGGCGAGGAGGTGGATAGTGCACCGTAACCGCAGCACCCCCGGTCTTCCCAGCATTGGCATGTGGTGGCTCGGTGGGGCGCCGGCCCGTGGGTCCCGCCGGTCGCGGATCATCTTTGTTGGCGATGGCGACAAGGCTCCGGATGGTGGCCCTCCACTCATCGAGCTTCTCCGCCGCAGGAGGGAAGTCGAGGAGCAGCTGCGTGCACGCCAGAGCTTCTACTTGCGTGGGTGGCGGCGACAGCTGCATGGACCGTGGCGCGCTTTGACTTCTAACCATGTTTGAAGGAGCTCTATCACGACCCAGCGGCTGCGCGCCATTTTCACCAGCACTTCGGCGGGCATGCTGAACTCCTTCGTCCCGCGGACGATGCACATGGCTCTTCCCACTGCGGTGTCCAGGGTCTTCAGCGCGGTGACGCTGCTCGTTGCGCGCACCCTGGGAAGAGCGTGATGTGGCCGCCGGCGTGGGCGTCCTGGAGGTTGCTGCATTGCCCGGGGGTGACGCAACGACACTCCTGGAGGGCCCCGCGCCGCCTGCTAGGGGCCCAGCTTCGTCTTTGGATCTGGCAACGTGCGGCCGGTCGTCTGGCACACGAACGACGCCGCTCGCCAGGCTCTAACTGCCAGGGAATTGCTGGTGCTCGCGGACCACGGCCCGGGTCCTGTCCGCGACCGGCCCGCTGCTCGTCTGCACTGGCAAGGGACGTTTGGCTCGCAACAAGCTGATCGCCGTGGCCGTCTTCTTCTTGGGATACATGGCGATGAAGAAACGCTAGGCTAACTACTAGACCAGATTCTCACAATTGCGCCCCCTACCTGACACGCCAAAGATGTCGGTGTGGAACGACACCTATGGGATCACAAGAATCCCTACTACGGTTTTCGGGGCGCAGGGTTGCGAGAAGAGCAGGATTAGTAATCAGCACAAGGATCGTTTACCCAGGTTTGCGCCGCGAGGATGCGTAAAACCCTAGTCCTGCTTTGGTGGATGTATTGAGTGTTGTTGAGCTCTCGAACTAGCTACGGTGGCTGTGCCGGTTCATAGAGCCGAATCCCTTTCCGGTATGCCACGGGCCTCCTTTTATAGTTGAAAGGGGCGGCCACAGTGGCACACATGAGGTGGAAAGGCATACGATTACTCTGAGCTTATCGTCAGACATGAGACAAGGTGCATTTAATGCACTGCTGAGGTGTCCCCTAGCTTTATTAGGGACGGGAGCGAGGCCCGTCCCGTCCGTTGCTGCTCCTCCTCGCTCTGACACGCGCCCTGGCCAGCGATGCGTGTGGCGCCATGTAGGCAGGCAGGCAGCTGAGATGGCGCGGTGGTGGGGTCTTCACGAAGATCTGCATGCCACCACGCAGGCGCTTGATGAGTTGGCCTGGGAGCTGCATGTTGCCACGCAGGTGCCTGCCCAGTTGGTTGGGCTGGCAGCTGCATGCAAACGATGATGGAGACTTGGCTGGTGCTGGCCTGGCGGTGGGCCTGCTGGCATCCTCGGCGAGAGCCTTGTCGGGTGGCCCGGCAAGGTTCTTGTCGTGGCGCGCTGTCGTCCCTGACAAGGATCTTGCCGGGGGTCTTGTGGTTCTCCTCGGCAAGGATCTTGCCGAGGATCGTTGTCTTTCAATCCTCATTTGATCTTGAATATCCATTGTCTTCCCAAAGATCTCCATGCCACCATGGAGGTACCTCTCGAGCACTAGTTCAAACGTGGTTGGTTGAGTTGGAACCCGTGGGCTTGAGGGTGGCTCACTCCGCTGGTGTTGGCGAGCCGCCCCGGCAAGGGTTTTGTCGGGGCCGCTGAGGCTGCCCCCGGCAAGGATCTTGCCAGGGGAACCTGCTTCTCCTCTCTTCTTCTTTGTGTTCTTGGCCTTGGTGTTGCTTTGGCTGTCTTGGGCTTCGGTTTTACCTTGGTTCACCTCCACATTACGCTTGGTGTGGCATGGTAGCAGCCTCCATTGTCGTGATGCACAGGTAAAAAGTACAAAGGTTCGCCCCCTCTTTTGTACACCGACACTAACCCTAGCACATTAGTCCCACCGAGTTGATCATATCGGTCCCACCGAAATACCTAACGGTCACATTATGAACTAAATCGGTCCGACCGAGTTTTGTGATTCGGTCCCACCGAGTTTGGTGATTTGTGTGTAACGGTTAGATTTTGTGTGGAGGCTATATATACCCCTCCACCCACTCTTCATTCATGGAGAGAGCCATTAGAACATTCCTATACTTCCATCATAAATTTCATGAGAGAGAACCACCTACTCATGTGTTTAGGTCAAGATTTTCCATTCCAACAATATGAATCTTGGTCTCTAGCATTCTCGAAGTTGCTTTCCAATCAAATCGTCTTTCCACCAAATCCAAATCTGTGAGAGAGAGTTGAATGTTGGGGTGAGTATCATTTGAAGCACAAGAGCAAGGAGTTCATCATCAACACACCACCTATTACCTTTTGGAGAGTGTGTCTCCTAGATTGGTTAGGTGTCACTTGGGAGCCTCCGTCAAGATTGTGGAGTTGAACCAAGGAGTTTGTACGGGCAAGGAGATCACCTACTTCATGAAGATCTACCCTAGTGAGACAAGTCCTTCGTGGGCGATGACCATGGTGGGATAGACAAGGTTGCTTCTTCGTGGACCCTTCGTGGGTGGAGCCCTCCGTGGACTCACGCAACTGTTACCCTTCGTGGGTTGAAGTCTCCATCAACGTGGATGTACGATAGCACCACCTATCGGAACCACGCCAAAGATCTATGTGTCCCCAATTGCGTTTGCACACTCCAATCCCATCCCTTTACATTCTCGCAAATTGCATGCTTTACTTTTCGCTGCTCATATACTCTTGCCATGCTTGCTTGAATGTGTTGTGAATGTTTAAACTTGTGCTAAAACTCTACCTTAACATGAAGAAAATAAAAACTGCAACTTTTCTTTGTTTAGAGTCTAATCACCCCCCTCTAGACACCTCTTCTCAATCCTTTCAATTGGTATCAGAGCTTTGGTCTCCATTGCTTTGGTTAAAACACCTATGGAGGAAGATGGATGAGTCTATGTTGGGGAGTCTTAGACATAGAGTGCATATACTTGATGGAGAGTACTTTCATATGTGGAAAAATGAGATGCTTGAGATTTTCAATGAATATCACTTGAACAAGTACGTTACTAGTCCTTGCGTTTCCCCTAGTGATCCTTTCCATCCCACTCCCGATGAGGATCTTGACATGATTCGCAGTCTTAGAACTATCAATCTAATTGTTAGAGGATTGCCCAAAATTTTGATTGCTAGCTTACCTTCTCTTGATTGTGCTTACACCATATGGAGATTTCTAGAGGAACGATTCCAAATTATTCCTTTAAAAATCTAGATGAGATTCCCATAATTCTATTGCCTTGAATAGGATGAGTACTAGTGATCCTAAGTTTGATGATTGCCTGTTTGAGCTTCGTGATCTCATGCGTGCCAAAGGAGATGTTGGAATCATTAGCAATATCATTTCCGAAGTCATTAGAATCCATAGAGATGTACATTGTTACGGTCATACTTCTAATGGATCACCTTCTCTAGGGAATGATCAATTACAAGATGAAGTTGAACATGGATACTATGATGAGGATGATGATAGTGACTTTGATCTCGATGAGTCTATGAGACACTTTGGTCTTATGGCTGATCCTCGCGGCTACATGGATGGAGGAAAGGAATGGGTCCTTGATAGTGGATGTACTAATCATATCACCGGAGACAAGGATATGTTTCGTGAGCTTGCTGAAAACGACGGCCCTCGGAAGTACGTCACTTTTGGTGATAACTCAAAGGGTAAGGTGGCCATCTCACATGATAGCTCCATACAAAATGTTATGCTCATTGAATCTCTTGGCTACAATTTACTTTCTGTATCTAGACTTGCTGACTTTGGTTCCAATGTCCTATTTACTGAAGTAGATTGCCAAGTGTTTCGTAGAGATAATCATAAAATGGTCTTTGCCGGTATACGTAGAGGTGATCTTTACATTGTTGACTTCACTAAAAAGGCTCAACCTAGAACTTGCTTAATTGCTAAATCTTCGAAAGGCTAGTTGTGGCATAGAAGGTTAGGTCATGTGGGCATGTGAAATCTTGATAAGCTTATTAAAGGTGATCATATCCTTGTAGGAAAAGATGTTATATTTGACAAGGATAGATCGTGGAGTGCTTGTCAAGCAGGAAAATAGGTTGGAGGAAGTAACCCCGTGAAGAACATCATGACCATGAGAATACCGCTCGAGCTACTTCATATGGATCTCTTTGGTCCCAATGCCTACAAGAGTCTCGGTGGAAACTCATTTCGTCTAGTTATAGTCGATGATTTTTCAAGATTTATGTGGGTGTTCTTTCTTGATGATAAATCGCAGGTCCAAAAGATCTTCAAGAACTTCGCTAGAAAGGCCCAAAATGAATTTGAAGTGCTGATCAAGAAGGTTCGCAGCGACAATGGAACGGAGTTCAAGAAAACAAATGTGGATACCTTTCTTGATGAATAAGGAATTTCACACGAGTTCTCGGCTACATACACGCCTCAACAAAATGGAGTTGTTGAGAGGAAGAAGCGAACTCTTATTGAGATGGCGAGAACGATGCTTGATGAGTACAAGACTCCAAAACACTTTTGGGCGGAAGCGGTTGAGACGGCTTGTCATGCAACAAATTGCTTTTATCTTCACAAGCTACTCGGCAAGACGACATACGAGCTCCTCACCAGTAACAAACCCCATGTTGGCTACTTTCGAGTATTTGGCTCAAAGTGTTACATTCTTGATAAGCATCGTCATTCTAAATTTGCTCCTAAATCTCATGAGGGTTTCCTACTTGGTTATGGCTCAAACTCTCACACCAACCATGTCTACAATAATTTCACCCGAAGGTTGAAGAGACGGTAGATGTGAAGTTTGATGAATCTAACGGCTCGCAAGTAGAGCAATTGCCAATTGATGTAGGAAACAAAGACCCTTCGGAAGCTATCCAAGACCTGTCTATTGGCAATATTCGTCCAACGGAGGTGAAGGAGAGTACCTCGTCCGTCCAAGTGGAAGCTTCTACCTCACGACAAGGTAAACCAAGAGCTAACGTGGAAGCATCCACAAGTGGGACACATCAAGATGAAGAAAACAAGGAAGCACACCAAGATGAACCTCACCAACCTCCTCCACCATGACAAGAAAATGACAACGTCAACAATGAAGAAGGGCAAGAAGAAGGACAGGATGATGAAGAAGATGTTCCATCCCGACCCAAGCAAAAGCTCTCACGAGTTCAAGCAAGAGTCTCAAGAGACCATCCCGTCGAACAAATCTTCAATGATATTCAAACCGGGAGAATCACTCGCTCCAATACTCGTTTGGCTAATTTTTGTGAACATTATTCATTCATCTCTAGCATTGAACCTATGAAGGTTGAAGAAGCATTGGAAGATCCGGATTGGATAAACGCCATTCATGAAGAGCTATACCACTTTGAGAGAAATCAAGTGTGGACATTGGTCGAGAAGCCCGACAACAACCACAACATCATTGGTACCAAATGTGTGTTTCGCAACAAGCAAGACGAAGATGGTCAAGTCATCCACAACAAAGCACGTATCATTGCCCAAGGCTACACTCAAGTCAAAGGTATGGACTATGGTGAGACATATGCCCCCGTTGCTAGACTTGAGTCCATCCGCATCTTACTTGCCTATGCTAATCACCATGATATCACCTTGTACCAAATGGACATTAAAAGTGCCTTTCTAAATGGTGAAATTGAGGAGGAAGTTCATGTTAAACAACCTCCCGGCTTTGTCAATCCTAAGAAACCCGGCCATGTTTACAAACTTCACAAAGCTCTTTATGGTCTTAAACAAGCTCCTACAGCGTGGTATAAATGCTTGACCAAGTTCCTTATTGAAAAAGGCTTTGAGATTGGAAAAGTATATTCTACTCTTTTTACTAAAAGGGTTAATGGTGAATTATTTTTGTGCCAAATTTATGTTAATGATATCATATTTGGTTTGACTAACCCTCATTTTAGTGAAAAGTTTGGAAAGCTAATGTCGAAGAAGTTTCAGATGTCTATGATGAGTGAACTCAAGTTCTTTCTTGGTTTGCAAATCAAGCAAACCAAGAAAGGAACCTTTGTTTCTCAAACAAAGTACACCAAGGACTTATTCAAGAAGTTCAACATGCAAGAAAGCAAAGGTATGAAAACCCCCATGCCTACTAGTGTACATCTTGACTTGACCAAGGATGGCAAATCGGTTGACCAAAAGGTTTACCGCTCTATGATTGGTTCATTGTTATATCTATGTGCCTCCCGCCCCGATATTATGCTAAGTGTTTGCATGTATGCACGATATCAAGCAGCCCCCAAAGAATGTCATCTTAAGGCTGTGAAAAGGATAGTGAGATACCTAATACATACACCAAAGTTTGGCATTTGGTATCCTAAGAGGTCTTCTTTTGATCTTGTTGGCTACTCCGATTCAGAGTATGCCGGAGACAAGGTTGATAGAAAGTCCACTTCGAGTACTTGTCAATTTCTCGGTAGATCTCTTGTGTCTTGGTCCTCCTAGAAACTAAACTCGGTATCCTTATCCACCGCCGAAGCGGAATACATTGCCGCCAGTTCATGTTGTGCTCAATTACTTTGGATGACCCAAACTCTTAAAGATTATGGGATCAATGTGAAACATGTTCCATTTCAATGTGACAATAAGAGTGCTATTAAGATTTCTCACAAACCCATGCAACATTCTCGAACTATGCATATTGAAGTTCGTCATCATTTCATTTGAGATCATGTTGCTAAATGGGACATTGATCTTAAACATGTTCGTACCGATAAGCAATTGGCGGATATATTCACCAAACCGCTTGATGAGAAAGTATTTTGCTGTTTGAGAGGTGAATTGAACATCATTGATGCTTCAAACTTGGAGTAGGAACTCCATTTGGATACATGCAAGGCATGAGCTTTTGACTAATCTGCGACTCTTCTCTTATGATGATGATCATATGTCTTGGATACATTTGTACCCTTGCATGCTATCTAACCCTTGTAGGTACTTGGATGAATCTAAATCCATGAGATTGCAACTCACTCACATCTTGAGCAATATCTACATCACCAAGTCTCTACAACATAGTGGTTGAAGATAACGAAGCATGAAACCCTTCAACATATCCTTTGACAAACTTCATTTGGTATCAAATTTCATGATTGTCATTTTGGAAACACAAGTGCTCTTCCTTGCAAGACTAACCCATGTAGGTAGATGAACTCAAACTACAAGTGATGCTCCCAACCATTGATGTGCTACATCAATCTTGAGCATTCCATGCAAGTTAAACTACATGATCAAGTTCAACACCACCACCCAAGATATGTTATTCCATCTTAGAGAAGCTTTACCCCACGATATGGGTCAAAGCAGCTCAACAAGATGTGAATACATCAGATGCTTAAACGAAAAATGGTAACCCCATTTTGAGCTTAAACGATGAGTATGACTTATAATCAAGTGTTCTCACTTGACTCCTTAGTCAATATACTCTAACATCGATGACTTTATCACCTCCCAATTCTAGATGAAGTTCCCTAGTGTTTCTCTGAGTTCTTGCATTTGTCCTTTGCATATTTTTTCCCCTTCTTTTATCAAAAAAAAACTTCATTCTAGATTTTCTTTTCTCTATTTTGTTCTGCATTCCCTCCATCCAATTCATTGCAAACTCTTCAGTTAATTCCTTGCAAGTCTTTGTGAGATCTTATTTCTCTAGTGAGCTGAGGTGACTATTGCTCTATCTCTGTGTTGAACTCGGTCACACCGGTTTGCTACTTTCGTTCCAACTGAATCCTTTCGGTGCAACCGAAGAACACAACTCGGTGCCACCGATTTCACTGCAAGGAAGACAATTTGCCACTTGTTCCTGCATTTTTGCCCCAGATCCACTCAAATGATTCTTGTCCTCGACCAGCATCACATTTTACATGTTGCTTTTCTCAGTGACTCAAGGACCAAACCTATTTTTACTCACACTCCAGAAAATATCCCTTCTTGGAAATTGATGTCAAAGGGGGAGAGAGAGATCACATCAAAGATTAATCCTTCAGAAGGGGGAGAGTATACTTCAAACAGGGGGAGATATGTAATCACATCCAAAGGCCCCTGATGCTTGGTGTTCAAGAGGAGAGAAGTCACATGTCTTTAAGAGGCGAAAGACATGATTATGTTATCTGATCTATTTTTGCTCTGATTTTGTTTCCCTACTTTCCCCCATTATCCAATATAAGATTCAGGGGGAGAAAGTTGTTAGGGAAGGAAGTATTTGAATTCATTGCATATCTTTTACCTTTGGGGACATGTTTGTATCCAACAGAGTACCTAGTACTCACTCTCTACATGTTATCCCAATCTTGGTACTCTTATGGCTTCTTTTGTTTGCTCTGTCTAGTAGATGTATCTGTGTTATCTAACCTTGTTTACTCAGGTTCATCTCTTCCTAAGCCATCTCGAGACCGCAAGGTAAGTATATGCATCACACTCATGTGCATGATGATTTCTTGCTGATGTACATATTGTTTGCAAGAAGGAATCATGAACCCGAGGTTACACTTCATATATTCATATCATTTTCTCTGATGCATATAGACAAGATACATGTAACACATTGCTTGCTATGTCATGATTATGCATTCACATGCTCTTATATTCCATATTGACATGATTGCATACATGTAGGGGGAGCCTATGCATGTTACATGTCCTTTCCAAAGCTTTATTTGTTATGCTCTTTATCTTTATATAAAGCTTTGATGTATGTTGTCATTAATTACCAAAAGGGGGGATATTAAAAGCACAAGTGCTCCCTGGGTGGTTTTGGTAATTACTGTCAACATATCTCTTTTTGGACTAATGTTTTTATCTAGTATATTTCAGACAAGTTCAACAGATGGAGTAGCATGGACAAGAGGATATGGAACCCCTTCAAGATGCTAAGGATAAAGGATTGGCTAAAGCTCAAAGGCTCTAGACTCTACGTTTTACTTTTAGTGATCCAAGATCACATTGAGTCCATAGGAAAGCAAATACAATTAAAAGGGGATGCGGTGTTGCTTAATGGCTGACTTGCTCAAAGTGCTTAGTGATATGCTCCCAATCCCTCAACCACTTTCTCATATCCACATATGTCCCAAAGCAAAACTCAAACTCGGCCCCACCAAAACTTTCTATCCGGCGCCACCGAGTTCACTTTACATAGCCACTGCCAGAAACCCTAATCAATTCGGTCTCACCAATGGGATCTCGTTCTCACCGAGATGGGCTTGCAAACTCTCTGGTTCCTGTTGCAATAAATTGGGTCCTACCGAGTTTTGTAATCGGTCCCACCGAGTTTGCCTGACCAACTCTCTGGTTAGCTTATTACAAAAATTGGTCCCACCGAGTTTGTGTAATCTGTCAAACCGAGATGAGGTTTTACCCTAACCCTAGCACATCGTCCCACCGAGTTGATCATACGGTCCCACCGAAATGCCTAACGGTCACATTATGAACTAAATCGGTCCGACCGAGTTTTGTTATTCGGTCCCACCGAGTTTGGTGAATTGTGTGTAACGGTTAGATTTTGTGTGGATGCTATATATACCCCTCCACCCACTCTTCATTCGTGGAGAGAGCCATCAGAACATGCCTACACTTCCATCATACATTTTCTGAGAGAGAACCACCTACTCATGTGCTGAGGTCAAGATATTCCATTCCAACCATAGAATCTTGATCTCTAGCCTTCTCCAAGTTGCTTTCCACTCAAATCATCTTTCCACCAAATCCAAATATGTGAGAGAGAGTTGAGTGTTGCGGATACTATCGTTTGAAGCACAAGAGCAAGGATTTCATCATCAACACACCATCTATTACCTTTTGGAGAGTGGTGTCTCCTAGATTGGTTAGGTGTCACTTGGGAGCTTCTGTCAAGATTATGAAGTTGAACCAAGGAGTTTCTACGGGCACGGAGATCGCCTACTTCGTGAAGATCTACCCTAGTGAAGAAAGTCCTTCGTGGGCGATGGCCATGGTTGGAAAGACAAGGTTGCTTCTTCGTGGACCCTTTGTGCGTGCAACCCTCTATGGACTCGCGCAACCGTTACCCTTTGTGGGTTAAATTCTCCATCAACGTGGATGTACGATAGCACCACCTATCGGAACCACGCCAAAAATCTCCGTGTCTCCAATTTCGTTTGCACACTCCAATCCCATCCATTTACATTCTCGCAAACTGCATTCTTTACTTTCTGCTGCTCATATACTCTTGCCATGCTTGCTTGAATGTGTTGTGAATGTTTAAACTTGTACTAAAACTCTACCTTAACTTGAAGAAAATATAAACTGCAACTTTTCTTTGTTGAGAGTCTATTCACCCCCCTCTAGACACCTCTTCTCGATTCTTTCACATACCAAATATCTGCGGGAAGAATAACATGAGCTACTTGAATTTCCACCTATAAACTCCAGAAACTTTATGGTTATGCAATTTGGTGTTCGGGATACAGGGGAAGCATAATATCTCACCCAAACTAACAATCCGTACATCCAGCTATATCCATCCGTCAACACATAACCAAGAAAACTCCGGAAATTGTGTACCTCAACCTTCAAAAAGCATCCGTTATACTAGCTATGGCAATATGGCCGAGCTCCCGCCTAGTACTAGGTGGCGTCGAGGTTATCTCACCAACAACTGTATAAAAGAGATTTTCGAGGTCTGCAAAACTCAGGTATTCCAGAACTGCAACGATAAAATTGTGACGACAACACCTTGGAGCTCAACTCCCGGGGACACTGCCACAACCCCTAAATTTCAGGAGGCACCAAGAACAATGTTCTCATCATAAGAATATCGGAACTATCCCATGATACCCGCGTAATCCTAAAAAAATTAGTGAAATATGAGGAGAGGAAAGACAAAACATCTACGGCAGGAGACCTCACCAGAGCGACGAAGGGACTGAGGAGTAAAAAGAATCCTACTCTCCAATATATATAATCCTAAGACTCAAAACATTTTTGTTCTAGACTCAACAACGCCAGCAATTCGATCAAGCAGGGGGCTCCTAAGTCGGGGATGGCTCCGATTACCAACTTGTAACTCCCAAGATGCGGCTATATCTCCTACGTGTCGAGGCACGACTTAGAGGCATAACCGCATTTTGGTTTTGTCACAAGAAGGGTCATCTTCACACATTCCCATGCACAAGGACAAGGGTAGAATAAATAGTTGGCTTACAATCGCCACTTCACACAATGAACAAATAATTCATACATCATTCAGAGTACACTCATAGTCTGACTATGGACAAATCCGAATAAAAAGAAGATAACCCCAAATGCTAGATCCCCAATCGTCCCAACTGGACTCCACTACTGATCATCAGGAAACGAAACATAGTAACAACCAAGGTCCTCGTCGAACTCCCACTTGAGTTCGGTAGCATCACCTGCACTGGTATCATCGGCACCTGCAACTGTTTTGGTAGTATCTGTGAGTCCTGAGTACTCAGCAATCTCAAAACCCGCGAGATCAATACTATTTAAGCTTGTGGGTAGGATGTGGTAATGAGGTGGAGTTGCAGCAAGCGCTAAGCAAATATGGTGGCTAACATACGAGTACAAGAGTAAGATGAGAAACTACGCAACGGCCGTGAAGCTAGAAGTGATCAAGAAGTGATCCTGAAACTAGTTATGTTCATACATAACCCATAACGGCTACACACGCGGTTGATTCATTTTAATTAAGTCAAGTGTCAAGTTCTCTACAACTGGATATTAACAAATTCCCATCTTCCGCATAACCGCGGGCACGACTCTTGAAAGTTTGTACCCCTGCAAGGGGTGTGCCAACTTAGCCCATCACAAGCTCTCACGATCAGCGAGGGATATTCCTTCTCCCGGAACAACCCGATCAGACTCGGAATCTTGATTACAAGACATTTCGACAATGGTAAAACAAGACCAGCAAGATCGTTCGAATGTGCCGACAAATCCTGATGCACATATCTTGTTCACAGGGCACACCGGATGAACACTATGTACAGCAACCGAAGACCACGGGTGAAGGGGTGGCACCGCAAGTGGCTCTAGATTCGACCAACACTCAGAGGAGCACTGGCCCGGGGGGGTTAAAATAAAGATGACCCTTGGGTTTTCAACTCCCAAGGGAAAAGGCTTAGGTTGTTAGGAAAATGTAAAACCAAGGTTGGGCCTTGCTGGAGGAGTTTTATTCAAAACGAACTGTCAAGGGGGTCCCATAACCCCAACCGGTTAAGGAACGAAAATTCAAGGAACATAACACCGGTATGACAAAAACTAGGGCGACAAGAGTGGAACAAAACACCGGGAATAAGGCTGAGCCTTCCACCCTTTACCAAGTATATAGATGCATTAATTAGAATAAGAGATATTGTGATATCCCAACATAATCATGTTCCGACATGGAGCAATCTTCAACTTCATGTGCAACTAACAACGCTATAAGAGGGGTTGAGCAAATCCGTAACATAGCCTAACAATGGTTTACTAGGAAGGTGGGTTAGAGGCTTCACATGGCAATATGGGAGGCATGATAAACAAGTTGTAGGTAGCGCGACATAGCGATAGAACGAACAACTAGCAAGCCAAGATAGAAGTGATATCGAGGATAATAGTCATCTTGCCTGCAAAGTTCTCAGAGTTGCCGAAAGCTTGCTCCTTGTTAGCGTACTCAACAGGTTCCTTGTTCACGAACTCATCTCTCGGCTCTACCCAAATCAAGAACACAAGCAACGGATCACAATCAATAATGGTGCAATGCACAGGCAGTCAAAACATGATGCACGACATGACATGGAATGCAAGATATGATGTGCAAGGCATATGGGTACTCCGAAAGGAAAAAGATGATCAGCGCATCAACTTGGCAAACCAAGCATACCGCTGGAAAGATCAGGTGATTTCGGTCGAAATCGATATAAGGATCACCGAAAATGGATGCACGGTTTGCAAATTACAAGCAAAATAAGAATGATGCAAATCTGCGATTAACAACATAATAGCACTTAGAATGCAACAAGAAACTATGCTAAATCACTCCAACATAGCAAAGAAACACAAGGCATTAAATTACACATGAAGCTCTACAAATCATGAACCCTGAGCTCCTGCTAGAACTCATTAGTACAAGCTCAAAATAGCACGGCAAAAATGCAAATGATAACAGATTCACACACTTGGTGAAAATACTAAACATGGCATAAACAACATCAGGTAGAAATGTTTAGAGCTAACAAGCAACAAGCTACAGGAACATATCATCGCAAACAAAGGCATGAAATGCTAGTACTAAAGACATAGAATAAAACTCCCTTACTGAAATTTAATAAAAAAATGCATGGAAAGGATGGTAGAATCAATGCAAACATGGCTAATGATATCATCAGTTTCAGACATAAGAACAGAGCATGACAGAAACAGATTCATGATAGCAACTTTGCATGCTCATGCCACTCACCACAAAGCACTACATTGCATCACAAGGCAACCAACAGTATGTAGACATATTCATGAAGCTAAGAATGGCAAGAGCAAGTCCATAGGCTACATGGATCACTAGAAAAACACATGCAAAAACTGAACTTCACGTTAACAATCTGCCAGGAATAATTTTAGCAAAAAGTACAACATGGAAAAGACATGCGTCACTACTCTATAATTACAACCAGAGGCTTCAATGGATAGAGAAATACCACATCTTCAAAACATTTTTACTGATCTACCTTAAAATGCGCATGGATCTACTGGTAGCAACATGTTTACATAGCATAAAAATGTAACAGGAAAGGACCTGGCAAAATAACTAAGTGCCTGGAAACAGCAACATCACATAGCCTACTCTGCATGCTTGTGCTAGTCACCACAAAGCTCATAAAAATACAAGGCTTTCACATCTATAAAGACAGCATGGAGATTCTCCAAAAACATATAGACATCATGCTCATAGGATGCACACACGGAATGCAACAAAAACGACAATCATCAAGTTATGTTCAATTCCAGCAGACAACATCATACATCACTTTTGCAACAAGGATAACGGCATAGATATGGACAGTAACATGCATGAAAATGACCCTAACATGAATATCATCATGTGACGGACATTTCGATATATCATATTCATTATTCGAAGCACCGAGCATGAAGTTATCACATGTCAAAGGGGGCACCAAAATGTCACAAAGTCGGGACTTAGTGAAAATATCACCTCGCGGATCGGATCTAGTGTTTCGCGACATGGAATTCGGGGATCACCAGGGAGTCACCGGACTTAGAGGAAGAAGGCGGCCGGAGGCGCGGGGGCTCGCCGGGAGTTTGCGGGGGAGGATGTCGCCTGAGTGGAGCGGCCAGATCTGGCCGTGGCGCGACAGGGACGGCGAGGGAGAGGCCGGGCGGTGGTGGACGTGTGGCGGGGCCGCGGCGACCGGTGTCGGGCGGTGGTGTGCTTGCACGGTGTCACACCGGCAGAGGGCAACGAAGGCGGCAGCGCAAGCGAAGTCTCGGAGCGGCGGCGGCGGCGTTGACCTGGGGCGGCGCGCTTGAGGAACCGTGCGGCACGGGAGGATGGGCTTCGGGGGGCCAGCCCCAGCGGCGGAGCTGAGCAGCTGCCACGTGTCAGCGCGGGAGAGGCTGGGAGGGGTTGCACAGCTGTCCGGCGGCAGGAGGGGGGATTTGCTAGGGTTTAGACTGCGGGAATTTCGAGGAGAGGCACATATTTATAGATAAAGGGAGCTAGGAGAGTCCAAATGCGGTGCCGTTTTTGCCCACACGATCGTGATCCAACGATGGAGAGCATGGAGGGGGTTTAGATGAGTTAGTGGGCTGTTTTGGAGGGGTGTTGCGCTGCAATAAGAGAGAGTGGCTTTTGCGGTTACCCGGTTAACCGTTGGGGCATGAAACGATCTCCAAATGGAGCGAAATTTGACAGGCGGCCTAACGGTGATGTACCAAGGCCACTCGACAAATCTCGGCCCATCCCGAGAACGTTTTTCTCCCGCTCACGAAAGGAGATTCGAGGCGTGCAACGGGTGCATGTGGGAATGTCGGATTGCGAAACGGACAACGAGGAAAATGACCGGATGCATGAGATGAACACGAATGCAAATGAGATGCACATGATGACATGAGATGAAATGCATGGCATGAACAAAATGCAAAATGAAAGACAAAACTCAACCACGAAGGAAATATCATATCATATAGCCAAAAATGGCAAGAGTTGGAGTTACAAATATGGAAAATTACATCCGGGGTGTTACACTGCCTCCCGTGGCCGGCTGTAATGCCGCGAAGGCCTCACCGCCCCCTACTACTCCCACCGCTAGCCAGGCCATCCACTCACCCATACCCCCTGTTATTCTGCGATGACGGCAGCCTCACACCGTAGCCGAACCAGTGAACCCTCGTACTCCTGTCCCCGTGGGCTTCCACTGCTGCATCTTCCCCGGCACCGCGTCATCCCCTTCCTAGGCCTCTGTCGGCGTTCTGGGAACGGTGGTCCCCAGACTTGCCTGCCTGCGGCCTGTGGCATGGCTCAAAGGAGGCCCAGGACAACCCATCTTCATCTACACAAGCTCAAGACCCTCGCGAGGGGCCAAGCCTCGCGGGGTGGACGACCAGGAGCTTCCTCAGGCACGGCCTCGTCAGGTTGGCTCATGAGGAGGCGGAGAGTTCAAGGCAGGGTACCTCGCGAGGTGCCCATGACACAAGCCATGACGACCAAGGGCGCCAGTCGGGCTCCAGCCCGCGCAGCGTCCTCCTTTCCTCTTTGGTGCAAAGGGAGCAAGCGCAGGAGAGGGCATCAAGAAAAGGCATATGTTTCGGTGCAACAAGACCAAGACCAGGCCCAACGGCTGGAAGGGAGTCATCGTGGAGCCCAAGCAGGCGTCATCACCAGAGCCTTTGGCAGGCGAGGACCAACTTTAGTCAGGATAAGTGTACCCGCTGTTCGCCTTCAAAATGGCCAATTGTTGGCGCCCTTCCCGCTCAATATTTGGGAAGAGGCCCAGGGCCTTCGCCTATAAATAGGAGTAGCAACACTCAGAGTGGAGGGATCGAAACATCTGGCATTTGGAATCCAGGAAGAGAGAGATAGAGACCCGATCCTCAAGCCAGAGCGACGGGACACCACCTAGCAGTTCATCACACCCACCAAGAACAGACCCTCGTGAGGCTGTTCTTCCCGGTACTGTTCCTCATCAGCCCAAGAGGCAATCCACCACACCACAAACTAGAGTAGGGTATTACACCACAACGGTGGCCCGAACTAGTATAAATCTCGTGTCTCTTGTGCTGTTACATTTAGTAGTTTAGGTCCACAGGATTCGGGCGAGGTGCGAGACGGTGGAGGGTTGGATCTCCGCGCACCCGGTGTTCGAACCTCAAGGGTCTGCGGAACCCGAAATCCGACATTTGGCGCGCCAGGTAGGGGTGCGCCAGAATCTGCCTTTCGTCGCCTCGTTCTTCCCCGACCACCGCAACCATGTCTGACGCCCGTCAGGCCCGCGCCGAGCGCCGAGCTGTCCTCGCCTCCCATTTCGCCCAGACGGCTCCCGTCGGCGGGCGCCCTCGTCGTTACCCGTCACCTGCCGTCAACGCCGCCACCGGCCCGGCGGGAACGAGTAGCAAGCGTCGTCCCAGCACCCGTCCATGAGGCGGGACGGCCGCACCGCCACGCCTTCGCTCACCCCCGCTGGTTCTTCGTCACGCGTGCCCCGCGCGGCCATGGAGGCCCGAGCTGCACTCATCGCGGCTAACGAGCTCCTGCGCTACCGCCCCGTCGACGACGTCTACGAAGAATGGCTCGACCGAGTCGCCGAGCTCGTCCGCGCTGCTGCAGAGGCGACACTGGGCGCCATCTCATCAAGACCGCACCGCCCGCGCTGGCGATGAAGCTCCCGGGCGCCTCAGCCGCCTCCTCACCAAGAAGGCGCCCTGGCCCCAAGGCGCGCGGTCCCTGGGCAGAACCCGTTCCGCCAGGCGCCGGCGCGGCAAGAGCCAAGCTGCCAAGAAGTTCCTCGCCCACAAGAAGCTGCCCGAGCGCTCCCCGCTCCGGCACGTAAGACCCTGCGCTGCCCCCAGCCGCGGCGCAGGGAGGCCCGCAAGACCAAACTCTCTGCCGTCCGAAGCCCCCCGCGGCCACGGCGGGCTGCCGCGCCTTCGCCTTCGAGCTGCACAGCGTCGCGTGGCCCGCCAAATTCAAGCCAGACCTGCCTCCTCGCTACGACTGACCCTACGGAGTTCCTCCAGCTCTACGAGCTGGGCATCGAGGCTGCCAACGGGGATGAAAAGGTCATGGCGAACTGGTTTCCCATGGCGCTCAAGGATGGAGCCCGCACCTGGCTCCTGAATCTGGCCCCAGGCACGATCTCTTCCTGGGCCGAGATGCGCACCCGCTTCATCACCAACTTCCAGGGTACTCGCGACCGGCCACCCGCCGTAGGCGATGAGCGCCGAATCAAGCAGCAGCCAGGAAACCCCGCAAAAGTACATCCAGCGCTTCAACAACGTGTGCCTCAAGATCCCCAGGGTAACGGAGGAGGCCATCATCTCCGCCTTCTCCGACGGCATGCGCGACGTCAAGATGAAGGAGGAGCTGGCGATGCATGAAGATCTGTGCACCTCCTTGGAGCTGTTCAACTTGGCGACCAAGTGCGCCAGGGCTGAGGAGGGGCGCCTCTCCCTCCTCGAGCTGCTTGCCGCGGATCCCGAAGAAAAGAAGTCCAAGGCCAAGGACGTGAAGCGCAAGGGGGCTGTCATGCTCGCAGCCGAACCAGACACCAAGCGAGGCAGAGATCAGCCCGAGTCTTCCAAGGGCAGCCGGTACTGCGTGTACCACGACCTCCACACCCACAACACCAATGAATGTCAAGAGCTCCGGGCCGTATGCGAAGGAAGGGTCGGCAGACGCCCCGAGCGCAGCGACCGGGGCTACGGCCGAGGAGGAGGAAGGAATGCAGGACGCTGGGAAGACCGCGGCCCGCGCCAAGGGTGGCGCGACCAACCTCGCGAGGACCGCTGGCAAGACCCACCTCGCGAGGGAGGCTGGAGGGATCAGCCTCGCGAGGATCGCCCGCAGGGGAACGCAGGCCTCCCTCCGCTGCCGCCGCCACCAAGGAGAATCGAAGACTGTCATCAAGACGAGGGGGCTGGGGGCTTCCAGGAAGCGCGTGCGATCGCCTACATCCTGGGCGGAGCTCAAGCCCCAGCCTCTCAGCGCATCTTCAAGCAGTTCACCCGTGAAGTGAATGCAGTCCTCCCCAAGCTCGAGTCCACGCGCCCTCTCAGGTGGTCGGCGTGCGCCATCACGTTCAGCTCAGCGGATCAGCTCAAGTGCTGACCTCACCGGAGTTCTCCGATGCTTTGTTCCCCAATCATCGACAGCGTGCTAGTCACCAAGACCCTCATCGACGGTGGAGCAGGGCTCAACGTCCCATCCATGGAGACATTCAACAATCTTCAAGTGCCTTACAATCAGCTTCAGCCAACCAAGCCTTTCTCCGGAGTCACCGACGGCTCCACGGTCCCGATCGGGCAGGTCCGCCTTCCTGTCACCTTCGGGGCTCGCGACAACTACCACACCGAGCTCATCGACTTCGACGTCGCCCACATTCGCCGCCATACAACGCCATCCTCGGGTACCCAGCGTTGGCCAAAGTCATGGCCGTAACCCACCATGGCTACAATGTCCTCAAGATGCCGAAGCGGCGGAGTCATCACGGTGCCTGTGAAGAGAGAGACGCAGTGTGCTCCTGAGCGAAGCTTTTCAGCCGTCATTTGGAAGACCTGCACCACAGCAGTAGGAGGCCTCCCGAGGCCGCACCCAAGAAGAAGAAGACATCGACCGGCCTGGCTCCTCAAGAGGCAGGCCCCTAAGGGCCCGCGCCGGGCCAGGGGGCGCCTCCTTCCATCGCATAGGAAAGTGCGCCCGGCGCCCCCCTCAGGCAGGGCTCAGGGGCTCTCCCCTGGAGGGCCGCCGACCTCGCCAAGGTCTCGAGGGAGGCGCTTGGGCACCACGCGGAGGCGTGTTTGCCAAGCACGCTTCCATAGCGGTGAGCAAGGCAAGGAGGGCCAAACCCTCGGGAGTTTGTCGGCAAGGCCATTCAGAGCTCTGAGAGTCAAGGGTCATGAGGGGCAGCCGCCTACCTGGCTGTGGCCCCCACCAAAGCGAGGATGGTGGGCTGCAGCGTCTGCATTGACATACCAGGCTCAACCAAGCCGCATCTCAAGAGCGCCTCTGGCCCTCGCGAGTGGGACGTTGCGAGGTCCGCCCCCAGCTACGTCGCATGCCTTATGGCACCAACGCAGCCGCTGCGCACTGGCGTCTCATGAGGACCATCCCGAGGCTCAAGAGGTCAGGCACGCCGCAGCCCTGGCGGAGATGGAGATGGCCCCTGAGGAGCCGCCAACGCCTCCGGAGCCTCCCGAGGCCCCTGGGCCTGGGGGCTCGTGAGGATCAGCTCACGCAGCCCACCGAGTCTGCTACACCAACACCCCTTCATCCCCAACATCACCAGGTGACATGTTTAAGTTTTATTTCAGGCTGGGAGCGCCTTCAGGGCCGCATTATTCCCAGGCCGTGTGGGTCCGTCCCTGCGGCATGTATCCCTTTTATTTCATGTCGTTAGCCTATCCTGTTGGGGGCACCCCTCGGGCTGCATCATCCCCAAGCCGCTCGGGCCAGTCCCAGTGGCATGTATCCTTCCGACTTTTTCCTTAGGATTATGCTCTCGCTCCACCATGCTTGTTATTTGGTGCGTTTTTCTGGGTGGCGGAATCTTGCATGTTAAAGGGGGGTTGCCTAAGCATCGCGACTCAGGGCTCCTACCGGCTCTCCGGCCCTCACCCTCTGGTCTTGTCCATGGCATCGCGACACGGCTTGCTGCCGACGGCTGAGACCAGCCCGAGAGCCGGGACCCGAGGACGAGACTTTCGTCATCTAACCCGACTTAGCAGCGTTAAAGGGGGTGCACGAGCATCGTGACTCAGTGGCTCCTACCGGCTCTCCGCCATCACCCTCTAGTCTTGTCCATGGCATCGCGATCCGGCTTGCCACCGACGGCCGAGACCAGCCCGAGAGCCGGGACCGAGGACGTAGAGTTGTCGCATCGACCCGGCTTGCGCGTTAAAGGGGGTGCACGAGCATCGCGACTCAGGGCTCCTACCGGCTCTCCGGCCCTCACCCTATGGTCTTGTCCATGGCATCGCGACCTTGCTTGCCAACGACGGCTGAGACCAGCCCGAGAGCCGGGACCCGAGGACGTAGAGTTGCGTCATCTAACCTAGCTTGCGCGTTAAAGGGGGGCGTGCCTGAGCATCGCGACTCAGGACTCGTACCGGCTCTCCGGCCCTCACCCTCTGGTCTTGTCCATGGCATCACGACCTGGCTTGCCAGCGACGGCTGAGACCAGCCCGAGAGCCGGGACCCGAAGACGTAGAGCACCGGCATCCGCCAAATTTGCGAGGAACACACTCGAAGATAAGGCCCGAGCCAGTGCAACCCGCCTTGAGGTAGGGCCCCATGAGTCCCGTCTTTGGCTCACGGGTGCCCAGACACACCTCGTCCAGCCCCTACCGTGCTAGCCACGTGTCGTGGTGGGGGTCAGATACGCCTGGGCTCCTCCGGAGGGGAGCCCCTCCCACGTTCGATGGAAGCACCATGCTCCGTCTTTGGTGGCGACACTTCCGAGGAGCGGCTATGCCCGTACGCATGTGGAAGCGCTATGCTCCACGCTGGTGATAAACAACTGAGGGTGGCCTCCGGGTTGCATCAACCTCAGGGAGCCCAGAGCTCAGTGTCTGGCCTCGTCGCAATGCCTCCCCTCGGGAGCGCCGCGCGAGGGGGCTGGGCACGGGGGCTGCGCCTGGGTCACGCCCAGACGCACGCCACCCAGCCAGGCCCCTCGGGCCTGGTTCATGGCACGTCACTCCCCGAGCGGAGCCCAAGGTACGCATGCCGTTTGAGCGTCAAGGGGGACTCCTGAGCATCGCGACTCAGGAGCCTAACTGGTCACGTAGCCCCTCACCCCTTAGTTCCGAAAGGCTAACAACGGTTGAGGTATGCGTGGGGCTGGACTCTGCAGACGTAGAACGATGGATCCGCCCGCGTCTCACCTCCCTACTTGTTGTTCGTGCGCCAAGGGGGACTCCTGAGCATCGCGACTCAGGAGCCTAACTTGTCATGTAGCCCTCACTCCTTGGTCAAATCTGGTTCGGTCGGGGCTAACGGCGGCCGAGGTATCTTGTGGTCCGGCTCTGCCGGGCGTAGAACATAAGCAAGTAGGAAGCACAAATTTCAAGGAATTCAAAAGCAAATATTACAGTCCACACTGTTATCACAATACCAAATGCAAGTTTAAACGCCTCCCGAGGCATGATACATGTGCAGGAATTAAAAAGCAAGACAGAGCCACAACGGAGTCACTTGTCGGCGGTGGAGCAGCTGGAGTGGGCTCGCCTCGTGAAGCAGCAGGGCGGCCAGCCGCTCGCTTGGTGGTCAAGGCCGGAACTTCCCCAGCAGAGCCTCCGCGCGACCCTTCACAGCCTCTGCGCAGCTGTGCATGCTCGCCGCTTCGGCTCCGGCTCAAGAGGCTGTCCATGTCGACGCTGGGATCGCGAAGATAGATGTGGTTGAGGATCCGCGGTAGTGCCGCAGAAGACAAGACATGCGCCTCGGCCTCAGCCATGGGGCCAAGACCAAGGGAGACATCTTCAAGAGCGCGAACCAGGAAGGGAAGCAGCTTGGCGGGGCCGTCCTCTGCGCCGGCCAGTGGGCTCTCCAGGCCGCTATCGTAAAGCTCCCTCAGCAGGGCGCGAGCCTTCACCTCCATATCCATGAAGGCCACGTGATCTTCCTCAAGAACCCGCGCCTTGTCGTCCAGCTCGACCTTCCTCGCCTCCAGCTCCTGCTCCAGCGCGCCTAGGCGGTCGCGGCGCTTCTTCAGCTTGGCCTCCCGGTCCTTGACGGCCGCCTCGCGAGCCTTCATGCTTTCCTCCTGCTCCTGGCGGAGGCGGGCCTCCTCGGCGAGCTGGTTCTGCAGGCCCTTCAGCTCGCCCTCCAGCGTCTCACAGCGACCTTGGATGCTGGCTGCCTCCCCAGGGCAGCATCGCGGGCTACCTTCGCCTCACGAACAGCCTGCTTCTCCTCGGCGCAAGCCGTCGAGGCCTGGACCAACGCCGCCCGAATCGAAGCGTCGGAGCGAATCCAACCAGAGGCCAGCTCCAAGCGCCCGGCCACCAAGCGAGGGTCGGCGCCCAGAAGATCCTGCCGCAGCCGGTCCAATTCAGCGGCGGCACGATCCAGGACAGTGGGAGGAGTCGGAGAGACAACAGTTGGTGGAATAGGAGGAGATGGCGGCGGCGTAACCATTGCGCCCTAAGGCGGAACCAGCGGCGCCACGGCAACAGTGGAGGCAGTGCCAAGCAAGGGCACCTCGGGGGTCGCCTGGGTCAAGGGGGCTGAGCTCGCCACTGGCTCGGCCGAGCCTCGCGAGGATGCCTAGGTGAGAGGCCCGCATCAGGATCACCTTCTTTTTCGGCAGAGGCACCGCCACGGATGGGGCCTCGGGAGCCCCTTCAGCTTCGCCATGGGCGCCAGCTGGCCGAAGGACATGGACATCAGATCTTGTCGACGAAGCAATAATCAAGACGGGAAGCAGGCACTTACAGGTCGTCGTCGGTGGACTCGAGTAGCCTCCGGCTATACTTGAAGCCCGAGAGCCGGCTGCAGGGGTCAGCTTCAAGAGGACAGGGAGCAGGAGGCGCGTCTGCGGATCGCCTCGGGGCCGGGGCAGACCCGCGGGGAACCAGCCCAGTCCGGTCCTTCTTCGGTATCGGGGGCAGGCTCCTGCCTCCATGCTCATCCTCATCCTCGTCGTCGTCACTCTGGGGGAGACGGAGAACGCGGGGCCTGTGCCGCATGGGAGGAGCCCTTGACTCTGCTCCCGAATCAACCCCCTCTCCCGCCTCTCCTTCCTCCACCTCTTCGCTGGAGTCGGAAGAGGACATGTCCACCAGGTCCTCCGGAGCCTCCACGGGCACGGGCCCGTCCCCATTGAAGACAGGCATGGGCCCCACTACCTGCTCCCAATCCTCACGAAGGAACAAGGGCGCGGGGGCGCCCTCCAGACTCGCCATATCGCCCCCAACCAAGGACTGGAGGATCGTCGCCAGATCCTCGCTGGCCAGGACCACTGGGCTCGAGTGAGGCCTCCACATCGGAAGCGAGTACTGGCAAAGCGGAGCCAGTTGGTGCTCCAGGAACTCCCTCAGCAGCGACGCACCGGTCAGCTTCGCCGCCGCCGCGTCGGCCGGCTTCAGATCTGCATCCATCTTCTCAAAGACCAGCCAGCTTGGGGATCCAAGCTCTGCCGGGACCAGTCGTCGGAACTCTCGGCGGGCTCCGTGGGCAGGATCAGCCGAGGGTGGATGCGCCCAGCATCCACCAAGACCCACTTGCTCCTGAAGCCCTCAATCTGCTTCCCAGGGTTCGGAAGAAGAAGTAGTGGCGCAGCAAGGCCACCGAGGGTTTCACCCCAACATGGGCCTCACAATAGTAGGCAAAGATTGCCAGAAGAAGGACGGAGTTGGGATGGAGGTGCAGAGCTTGGATGTTGTAGTGACGGAGGACGGAGAAGAAGAACTCAGAGAAGGGAGGCACCAGACCAGCAATGATGGCGCTCACGAAGAACGGGTAGAAGGTACTCCCCCGACCCTCAGGGGCGGAGGAGCCGGCCTTGAACACCGCTGTTCCATTGACGCCCTGCGCCTCCGCTTAACCGGGCGCATCAGTATGGTGGCTCGCCCCTGACACATTCGGCGGGTCCAAGGCAGGAGAGTACCAAGCTCCGGTCGGGGCTTGGCGAGGAGCCATGACTGGCTAGGGCACGCAGGCGGAGTGGATCTGAAGGTCTTGGAAGCAGAGAGGAGAGGCGCAAGAAAGGGGATCTGAGCAGCTACTGGAGAAAGTAAAGGAGGCAAGGAAGATGCCGCTCTATTATCAACCCACGCTGCTGCGAGGCGTCTGCGTCCTATCAACCGCCACGCTGGCGCCCAAGGCCGCAGGTTGTTAGGGACCCACGACGCTCAGACTTGCCCTTTCGCCTCTGCTCGGCCAAGTTCGGGCGCCGCCATGGGCCCGGGCTCTTGTCGGCGTTCCGGGAACGGGGTCCCAGACTTTTTCGCTGCGGCTGGGCGTGTCTCAAAGGAGGCCCAGGACAGCCCATCTTCATCTACACAAGCTCAAGACCCTCGCGAGGGGGCCAGATTGCTGAGGCGGACGACCAGGAGCTTCCTCGTGCACGGCCTCGTCGGGTTGTCTCATGAGGAGGCGGAGAGTTCAAGGCAGGTACCTCGCGAGGTGCCCATGACGCATAGCCATGACGACCAAGGCGCCCGATCGGGCGCCCGGCCAGCGGCGTCCTCCTTTCCTCTTTGGTGCAAAGGGAGCAAGCGCAGGCGAGGGCATCAAGCAAAGGCATCCGTTTCGGTGCAACAAGACCAAGACCAGCCCCAACGGCTGGAAGGGAGTCATCATGGAGCCCAAGCAGGCACCATCACCAGAGCCTTTGGCAGGCGAGGACCAACTTTAGTCCAGATAAGTGTACCCGATGTTCCCCTTCAAAATGGCCAATTGTTGGCGCCCTTCCCACTCAATATTTGGGAAGAGGCCTAGGGCCTTCGCCTATAAATAGGAGTAGCCACACTCAGAGTGGAGGGATCGAAACATCTGGCATTTGGAATCCAGGAAGAGAGAGATAGAGACCCGATCCTCAAGCCAGAGCGACGGGACACCACCTAGCAGTTCATCACACCCACCAAGAATGCACCCTCGTGAGGCTGTTCTTCCCAGATCTTATTCCTCATCAGCCCAAGAGGCAATCCACCACACCACAAACTAGAGTAGGGTATTACACCACAACGGTGGCCCGAACTAGTATAAATCTCGTGTCTCTTGTGCTGTACTGTTTAGTAGTTTAGGTCCCTGCGATTCGGCGAGGTGCGAGACGGTGGAGGGCTGGATCTCCGCGCGCACCCCAGTGTTCGAACCTCAAGGGTCTGCCGGAACCCGAAATCCGACAGCCTCGCCATCGTCCACCGCCCTGGTGCTCTCGGCGTGGCGTGGTCAACGTGGTCAAGGAACGACTTAGATCGTAAGAGTACTGTATGTTGAGAGGCTGACAGCTGGGTCCATGGCCGCAGCAAGGAAGTGCCTCCTTATTACGCGGAAATAATGATTCCTCCACCTGACAGCAGGGAGTCATCGGACGGGCCACTGTATTTCGCAAAAAAATGATTCGCCCCCTGACTGCTAGGACCCACCAGCTACATCTTCGCAGCAAGGAAGTGCGTCCATATTACGGGCAAAAAAATGATTCGGCCCTGACTACTAGGACCCACCAGCTACATCTTCGCACGCAAGGAAATGCCACACCGTTGGGACCCACCTGGTCGAAACGTACGTAGTGTTGTCATTCTGGCCGCGAACATGTATGTACATACGATCAGTCTTTCTGCAGGCTGCAGCGATGAACCGTGGCCGAGTAAGGAAGGGCATGTGTCGTGGTAGAGTCGCGCATGTAGCATGTACATGTACGTACAACGGCCAGGGTGCTAGAAAGTAAATACAGCCACGTACGTACATATGGGCGCGGTCTCGAATGCCTACTCGCGCATACGTACGGCTAGGGCTCGTGTACATGCCTGGGTCGGAATGGAGAAAATGAGTCGTCGTGTTCATGGGGAGTCAACAGAATGCGTCATATTCATTGGGAGGCAACGGAATACGTCGTGTTCACGGGGAGCCAACCGGCTTGGATGGAACAACCGATGGAAACAAGGCCTGCGTACCGCAGAACGGAGGAAACGGCCTTGTGTTCGATCGGCCACGGTCGAAGCGGCATCCTGTTCATCGGGAGGGGTCTGGCATACCGCAAAATGGAGGAAACGGACTTCTCTTGGACATCCTATGGCCGAAACAGGGTCCTGAGGGGTGTGGCGTACCGCAAAATGAAGGAAATGGACTTGTGTTGGAGCGCTACGGTCAAAACGGGGGTCCTGTTCATCGGGAGGGGTGTGGCGGACGACTCGACGAGATACTGTTCATCTCCACCGTCGACCTCCTCCAGCCTCCACGGGATACTGTTCATCCACCGTCGACCTCCTCCAGCCTCCACCTGCGACTGTTCATCCACAGGCTCCTGTTCATCCAGCCTCCACCGCTCCTCCACCGGCTACTGTTCAACCAGCCCTCTCCACGGGGTCCTGTTCAACCACCCCTCCATGTGCTACTGTTCATCCAGCCCTCCACGGGCTACTGTTCATCCAGCCCTCCACCGGCTACTGTTCAACCAGCCCTCCACGGGGTCGTCCTGTTCATCCAGCCCTCCATAGGGTCCTGTTCATCCAACCCTCCACCAGCTCCATCGATCGGGGTCCTGTTCATCGAGCGGCAATGGCATCTACTACCACGGGGTCCTGTTCATCCAACCCCCACCGGGATCTGCTCCTCCAAACACCCCAACAACGCTCACTGTTCATCCAGAGGCAGCATCGATCTGCTTCAATTAGCAGCAGTAGCGAAGCAATCGCTCGATCGGGTTCAGTTAACAGCCATCAATCGATCGCTCGGGTTCACTAACGCGTAGCCTGTAGTGCAATCGCTTGGGTTCAGTTAGAGCCCACCGCCTCGCTCGGTTTTAGTTAGAGCGCAACGCCTGGCACACACGCGCGTACATGTATGAGAGAAACGTGCATCGCTCGGCCCCGACCACCCACCGTAACCGGGAACTCCCCGATATTTTCCTCGCGCTCGCTTCTATGACGGTTTTTCCGTCATGCACGGCCCAATGAATGTCATGCAGCTGCGTCTCCGACCCGCCCAGGACGAAAAGTCCTTTTTTTGTCATGATTTTTTCTCATAGAAGTAGGAGCCCCCCCCCCACATCTATGATGATATCGGGTTTTGTCACAATTATCGTCATAGAAGTGTCATACGCATGACAGGAAAAAAATTCGTTCAACACAAAATGTCACGGATGTGTCTTTTTTTGTAGTGTTTGTTGAACTCATCTGAAATATACTAGATAAAAGTATTAGTCCAACAAGAGATATGTTGACATTAATTACAAAAATCACCCAGGGAGCACTTGTTCTTTCAATCTCCCACTTTTTGGTATTTGCTGACAACATACATCAAAGTTTTAGATAAGGATATAAAGAATATCAAGTAAAGCTTTGGATGGACATGTAACATGCATAGGCTCGCCCTAAATGTATGCAATCATGTAAATATAGAATATAAAAGCATGTGAATGCATAAGCATGACAGAGCAAGAAATGATTTACACGTATCTTGCACTACCAAAAAAAGACACATCCGTGACATTTTGGGCCAAACAAATTTTTTTTCTGTCATACATATGACACTTCTGTGATGATAATTGTGACAAAACCTGGTATCATCATAGATGTGGTGGGCTCCTACTTCTATGACAAAAAATCATGACGGAAAATGGGCTTTTCGTCCTGGGCAGTCCGGAGACGCAGCTGCATGAAATTCTTTGGGCCGTCCATGACGGAAAAAACCGTGGTAGAAGCGAGGGCGAGGAAATTTCGGGGAGTTCCCGGTTACGGTGGGAGGTCGGGGCCGAAATGATGCGCGTGATGCGCTGCTTTCTCGTATACACGTATGCGCTGCGTGTGTGAGGCGTTATTCTAATCGAACCTAAGCGAGGCGTTGGGCTCTAATCGAACCCGGCGATTGCTTTGCAGTGGTACGACATCGAACCCGGCGATTGATCGATGGCTGTTAATCGAACCCGATCGGCGATTCTTCGCCATCTGCCGCTAATCGATCGATGCTGCCTCTGGATGAACAAGTGAGCGCTATGGGGGGTTGCATGAAAAGTTCCCGGTGGGGGTGGATAACAGGACCCCGTGGTGTTGCCTCTGGATGAACAGGACCCCGATCGATCGAGCCGGTTGGGGCTGGATGAACAGGACCCCGTGGAGGGCTGGATGAACAGGACCACCCCGTGGAGGGCAGGATGAGCGATGAGACGGTGGATGGCAGGATGAACAGTAGCCCGTGGAGGAGTGGTTGAACAGGAGCCCGTGGAGAGGGCTGGTTGAAACAGTAGCCGGTGGAGTAGCGCGCGGTGGAGGCTAGATGAACAGGAGCCCGTGGATGAATAGTCGCGGGTGGAGGCTGGAGGAGGTCGACGGTGGATAAACAGTAGATCTTGGAGGTTGGAGGTGTCGACGGTGGAGATGAACAGTATCACGTGTATCCTGTTTTGCGGTACGCCACACCCCTCCCGATGAACATGACCCCCGTTTCGACCGTAGCGCTCCAACACAAGTTCGTTTCCTCCATTTCGCGGTACGCCACACCCCTCCCACCCCCGTTTCGACCGTAGCGCTCCAACACAAGTCCGTTTCGTCCGTTTGGCGGTACGCCACACCCCTCCCGATCAACAGGACCCCCGTTTCGACCGTAGGAGGTCCGTTTCCTCCATTTTGCAGTATGCCAGACCCCTCCCGATGAACAGGATCCCGTTTTGAACGTGAGCCGGTCGAACACAAGGTCGTTTCCTCCGTTCTACAGTACGCCAGGCCTCGTTTCTATCGCATGTTCCGTCCAAGCCCTCCCGATGAACACGACGCAGTCCGTTGCCTCCCCATGAACACGACGCATCCCGTTGCCTCCCCATGAACACGATGCATTTCGTTGCCTCCCCATGAACACGACGCATTCCGTTGCCTCCCCATGAACACGACGACCACGCTGTTTCTCCGTTCCGACCCAGCCATGTACATGAGCCCTGGCCGTACGTATACGTGAGTAGGAGTTCGAGACCCCACCTGTATGTACACATACGTGGCCGTATTTTCTTTCTTGCACCCTGGCCGCCTCTACTACGACACGTGCACGCCTCTACATCCACCAGTATATATGTACGTACACGTTTGCGACCAGGATGACAACGCTACGTACGCTTCGACCAGGTGGTTCCCGACTGTCAGGCACTTCCTTGCGTGCAAAGATGTAGCTGGTGGGTCCAAGCAGTCAGGGGCAAACGTTTTTTCGTGAAATACGGTGGCCCGTCAGGTGGGTCCCCACTGTCAGGTGGAGGAATAATTATTTTGCGCGTAATAAGGAGGCACTTCCTTGCTGCGGCCGTGGACCCAGCTGTCAGCGCCTCCATGCATAGTACTCTTCCGATGGAAGTCGGTCGTTGACCACATTGACCACGCCACGACGAGAGCACCACGGCAGTGGACGACAGCGAGGCCTAGGAAGGGGACGACGCGGTAGTGGAAGCCCGCGTGGAGAGGAGTACGAGGGTTCACTGGTTTGGCTGCGGTGTGAGGCTGTCGTCGCCGCAGGGCCTGGCCAGCGGTGGGAATAGTAGGGGCGGTGAGGCCTCCGCGGGCAAAGACCTGACCACGGGAGGCAGGAGCATGCGGCACGACCGGCGCTGCTTTGGGCGACTGGAGCAAGAAGACCAGAGGTTGAAGAAGCACTACGGTCGTTGGATGGACATCGTACGGTCACTAGAGCTAGAATCGTTCATATTGACTAAGTTGACAAAGCCCTTCATCCCCGTCAACTTGGTAGGCCCAAAAGTCAGCCTCCCACCAAGGTGGGTCCCAGCTAGCCGGGGGAGTATTCATTTTTTTGTGCGTAATAAGGAGGCACTTCCGGTGGGTCCGAGTGACAATGGGGAACGTTTTTTCGCGAAAACGGTGGCCCGTCCGGTGGGTCCCAAGAGTCGGGGGAAATGATTTTTTCGTGAAATACTGGTGGCGCGTCCAGTGTGTCCTGGATGTCAGGTGGAGGAATAATTATTTTCCGCGTAATAAGGAGGCACTTCCTTGCGGCTGCCGTGGACCCAGCTGTCAGCCTCTCCACGTACAGTACTCTTCCGATGGAAGTCGGTCGTTGACCACATTGACCACGCCGCGTCGAGAGCACCACGGCGGTGGACGACGGCGAGGCATAGGAAGGGGACGACGCGGAACCGGGGAAGACGCGGCAGTGGATGCCCACACGGAGAGTAGTACGAGCGTTCACCGGTTCGGCTGCGGTGTCAGGCTGCCGTCGCCGCACAATAACAGGGGGTGTCGGTGAGTAGATGGATGCTCTGGCCAGCGGTGGGAGTAGTAGGGGGCGCTGAGGCCTGCTGGCAAGACAACCGACCACGGAGGCGGAGAAGGCGGTCCCGCCGGCCGCTTTGGCGGCTGGAGCAAGAAGATCAGAGATTGAAGAAACACGATGGCCGTTGGATTGACATCCAACAGTTACGTCTGGTAGAATCGTTTGTTGACGTATATAATAACTAAAAAAATCTTGCATACGCGTCAACTAAACAGGCCCACAAGTCAGACCACTCCCTCTTTTTTTTAAATTTATATATAGCTCATGTCAACTTCTTATGCAATTTATTTTAGTCGTTTTTTTTGGTTGGCCAGAGCCAATTTCGCATATTTCTGTTGGTTCCAAACTATTTTTAATACCGAAATGTCCAGCCAGATTTAATGTACTTTGAAGATATATTTAAATTAGGCTAATGCCCAGTGAGATAGGAATCTGAAAATGTGATAAAATTCAGAAATTATAAAGTAATTGCCAATTTGTCATCTGTTTTTATATTTTTAACCCATTTCATATTACTTTCAAGATTTGCAGGCGTCTTGAAAGAGTTGCAGCCATCATCGTATGTAGAAAAATAAGTAGGCCTGGATTGGGTATTCTTCAGAAAAAAATAAACTGGGCTCATTTGCACAAAGAAAAAATAGCTGGGCTGGTCACATGATGAACATAAAATATAAGCCTGGGCTAGACGGGCCACAGCCCAGTTCAAACCCCCGCCCGCCTCTACAATACCAAACAAAAAAATACTGCTCAAGTAGCTACGTCCCTGTGTCACCGATCTTGTGTTGTTCTCTTGTCTATTGACTATATACGCTCACAATGTCGTGGGTCCCAGATATCGAGGAAAACACTAGGAGGAAGCATTTTATTTTTCATACGCCGACGCAGGGCCCCTACCGTCATCCTCTCCACGCATTTCCGCTGATTCCCGTTGTTTGTTGACCATGTTGACAATGCGAGAGGGCGGCGTGCGGGCGCCGCACCAAAGCGCTGGAGGACGTCGGCGTTAACGACTTAGGAGATGTAGGGCGGCGATGCGCCGAGGCGCAGCCACCGTGGGAGGCGGAAGCAGCGTTTCAAATGACCGGGCGCTGGTTTGGTTTTTAAGGCCGGAGGAAGACATGATCAAGAAACACGACAGATCGTAAAAGCAAGAGGAGTACTTAACAACCTTAATCGAAACCAGCAGGGCACTTAAAACCAAAGCTGAAAGCAGTATGAGTACTTATACAGGTTCAACCGCATAAAGCACGCCTCAAACAGTGCGACTTTGCCTCTGATTAACCAAGGGTGAGGCCGCCAAGCCTGTGACAAGGCCCAGCGCCACCCAGCGCATCCACAACCTTTCCGAAAGCGGCTTCATCTCGCAACGTGGTCAATAAACAGGATATTTGCTTTAGAGCCATGGAAAAGCATGAACATAATCTTCTGTCCTATTCTCAAAGATGGACGGGCCTTCATTATTTGAGACCACCCATGAATAAGTATCTTTTCACCTCCAAGGGGAATTGAGTAGGTCGACATAAACATCATGTTGTGACCAAGCGCAAGTCTGACCCGACCATGGTCAGCCATCTGTATAGGAACATTAGAACTCGGCAGTTCCTGTTTCAAGAAGATCACAGCTGTAAAATCGTGTATAAGCAATAGTTTATGAACAACATATATAACAGAAAACAGCTCGTACCATAAGTTTCTCGACACAGTTGGACCTGTTCAACGAGTGCAGCAGTGGCACACATATCCCACATGGACTTCCACCATTGAAATGCCCCACAAGGACCTCAAGACGATCAATAAAGTGTAGGAACTTGTGGATGTCGATCCAGTCAACTTCAGTGCCATTAGTAACAGCCGAGTTACTACAGAGTAACAAACGAGCTGACTGCTTAACTCTGAAAAAACCTACACATGCCACCAATTATAAGAAAATATTAGTTAGAAGTAGCATCTTCATGAGAGATTCGTTGCTACTTCTAAAGTTAAATTGTGATTAATTAGACAGAATAGGTGGATTAAGAAGTAATCGAGGCAACAAGCAAGAACCAGATACAAAAATAACATGGATGAACAATTGGAACGACGTCGGGGTGGAAGATCGCAGTGAAGATGAGACCAGGTTCTGCTATTTCCATCAACATGTGTGAGCCAACTTTCAGTCCGTAACACTTGAGAAAGTTTATCCAAGTTCGTCCATCAAAAAAGCAGCGATCTTCTTGGTTCATGAACCCAACTCGGAACTTATATTCATGGCTTGTCTTCACTGTGACCATTAAACTAGTGTATTTAGTTATGGCAAGGCCGAGCATCTTGAGTACATGTGTTCTGGCAGAGCAAATAATACACTATAGGAAAAATAATATGAGAACACAACATGTTAAAAAAAAAACCCCACCCTCCCGGATAGAAAAGAGGATTCTAGGAACATACTATGCGCGTTTCCAAATGCTATGTTAGGATGAGAAGGAACAAGTGTGGCGTCTCGGCGAGGGCGCAGAAACCTATAGGGTACTCGCACTTTGGGCACTGCAAATGAAACACACTAGATTCATTAGGAAGAAAAATGCATCAACGGCGGTGGCTGCCATCCTAGGATTACCCGCGACCAAGGGACTTGGGTTTATCGGGGATGGATGAAGAATTCGTACCTGGTTCACCATGAGAAAAACCTATGCAATCGCCGAGAGGGGATTTTCTCTAAACAAGCAGACGAGGGAGAAGGGGATTCAGGCCCAGTGAAATATTGCCGCTTCATCCGTCCAGCTTACTGCTAAAGCTGTAAAGGGGGGTTGAGATTTGATGGCTCATTGGGCATTACTGCGGCGCTATGACCGGGGTGTGTCTACCACGAAGTTGTGCACTCTAATTTGTGCATATGGAACGTGGACCCCATTGCCGATTGCCCCACATATCAGCGAAAGGTAGTAGAAAGACAGGAGTAACTAGTTACACATAAATATTTTTTTTGACAGAGAGATACTCCCTATGTAAAGAAATATACAAATCTTTTATATCACAGGCTCACCTTGCCGAGAAATATACTCCCTCTGCAACGCACGGGCATTATGGGGGTTCAGCTTTTTTTATTGGGGTTCAGCAGAGAATATAATACTCAGATAGGCTCACGGTTCCGGGCTTTGGGCCGCAGGCCGACCCTTCATGTTTGGGGGCCCATGTGTTCTACCTCAGCGCTTTTCATATTGCAAGCGATCGGTACGTCGCTGGTTTTAGATGCTGTCGCAAGGCGAATACACAAAATTGAATAAAGCACGACAGCTATTGGAATGAAATCGAACAACAGTTCCTAACCAGCAATCAGAGTTGCAATTCTATCAACGATATACCATGTGATAAATAATACTGTCGTACTACTTATACACACAAGACACTTGTTTCACCATGCCAGATTATTACATCAAAATCTCTCGGAGGATAGATCAGTTCGGCAGTTGCGTGCTGCTAATTTCAAAGTTGATTTGGACCAGCTCTCCTTCCCGAGAAAGTTCGATTTTGACATCATCCCCTACCGCAAGATATGATTTAGATTTGAACCTTGACCATCCTTTAGCATCAATCATCATGCGACCATCCTTTGTACTTACGGTATATTGAGCAGGTTCATTCACACCAAGGCCGCGCATGGTAAGAGAAACTTGGCCGCGGTTGCCCGGATTGTTCAATGACTCCCTCGTTGCTCTAGGAATTCTCTGTTTGTAAACAAAAAGACATACCCAAACAGTTAGATCAACACAGTGAATCATGTGAAACAACATGGAAAGAAAAAAGAACGAAGCACTTGGGCGGCCAATGCTTACCAAGAAGGTGGACATGTCGGTTTTTGTAAGGACTTTGGTATATGAAGTGCGCGCTGCAGCCCAGTCTGTTGCCGGTGCAACTGCACAGGCCGGAGCAGATGCAAGTGCAAGTGTTGGTGCAGGTCCCGAAGCCGCTGCTGCTGCTGAAGATGGTGCTCCTTGTACAGCTGGTGCCAGTGTCAGAGCAGGTGCCGGTGTCGATGCCCGATCCTCCGGTAGATCAGACTGACCCGTTGACGCGGTCGGAGCCCAATCCTCAGCTGGATCAGACTGAGCTGCAGCCGCTGTCAGTGCTAGAGCAACTGCCGGTGCTTGATCTGTGCGAGACAATGGCAATCGTGTCTGGTCTGCTATTATCTGCTTTCTAACTTGACTAGGATCCGTGACCGTGATCCAGTTTTTTTCTTCATTTCTTTTAAACGCGAGAAGGACTAATTGTGGCATTTTTGTTAAACCTAACTACAGTTCATCATAGGGATTCAGCTTGTACTCAGACAGCAGACTGATCCAATTTTTTCCAGTAATATAAGTGATGGACAGTGCCTTCGTTACTGACACGACATAAGAAGTGAAACCTGCAAAAATAGCCATCGAAGAGCAAACCAAACGGTTTATTCTGTGATGAATGTCACATGGCAAAACCTGCATCATAAAATTGCAGGAAAAGAAAGAAAACATGACATTAAATAAATAAGATTTAGACAGTAAATCAATAAGATTTACTTGATGTGACACGAGTGAATCCTTACCCGGAAATCACTATGTTGAAGTACTAACAGAAGATTGATCGTCCAACTACGCGTGGCATGCAGGGCCCTCGCCTACTCCCACAAGCAGGATAGTCCAAAGGTCGTGACAAATCGTATGGACCGAACATTCATGGGACTGGAAATCCTGGTGGGTGCGATAAACCCTGTAATGCATACATATATTGGTGTGTAACCATAATTGACAAAACCATCCTCACAAAAATATGATCTGGATACTTCAAAATATCTGACTGAATTGAGTGGATGACATTAACATAGACCGCTTCTGGATCGACGACACACCAAAAGCGGCAGTACTAATAAACAATACAGGGTTCACAAACACAAATCAAGTAATCTTGAACAATAGTACTTACTACGGACAAGCAAAGTTGCACTAACTAAACTCGCAGACTATTTCTTGCCACCGACCTACGGGATGAACCCCGCATAACTGACTAGGCCATGGACTTTGTGTGAGATGTCTACATGCACCATCACCATCTTTTCAACCTTGGAGAACCTAACAGAGTGGTCTTTCCACTCATAAACATGATGATGAAGACAGGCCACATCAGATTTGTTGGGAAGCTTTACAACAACCACAACCTTGGTAATCGAAGGAACAACCAAGAAATTGTTGTGGTCAAGTACAGCCTCGAGAACACGCCTGACAACAATGCTACAGGAAAACACTAGTTCAGGACACGTGGCAACAAGGACACAACAGCTGGATAGTTCAGCAGTAGAACTCATCATCAAGTCTTCCAGTTCACACGGCATGACTTTGAGAACTTCATCTCCACCGCGGACCTGGTTCTAATTCAAACAGAAACCATATTTATTACTACCTCCGTTCAGAAATATAAGATGATTTTCGATATTATACTCCATATATGACTACATATTCGCACAGAAATGAGTGAACAAAGACACTAGAACATGTCTTCAAAGGCATGAGAGCAAAGGGATTACATGCAATATCCATAACACAAGTTACTGAGGCAAATATACCCTCTTAAAAGGTAGCATTGATGTTCATAAAGTACTCCCTCCGTCCCAAAATTCTTGTCTTAGATATGTCTAGATACGGATGTATCAAGTCACATTTTATTATTAGATACATCCGTATCTAGACAAATATAAGACAAGAAATTTGGGACAGAGGGAATAGTTGAAAGTAATCTATAAGAAATCAGTGTCAACCTCTCGCATGTTTTGGTCAAAAGAGGAATTTAGAACCGTAATTTGGCACACAAAAATCACATGCAAGATCACCTGTAAAGTTGTACAACTAGTACTAGTACTGCGTGTTAGATGAAAAAACACGATCAAGATCGAGAAAAAGATCGTCAAGAAGAGATATTACCTGGACTTGCTTAATGAGGGATCCCGGAGAAGGGGGCTTGGACAGGGCGATGGCTTTGAGCTTGTCTGCGATAGTCTCGGCGGGGTGCTTGTGCTTCTTCATACCATGAGCCTCGACGGTTTTGGCCGGAGCATAAACACCACTTCGGCCGGTGCTCCTGCGTCCATCAAGAAACTATCAAATAGAAATAAAAGAAAAGAAACCATAATCACAAACCCAAAATAAGAAAAGAGAGGGAATTATAGGATCAGTCTCGGGGTTTCAAGACCGGGCCTTGGCCAGAATCAACACCATTGATGCACTCACCTTTCCTTCTTTGGGAGAGAAGAACAATGGCAGAAGTAGGTCGGGGTTTTCTTGAAGAAATCAGGAACAAGATGAGGCAGAACCAAGGGTTGGGTAGAGAGGAAGCTGAGAGAAGAGTGACATGATGGTTGCTTCGTCCGTCCAACATACTGCTGGAAAGGAGGGGGTTTTGTGATTTGATGGCTCATTGGGCATTACTGCGGCGCTTCGATCGGGGTAGTCTACCGTCACTCTACTATGGAGTAATTTAGTGCATGGCTAGTGGACCCGTTGCTGGTTGTCCCACACGTCAGCGAAAGTGAGTAATTTAGTGCATGGTTGGAGGAGGATCCGCACGGTAGAGCGTGTCATCTGTTTTTCAAAAGAAAAAATGATTACAGCAAGCATTTCCACTCTTATGATGGAGGAGTGCGAAACACGGCAGCCACTTGAACATACACAATGCTCCTACTACTAGGCATGTGCAGTGGTTCATACATCAGTACTACACAATCTTGTTGCTAGTGTAGTAAGATATGACGATAACAAATGATGTTGTGCGCATGTCAACTACTCCTATATGTAACATAGTACCGCTTTTTCGACTGTCCGGTCAAGAATGAACGATGAGAGAAATGTTAACAGAACTAGGTCCACAACGCACGGAGAGTACAGTGCTACACAACTCCACGAAACATGAACCATATGAAGCACGAATAGTGTTAGGCAGGGTGTATGAAGGGTGCACGGGATGGGAGCAAAAGTTCCCTTCTCGACCCACTTTTGGGTGTTTGGCAGAGTGCATGAAGGGTGCATGAGTCCACACTAGTAGGTTGAAAAAATACACGAAGAGGAAACAACTATATTGAGATGAGAATGCAACCAAACACACCCACACGCTTTGTGCTACAGTGACTGATCTACACCGTTTGAGTTTGATCCAACAGTCATGTTGCCGTGACATGGACATGCCCATGCAGAGGGTGCCTAAACACCACCGAAGTCCCCCTGCTTCTCGAGGCTCACGACGTTGGTGATGCAGGGTGCAACCACCCGCAGAGCCCGCTCCCGATCGGCGGGAGCCAGCTCGTCAAAGACGGCGTCCAATGGCACAAATGGATTCCGGTGACGGAGCCCTGAAAGGATTCGCCGAAGAACGGCGACGGCAGCCCGCAACCCTCCTTGTCCAAATTTCAGCACCCACCATCGCGCGGAGACGGCTCAGCTCCTCGGAGATATAGGTGAAGAAGGAGACCAGGTCAGGAAGCCGCAGCTCGTTGAAGTCGACCGAGTGGTCGAACGGGTTTAGCCCGACGGCCGGCATCGTCGCGCTGGCACGACGGTAGGCATCGCGCAGCCGCAACACGTGCGTGGCAACTTGGTTCACCAACTGGCTGAGGCGATCTTGGACCTCGTCACGATAGGCCCGCTCGCGCTCCAGCTGGCTCCCCTGACGGCCTATCTTATCTCCCGCTTTCTGCAGCAGCGCCGCCGACGCCTCGAGCATCTTTGTGGTGGACGCCTGCCGCTTTTGAAGCTCCGTGAACTCCCGCACATAATGGAGGAGCATGGCACTCCTCTCCTCTTTGACCTCATGGAGCTCCACGCCCTGGCCCCGAGCTCCGCATCCTTGGCATGGAGCTCTGTGTCGAGCCTCACCTCGGACTCCGTGATCTGCTGCGCCGCCATGGCACCAGGTAGAAACAATGGGGAGAGGAAGCAAAGGGGGCGAAACGGCTGAAAGGCAATGCAATCTACGGGAAGGCGGAGGGAGCGGGGAATCTTTTCATTTTCACCACGGTAAAACACCAGTCGACGACTTCTCACATCAGGGAGCAGTGGGTTTTTACAGGCGGAGTCATCGTGACTAATTGCTGCCGCGCTTGCTCTCGTCAATCCAAAACTTAAAAATCCTGCCGCGCCTGCACCCGTCAATCAAAAAATTAAAAATCCTACCGCACCCAAACACCAGAGCAACGCCGCGATTTTTATTTAAATTTACCTGCCGGCAAGTAGATAAAAAAAGGGGTGAAAAAACAAATGTGGTGGCGGCCTAACTAATCGGTCGAACTAGCCCAACTTGCTAGCCACCGTGCTTCACTGATGTACTCGGCGGGAAAGGTGGTCTTTCATGATATGACGACTCATTCACTTGCTTCGGTTCTACGACCGAGGAGGACCCAGAAAACGCGCGGTAGGGCGTCCCATGTCAGGAAGAATATATGCGTGCACCACCCGGGAGGACCCCGAAACCGCGCGGTAGGGTGTGCCACGCCTCGCACGGAGGAAAAATGTGCGTGTAAAATATACTTGTATCAGACGTAGTACCTATGGTTCGACCTCGGGACCCAGCCAATGGCGAAAACACCCCACTAGCCACACGGCTTCATCATCATGCAAACGTGGCACGGAGGATAGATGTGGTTAGCTCCGTCTCGACCAGCCACAACGTCTCTTGTTCTAGGCAATTCTTCTATTTTCCAAGCTTTTTTTAGTTGTAATAACACCACGACAAGCTAGCGCCGCTCTTCGTGTGTGCCCGTGCAAAGGTTAGACAATGGAGAGAAGAGAGATTGAGATTGCAGACCTGGGACCCCACCAGTAAGTGAGACAATGGTCATGCACGTGTTGACGAGGCACTCCCTCTACTCTACTCAACGCAAGTACTGTATAAATAAAATCAAGTTATGGGACAAAGCCAACAACTGTTCGTTTTTTCAGGCTATCGACTTACGCTTTGTAGTCCAGGTTGCCAGTTCAAATCTCGTGTTTCAGATTTGTTAGTTTTAGGTCCAAATTTGATTAATGATAAGTGGGACCCCCGTGTGTTGTTCCGATATTTCAGTGTAGGATGGTTTTTTGAACAAACACTTTGCGCGGTTAGACAAGTAACGGCACACGTTACACGTATTTTGCAAGTTTACGAACAAAAATGACAGCGGCATAGAATATCACATCCACCCCGCAGCTTTGATACTATGGTGATACGAGTTTTTACACCGTTGGAAGTGAGATCCAATGGCTTGGGAGTAGTCTTTGTAATTATGCGCAATTCCAAACTCTCCAAAGGTTTTTTTGCAAATAAAACATTCAAGCCTCGTGTGTGCCGCTGCATCTTCGATCCAACGGCTCCCGGTGCTCATATTAGGTGCTCACAGAGCTTAATTACCCGCTACGGTGATATGAGCATCTAGGTCGTATGATCAGTTATCAGATGGCACATGCGTAGTACTTGTACTTTCTGCGCATTTCCCAAACTCTATCAGCCGTATATTGCAAAACCATTCAAACCTCCTATTGTGGGACGCTAGATCTCAGTGAACTCGTATCACCATAGAATCTATTGTGCGGGAGCACCTCATACTCTCCCGTGCGAGAAAACATAAGGTGCTATCGCAGCTTGGATGCTACGGTGATACGAGCTTGGAGGTCGTTTGATCTGAGATCCAATGGCATCTGAGCAGTCTTTGTGCTTGTAAGCAATGGCCGAACTCTTTTGGGGCTTTTCTGCAAAAAACCATTCGAACCACCGAGGAGGTGTTGGGTCACAAATCCAACGCCTGAGAAGAGCTTGTATCACCAAAGCATCTAAGGTGTGGTAGCACATGATATTCTTACATACAGGAGAATATGATGTCCTTGTTCATCTTAGATGCTACGGTGATACGAGCTTCGAGGTCGTTCGATATGGGATCAAAGGGCATCTAAGTAGTTTTTGTACAAATTGTGTGCAATTCTCAAACTCATCAAGGTTTCCTGCAGAAATATTAAGACACATCATGTGAGCTACTATATCTCAGATCTACAAGCTCCAAGCAACTCGTATCGGCATATATCATCTAAGGTATGGGGGCACATGATATTCTCCCGGGGAGGAGGGGTGGGGGGTGCACAACAAACGGTGGCTGGGAGGATGGGGACAAATATAATCTAAACAACCCTAAACAGAGCTCCGCAATTTTATCTAAGGTCGAGGGGTTGACCCCTGACAATCATAGCTCCGCCTAAACACAACATTTGCATGTACTGTAGTACTAGACTTAATATTCATGTTTCAGTTTCATGTTCATTTTAAATACTGAACTGAGGACCATGGATGTCTTACATTTTACTCCCTTCGTTCCTAAATATTAGTCTTTTTAGAGGCTTCAAATGAACTAGCACATACGGATGTATAAAGACATATTTTAGATTCTAGATTCACTCATTTTGCTCCGTATGTAGTCACTTGTTGAACTCTCTAAAAGAATAATATTTAGGAATAGAAGGAGTATTTTTGAATTCGTGTCATACATGCATGGTTTGGAAAAATAGATGCACTATACTTATTGGATTGTTGTCGTGTTCGTGCGTGTGTGTCTCTGTGTGTGTGTGTGGTCATATGCTTGATACATACAAACTTTTCTCACCTCCATATTGTTCATCTTTTAAATTTGAATTTGCATTGGAAAACTTACTAGGGATACCATGAAATGTGAAATCCACGTTGAGATCACTATATCACAAACTCACTCTAATTCAACAACTCGTCATAAATCAATTACCACGTTGAGATTAGTATTTGCAAGGAAAATACGGGTATTGTAATACACATAGATTCGATCGGCAATTTAAAAGGTTCCTTTCGTATTCTCGAATGGTAGGACCCAACGGCGTACCAGCCAGACCTTGGCTCATGTTGATCCTAAAAAAACCGGGCTCGTGTCCTTCGGTGGCGTGCGTGGTACGCACATTAGGCAACCCCAACCAGTCGAGCCTCAGTGTTTCAAGTCGAAATATCTGGCGGCCAGAATTCCAGCCCTAGGAAATTCCCCACATCTCCCCGGTCCATAATGACTACATATGAACAATGGAGGGATGCTTTAGTAACTAGACAATGTTACCTACCGTGCCGAGCATGGCTCAATTCCCTCGGTCGCCGCTCGTCAAGGTCACCCGTCAACTTACTACTACACCAGGATGAGCACAGAATTGAGCCCGTTTGTTCGTGCCTAGTACTTGAGTTAATATATCAGGCAATGCATTGGTACGGAGGGATTATCCTTTTACTCTGCATAGATAACTTGACTGAAGTCTAACTAAGCAAAATGTTTGACCAAATCCTTTCTTAAGAAATACAACAGGACAGATGTATGTACGGCTTGAAAATTTATTGAATGATGCAGGTTATGATATTGATTTGAATCCTGGATCTTAAATTTTAGAAAATCCAAAAGTGAGCATAAATTCTTGAAACTAAGCATGGTCACGTGATATGGCACAAATATTACTTCGTAAGTTTTTTCTTCAATTTGAGGCAAGCTGCTTATGACAAGTTGCTCAAATGAAGAGCCAAGGTATTTTGGAACAAAGACCTGTCACGTTAAGGCGAACACTTTCACTTTTGAAACCGTGGGTGTTTATGTGCCGCCACGAGTCCCCGCTTCTCATCGGCAGGTGTCGTCCGAGCAAGCGTGTGAGTCGACGGGAGGCGTGCGAGCAGATCACTGGCCACCGCCGTGGAGGCGTGCAAGCAGAACATTGTGCAGAGCTCACCGGGAGGCGAGCCCTTTGACCAGCTCCGCCGCCCACCGTCGTCCCAACTTCTCCCACTTTTAATGTCGCCAAGGCCGCGATTTAAAATCAACCCCGCACTACTCGGTATCACTACAATCCTCTCTCTTCCTCTCCGATTCTCCTGTCGTCTACCTCCAACTATCCTGACCTAAACGTACGCCATGCGCATCACGATGGTCTACCCTTAGTGTTCCGTATTCCTGAGGAAGACACCCAACCGGAGTCTCAAGAACATAAGGCGCTTTGGGACGAGCTTGAACTGGCCTTGCGGGAAGAAGCCGCGCCTGTCCCCGCTCCCGTACTGGCTCCCGTCGCCCCGAATGCGCCAGCACCCATCCCCGTGGCATTGATGGGCTGGGAGCCGCAAATTGTCGCCGAGCTTGATCCCACGGGGTTCCACGAGGTCCACGCCGACTTTCACGCGTCCGTGCACCTGCCAGCACATGCGCTGCTGGCGTGCACAGCAGCGACGCCCGTGCGGTGCCCATGCACTTGCGGCGCATGTACTGCGGCGTGCGGCGCGCCCATGCCGGTGCCCGTGCACACGAATGTCTCCACCGCGCTGTTGACAACGCCTATCCCCGCACGGGTGCCAGTGCCCCACTCAGTGGCATGGATGGCCGCCGTCGACCGCTTCCTTGCACAAACGCCAGTCGCCTCCTCCAGCCAGTCGACTTGCTCCGAAGTCTAGAACATTTTGGCCTTCCTTGAAGCTAGGCCAACGTCCAGGAGTACGCCAACAACAGCGCAAGACGCCGCCGTCACCGTCGCCCGACGACAGACAGAGCACGGTAGAGGAGCCGCTTCCCACCGCGAGACGCCCCCGCCACCGCCGCGTAATCTAAATTTGCCATGAAAAACGTTCGGATTGCCATGCTTAAAATCCAAACGTTTATCATTTCCGTTTATTTTATATCGATCGTTGTATAATTTAAAGTTGGAGTCAGACTGAGCGAAATGTATGGTTTGATCGATTGAATGTTCTGCTAGAGCTGTATCAAACTAAATATAAAACGTCATCAAGCCACATGTATTCCTTGTCATCCAACGACCTAGACTGCTTCAATGTCGAGCGCTCAACACGTTTAGCGTGCAGTTAATTTCATGCCAAAAATAGTGCTAATCACATGACAAGACGCAAATAATATCCTAGTAGTTAATATCCGCATGCACTTAATATACTTCCAAATTAACGTGCATTGAATGTACACACTGACTAGTGCTGCTAGTACGTGAAACTAGTGCCGTGACTTATGAACGCGTCCAGATATGGTCAACGGCAACATCGGCCGCGAGTTCTTCCTGTTTGCCCGTGCGTCTAAACGTGGAAGGGGAGGAGAGATAGGGAGCACACATGGAACCCACCAGTAAGTGAAGGCAAATAGTACTAAAAATAATATTACATGTTATCCATTAATTAGGCTGTGGTAATATAAAAACATTATGTGAACAAAGGGGGTACAACAAACGTTACTATTCTACGTATGTTGCCTACTCTTAACGTGCGGCTTGAAGGCCCGGTCGCATGTTAGATCCTCGTGATTTTTTTAATTTGTATATGGGTCCAAATTTGTTTCATGACATGTGGGCCCCTCGGTGTGTAGTTTGTACCACTTTAATTTGTGGGTCGAAATTTGTTCCGTTCCAAGTGGACTATCGGTGTGTAGTCTTGTAGCTTATTTATAATAATTAAAGAGAACAACATAGTTTTTTCAATAATACCATGGTGCGACGTTGAAGGCGAGAAAGGACGTGCGAGAGAGCGATGACCGAGCCAGAGGGAAATCAACTAGGGCAGTTGCGTGGGTTGCAATGGTGTTTGGAGTAGTTGTGGGCCGAATGCTATGAAAATATAATCTAAACCGACCAGAATAAATGCCTACACAAATTAATCCAATGTTGGAGTGCCCCTCGCAATGTAAATATCTCCGGCTTTGCGAGGGATGGAGAGGCAGTAGCTTCAACGCGTGGAAGATACGGTGTGAGAAAGTGAGGTCAATCGAGAGACATATAGATAGAGAGACAAAGTGAGTGTGGTCTGACATTCATTGAACAAATATAATGCTCTGGAGATATATTATCCGGTTGAGATTTTTGGCAAGGGTGAGGGTTGTAAGATAGAGCTTGAGAGATGATCCAGTCACACACGTGTAGATATATTTTGTGCGTGGGAGGAAGCAAGGCCAACCGATCACATAGGGTCGCCGTGCGATCGAAAGAGTGAGACGGGTTGGAGAGAGTGACCTAGATAGACGATGTGCGTGAGAGAGTATACAATGTGTATATGTCGATTTGGGCTCAAACATTGTGATATATCTTTTTTGTCCGAGATAGAGCGAGGTCTATCGAGACATACTGAGAGAGAGAGAGAGAGAGAGAGAGAGAGAGATTGAGTGAGCGTGGCCCACCATGAGGTCGAAAGAGTGGTGGCGGCTTGGATGGACTGACCTAGATAGACAATCTGCGTGAGAGAGTATAGAGTGTGTCGATCGAGGCCCGAACATGGAGATATATCATTTGTGTGTGAAAGAAAACGAGGTTAAACGAGACTCAGATAAAGAGAGCGAGATTCAGCGAGTGTGGCCCGCCGTCCGGAATAAAGAGTGAGACAGTCTCGAGGGAGTGACCTAGACATACAACGTGCGTGCGTGCACATGCACGAGATGTTGGGTGCTAGATAGTCAATGCATGTATTTAGCACGAGAGGGTTAGAGGGAGAGGGGGGAGAGAGAGAGCTCGGCATGGGGTGCAATGGCGGGTGTGTGAGGTAAATACATTTGGTAACAGAGTGGAAAAAGGGGTTGTGTAGTTGAGAGACTTAGAGATCAAAACATGGAGAGAAAGAATGAACGTGTGTTGGAAACCGATAACTTCGTAAGGTGGTTAGGAGAGGAAGATTGACTGATACAGGAAGTATGTAGCGTTTGTCTTGGGGGGGCTAAAAACAACATTTGAATGTACATAGTATGAGACTTAATATCGATGTTTCAATTCGGTGTACATTGTAAGATTTGAACCGAGGACCAGGCATACAGGTAATTATTTTGAATTCGTGCCATACTAAGTTACTAAAAGTTGACATTGACTCAGTTTGTTGTGCTATTTTGTAGGTCATATGTTTGAATCCATCCAAAAGTTTTCTCACTACCATGGTGTTCATCATATACATATGAATTTGTATTAAAAAAGTAGCGTGGATATAGTGAAATGCGAAATCCACGTTAGAATTGGAGATCGCTATGTGACACACACTCTAATTCAAATAACTAACTATGTGACACACACTCTAATTCAAATAACTAATTATGTGACACACACTCTAATCCACGTTAGCGTGGGTCTTTATTTCGATTTTTTCAAATAACTCCTCATTAATTAATTTATAGTACTCCCTCTGTTCACTTTTATAAGACCTTGAAGACATTTCAGGACAATGCGCAAAAACAGTTCATTTTAAGTTGTCTCAAACGACTTCTACAAAAGTGAACGGATGGAGTATCTCGTTCGAATGACTAATTATTGCAAGGAAAACACGGGCATGGTAATACATACAGATTCGTTTGCAAATGAAAGAAGATTCGCTTGCATTCTCAAATGTAGGCGCACTGTGCAAACCAGGGTTGTGTCGGGGTGATTTGCTTCGGTGCCTTAAAGGCAACTGCCTTTGGAGTCAGCGACATGTGGGCCAGCCACTGTTGGGGCCCATATGTCATGGACACAAAGGCAGGTGCCTTAAGGCAATCAAGCATAGTCTGTCGGGGTGGTCGCGTGTCGGGCGGACGCGTAGCACCCAGCCACCCACCCCCCCTCCCCCCCAAAAAAGGACGACGACAATATAAGTTTGCGCTTTCATGTTTTAGATTGAAATATCTGGTGGCCCCAATTCCAGCCCTGCAAAATCTATCTTCTCCACCGCCCCTTCCGCGCCCAGATTGCTCAAATCCCTAATTCGCCGCCAACCCTCGAATCGCCTTTGTCTCGCTCTCTTTCCCCACCGTTCCCCACCTCTGTGGGGACGACGACGACGAAGACGACGGGCGCGCTTCACCACCGCACCGGAGCTACCTCATCTACGCCCTCGTCCACCGCACCGGGTGGTCCACCGACAATGTCGGCCGCCGCAACCGACGTGCCTCACAGACACCAAGTTCCACCACATCAGGTGCGCTTCACCGACGCCGTCTCCCAGCTCACCGGGGCTACTTCACCGAGCACATCGTCGCACCTCCGCCCCTCGAGGTCGTTGGGGCTTCACCAACGGTCTCGTCCACCTCATCGTAGCGCTCCGCTGCCACTCAAGATCTGCATCCGTGCGCGGCCAGCCAACACCAGCGCATCACCCTCAACGGCTATGAAGTGACCCGCACTCTAGCTAGGCGAGCATGACCAAACACCGGCCCGAACTAGGTATCCACACATCACTCCCTTGTGCACTGTTCTGATGATGTTTGGATATCCTTTCACTACTCTCTTAGCTTACACGCTTATGCAACTGTGACCTTAACTCTTATTTCTTCTGGAGATATCATCTGAAACAAGCAAATCCATATTTTAGCGAAGCATGACGGCGCTACGGGATCTGGTACACATCCTCGCACACCAGTATAACCTTGTAAGTATCATCCTCCGGTACAACATCAAGGTCGATTCCTCTTATTTGATCAACCATTCGCTGTGTCAAAAATGCAGAGGGGGATGCAAGGAGCACAACGCCTGCACATCCAAGCAAGTGGTAACATGGACTTGTACATGGACCATCCCAAGCGCGAGAAGAGCTGCAGTGAGTCTGTACAACGAGCTAGCATAAGTCCCTGCATTTAATTTAATTCGTACTGGCATTCGTGTATGATTTGTGTGCAGTGGCTGATCCATGAATTCAAGTTACCAGGGGCGAAAATTTAACTTAAAAAATATGAAGGCACTTGCACTCTGGAAATCAACATAACTTGAGAAATGTGAAGCTACATGCACTTTGAAAACCAGCTAATGATCTAAAGTAGTTCAGATTATGAACACTAAATGATGCAAGCACCAAAAACACAAAATGCAACATGGTGTACAAGGACTACAAACATGGTCTCATACTGCTTGAATTATTCGTTCTCTCGGCTGAAAATATCGAAGTGTAATTGCACGTATAACCCGATGCATAAACGGCATATCAATATATCTATCCTGCACAAGTATGCCAATAGTTTCAAACAACAGATTAGAAAAGTATTTATGCTATGTTGTCATGATATGGGGCTTTCTGGTAGATGGCCTCGACGTTTCCTCAAGCTATGAAAATGCACTATAATTTGCTTGTCATCAATGCCTACAAATCTGTGTCTCTCTCAACATAGTAGATCATCATTAGACACTAAATCCTTAAATGAGCTTGCAAAATGCTTGCATTAGATCCCTCATTAGACACTATATGTTCATCACCGGGAGCATGTAAAATGTTTGCATCAAATCCTTCATTAGCAAATTGCTCATTAGACACTTCTGTGCTCAAGAACAACATGAGCTTGTATGTTTGCATCGGAAACTTGATTCGATACATCGATTCGGTCGATTCGTATTGATTAGGGAGTTATAAAATAAGTAGAAATTGGTTTCATTTTCTCATAGATTCCCTACATACAAGCAGTTTTACAACACCGTCGGGTTTAACTATTGGCCAGAAATTGAAGAGTTGAATTAGATATAATCAGGCATGTGATGTACCTGCCCGTTGCGCATGCTACTCTTGCAAGCTGCCACTGTCCGTTTGTGCAAGCTCGATGCCATGCCCGTGCTTGCCGCTGCCTCCCACGCAGCTACACCTGTGGTTGGATATTCATCTTCTTGTCCTTCCGCTCGCTTGAAGCCCGGCGACCGCCCTCCAACGAGGGTGCGAGGAAGTGTCGTGTCCGTCTGTCCGGGCGGCTAGGTTAGGAGCGAACTGCACCAGAGGTCGGAGCGAATGAATTGGGATTTTTCTTCTTTGTCGATCGATATGGGAGGTGCTCGTTTGGGCATGAGCCTGCTATAGGGCCTGCCTTGCACTTATGTTATTGGCCCATCCAAATTGAAACATTTTTCTTCATTTTTACATTGCCCGCTCGTGGGTTGCGACGAACAAAACTAGCATGGGCCTACCGACGACTCAAACTAGGTGCACACTTTCCAGCCCACCGAGGTGGCCGCCCATACCAGCCCCTATGGTGGCGTCGCCCCTTTTGCGTGTATGATTGGATAGTGAAAAATATTCGATGGCGCTTTTGATTTACCCACATAATGGTTGAATTGCTTGTTTCTATGAACTGAGTTCGCCAATAATGTGAAGGATGCGATCTTTTCATCCTATTGTAGATTGCTTAGATCTCGATATGCCAAAAGTAATCGCATGAAATATACAATAAAAGCCAGTGTGATGTGTTTGGCTACAACTAGTCTGATTACACGTCCTCATATAACATATCAAGGACGCACCATCTTACCAGATTAACCATTCGACTTACCCATGCAAAGGTGGGAAGAAAGAAGTATTGGGACTGCGTATCCAGGCAATTGATGCCATGGACTCCTTCGTACAACCTTGTAAGCAAAAAAGAAGTTGCAGTGTGCCTGTACAAAGAACTAGCGTAAGTTCTGTTACTTGCTTCTCGAAATTTTAGTTAGCCACTTATTGCAAAATTGTTCAATTATGTTGCTTGGCTTAATTTAGTTTGCTACTGATTACGTAATGGCACAACCTGTTAATCATATTGTAGACTGCGCCTATCTATGTGTTTGATACTTACCGTTAAGAATTACTGTTTGCCTTAACTTAAATATCTACTTGTTTGTTTAATCGCTTTGCTGCCGCAACAACGGGTTACAATGATGTTAATAACTACTTTTCAAAGATCCAATTGAAACTCTTTAATTCCTTGTTTGTTTAACTAGTTTGTTGTTATAACTCCAGTTGAGATGTTTTGCTAACTTCAACTTTTACGAATCCAATTGGAACTTTAATGGCAAAACAGGTTAGCCCAAGATCAAAGAGCGAGGTCCCCATGGACGTTGCATCATCCCACAACAGTGGCACCGCCCAATCGTGCACTATGAATTGCCAATCACGATGCTCTAGAGGCTAAACTAGTGGTAGAAAGAGATTACATACGCACTTAGAGATGAAGTTGACATATTGAGGAAGCAAATAGCACAATCACAAGCAGTACTCAAAACAACCATTAAATATTTGGTGGATTTGAAAACGAAGCAAGCTGAGATTGACCAGATTGTTAAGGTCCTGATGGAAAAAAGGAAATTAAATTCCTACTTGGTAAATCATAGGTGAAATGTTCTTTCCATAGTTGAATAACCTTTGTATTGTTTGTTCATGTATTCAATCAAACCATTTGTTTTAGAGATCATGTAATAATTGTTTTTTTTGTTTTTTTGTTTGTAATTTTATTTGAGCACAAGTCTGTATTAATTGATAAGACTCGGAGACATTTCATTTGGATTGTTATGCCAGACCTACAAATATGCCAATCGGGCTGAATGTGCATTCAACAATAGTAGTATAGATGGACCATAAATGGCACGCATCGGAAAGGGCCAAGATGCTGGCTAAATAAAGGATGTTGTTGTAGCCAAAAAAAATACAGCGGCCTGGCTTATGTATGTTAGTTGATATTATTGATCCATATACTCTATAAGTGTTTATATATACATTAGTTCCGTACATTCTTGGTTGATTGACTCGGTATTTGAATCTTGATACATCGCTTGTGTACATATCTAAATGGGAGTACACATTATGCTGCATGTGACATTTGAGTTGGACATGAAGTGTTCCAAATATTCAATTCACCTTAAACTGGATTCTAGTTTCTGAATTTGAGTATCGGCATTTGTAAACCATATTCATATATGACGGGTGGAATACATATTTGTCGTCCTTTTGAAGATATATAAAAACACATAGAATGATTTATAAAGATTCATATAGGAATACAAAATGGATTCGAATTTAGTTGCCAGGGTAAACGTGGATGCTTATTGTCCCAAAATTCGAAAGAAACAACAAAATGTCCACTCCCACATCGGCTGCCCGAAGCCAAGTGTTTGGGAGATGGAAATTACTATCTACCCATTAGACGGACAATCCATCAGCCCAATTTCCACTGCTCTAAATAGGGGTAGGTTAGTAACTTCAATTAGACGTGACACGACCGCCTCTGAGCCCATTCCGACACGGTGGGCGTCAAACATAAATGACAAAACTCATTTGATTCAAGCTCGTCCGAAAGACCTCTGTTTCTCCCTCCATTCCCCATTCATACACGGTGGGCGGCAAAACAAACTCTCCTTGTCCGAAATAGATGTAGGATAATATTTTAAATAGGGTCAGATGTGTAACTTCCATCAGACGTGACTCAACCGCCCTACCTGTCAGCCCCGTTCATACACCGTGGGCACCAACCGTGGGAGGCAAAACACCCTCTCCTCGTCCGAAATAGTTACCGACAAATATTTGGAAGATGCGAGATTACCGTCCTATCCCCAACCGACGAGACGTCCAAATTTGAAACGGGGGATAAGTTCGTAACTTTCACATATTTCAGACAGGCGCGTCCCAAAAACATGGTTCCCCGTACCTCTCCCTCCATTTTCCCATTCATACACCGTCCGCTAGAACACCCCATTCCCAAACCAGCCTCCGTCCGCCACCCCATCCATCACCGCCGTCCTCCACCACATCCATCGCCACCGTCCTCCACCATGCCGGAGCGCCTACCAAGACCGCGTCGTCCACTGCTAGAGATGGACGTTTCTCATCCACGACGACGGACCAATAGCCTTGCATCGTGTCCTCTCGCTTCATCGGCGCCGTCGTCCTCTTTGCCGGTGCCGCTCACACGACCTTCTCTTCCACCGCAACAGGACTTATCCCCCAATGCACCCGTCTACCGTCGCAGATCTGCTTCAACGCCACCGACAGCCATCGCACCCCCGATGCCTACACGGCGCCGCAAGAGAGGTCGTACTTCATATCTCCTCAACTTTTTGATCTCAACCAGAAAATAGATCTTAACTTGGTTACTCTACTTTCTTTTCAGCTCTTAGAATTTACTTCTTAGTTCGAAGCAAACAATGGATGCTGAATATCATTTCTCCGGTTTGCAGCTTCAAATCTGTCATGGCACAGCCGTTCTACGGTTTAATTGATCATGCTTAGGGTTTAATTGATCATGTTGGTTCCGTGGTGGTTTCTTTAATAGAAATCGGAGGGGAAACACTCTTTTGCTAAAAAATATATGCTTAGAGTTTCCCCCTTTTATGATGACTATACGATTAGAATACGTGCTTCATGTCATAATAACACAGCTCCACCCATCAAGCTAAACAAGCTTAGTTGTTCAAATACCAATCTGATATTATTAAAACAGAGTTGTTTAATTGGTCAGCTAAATGTTCCTAAATTAGTTACAAAAATGCATGTTCGCCGCTCGGGTGTGTATCTCTGTGTGTGGTCTGGTCAGCACTGTTGGGGAGGTGAACTTTGCATATGTAGGGGTTTATAGGGAGACACTCTCCGAGTTGAAACCGCAATGCATTCCATAGATAATCTGACTACTTTTTATGTTTTCATGAATCTCAGATTCTGAACAGCATCATATTGATTATGAGCTTGCACAAATGAAAAGAATAAAGCAGAACAATGCCATGGCTGTCAAACTTGGCATTAAGGGACTGAAATCAAGTCTGGATGCAATGCAATGCAAACCCTCTCCACCTACAGATTCATGCTCAGAATATGATCCTAATAGTGATTACGAGCTAGAGGGAGACCTAAGTCAATGTAGCTCCCTAGTGGAGGAGTGGGAAGAAGATGCCCTATCTTATTCACCCATCAAGGTACTTGCTCTAACTTTCCAAGGTTACATTGCTCGCACATATCTTGCAACCGATGCTTTGCATTGCTTCTACTTTTTGAACTGCCATTAGCTTAGTTTACACATCATGTATGTGAATACGCCCTGCCTATCCATTTTGATACATATTCCATCCGTCATCATACCATATTTATCCATTCAAATGTTGTTCTTGTGTATCGACGTTCAAAAGGAAGAGGGTGATTGCCGATCGTGGAGGAGCACAAGCAAAGTATTTGGAAAAGGTAGTGGCACTGATAAATCAAATAGCCCATTAGGTGTAGTTGCAATATCACCGACCCACAAAATACCCCAACTCTAGCAGACTCTAGCCCTACTACCTTTGGTCACTTCGATGCCCCAACTCAAAGAGACCCCAAGCTGCAAAGAAAGCAAGATGATTATGCCAGTTGACATAGCACCAGTTGTACGACGAAAACCCCATTCCAAAGAAAGAGTACACCAAATCCAGTTGCCAAATCCTTTTCGAACCGGAGAGAGCCCCAATTGCAGCAAATAGGACCCATGTTCCATTTCTTCCCGATTTAGAAGACGAAGCTTTTGTTGTTGGCGGGAACTTTGTGCGCATCTTTCCTTCATGGAAAGATTATACCGCATGAACCACGTAGAACAATTCTGATCTTCCTCCACAACTTACGCGTAAGTAATGTACTAATGTTATTCATGGTCATTACTGCATATGTTTACGCTGTGACAGAAGACACAAGATTTCATTCTTTTAAATAGGTGAGGCGCAAACTGGATTGTGATGACGAGCAAGGGTTGGTTGTGCTTTTCAAGCACTCGTTGATGAAGTATCGTTCCTACCTGAGGCAAGCGCACTTCGATGGAAAGCCTCTGAACGAAATTTCTGTAAAGTCTCCGGTGCTACATTTATCCGACGGTGACTGGAATAATCTTGTTACACATTGCTCTCATTTGCAGCGTAATGTACTGTCTATGATATCACATCACAATTTGAACTACATGTCTGCATTTGCCTTAATGTCTCACTTGTACGAAAACTGTTAGCAGAAGAACATTCGTTCTCAAGGGACCACAGAATCTCGCAATTATACTACACTTCATTGCTCTTGTGAGTACCTCTTGCCCTGTATGACCATACTTACTTTCATAGCTGTTTGATTATGTAGCATCACTGCACATGTTAGCCTCATAATCGTCCATTTGGTGGACATTATAAGATCCGTATGGACTCTTACATAAATTTAGAATCAACCCAATGCTTTTGAAGAGGTTTAGCTCTGCAGTCCTCTTGTAAGGACTGAACATGGTCTATCACTATACTTACATTAACAGCTACTCCCTCCGTCCCATAATATAAGAACATTTTGTACAGTACACCAGTGTTCAAAACACTCTTGTATTATGGTAAGAGGGATTGGTTCATTTTGTAGCATTCTGCATTTTATCTCCCTCGCCCACCCAAGATCAGATCTATATTTAATCTTACCAACAAGTAGAATACACAGACAATGCCAGTGCAGAAGTGTAACCCATTGCTCTTGTCAGTACATTTTTTCCTGTAACGCTTGTACTTCCAGGGATTGGTAGTTGATTATGTAGCATCAATCTGCATCTTATCTTCATTATCCTCTATCCCTTCCAGTATTATCATATCTATAATTACTCTCTACAAATTGTAGAGTACAGGCAATGCTTATGAAGAAGATTATGTGCTAAAATTCTTGAGTTATCCTTCCCTTGCCATGGAGAAGGGCATTATAAAGCCGGTGTTAACTGTTAATGTAAGTCAGTCCTTCTAAAGCCTTTATCCTCAACTGTTGTTTAATTTTCTCATACTCCCTATCGTTTACTGCTGTTTAGTTTGTTGTTTCTACCAAAATGCATGTTAGTAAGAACCGTAAGTTCTAAGTTTTACTTGTAAAACCAAATTCCTTATTCATACCATGCACATTACTTAATACTCCCTATATGTATGCTTGTTTTTGTGGATCTATAATCCTGGGTGTGGAGAAGCAGCCCACGTTTGCACCTTGTCATCTCCTGTTTTATCTTACTGATGTGGCTGATGATATGAACAACATGTCATGCACATTATCCAAAATAGATACAATGATTTTATTTGCCCTTCATCTATGCTTGTTATGTTGACATGGTAATCCAATAGTGCGGTGACGCTCCCTGCATTATGAACAATGCCAAATTATGCTATTGATATTTTGAACATACTCTTTATTATCTAATTTGAAATTGGATATAATTTACATAATAGTTATCATCTTTGCTTATACACGTGCAAAACATGTCATCTCTCTGCTCTGTTTCAGGGTGATATGACTGATGGCATGCACAAGTCTGCTGAAGGCTGTGAGACAAACCCAACATATATTGCAGCAAAGAAGGCAAAACATCTTGAAGATAGCGAGACAACCCCAAAGTCTTGTCTTGATGCGTGTTCAAGTTACTTGAGACTAACATCGGTCAAGCTCACAGATTTCGTTATGCGAATCAGTTCGACTTCTTGGTCCCAAGTTCTAGCGTAGAAGGCATTACGCAACTCAACTTCGACTTGAAGTCCTATCTCTAAGAAAGATTGCGGAGAACACCAATGAGAACCTCATCGCTAAACAGCTACACCTGGAAGCTATGACTGACATGCAAGGCTGGTCTCACAGCCTTGCTCAGCAGCTTGCATAGTCGTTCCCCCTCAAGGCTAACCTTTCTTGAACTGTCTTGGAAGTGGTCTTGGTTCAGTATTATTTTGCTACGCTGCAATGGTGCCCAGTTTTTGTAATCTGCTTCTTCGTTGCGCTTTATGATCATTGGTGGCGAACTTCGATGCCCAGTGGATGTAATATACCTTAAATCCTTTATTGTGTAGTGTAGGTTTATTCTTAGTTACTATGCCGTAATTTCTTTATTGTATAGAGTAGGTTCGTTCTTAATTCCTACTAGTTACGCAGCAGCCCGAAATGAACCCCGGCCCATGATTGTGCGAATCAAATCACGGGCTTTTGACAGACCAAAATTGCCTGGGTCCTTGTTTGGCCCAATCAGATATCGGTCATGAAAGCAGGCGGATGCAAACCGGGCCATAGTTAGGCCCAACTATATGATGGGCTTTTAACAGGCCAAAATTAATATAGGGCCGAAATGTTAAACGGTCCCTTAACAGGCCAAAACTAATATCAGGCCGAATTACTAAGTGGGCCTTTAGAAAGTGGGCCCAAAAGCATAGTGTCCAGTTGACGAGCCGAATCTGATATGGGCCATAATTGAGCCCAAAGCCTCTTAAAGGGCCGGACCTGATCTGGGCCGTAATCTGGCCCAGAACGTGGTAGGGTTTTAATGGGTCGGATCTCATATGGGCCACTATTAGGCCCAGAGCATGGCAGGCCATTAATGGACCAGATCAAATATGGGCCGGCATTTGGCCCAAAACATGGCAGCCAATTAATGGGCCGGCCTACTAGGGTCCTCAAAATCTTGTCGGCCTACAGCTGGGTCGGCCCATTAATGTCGGCAAAATCTCATGGGCCTTTAGCTGGGACGGCCCATTATGACCCGCAAGAATCTTGTGGGCCTTTACCTGGGCCGGCCCATTATGGCACACAAAAATCTTGTGGGCCTTTACCTGGGCCGGCTCATTATGGCCCGCAAAATCTTGTGGTCCTTTAGCTGGGCCAGCCCATTATGGTCCGCAAAATCTCGTGGGCCTTTAGCTGGGCCGACCCATTATGGTCCGCAAAATATTGTGGGCCTTTAGTTGGTCCGGTCCATTTAAACTTGTTGGGCCGTGCCATGTGTCGACGTATCATAGGCGCCTTCTGTCCAGTGAGTGGATGACATCTGTCCCGACGATGAGCCGACACGTGTTTCCTCTAGCTATTGAGGATTTTACACGTGGAAAATCCCCACTGGTCGGGGCTGTTAACGGGTTATCGGATCCAAAACCCGACCCGATAGCTTAACTGCGTTCCGTTACGGTGGATACCATGTGTCGGTCACCCTTGACGAAAGCACTTCTGTGACGCGCGATTTATCGTCATGGAAGTGTACACTTCCGTGATGATAATTTTGGTAATGTCATGGAACACTTCTACGACAGCACATGTATGACTATCTTGATTCTGTCATAAATTTTTCATTGATGTACATGCATGACAAAAGAAGCGACCTACTATGACAAACACGTATCATCACGGAAGTGTATTTTTTTGTAGTGTTGGCTATATGCATCAGAGCAAATGGTGTGAATATAAAAAATGTACCTTCATGTTCATGAGTCCTTCTTGCAAACAATATGTACATCATAAAGAGATGATCATGCATATGTGTGTGATGCATATACTTACCTTGTGGTCTTGAGCTGGGTTTGGAAGAGATGAACCTGAGTAAACAAGGTTAGATAACACAGATACATCTACTAAATAGAGCAAGAACAGCAAACCACAAAAGTACCAAGATTGGGATGACATGTAGAGAGTGAGTACTAGGTACTCTATTGGATATAGACATGTCCCAAAAGAGTAAAGATATGCAATGAATTCGAAGATTTCCTTCCCTTAGATGTCTTTCTCCCCCTGAATCTTATATGGGATACTGGGAGAAGGTAGGGAAAAGAAAACAGAGCGAAACAAGAAAATCAGGACAAAACATTCATAACATATACTAACATTTCTTTTCCCCTCTTAAAGACATGTGACTTCTCTCCTCTTTGAATACCAACCATCTGGGAAACTAAGAGATCATTTCTTCCCATAGGGTCTCTCTCTCCATTTGATGTGATTAAGCTTTGATGTGATCTCTCTCTGCCCCTTTGGCATCAATTTCCAAGAAGGGTTCTTCTGGATTCTGAGTCGAATAGGTTTGGTCCTTGAGTCACATGACAAAGCAGCATATCGAATGTGATGCAGGTAGAGGACAAGAATAATTAAGTGGAGCTAGAACAAATATGAAGAATGCAAATGGAAAAGTGTCTTCTCAACATTGAAATCAGTAATACCGAGTTGTTTTCTTTGGTGGCACCGAGGTGGTTCGGTTTGATCGAAAGAGACAAACCGGCGAGTCCTAGTTCAACCTAGAGAGAGAACAATTGTCATCTCAGCTCACTAGGAAAATAAGATCTCACAAAGATTTGCAAGGAATTAACTGAAAGATTTGCATGAATTGGATGCAGGGAATGTAGAACATGACAGAGAAAATAAACAAATCTAGATGAAGTTTTTCTTTTGATTAAAGAAGGGGAACAAACATGCAAGAGACAAATGCAAGATATCAGAGAAACACCAGAGAACTTCATCTAGAAATGGTCGGCGAGAAATTCACCTATGTTAGAGTATATTGACTGAGAAGTCAAGTGAGAACACTTGATCATAGATCATACTCATTGTTTAAGCTCAAAACGGGGTTACCATTTTTTCGTTTAAGCATTTTGATGTATTCACATCTTGTTGAGCTGCTTTGACCCATGACTTGGGGTAAAGCTTCTCTAAGATGGAATAACATACCTTGGCTGGTGGTGTTGATCTTGATCATGTAGTTGAACTTGTGTGGGATGCTCAAGCTTGATGTAGCTCATCAATGATTGGGAGCACCACTTGTAGTTTGAGTACATCTACCTACATGGGTTAGTCTTGCAAGGAAAAACACTTGTGTATCCAAAATGACAATCATTAAATTTGAGACCAAATGAAATTTGATATAGAGAAATTGTCAAAGGATATGTTGAAGGGTTTCATGCTTCCTTGTCTTCAACCACCATATTGTACAGACTTGGTGATGTAGAGATTGCTCAATGTATGAGTGATTTGCAATCTCCTAGATTTAGATTCATCCAAGTAACTACAAGGGTTAGATAGCATGCAAGGGTTCAAATATATATCCAAGACATATGACCTTCATCATAAGAGAATATCAAGGATTAGTCAAAGGATCATGCCTTGCATGTATCCAAATGGTGTTTCTACTCCAAGTTTGAAGCATCAATGATGTTCAATTCACCTCTCAAATGGCAAAATACTTTCTCATCAAGCGGTTTGGTGAATATATCCGCCAATTGCTTACCGGTACGAACATGCTTAAGATCAATATCTCCTTTAGCAACATGATCTCAAATGAAATGATGACGAACTTCGATATGCTTAGTTCAAGAATGTTGCACGGGATTATGAGCAATCTTAATAGCACTTTCATTATCACATAGCAATGGAACACGTTTCACATAGATCCCATAATCTTTAAGGGTTTGGGTCATCCAAAGTAATTGAGCACAACATGAACCGGCGGCAATGTATTCCACTTTGGCGGTGGATAAGGATACCGAGTTTTGTTTCTTGTAGGACCAAGACACAAGATATCTACCAAGAAATTGACAAGTACCCGAAGTGGACTTTCTATCAACCTTGTCACCAGCATAGTCCAAATCGGAGTAGCCAACATGATCAAAAGAAGAACTCTTAGGATACTGATACGTCTCCAACGTATCTATAATTTTTTACTGTTCCATGCTATTATATTATCTGTTTTGGATGCTTAATGGGTTTTAATATGCTCTTTTCTGTTATTTTTGGGACTAACCTATTAACCGAAGGCCCAGTACCAGTTTCTGTCTTTTTGCCTATTTCAGTGTTTTGCAGAAAAGGAGTACCAAACGGAATCCAAACAGAATGAAACTTTCGCGATGATCTTTCTTGGAACAAAAGCTATACAGAAGACTTGGAATTGAAGTGTGGAACTCCGCGAGGCGGCCACGAGGCAGGAGGGTGCGCCCGGGGGGTAGGCGCACTAGTTGATGTGGGACCATCTTCCTCTTTTTTTGTCTTGTCCACAACCACCATTCTATTCCACCTATAGTGCTATGTCCATGGCTCACGCTCATGTATTGCGTGAAAGTTGAAAAAGTTTGAGAATACTAAAGTATGAAACAATTGCTTGGCTTGTCATCGGGGTTGTGCATGATTTGAGCATTTTGTGTGACAAAGATGGAGCATAGCCAAACTATATGATTCTGTAGGGATGAACTTTCTTTGGCCATGTTATTTTGAGAAGACATGATTACTTTGTTAGTATGCTTGAAGTGTTATTAATTTTGAGAATTAAGCTTGGGGATGCTTGATACGTCTCCAACGTATCTATAATTTTTTATTGTTCCATGCTATTATATTATCTGTTTTGGATGTTTAATGGGCTTTAATATGCTCTTTTATGTTTAATGGGCTTTAATATGCTCTTTTTATTGTTCCATGCTATTATATTATCTATTATTTTTATGTTAATATTAAACTTTTTTCTTGAATCTTTTGGATCTGAACATTCATGCCACAATAAGGAAATTACATTGAAAATTATGTTAGGTAGCATTCCACATAAAAAATTCTGTTTTTATCATTTACCTACTCGAGGACGAGCAAGAATTAAGCTTGGGGATGCTTGATAAGTCTCCAACGTATCTATAATTTTTTATTGTTTCATGCTATTATATTATCTGTTTTGGATGTTTGGGACTAACCTATTAACCAAAGGCCCAGTGCCACTTTTTGTTTTTTTGTTGCCTATTTCAGTGTTTTGTAGAAAAGGAATACCAAACGGAATCCAAATGGAATGAAACCTTCGGGATGATCTTTCTTGGAATAAAAGCAATCCATAAGACTTGGAGTTGAAGTCTGGAACTCCGCGAGGTGGCCACGAGGCAGCAGGGCGCAACCGGGGGGGGGGGGGGTAGGCGCGCCCCCACCCTCATGGGCCCCACGGAGCTCCACCGACGTACTTCTTTCGCCTATATATACTCTTATACCCTAAAATCATCAGGGGCAGCCACAAAACCACTTTTCCACCGCCGCAACCTTCTGTACCCGTGAGATCCCATCTTGGGGCCTTTTCTAATGATCTGCCGGAGGAGAAATCGATCATGGAGGGCTTCTACATCGACACGATAGCCTCTCCGATGATGTGTGAGTAGTTTACCACAGACCTTCGAGTCCATAGTTATTAGCTATATGGCTTCTTCTCTCTCTTTGGTTTTCAATACAAAGTTCTCCTCGATATTCTTGGAGATCTATTTGATGTAATACTCTTTTGCGGTGTGTTTGCTAAGATCCGATGAATTGTGGATTTCTGATCAAGTTTATCTATGAACAATATTTGGTTCTTCTCTGAATTTTTATATGCATGATTTGATATCTTCGCAAGTCTCTTCGGATTATCGGTTTAGTTTGGCTTACTAGATTGATCTTTCTTGCAATGGGAGAAGTGCGTAGCTTTGGGTTCAATCTTGCGGCGTCCTTTCCTAGGGACAGTAGGGGTAGCAAGGCACGTATTGTAGTGTTGCCATCGAGGATAAAAAGATGGGCTTTATATCATATTTCTTGAGTTTATCCCTCTACATCATGTCATCCTGCTTAATGCGTTACTCTGTTCTTATGAACTTAATACTCTAGATGCATGTTAGATAGCGGTCGATGTGTGGAGTAATAGTAGTAGATGCAGAATCGTTTCGGTCTACATGACACGGACGTGATGCCTATATTCATGATCATGCCTAGATATTCTCATAATTATGTGCCTTTCTATCAGTTGCTCGGCAGTAAGTTGTTCACCCACCGTAATATATGATATCATGAGAGAACCCACTAGTGAAACCTATGGCCCCCGGGTCTCTTTCTTATTATATTGCATCTCTTTTATTTACATCACATCTCGTTTACTATTTTTCCATCTTTACTTTTCAATCTATACAACAAAATACCAAAAATATTTATCTTACTATCTTTATCAGATCTCACTTTTATGAGTGACTGTGAAGAGATTTACAACCCCTTTATTGTGTTGGTTGCAAGGTTCTTTATTGTTGGTGCAGGTACTAGGTGACTTGCGTGTTATCTCCTACTGGATTGATACCTTGGTTCTCAAAAACTGAGGGAAATACTTACGCTACTTTGCTGCATCACCCTTTCCTCTTCAAGGGAAAACTAACGCACACTCAAGAGTTATCAAGAAGGATTTCTGGCGCCATTGCCGGGGAGGTTTACGCCAAGTCAAGTCAAGACTTGATCTCCCTGCAACTTGCCAATTTTTGGCGCCGTTCCCGAGGAGATCTACGCTCAAGTCAAGACATACCAAGTACCCATCATAAACTCTTCTCCCTCGCATTACATTATTTGCCATTCGCCTCTCGTTTTCCTCTCCCCCACTTCTAAAATGATTTGTCGAAAACCTTTGTCTTTCTTTCGCCATGGCCGAACCAAAAGGGGCTAAGGGTTTTCTCCCGGATTTTAATACTTTGGATAGTCCCTCTGTCCTTTCTAAGCTCATAAATAATGATGCTATGGAAAGGCCTACCGGGGTTATAGATCAATGTTTGAATAATTTCAATGAAGATGACCCCGGAATTTTCCGTTATTTGCTTGATGATACTTTGAAAGATGCTTGGTATAGGCTATTAAGGATCCAAGCCAGCTATGTGCCCCAATATCAAATCGAGATATACTTAAAAGGTTTTTATGTCGGCTTACCTTCCTCTTTTAAGCAAGTTTTGGATTCTATTTTTGAAGTAGGTTTTCTTGAGGGGGATGCCATCGATACCTATAAAAGATGAAAGCTATATTTGGGCACCCTATGAGTGAAAAAGTTGAATCTAACTCTCTTTTGTGTTTTTATTAGAATGAAATTATCAAAGCAATGAAGGCTAGTGTAGATGCAAATTTTCGTAGTGTGATTAATATTTCTTCTACCAATAATGGCCACGTGATTTCACAGAATACGAAGATAAGTGCTTTAGATAAGAAATTTTCTCCTTATCTACAAAAGGGAGAAGATGGCAATACCTAGATCTATTCTTGCTTTATGCCTAGCTAGGGGCGTTAAACGATAGCGCTTGTTCGGAGGCAACCCAATTTTATTTTTGTTCTTTGCTTTTTGTTCCTGTTTAGTAATAAATAATTCATCTAGCCTCTGTTTAGATGTGGTTTTCTGTTTTAATTAGTGTTTGTGCCAAGTAGAACCTTTGGGAAGACATGGGCGAAGTCTTTGCAATCTTGCTGTAAAAAACAGAAATTTCTGCGCTCACGAGATAAGATGCAATTTTTAACTGGAGAGTGCTTTTAGGTTGATTCTTTTTGCAGATGATTAATAGAAAAATTCATAACGTCCACCAATTTATTTCAGAATTGTTGGAGTTCCATAAGTATTCGTTTGATACATATTTCTACAGACTGTTCTGTTTTGACAGATTCTGTTTTTTCGTGTGTTGTTTGCTTATTTTAATGAATCTATGAGTAGTATCTGGGGGTATGAACCATAGAGAAGTTGGAATACAGTAGGTTTAACACCAATATAAATAAAGAATGAGTTAATTACAGTAACTTAAAGTGGTGGTTGTTTTCTTATACTAACGGAGCTCATGAGATTTTCTATTCAGTTTTGTGTTGTGATATTTTCAAGTTTTTGGGTAAAGATTTGATGGATTTTGGAATAAGGAGTGGAAAGAGCCTAAGCTTGGGGATGCCCAAGGCACCCCAAGGTAACATTCAAGGACAATGTCACATCCCTAGTTCTGGTATGCTCAAGGCTAGCTAGCCATGTGTGCATCATGTTTAAGTTTCATTTAATTTTGAAATGAGGATTTGGGAAACCCTCAGAATCACCTCTGGAAATGGCCCAAATAAAAACTTGCTCCAAAAGGGTCCAAGAAAATGCTCATGTTGCTCTGTGAAAATATTGGAAAGATATAAAAATCAAACCAATATTTTTAGGAGCTCATAAGTATTTATTTTGGGCATTTGGAATTAATGCATAATTATTTGCTTTGGATATATATTTGTTATATATATAATATATGTCCAAAAATTCTGTTAATTGGTGAGGAGTTTTGGAGCAATCCAAATAGTTCCTACAAAAATTGACAGAAGTAAATAAAATGATTTTAGTACTAATATTAAATCAAAACAAATGTCAGAAAAATAGAAAACAGAAACAAAATAGGAAGAAACTTACCTGCAGCCTGCGGCAGCCAGTTCGGGCCTAGCGGCCCAAAGAGTCGGCCCAAACCGCCAGAGCTTCTTCAAGCTCCTGCCAAGAGGAGCAGGTGTGGCACCGCAGCCAGCCGCGGCCACGTATCCCGCCACCTCCTGCTTCTCCCTCCCGTCGCCTGGATCGCTCGGACGACGCCACGCACCGCCCCGCACCTCTCTCCCTCTCCCTCGCTCTCCCTCCTCCCCTGGTTCTCTCCCGCGCGACCGCCCGAGCACCAGCGCCGCCGCCGCACGCCATTGCCGTAGCGACCGTCTCCCCCTCGCCTCTCCGACACCCGCAGGAGATCCGCCTCCTCGCTCTGAAGCTCTCCGCCGAGCCACATAGGCTGGAGCGCCCCGTGGAGCCGTTGCCGTCGCCATCTTCGCCTCCGGTCGCCGGAGATCATCTTCGCCGCCCCGCGGACTCCACCCCGTCCCCGAGCTCGCCGTCGACGCCGTCGAGTCCGTTGTGAGCCTCTGCTCCATTTCCCTCCCCCCGTTCCTCCGTTCTTGCACCGTAGCCCCCTTCCCCCGCCATGGTCGTCCATGTCGCCGCCGTCGCCCTGGTCACCGCAGCCCACAACCGAGCGCGTCACCGTGCTCCTGGTGCCACGAGGGTGCCGCAGAGCTCCTCGGGTGGCCTCCCCGTGCCCCGCAGCCCGCTCCCGCTCGAAGTCGTGCTCCGGCCGCTGCCGCGAGCTCTACTGTGGCGAGCTCCGGCACCCCCACGGTCTCCCGCGTATCCCATTGGATGCGTGCGAGCCTGGGCTCCTCGCTGATGGTCTCCGCGGCCCTTTTGGTCGCCGGAGACACGGTCCCGAGCCCCTCCGCCGCGTTCGGCCTCGCCGGCGGCTAAACGCCGGCGGGTTTGACCCCTTTGTCCTCGCCGGCCCGTATGGTGGGCCCCATGGGTCATGTGATTAGCTCAAGGCTAATCACCGTTAACTAACCCCCCTGACACTTACCAGTGGGCCCAGTGCCACTAATCCTTTAATTAAGATAAAACTAACCCCCTTGTTTAACCCGTGTCACTGACATGTGGACCCCACATGTCAGGTTTGACCTGGTCAGTCGCAGTTGACTTGCTGACATCACAGTGACGCAGTGCTGACGAAGTTATTTATTTTCTGGATTTAAATTAAATCAGGAAATTCCAGAAAATGATTCAAACTTCAAAAAAATCATAGAAATTCAACCCTAGCTCAGATTGAAATAATTTATATATCAAAAATTATCAGAAAAATTCATCTTTCCATCTGTACTAGTTTCATGCATGACAAACCAACTTATACCTACTGTATAAGTGAAAACGTGTAAATGGCATTTATAAAGAGTTAATTTGGAGTTGCATTTGAACTCTTGGTTCAAATGAACTTCAACCAAATGAATGCTAGTTGCATTAGCTCAATCAGCATCACATCTACATGCCATGTTCATGCATCATATTGTTGCATATGCTTGTGTATTGATTTCCGACACCGTTCCTTCTCGATAGGTCCTGCTCCGGAGTCCGTTCCAGAGTACCTGTCTGAGGAGCAGTGCCCCCTCTGTTGATCTACCAGGCAAGCAAACCCCCTTGTTCATTCCGATACAATCCTACTCTCTCGCTCCTACTCTCAGTTATTGCATTAGGACAACAACGATTCATCTGCTACTTTGTGCTGCGGTAGTTGAACCCATTCCTCTGCATGACCTGTCATTGCCACAGTAAATAGTTGAAACCCACTAGCATGTGTAGGAGTTGATTGAGCCATGTTGTGTTCCTACCATGCTATGCCTGCTATTGCTTAGAGTTGTGTTAGGTTTGATTCATTGGGAATGAATTGGAGTGTTACGATATGTTCTGATGCTGAGAGTGAAGTGTGTGAACACAATTTGGTAAAGGTAGCGGCGAGAGGCCATGTAGGAGTACATGGTGGGTCGTCTCACTGGAACCGTCCTTAAGCACTGAGTTCTATGTATGTTTTCCAATGACTCGATACTACCACACATTGGGATCCTTAATTGACTCTCTCGACTTATTAACCAACTTGGTCTCTGTCCAGGAGTCGCAACTAGTTTCTGGTGTTTGTAGGTAGTGCTATTTTTCTACCAAGTGGCACCCGGTAGGGTGGGCTTGGGACAGACTAGGCCCACGTGGCCTGGTGTACCGAGTGGCACCCGGATGGAGGGCTCGGGAACCCTGCACACAACGTTTGGGGCCGTGAGCGACACCCCGGTCAGATCTCCTTGTAGATGGAACCCGAATAGGCGATAAACCTGGACTAGAGTCTTGTGTGGTTAGTTAGGTCGTGGCCGACACCCTCACCAGGCTTCCGCTTGAAGGTTGCCGAGATACATGGCGTGTACATGGCGGTAAGTGGAGAGAGTGTGTGTGAAGAAGTACACCCCTGCAGGGTTAACATGATCTATTCGAATAGCCTGGTCCGCGTTTATGGAATTCTTGGATGCTTACGTGGTACATAGACAACTTGAAGTGGATACTCTAAAATGCTCAAGACAAGTGTGAGTGCTATGGATGGCCTTCTCGGAGGGAGACGGGGATGAATCCATAGTAGTGTATTGTGTGGTGATTAGTGGACTCGTGTGCACCATATCACCTCAAAGAGTTTCTCGTAGTCGTAGAACAGGATAGCCACTGAGTCAAAGCTGGCTTGCTGCAACTAAACCCCACATTACCTTCTTGATACAAATGCATGTATGATAGGATCTGATGTAAGTCTTGCTGAGTACCTTTGTACTCATGTTGCTTTATTTATGTTTTTGCAGCGGAGACTTTAGTCTTACTAGTGTTCTCGTGAACTTCGACAAGTATTTTGTACCTCAGCTACGATCTTGATCGGATGTTGTAGATAGTTAGGCTCTTCAGCCTTTTTCATTTGTAGATGTCTGTACTCAGACATGTAATGCTTCTGCTTGTTGCTTGAATGCTCTGAATGCTGGGTCGAGAGACCCATGTTTGTAATATCTCGCTCCTCGGAGCCTAATGAATAAATACTTGAGTCGTAGAGTTATGTTGTGATGCCATGTTGTACAGCACATACTTGCATGTTATGCATACGTGTAACGTGTATTGCGATGTGTGGGATCCGAGAACCTTGTTGTCTATCCTTGGTAGCCTCTCTTATGGGGAAATGTAGTCTTGTGAATCCATGAGCCATAGTAGTCCGCTACAGCCCGGTTCACAGGAGTCCTGCTAGCCCAGCACTACTGCTCCGGAACACTTGACTGGCCGACATGTGATTCACTTCGTTCTGTATACATCCCATCGTGAAATGTCACGCAGCGGTGAAATCCGGAGTCCTGCCTAGCCAGCTACAGCCCGGTTCCCGGAGTCCTGTTAGCCAGTTGCTACAGCCCGGATTCACAGCTGTCAATCGACATGCTCGATGTTGTTTCATGTATGCATGTCCCCTTAAGTTAGTGCCACTTTGGGTTCACGACTAGTCATGTCGTCCCGGGTTCTCTGTCATATGGATGCTAGCGACACTATCATATACGTGAGCCAAAAGGCGCAAACGATCCAGGGCCATGGTAAGGAGACACCCGTGGGAATACCGTGCGTGAGGCCGCAAAGTGATATGAGGTGTTACATGCTAGATCCGTGTGACTTAGAATCGGGGTCCCGACAGCATTGGTATCAGAGCCTGACTGCCTGTAGGATTACCAAGCCAAACTGGTCGAAGTTGAGTCTAGAAATTCTTTAGTTATATAAGGGAATTGATAGTGGGAAGGAACGTAAGGCTCTTTTTACTCCTTATACCTCATGCCATTCTGATCTGAGTCATCCTATCTTTCCTACGGGGTTAAGGAACTAGGCTTCCTCTTCTGTCTATCAGGATCACGTGTTACTACTCCGTAGTCTCTTAGGATTGGTTGATCAGAGTCATATCCCAGTTTTGGAGTACTTCCGGTGTAATCTGTTTAGTACTATCCCAGAACCTTGAGTGGTGATGTTGAGTTGTTGTACTACCCCATTTTTGGCAGGATGTCTCATTTTGAGCATTTTACTGCCGTTATGCTGACGGAATTGTCCTAGGAGTTCGAGAGATACTAATTTCCTTGTCCTACATTCTATAGCCTATAGTTGATGCTGATTCCGTCCTTGGTTTCGTTTCTCAGGATGTCATCAGTTAAGAGAAGTTCTGTTGCCCGTAGCCAGAACCACGGAGATGGTAGGGATGAGGATCCTCCCGACCAGCCTTCATTGGCAGAGTTCATGTTAGAGATGGAGAGGAACAAGCATGAGTCTAACCGCTTGTTAGCACATATCAAGGAGAACACCGCACCCCAGTGCAAAGAGTCAGCGACCATCTATGATTTCATTGGTTTGAAACCACCTACCTTCCATCATTCCATTGAACCACTCGATGCAGATGACTGGCTCTGTAGTATCACTCATAAGCTGCGTTCCGTGAACGTAGCTGAAGATGACAAGGTTACCTATGCCACATACCACCTGGAAGGTCCTGCTAGTCTTTGGTGGCAGAACTATGAGGCTATGCTTCCAGCTGGCCAGATTCCTACCTGGAGAGATTTCACTGAGGCTTTTCGCGAGCATCACATACCCCAGGCCCTCATTGATCGCAAGAGAGAAGAGTTCTGTAGTTTCACCCAGAGTAAGATGGCTGTTGATGCTTACAGCCGAGAGTTTGAGAACCTCGCCCGTTATGCCACAGAAGAGGTGTCCACGGACGCCAAGAAGCAGGCTAGGTTTCGGAAGGGTCTCAACCCCAAGTTGCGTCGTGATCTCCACCTGCATCATTGTGAAGAAGGACATTAATGCAGAGACAGCTCAGCTCACTTACGAGGAGTCTCGTAAGCACACCCGTGATTTGGGATCTTCCTCCGGTTCTAGTTCTCAGAAGCGCCGTATTTGGATTCCGAACTCTGTTCTTCCACCCGGATATTCACCGAGGCCATCTTATGTGGCACCTCACCCAGTTCAGCAGTATGCTCCACCCAGGCCTATTGGTAGACCGCTTGTCAATGCGGGTCCACGTCCAACTTTAGGTACTTGCTTCACATGCAGAGAGCCAGGACACTATGCATGTGACTGCTCTAAGGCCAGTTATGCTCCACCCCAGCCTGAGAAGTCTGTTGGCTGTGGTAAGCCAACACGCAAGATGATCACTGTCAAGTCAGCTCCTACTGAACGTGGACGTGTGCATCACGTCTCAGCTAAAGACGCTCATGATGATCCGGATGTCGTTCTTGGTACACTCCTTGTCAACTGTCATCCGGCTTCGGTTCTATTTGATACCGGAGCATCTCACTCCTTCATCTCTGAAGGCTATGCTCGTTTGCACGACATGTCATTTTGTGATATGCCAACTCCGCTTGAAATCCAAACCCCAGGGTCTAGATGGCAAACCACAAGAATCAGCTATGGTAATGAAATCCTTGTTGATAGACTTGTATTCCTTGCATCACTTGTAGCCCTCAAGTCCTCAGATATTAACATCATTTTGGGTATGGACTGGATGACAGCTCATCATGCCAAGATTGATTGTTACACCAGGTCTGTTCAGCTTACACAACCATCTGGCAAGATAGTCACATCTCCACTAGAGTTGCAAAGCGTCAACTCTATTCTCTTAACTTGACCCTCTTCCGGACCTTGAAGATATCTCGATAGTCCGTGACTTTACGTATGTCTTTCCGGAGGAACTGCCGGTGTTCCACGGCGGAGATCTAGAGTTAAATCATAGATCTTATCCCAGGAACCGCTCCAATCTCTAGGAGACCTTACAAAATGGCACGTTTAGAACTAGCCGAGCTTAAGAAACAACTTGATGAGTCCTTGCAAAAGGGTTTCATCCCTCCTAGTTCTTCTCCTTGGGCTTGCCCTGTCCTCTTCGTCAAGAAGAATAATGGTACGGACCGGATGGTTGTAGATTATCGTCCCATTAATTTGGTCACGATAAAGAACAAATACCCGCTCCCCAGGATCAACGACCTGTATGATCAGCTCGCTAGATCCTCAGTCTTCTCCAAGATGGATTTGAGGTTAGGCTACCACCAAATCAAGATCAGAAACGGGGACATCCCCAAGACAGCCTTTGTCACTAGTTATGGCCAGTACGAGTACACCGTCATGTCCTTTGCTCTAACCAACGCTCCAGCTACTTTCTCCCGCTTGATGAACTAGATCTTCATGGAGTACTTAGATAAGTTCGTTGTGGTTTACCTCGATGACATTCTTATTTACTCAAAGAATGAGGAAGAGCATGCCGAACATCTCAAACTTGTGTTAGAGAAACTCAGAGAGCGCCGCCTTTATGCCAAGTTCTCCAAGTGTGAATTTTGGTTGCCAGAAGTGACCTACCTAGGCCACGTAATCTCTGGTAAGGGCATTGCTGTCAATCCCGAGAGAGTTAAGGCCGTTCTCGATTGGACTCCACGAAACCGTTAAACAAGTTAGGAGTTTCCTTGGTCTAGCCAGCTATTGTCGCCGCTTTGTTGAAAACTTCTCCAAAGTAGCTAAACCCCTCACGGAACTTCTCAAGAAAGATAAAAGTTTGAGTGGTCCCCACAAGCAGTGAGTACAGTTTTCAGTGAACCGAAAAGACGCTCGACTTCTGCTCCCATACTTGTGCCACCGGATTTCACGAAGGACTTTGTTATCTACTGCGACGCCTCACGACAGGGACTAGGTTGCATTCTTATGCAAGATCGTCATGTGTTGCCTATGCATCTCGAGAGTTGCATCCACATGAGAAAATTATCCTACACATGATCTAGAGCTTGCATCTGTAGTCTATGCACTCAAGACCTGGCGACATTACCTTCTTGGTAAACATTGCGAGATCTACACCGATCACCAGAGTCTCAAGTATATCTTCACCCAACCAGATTTGAACCTTAGGCAAAGACGTTGGTTGGAGTTGATCTCAGATTATGATCTAGGGATTACTTACACCCCAGGCAAAGCCAATGTCATGGCTGATGCGCTAAGTCGTAAGTCCTATTGCAACAATCTCATGTTGCAGCAGGGTCAACCACTTCTTCATGAGGAATTCTGTAAGCTTAATCTTCACATTGCTCCTCACGGGTATTTCTCGAATCAAGGATAACGTGAAGAAGGGAGCTGCTGGTAGTTTCTCTGTTGATGATCGAGGTGTTGTTTTCTTCGAGAACCGCCTGGTGGTTCCCAACAAGCAACATCTTCAGCAACTGATTCTTAAGGAGGCGCATGAATCTCCTCTCACGATTCATCCCGGTAGTACTAAGATGTATCAGGACCTACGCCAGAGGTTCTGGTGGACTAGGATGAAGATAGGTATCACTCAGTTTATTGCTAACTGTGATGTTTGTCGTCGTGTTAAGGCAGAGCATCAAAGGCCTGCTGGCACCCTTCAGCCTTTAGCCTTTCCTGAGTGGAAATGGGATAAAGTTGGTATGGACTTCATCACCGGCTTTCCGGGACCAAGAAAGGGAATAATGCTATCTTCGTAGTCATTGATCGCCTCTCCAAAGTGGCGCACTTCCTACCTGTTCGAGAGAGTATCACTGCTAGTCAGCTCACTGACTTATATATTTCTCGAATAGTGTCACTCCGTGGTGTTCCACTAGAGATCAATTCAGACCGTGGTAGTCTTTTTACTTCTCATTTCTGGGAGAGTTTCCAAACTGCCATGGGAACCCATCTTTCCTTCAGTACCGCTTTCCACCCTGAGTCGAGTGGTCACATGGAAAGGGTCAACCAAATTCTCGAAGACATGCTTAGAGCTTGCGTTATCTCATTCGGTATGGATTGGGAGAAATGTCTTCCTTTTGCCGAGTTTGCTAATAACAATAGCTATCAATCCAGTCTCAAGAAAGCTCCTTTGGAGATTCTCTATGGACGAAGATGTCGAACACCTTTGAACTGGTCAGAAACCGGTGAAAGACAACTCTTTGAATCGGACATGATCCAGGAGGCAGAAGAGCAAGTTCGCATCATTCGAGAGAATTTGAAAATAGCCCAGTCTCGTCAAAAGAGCCAGTATGATCGTCATCATAAGGATATGACTTATGAAATTGGCGACAAAGCTTACCTTCGGGTTACTCCTCTGAAGGGTACCCATCGTTTCGGTATCAAGGGCAAGTTGGCTCCTCGTTACATTGGTCCTTTTCGCATTCTCGCTAAACGAGGAGAGGTTGCCTACCAGTTGGAACTACCCCCATATCTTTCCAGAGTGCATGATGTTTTCCACGTCTCTCAACTCAGGCGTTGCTTCTCGGATCCTATCCGCAGAGTGGACCACGAAATGCTCGATCTCCAAGATAACCTCACATAACGAGAATACCCGGTTCGCATTCTTGATCAAGCAGAGCGTGTCACCCGACGTCGGAACATCATGTTTCTCAAGGTTCAGTGGTCTCATCATTCCGAGAGAGAAGCTACTTGGGAGCGAGAAGATCGTCTCCGACTGGAGTACCCCGCTTTCTTTCCGTCGACCCCCAAATCTCGGGACGAGATTCTTTCAAGTGGGGGCGAGTTGTCACATCCCTAGTCCTGGTATGCTCAAGGCTAGCTAGCCATGTGTGCATCATGTTTAAATTTCATTTAATTTTGAAATGAGGATTTGTGAAACCCTTAGAATCACCTTTGGAAATGGCCCAAATAAAAAATTGCTCCAAAAGGGTCCAAGAAAATGCTCATGTTGCTCTCTGAAAATATTGGACAGATATAAAAATCAAACCAGTATTTTTAGGAGCTCATAAGTATTTATTTTGGGCATTTGGAATTAATGCATAATTATTTGCTTTGGATATATATTAGTTATATATATAATATATGTCCAAAATTTTTGTTAATTGGTGAGGAGTTTTGGAGCAATCCAAATAGTTCCTACAAAATTCGACAGAAGTAAATAAAATAATTTAGTATTAATATTAAATCAAAACAAATGTCAGAAAAATAGAAAATAGAAACAAAACAGGAAGAAAGCATTACTGCAGCCTGTAGCCTTTGGCACAGCCCAGTGCCCAGTGAGCCTAGCTGCCAGGAGCTTCTTCAAGCTCCTGCCAGTAGGAGCAGCTGCGTAGCCGCACCGCAGCCAGCCGTGGCCACGTCTCCATCCACCTCCTGCTTCTCCCACCCGTCGCCTGGATCGCTTGGACGAAGCCACGCACCGCCCCGCACCTCTCTCCCTCTCCCTCGCTCTCCCTCCTCCCCTGATTCTCTCCCGCGCGACCGCCCAAGAACCAGCGTCGCCGCCGCACGCCGTTGTTGTAGCCACCGTCTCCCCCTCGCCTCTCCGACACCCGCAGGAGATCCGCCTCCTTGCTCTGAAGCTCTTCGTCGAGCCACGCAGGCTGGAACGCCCCGTGGAGCCATCGCCATCTTTGCCTGCGGTCGCCGGAGATCGTCTTCGCCGCTCCGCCGACTCCAGCCCTTCCCCGAGCTCGCCGTCGACGCCGTCGAGTCCGCCGTGAGCCTCCGCTCTGTTTCCCTCCCCCCTTTCCTCCGTTCTCGCGCCATAGCCCCCTTCCCCCGCCATGGCCGTAGCTTCTCGCCGCCGTCCATGTCGCCGCCGTCGCCCTGGGCACCACAGCCCGCAACCGAGCGCGTCACCGTGCTCCTGGTGCCACGAGGGTGCCGCAGAGCCCCTCGGGTGGCCTCGCCGTGCCCCGCAGCCCGCTCCCGCTCGAAGCCGTGCTCTGGCCACCGCCGCGAGCTCTGCTCCGGCGAGCTCCGACACCCCCACGGTATCCCACGTGTCCCATTGGATGCGCGCGCGCCTGGGCTCCTCGCAGATGGTCTCCGCGGCCCTTTTGGTCGCCGGAGACGCGGTCCCGAGCCCCTCCGCCGCGTTCGGCCTCACCTGCTGCTAAACACCGGCGGGTTTGACCCCTTTGACCTCGCCGGCCCGTCAGGTGGGCCCCGTGGGTCAGGTGATTAGCTTAAGGCTAATCACCGTTAACTAACCCCCCTGACACTGATCAGTGGGCCCAGTGCCACTAATCCTTTAATTAAGATAAAACTAACCCCCTTGTTTAACCCGTGTCACTGACGTGTGGACCCCACACTTCAGGTTTGACCTGGTCAGTCGCAGTTGACTTGCTGACGTCACAGTGACGAAGTGCTGACGTAGTTATTTATTTTTTGGATTTAAATTAAATCAGGAAATTCCAGAAAATGATTCAAACTTCAAAAAAATCATAGAAATTCAACCGTAGCTCAGATTGAAATAATTTATATATGTAAAATTATCAGAAAAATTCAATCTTTCCATCTGTACTAGTTTCATGCATGACACACCAACTTATACCTACTGTATAAGTGAAAACGTGTAAATGGCATTTATAAAGATTTAATTTGGAGTTGCATTTGAACTCTTGGTTCAAATGAACTTCAACCAAATGAATGCTAGTTGCATTAGCTCAATCAGCATCACATCTACATGCCATGTTCATGCATCATATTGTTGCATATGCTTGTGTATTAATTTCCGACACCGTTCCTTCTCGATAGGTCCTGCTCCGGAGTCCGTTCCAGAGTACCTGTCTGAGGAGCAGTGCCCCCTCTGTTGATCTACCAGGCAAGCGAACCCCCTTGTCCATTCCGATACAATCCTACTCTCTTGCTCCCGCTCTCAGTTTTTGCATTAGGACAACCACGATTCATCTGCTACTTTGTGTTCCGGTAGTTGAACCCATTCCTCTGCATTACCTGTCATTGCCACAGTAAATAGTTGAAACCCACTAGCATGTGTAGGAGTTGATTGAGCCATGTTGTGTTCCTACCATGCTATGCCTGCTATTGCTTAGAGTTGTGTCGTGTCCGATTCATTGGGAATGAATTGGAGTGTTACGATATGTTACGATCTTTGAGAGTGAAGTGTGTGAACACAATTTGGTAAAGGTAGCGGTGAGAGGCCATGTAGGAGTACATGGTGGGTTGTCTCACTAGAACCGTCCTTAAGCACTGAGTTCTATGTATGTTGTCCAATGACTCTATACTACCACACATTGGGATCCTTAATTGACTATCTCGACTTATTAACCAACTTGGCCTCTGTCCAGGAGTCGCAACTAGTTTCTGGTGTTTGTAGGTAGTGCTATTTTTCTACCAAGTGGCACCCGGCAGGGTGGGCTTGGGACAGACTAGGCCCACGTGGGCTGGTGTACCGAGTGGCACCCGGATGGTGGGCTCGGGAACCCTGCACACATCGTTTGGGGCCATGAGCGACACCCCGGCCGGATCTCCTTGCGGATGGAACCCGAATAGGCGATAAACACGGACTAGAGTCTTGTGTGGTTAGTCGGTCGTGGCCGACACCCTCACCAAAGCTTCCGCTTGAAGGTTGCCGAGATACATGACGTGTACATGGCGGTAAGTGGCGAGAGCGTGTGTGAAGAAGTACACCCTGCAGGTTAACCTGATCTATTCGAATAGCCAGGTCCATGGTTATGGACTTCTTGGATGCTTACGTGGTACATAGACAACTTGAAGTGGATACTCTAAAATGCTCAAGACAAGTGTGAGTGCTATGGATGGCCTTCTCGTAGGGAGACGGGGATGAATCCATAGTAGTGTATTTTGTGGTGATTAGTGGACTCGTGTGCACCATATCACCTCAAAGAGTTTCTCGTACTCGTAGAATAGGATAGCCACTGAGTCGAAGCTGGCTTGCTGCAACTAAACTCCACATTACCTTCTCGATACAAATGCATGTATGATAGGATCTGATGTAAGTCTTGATGAGTACCTTTGTACTCATGTTGCTTTACTTATGTTTTTGCAGCGGAGACATTGGTCTTACTAGTGTTCTCGTGAACTTCGACAAGTAGTTTGTACCTCAACTACGATCTTGATCGGATGTTGTAGATAGTCAGGCTCTTCAGCCTTTTTCATTTGTAGATGTCTGTACTCAGACATGTAATGCTTCCACTTGTTGCTTGAATGCTCTGAATGCTGGGTCGAGAGACCCATGTTTGTAATATCTCGCTCCTCGGAGCCTAATGAATAAATACTTGAGTCGTAGAGTTATGTTGTGATGCCATGTTGTACAGCACATACTTGCATGTTATGCGTACGTGTAACTTGTATTGCTATGTGTGGGATCCGACAACCTAGTTGTCTATCCTTGGTAGCCTCTCTTATAGGGAAATGTAGTCTTGTGCATCCATGAGCCATAGTAGTCCGCTACAGCCCGGTTCACCGGAGTCCTGCTAGCCCAGCACTACTGCTCCGGAAGACTTGACTGGCCGGCATGTGATTCACCGTTGCTCGTGTCTGTCCCTTCGGGGAAATGTCACGCGATGACATCCGGAGTCCTGCTAGCCTGCTACAGCCTGTGTTTCCGAGTCCTGTTAGCCCAGTTGCTACAGCCCGGATTCACACGCTGCTGACCGACATGCTCGATGTTGTTTCATGTATGCCTGTCCCCGTAAGTTAGTGCCACTTTGGGTTCACGACTAGTCATGTCGGCCCGGGTTCTCCGTCATATGGATGCTAGCGACACTATCATATACGTGAGCCAAAAGGCGCAAACGGTCCCGGGCCATGGTAAGGCGACACCCGTGGGAATACCATGCGTGAGGCCGCAAAGTGATATGAGGTGTTACATGCTAGATCGGTGTGACTTAGAATCGGGGTCCCGACGGACAACCAAAAGCCTAAGCTTGGGGATGCCCCAGAAGGCATCCCCTCTTTCGTCTTCGTCTATCGGTAACTTTACTTGAGGCTATATTTTTATTTAACACATGATATGTGTTTTGCTTGGAGCGTCTTTTTTGATTTGAGCCTTGATTTTTAGTTTACCACAATCATCCTTTGTCGGTGTACTAGAGTAGGGGTACCCAAGTATCCCGAACTCGTGCACGGACAGTTGCAGCACCCCGCGGCAGGACTTGCCTGGTCACCGCCAAGATCCTTCGTGGTTCCCTTGGAGCCATTCAAGAACAAAGTATTCGACCAAGAAGACAAGGCCCGGCAAGAGGAGCTTGCCGGAAGGCCACTCAAGGCACGCAGAAGACAAGACCCGGCAAGAGGAGCTTGCCGGAAGGCTCGAGCGACAAGCCTCCGGACGCGACAAGATTCAGCCGCTGCAAGGCACTTGCCGCGGCAGTAACCTCTCTTCATCTCCGCTCCAGCTCATCCATCAAATGTGTCGCCATGGGACCATTCCATGCGCGCGTGTCAAGAGGCTGTGCGGCCAGCGGGGAGCAGCGATAAGCGGCGCTGACAAGCCTACCATCGTGGCAGACGGTGGCGCTCCTGACGGTCCATGTTGCCTTTGTTTAGGCTGTGGAGGGGCATTTAATGCTTTTGTCCCTTGTCACGAGTTAGGTATATTGCACTGTACACTGTACAAGTAGGTGTACCAACTACTGTTTTTCCATTTGTACCCTCCTCTATGTTGCCACCTGTCGGAGACCCCTTGAGCATATAAAAGGAGGCCCATGCGCAATGTAGAGGTGGGTTCGACTCATTCGAGACCAGAGACACTCACGCTAGGTCTTGTAGCTCTCATTGCTCCCTAGCAAGAACATAATACAATCAGAGAAGCAGCAGTAGGAGTATTATCTCTCCGGAGAGCTCCGAAGCTGGGTAAACTGCTCTGTGCCTCGCCTCGATCCGCTCTTCGTGCGATCTCCGCCCCCCTCCGAACCAAAAGGGACCCGGTCCCATAGGTGTTCAGGGTCCGACCAGCCTCCCGACATCTTTGGCGCGCCAGGGTAGGGGGCGTCGAGGCTGTGTGAACCTGATCCGGCGTTCACACGGGCAACGTCTTCATCATCTTCAACATCTTCATCAACATGCCACCGAAGAAGAAGGCTTCGGCGGCAGCGGAGCCGTCCGCGTCGTACCCACCATCACCGGAGCAAACAGGTGGTGGAAGCGAACTTGGCGGAAGAACGGGCGCCGGCGAAGGAGTTCGTGACGCTGCCAAGTCCAAGGACAAGGCCGCACAAACCTCAGCGTCCGCACATGCCCCGCGCCCATCTCAAGAGACGCGGGACCAACAGCGTCATGGTATTCACAATACCATACGTTCGTTGGATCAAGACCGAGCTGGGGGATCTCGAGACCCTCAAGACCAGCGTGCACGCCAACATGCTGGCACGGGCGAGGTACGGTCGCCTGGACGGGATGCTGCTCCTTCTAACACAGTTAGAAGTCCGAGCATATCCCGCTCCTCGCACCGTTCACCGTTGCCACCCACTACTCCAGCGGAAGCTCTGGCGAGAGCTCAGCTGCTCCTCGATTACCCTCCAACGGCCGACAAGGTCGACGAGTGGAGGGCTACCATCTGAAGTCTCATCGGCTTTGCCAACGGCGACGCCCGCGGCAACCAACTACATCATTGCCGCGGCAAGACGACAAGGCACGAGCCGGTGGCGACGAGACTTGTGGAGGTGCAACCACCATGCACTCTCCACCCCGAAGGCCAAGATCGCCGACTCGCCAGATCCACCTCGACAGCGACTCCACCGTGTCGTCGGATCCACGAGCTCGCCGCGATCAGCGCCAAGTTCTTCATGAACGACAACAAGAAGACGCTCGAACTCATATCGAGCGCCGAAGAGAAGCGCGACGTCAAATCCGACCAACGCGATGGGCCTTCTGTCGATATGCATGCGCCAGGGGAACCAGGCGACTTGCCGTACGCGGTAGGTTGCCCTGCGTTCACTCGTGAGCTGCGGCAAGTCCAGTGGCCCAGCAGCAAGAACTTCAAGCCAGACGTACCAGAGAAGTACGATGGCAGGACACATCCGTCGGAGTTCCTCAGCATCTACACCATCGCGGTGCAAGCTGCGGGGGGACGAGATGACAAGATCCTCGCCAACTACTTCCCACTGGTACTCAAGTCCAATGTCAGATCTTGGCTCATGCACTTGCCGGACAGCTCCATATCCTCTTGGGCAGATCTATGCCATCAGTTTGTTGGCGCCTTCACAGGTGGCCACAAGCCTCATGGCCAAGAGAGCGACCTTCATCTGCTCGCCTAGAGGGAAGGAGAATCCCTGCGCAAGTTCATTCAAAGATTCAGCCGTGCGCACTACAACATCCCAGACGTCCACCCTGCCGCGGTGATCAGCGCATTTCATCAGAATGTGCGGAACCGCAGGATGAGGGAGGAGATGGCGATGTGCAAAGTCAAGGACGTCGATGAGCTATATGCCTTGGCCGACAAGTGTGCACGTCTTTGAGGAAGGAGGAGACTCCCAAGAGAGAATGCGTAAGGTGATCTCGACAAGGAGGATACCGCTCCGGCAAAGAAGAGCCGGCGGCGAGGCAACAGGAAGAAGAAAGGCAGAGAAGTGCTAGCTGTTGAGCAGTCCGGAAACAGGGGCGGCGACAAGAACGCCAAGGCTGGTGGCTCCGGCAAGGAGGTTGCCGCTGACGCCAACCACCAGTCTGTGGCGGCCGCCGACAAGCGTGATTTGCTCCGCAAGCGATCTTGCAAGATCCAATGCACCAAGGGCCACGACCTCCAGAGCTGCAAGAAAGTCGAGCAGCTTGTTGAACAGCGGAAGGCTGAGTACGAGCGGCACGACAAGGAGAAGGCCCAAGAAGGTGCTGGAGGAGCCAGCAAGAAACGTCCCGGCCGGGGAGGACGCCGCGACAAGGCCAAGCAGCGGCAAGGAGACAGGCCTCCCCGCGGCCACGACAAGGATGAAGATGACGACGACGACGAAGATATGGAAGACGACGAGGCCGATGAGCAGGAGTTTCAGAAAGCTACTGAGGTCCTCTGCGTTGACGGAGGTGCTTCCTGCATACTTCCCATCGCCGACTCAAGCGGTGGATGCGGAAGTTAATGCAGCTGAACCATCCGTAGAGTCACGCATGAAGCCTCTGAAGTGGTCCAAGACGCCTATCATCTTTGATATTGAGGACCACCCTGATCGCATAACTGCGGTCGGGTGCTTGTCGATGTTGGTCTCACCAACCATCCGCAACCTCAAGGTCACCAAGATGCTAGTTGACGGCGGGGCCGGCTTAAAGCTGATCTCCTCCGCGGTGCTCCTGAAGCTTCAGATCCCTGACAGCGAGCTCGAAGAGACTGGCACATTCCAAGGAATCAATCCGGGAAGGAGCAAGCCGAAGAGGAAGATCACGTTGCCAGTAACATTTGGCAGCGAGCTGAACTTTAGGACTGAGAGGGTCACATTTGACGTTGCTGATTTCCCATTGCCTTACAATGGGATACTTGGCCGTCCAGCACTCGCCAAGTTCATGGCAGCCTCTCATTATGCATACAACTTACTCAAGATGCCAGGCCCGATAAGCATCATCTCTGTCCATGGCGACAAGAAGGATGCTCTTATCTGTGCCGACAAGATATACCGGGATGCAGCAGCCGCGACAGATTGCAAAACACTTGCCGCTGAAGCTCCCGGGGGAAAGAAGACCAAGTCCAAGTCCGGCAAGAGCTCTGATACCCACTCCGGCAAGCGCACCTCTTCGGAGTGCTGCGCTACCGTCGAGGACGCACCATCGAGCTCCACCGGCAAGTGCAAGAAGAAGATGACAGCTCCACCAAAGACCAAGAAGGTGTCCGCCAAGGAGGACGGCACTGGTGGTACCTTCACCATCAGTGCCTCTCTCGACCCTAAATAGGAAGGCGCGCTCGTTGCTTTCCTGCATGGCAACCGTCTGACATCCCCGGTGTTCCTAGGAAAGTGATTGAGCACCGTCTTGCCGTTTGTCCTCACGCACGGCCCGTCAAGCAGAAAGTCAGGAAGCAGGCAGTGGAGCGCCAAGAATTCATAGCAAAAGAGATCAAGAAATTGGAAGCAGCAGGCCTTGTCAGAGGAGTGCTCCATCCTACGTGGTTGGCCAATCCTGTAGTTGTGCGCAAGGCAAATGGGAAATGGAGACTTTGTATTGACTTCACGGATGTTAATAAAGCTTGTCCCAAAGACCCGTCTCCCTTGCCGCCAAGATCGACCAGATTGTTGACTCCACGGCTGGATGTGATTTGCTTTCATTTCTTGATGCATACTCGAGATATCATCAGATCTTCATGGCGTAAGAGGATGAGGAAAACCGCATTCATTACTCCATGTGGCACATCTCGTTTCATACGGATGCCTTTCGGTTTGAAGAATGCTGGTTCAACGTTTGCAAGAGTAGTCCATGACGCTTTTGAGCCGCAAATGCACGTAAAGCGTAGAAGCCTACATGGATGACATAGTGGTCAAGAGCAAGGACAAAGCAACTCTGGTTCAAGATTTGGATGAGACCTTCGCAAATCTGCGCCAAGATCAACCTCAAGCTCAACCCCGAGAAGTGCGTGTTTGGAGTCCCTTCCGGCAAGCTTCTCGGGTTCTTCGTGTCTCAGCGAGGAATTGAAGCCAATCCCGACAAGATCAAGGCCATTGAGCAGATTGAAGCACCAAAGCGCGTCAAGGATGTACGAAGACTTGCCGGTTGCGTGGCCGCTCTCAGCAGGTTTATCTCTAGGTCTGCTGAACGCGCCCTGCCATTTTTCAAGATTTTGAAAAAGGCAGGTCCAATGAAATGGACTCCCGAAGCGGAGGCTGCGCTACAGGACTTGAAGAGATACCTGTCCTCCACTCCAACACTTGTCGCACCTAAGCCACAAGAGAAGTTGCTGCTATATATAGCGGCAACCAATCAAGTGGTTAGTGCTGCGTTAGTAGCGGAGAGGGAGGCGGATGACGAGCTAGCAACCACGGCAGACACATCCAGCGACAAGCAGGGGGCTTCGCCGACAAGCTCTGGTCCCGACAAGGACGGATCTGCGCAGACGCATGAACAGATGCAGAAAAGGATGGTGCAGCGCCCAGTTTACTTTGTCAGTTCCCTCCTGCAGGGGGCTAGGTCAAGGTACTCTGGTGTGCAGAAATTGCTTTTCGGCCTCCTCATGGCCTCGAGAAAGTTGCGCCATTACTTCCAAGCACATGAGATAACAGTCGTCACTCGCTTTCTGCTGAAGAGGATACTGCAAAATCCAGAAGCGACAGGCAGGATTGTCGAGTGGGCACTGGAACTGTCAAGCTTTGGCCTCAAGTTTGAAAGCACTTCAACTATCCAAAGCAGAGCATTGGCGGAATTCATAGCAGAATGGACGCCAACACCAGATGAAGAAACTCCAGAAACGAGCATTCCCGTCAAGGAAGCGAGCAAAGAGTGGCTGATGTACTTTGATGGTGCCTTCTCGCTGCAAGGCGCCGGTGCAGCGTCTTTGCTTGTCGCACCCAATCGGAGAGCACCTCAAGTCGTAGTCGAATGCACTTTCCCAAGGAGCAAGCAACAAACAATACTGCAGAGTATGAAGGTTTGCTTGCCGGTCTCAGGATCACAGTGGACCTTGGGATCAAGAAGCTTATTCTGAGAGGTGACTCGCAGCTTGTCGTCCGCCAAGTGAACAAAGATTATCAGAGTCCATTGATGGAAGCCTACGTTGATGAAGTGAGAAAGCTAGAAGAACACTTTGATGGACTACAAATGTAACATGTTCCAAGAGCTCAGAATGATATTCTTGATGGCTTTGTCAAAGTCGCTGCACTTAAGTTGCACTGTGGAACCAGGGATTTTTGTGCTCAAGCTAACTCAACCAACCGTAACACCATCAAGCTGGACAGAGCAAGAACAGGAAGTTGATCTCTGGTGACTACTTTCGGCAGAGCTTCCGAAGCCGCCGCCAACAAGGTCCCCAAGATCGACACCAACAGAGCTGAGGGCAGTCTGCTCCGACAAGCCCTGTGGTTTGTTTCGTTGAAGCGAGACGCTCCCGACAAGTTTTGCTCCGGCAAGCTTGCCGGGAACGTCAAGCTCGGCTGAGCCGCGAGTTCTTGCCGTGGAAGCTGATGTTCCCGCAGCAGCAGATGTGCCTTTAGTCCTTGTTGTCGAGCCACAAGCTCCAGCATGGGCACATCAGATTGTCCATTTCCTTCAGACAGGAGAACTTCCCGAAGAGCAAGAAGAAGCTGAAAGAGTAGCCCGTCAGTCAAGTATGTACCAGTTTGTCGACAGCACACTGTACAGAAGAAGACTCAACGGTGTGAAATTGAAGTGTATTTGTCGGGAAGATGGACAAAAGCTGTTGGCAGAGATACACGGAGGCATATGTGGTCACCACATTGGCGCAAGAGCACTTGCCGGCAAAGCTTTCCGGCAAGGTTTCTTCTAGCCGACAGCCCTCCAGGATGCAACTGCACAAGTAACCAAGTGTGAAGCATGCGGTTCCATTCCAAACAGATACACCAGCCCGCTCAAGCTCTCCAGACGATCCCTTGATCCTGGCCCGTCTCGGTGTGGGTGCTCGACATCCTCGGCCGCTTCCCCCGAGCGGTCGGGGGCTTTGCGTACTTGTATGTCTCAATCGACAAGTTCACAAAGTGGCCGGAAGTGGAAGCAGTGAGGAAGGTGACAGCACAGTCAGCAGTCAAGTTCTTCAGGTCGATTGTTTGCTGTTTCGGAATCCCTAACAGGATCATCACCGACAACGGCACACAATTTACGAGTCGCACCTTCATGCAGTACGTCCAAGATCTTGGCGCCAAGGTCTGCTTTGCTTCTGTTGCTCATCCGAGAAGCAACGGTCAAGCAGAGAGGGCAAATGCTGAAGTGCTGCGCGGGCTCAAGACCAGAACTTTCGACAGGCTGCACAAGTGCGGAAGAAACTGGATTGAGGAGCTGCCGGTGGTTCTTTGGTCGATCAGGATGACGCCAAATCGAGCCACTGGCCAGACACCTTTCGCTCTAGTCTATGGAGCAGAGGCAGTTCTCCCCACGGAACTCGTATACGGATCGCCTCGAGTGCTCGCTTATGATGAGCTTGAGCAAGAGCAGATGCGACAAGATGACGCGCTGCTCCTTGAGGAAGATCGTCTTTAGGCCGCTGTACGAGCTGCTCGCTACCAGCAAGCTTTGCGTCGCTACCATAGCCGCAAAGTTAGTGCCAGAAGCCTCGAGGAAGGCGACCTTGTTCTTCGGCGTGTTCAGTCCGCCAAGAATTCAAACAAGTTGACGCCGAAGTGGGAAGGCCCTTATCGGGTGAAACGAGTCACTAGGCATGGCGCTGTCCGCCTTGAGACCGAAGATGGCATTCCGGTGAGCAACTCCTGGAACATTGAGCATCTTCGTAAGTTTTACCCAAAGGGCGCGGTTGCCGGAACCTGTTCCGGCAACCACCTTTTGTACAAGTCTTGCCGTTGTTGCATGTAATCCTTTGTACAAAGCCGGGCGCAGACCCCGTGAATCAGTAAAGCTCATGTGTTGCGCACAACTTGTCAAATTCATGCTTTCAGCATTTTATTGCATGTTTTTGCTAACACTTTGTGGAGCACCCACACCCGGTAAGCAATATCGAGCCGCTGGGCTCCATAACTTTATTTTCCCTTCTTTATCTTTTCTCAAAGAAAGGAAGGCTCCCTCGCGCACAAGTTAACCAGGGGGGAAGGAGAAGATAATACTATGGACCAAGCATCGCTCGAGGAAGTTTTGCCTTATCGGGAAGCAAACGACAGAAAAGCTAAGTTGCCAAAGTTTGAGCAATCAGTTTTTAAATTTTTAAGTTATCTTCCTCGAATGATAGTACTTTGTATGGAAAACCTGTGCGCAGAGGAACCAACTCGCGGCTAGTCGCGCCCTTACTTTGTTTCGAGTCCGCTCAACAACTTAAGTGAGCTGCAGCTAGTCGCGACAAGGTTGCTTGTCGGAGGCGGCACCGCTTGACAGGCCGACGTTCCTTTTCGGCGCTTCAGCGGCAAAGGTGCCTGCACCGACAAGTTCCCTAAATGCGTAGGGCAGAAACGTACAAAGGAAGGAATCAAGTAGAGGAAATAACATTGCAATCATCGCCTAAGATAGAGTTATATTACAAAATAAGCTTGTCGCAGATCTAATAAATTGTTCTAAACATGATCAGCAGCGACAAGGGAAAGATAAAATTGGCGGCCTAGTCTACGCGGTCGCCATCAATCCGCTTGATCTTGTTCACCTTGGCCACAATGGGTGCGACAAGGGCTTTGAGCGCCTCCACGTTAGCATCTGGCGGCAAGGATCTGAGGACGCTGTTGAGATTGAGGCCTGGATTGCGGAAGGCCACCTTCATCAACACCTTCTCGAGGGCTCCTGCATAGATCTGGCGCGACTCCTCGGCCAGCTGCTTTGGGACCTCTTCCCGGAGTCACTGGAGGCCCGTCAACACGCCCTTGAAGAATAAGCTAAGCTTGGCGCTGGGTTGGAGATGCTCGTCGGAGCAGTGTGCAAGATCCACCATCCCCAGCTCCATCAGCTCGTTGTGGATGTCGGCAGCAGTATCCACAAGACCTTCGGTTCAATGCTCCACACTCTCCCTCAAGGCGCTCTGGGTGGCAACAGCATCCGCCAGCAGTTCCTCTTTGGCCTTGATCGTCTCCAACAGGCCCACCTCCCGCTCCTTGGCGCCGTCCCAGTCTGCGTCGAGTGGTCAAATGAAGATCTGCCTTGGAATCCTTGGCGGCGTCGAGCTCCTTGCTCCTATCGGTGAGACGGCCCTGCAGCTCGCCAAGAGTGTAGGCGTCCTTCTCGCCAGTGCTTGAGCGCGGCAAGCTCTCGCCACTCTTGAGATCGGCCTCCAGCTGCGCCACCTTCGTCTTCAACTCTTCCTTGGCGGCCTCGGCTACACGGCAGCATCCTTCGCTTCCTTAAGCGCCCCGCCAAGTGACTCCTCGCGCGCGACAAGCTCTTCCTCGTGGCTGTCCAGGTTGACCTTCCGCTGTGCCAGCTCGCTTTCCTGCACGGACAGCTTCTCGGCGGCAAGCCGATGCTCCTCCTCAGTTGCGGCCTTCTCGAGGATGAAGGCCGTGCGCTCTTCAGCGAGTAGCGCCCGCTCTTCCGCTACATTCCGGAGAGCTTCTTGGTTGGCGCTTCGAAGCTCTTCTGCGCGCTTCTCCATATCTGCTCCTGCCCTCGCGACAAGTGCTTCCCGGGACTCCAACTTGGCTTGCCGGGCGCGGTAGAGCGACAGCAGCTTCTTCAGCAGCTCCTCCTCCTCAGACTCGCCGCTGCTGCTGCTTGGCGCGTCCACCAGCGTCAGCCTAGCGGAGGCGAGCAGCTCGCCATTGAAGGTCTCTCCTTCGACCGGCGCCCTGGAGCTCGACTCCCAGGGGAGTTTGATGAAGACGCCGTCGCCGGCCTTCAAGTAGGCGCCGGGCTGGGGCTCCTCAGAGCTCGACAGCTGCGGCAATGGCGAAGTCGGCCGGTCGGTGGCGCTGGCGCTCCTGCGGCCCAGGTCGTCGCTGCGATTGCCGGACCCTCGCCCGGCTTCTGCGGCGGCAGCCTCGGTGGCCTCCTCGCAGTAGGCTCGTCGGCGCCGGCCTCTTCTTCCACGACGGCGGCCGTCGGTGTTGCTGGCGTCCTCCTCGCCCGGCGACCTCGATCTCCATCGGCTCTGCATCGAGACAAAGAAAGAACAGTCAAGCAAATGTTCAAAAAGAAAACAGAAGAAAACAAGCCCAAGGGAAATTTTCGCAGAAGAGGATTACCTGCAATGGGATCTGCAGCCATGGTCTCGACCCTTGGAGGATCACTGTGCTGCCCCTTGCCGGAGTAGCCTCCCTTGTCGGAGGACGCTCCTTGCCGGAGAATCCTCCCTTGGCGGGCGTAGTCGCAGCAGATAGAATCTCGAGGCGGCTTCCGGGCCCTCCTGATGAGGCTGCTCTGCTCCTACACAAACCAACAGTCAGATATCAATGAAGAAGGAGCACCCATGCACACCTAGCAGTAAGGAGAAAACCGCATACTTACCCTGGGGGCTGTGCTGGGGGCTGCTCTGAGGAAAGGTTGCCGGGTCCGGCAAGGGGGTCTCAGACGCGTCCCCTGTTGCCACGGGTGGCCTGTGAGGATTCAGCCCCAGTTGTCGCAGCAGCGTGGGGTGCTCCCGCGGCAACATCGCTTGCCGCATGATAGAAGCGCGGGCGCATGGCGGCTGTGGTCCCGTCTGCCGCCCCGTCTCGTCTCCGGCCTTGCGGAGACGCCTCTTTGGCGGAGCCGGGGGCTCCGTTTGCGGCAAGCCACTGGGTGGTGGGGAAGAAGCGCCCTCGGCTGGTCCGCTCGACTCGGCCTCGGGCTCGGCAAGCTCTTCCTCACCGGCGAGCTCCCTTCGCTCGGCAAGGCTTGCCGCCTTTGCTGCGTCTGCCTCCTCCACGGTGTACCCGAAAGGCGCCCGCTGCGGCTGCTGCCGCCTCCTCCAACCTTGTGGCGATGCACGCCATCTCTTCGTCGGTGGTGTCGCGGGTGAGCCTCTTCTGCTCGTCGGAGCGGATCGGCACTTCTTCCAGGCTGTCGAAGAACTGCTGCACGATGTCGTCGGAAGGCTCTTGCCAGGATGGAACGATCCCATGGGAATCGCATAATGGCATCATGGCGCGGATGCGGTCGAGCGCAGAGTTGTTGCACAATGGGACGACCCCCCTCGGCAACCTAAACCACTCGGGGTGATCGGGTTCATTCTTGAACAGCTCTAGCATCATCGCATCCAACTCCAAGACGGTGAAATTCCAGTTAAGGCCCGGGCGCAGCCTCATGATGTCCGCTGCGTTTTGGAACTCCCAAGCAGGCCTCCTCCTCTCCTGCAATGGAAGCGTCGGCGGCGACGGAAATCTGCGCCAACTGCGCCTACGGTTAGTCCGGCAAGCCTGAGGCGCAAAATCCGGGTCACAGCTATCTTCAACTTAGCATCCTCCGGCGCCAAGTTGCTCCAATCGTTGCCGCGCACTATTGGTGTTTGGCGCACGACAGTGAAGGGCTGCGGGTTCTCCTCTACGATCCAACACCAGTTGGCTCTCCACTCCTCCCACTTGCTGCGGAACTCTCCTTCCAGATAGGCCTCCTTCTTGCCGACCCTGGAGACCCAAGCAATCCCTCCGGCAAGCGGCTCCCCTATCTCAACACGGGGCATGAAGAAGTGGCGGAAGAGGGCTACGTTGGGGTGGATCCCGACAAAGTTTTCGCAAAGGTGTGCGAAAACTGCCATGGTCAGAATGGCGTTGGGGGTGAAATCAAGGAGGCGGAACCCGTATGTGTTCATAATGTCACAAAAGAATTCGGAAAAGGGCGGGCAGAGCCCGCAATAGAAGAAAAGGGCAAAGAAAGGATACCCAGTTGGGGCTAATTCTGAAGCGGTGGCGGGGAGTACCTTCGTGCGCGGATGCGCACGCGTCTCCGTCGACCAGAAGAGGTAGAAGCCCTCCTCGGCCTCCTTTGCGTCGAGCTGGGGAGAAGATGGCCCGCTCCTTGCGCGCTGGGCGCCATGAGCCGCTGCGCCTCGGCCGACTTCACGCCTTTCCCTTGTCGGCTTTGAGCCATGGCAGAGGCGGTGGAGGAGGTCGACGGCGTTGAGTCTGCTGGGTGGCGAAGGGGCGGAGCGCTGCTCTCTTCGCACTAGAGAAGAAGGGGAGCGGCGGTGGTTTTCGTGACAAGACAGCAATGGCGAGGTGGGCGACCTGCCCTGCTTCCCCGTTTATAAGGAGGGAGAGGGGGCGGACGTTCCGCTTTTCCTAATAAAGAACCCCCCACGACCTCGCCCACGATCTCTCACACGACGCCACGTTCGGTGCGTGCCGTTAGTGGGGGACGTGGTGGGTCCGGGGCAAGTAACGGCGTGATCAAGGCCGCGTGTGACCGTGCACTGTTTTGGGCCTGGCCCAACAACGCTCGGCACCGTGTGTGGCCCAGGCCCGGGGGCTCCTGTCGGTGTACTAGAGTAGGGGTACCCTAGTATCCCGAACTCGTGCATGGACAGTTGCAGCACCCCGCGGCAGGACTTGCCTGGTCACCACCAAGATCCTCCGTGGTTCCCTTGGAGCCATTCAAGAACAAAGTATTCGACCAAGAAGACAAGGCCCCGACAAGAGGAGCTTGCCGGGAAGGCCACTCAAGGCACGCAGAAGACAAGACCCCGGCAAGAGGAGCTTGCCGGGAAGGCTCGGAGCGCGACAAGCCTCCGGACGCGACAAGGATTCAGCCGCGGCAAGGCACTTGCCGCGGCAGGCAACCTCTCTTCATCTCCGCTCCAGCTCATCCATCAAATGTGTTGCCATGGGACCATTCCATGCGCGCGTGTCAAGAGGCTGTGCGGCTAGCGGGGAGCAGCGATAAGCGGCGCTGACAAGCCTACCATCGTGGCAAACGGTGGCGCTCCTGACGGTCCCTGTTGCACTGTTTAGGCGACAGGGAGGGGCATTTAATGCTTTTGTCCCTTGCCGTCAGAGTTAGGTATATTGCACTGTACACTGTACAAGTAGGTGTACCAACTACTGTTTTTCCATTTGTACCCTCCTCTATGTTGCCACCTGTCGGAGACCCCTTGAGCATATAAAAGGAGGCCCATGCGCAACGTAGAGGGGGGTTCGACTCATTCGAGACCAGAGACACTCACGCTAGGTCTTGTAGCTCTCATTGCTCCCTAGCAAGAACACAATACAATCAGACAAGCAGCAGTAGGAGTATTATCTCTCCGGAGAGCTCCGAAGCTGGGTAAACTGCTCGTGTGCCTCGCCTCGATCCGCTCTTCGTGCGATCTCCGCCCCCCTCCGAACCAAAAGGGACTCGGTCCCATAGGTGTTCGTGGGTCCGACCAGCCTCCCCGACATCCTTGCTGTACGCACATTTTGGGAGAGACACACATGAATCGGAATTTATTAGAATACTCTTTGTGCTTCACTTATATCTTTTGAGCTAGATAATTTTGCGCTAGTGCTTCGCTTAAATCTCTTTAGAGCACGGTGGTGGTTTTATTTTACAGAAATTATTGATCTCTCATGCTTCACTTATATTATTTTGAAATTATTTTAGAACAGCATGGTAATTTGCTTTGGTAATAAAATTAGTCCTAATATGATGGGCATTCAAGATGGGTATAATAAAACTTTCATATAGAGTGCATTGAATACTATGAGAAGTTTGATACTTGATGATTGTTTTGAGATATGAAGATGGTGATATTAGAGTCATGCTAGTTGATTATTTGTGAATTTGAGAAATACTTGTGTTGAGGTTTGCAAGTCCCGTAGCATGCACGTATGGTAACCGTTGTTTAACAAATTTGAAGCATGAGGTGTTTCTTTGATTGTCATCCTTATGATTGGCGGTCGGGGATGAGCGATGGTCTTCTCCTACCAATCTATCCCCCTAGGAGCATGTGTGTAGTGCTTGGTTTGATGACTTGTAGATTTTTGCAATAAGTATGTGAGTTCTTTATGACTAATTTTGAGTCCATGGATTATACGCACTCTCATCCTTCCACCACTGCTAGCCTCTCTAGTACCGCGCAATTCTCGTCGGTACCATAAACCCACCATATACCTTCCTCAAAACAGCCACCATACCTACCTATTATGGCATTTCCATAGCCATTCCGAGATATATTGCGATGCAACTTTCCGCCGTTCCAATTATTATGACATGCTTCATCATTGTCATATTGCCTTGCATGATCATGTACTTGACATCATATTTGTGGCAAGGCCACCATTCATAATTTTTCATACATGTCTTGATTCATTGCCCATCTCGGTACACCGCCGGAGGCACTCATATAGAGTCATATTTTGTTCTAGTATCGAGTTGTAATCCTCTAGTTGTAAATGAATAGAAGTGTGATGATCATCATTATTAGAGCATTGTCCCATGTGGGGAAATAAAAAAAGGGAGAAAGGCCAAATAAGAAAAGAGAAGGCCCAAAAAATTAGAGAAAAATAGAGAAGGGGCAATGTTACTATCCTTTTTCCTCACTTGTGCTTCAAAGTAGCACCATGATCTTCATGATAGAGAGTCTCTTATTTTGTCACTTTCATATACTAGTGGGAACTTTCATTATAGAACTTGTCTTGTATATTCCAACAATGGGCTTCCTCAAATGCCCTAGGTTTTCGTGAGCAAGCAAGTTGGATGCACACCCACTTAGTTTCTTTTGTTGAGATTTCATACATTTATAGCTCTAGGGCATCCGTTGCATGGCAATCCCTACTCACTCACATTGATATCTATTGATGGGCATCTCCATAGCCCATTAATATGCCTAGTTTATGTGAGACCATCTTCCTCTTTATTTGTCTTCCCCACAACCACCATTCTATTCCACCTATAGTTCTATGTCCATGGCTCACACTCATGTATTGCGTGAAAGATGAAAAAGTTTGAGAATACTAAAGTATGAAACAATTGCTTGGCTTGTCATCGGGGTTGTTCATGATTTGAGCATTTTGTCTAACAAAGATGGAGCATAGCCAAACTATATGATTTTGTAGGGTTGAACTTTCTTTGGCCATGTTATTTTGAGAAGACATGATTACTCTGTTAGTATGCTTGAAGTGTTATTATTTTTATGTCAATATTAAACTTTTGTCTTGAATCTTTCGGATCTGAACATTCATGCCACAATAAGGAAATTACATTGAAAATTATGTTAGGTAGCATTCCACATCAAAAATTCTGTTTTTATCATTTACCTACAGGAGGACAAGCAGGAATTAAGCTTGGGGATGCTTGATACGTCTCCAACGTATCTATAATTTTTTTTGTTCCATGCTATTATATTATCTGTTTTGGATGTTTAATGGGCTTTAATATGCTCTTTTATGTTATTTTTGCGACTAACCTATTAACCAAAGGCCCAGTGTCAGTTTTTGTTTTTTTGCCTATTGTAGTGTGATAACCCACAAGTATAGGGGATCGCAACAGTTTTCGAGGGTAGAGTATTCAACCCAAATTTATTGATTCGACACAAGGGGAGCCAAAGAATATTCTCAAGTATTAGTAGTTGAGTTGTCAATTCAACCACACCTGGATAACTTAGTATCTGCAGCAAAGTATTTAGTACAAAAGTAATATGGAAGTAATGGTAACGGCAGCAAAAGTAATATTTTTGGGTTTTGTAGTGATTGTAACAGTAACAACGGAAAAGTAAATAAGCGAAGAACAACATGTGAAAATCTCGTAGGCATTGGATCGGTGATGGAGAATTATGGCGGATGCGGTTCATCATGTAAAAGTCATAACATAGGGTGACACAGAACTAGCTCCAATTCATCAATGTAATGTAGGCATGTATTCGGAATATAGTCATACGTGCTTATGGAAAAAGAACTTGCATGACATATTTTGTCCTACCCTCCCGTGGCAGTGGGGTCCTAGCGGAAACTAAGGGATATTAAGGCCTCCTTTTAATAGAGTACCGGACCAAAGCATTAACACATAGTGAATACATGAACTCCTCAAACTATGGTCATCACCGGGAGTGGTCCCGATTATTGTCACTTCAGGGTTGCCAGATCATAATAGATAGTAGGTGAATATAGACTTGCAAGATAGGATCAAGAACTCACATATATTCATGAAAACATAATTGTTTCAGATCTGAAATCATGGAACTCGGACCCTAGTGACAAGCATTAAGCATAGCAAAGTCATAGCAATATCAATCTCAAAACATAGTGGATACTAGGGATCAAACCCTAACAAAACTAACTCGATTACATGATAAATCTCATCCAACCCAGCACCGTCCAACAACCCTATGATGGAATTACTCACGTACGGCGGTGAGCATCCTGAAATTGGTGATGGAGGCTGATTGATGATGACGACGATGACGGATTCCCCTCTCCGGAGCCCCGAACGGACTCCAGATCAGCCCCCTCCCCCCCCCCCCCCCGAGAGGTTTTAGGGCTTGGCGGCGGCTCCGAATCGTAAAACGTGATGAATCCTTTTCTCTTATTTTTTTTCTCCCCGAAAACGAATATATGGAGTTGGAGTTAAGGTCGGTGGAGCGTCAGAGGGCCCACGAGGCAGGGGGCATGCCCCCACCCTCGTGGACAGGGTGTGGGCCCCCTGACATGGATTCTTCTTCCAGTATTTTTAATATTTTCCAAAAATATGATCCGTGGAGTTTCAAGTCATTCCGAGAACTTTTGTTTCTCCACATAAATAACACCATGGCAATTCTGCTGAAAATAGCGTCAGTCCGGGTTTAGTTCCATTCAAATCATGCAAGTTAGAGTCCAAAACAAGGGCAAAAGTGTTTGGAAAAGTAGATACAACGAAGACGTATCAACTCCCGAAGCTTAAACCTTTGCTTGTCCTCAAGCAATTCAGTTGATAAACTGAAAGTGATAAAGAAAAACTTCTACAAACTCTGTTTGCTCTTGTTGTTGTAAATATGTAAAGCCAGCATTCAAGTTTTCAGCAAAGATTATGACTAACCATATTCACAATAACTCTTAGGTCTCATGTTTACTCATGTCAATGCCATAATCAACTAGCGAGCAATAATAATAAATCTCGGATGACAACACTTTCTCAAAACAATCATGATATGATATAACAAGATGGTATCTCGCTAGCCCTTTCTGAGACCGCAAAACATAAATGCAGAGCACCTTTAAAGATCAAGGACTGACTAGACATTGTAATTCATGGTAAAAGAGATCCATTCATAGTCATACCCAACATAAATTAATAGTAATGGATGCAAATGACAGCCGTGCTCTCCAGCTGGTGCTTTTTAATAAGAGGGTAATGACTCAACATGGAAGTAAATAGATAGGCCCTTCGCAGAGGGAAGCAGGGATTTGTAGAGGTGCCAGAGCTCGATTTTAAAGCAGAGATAAATAATATTTTGAGCGGCATACTATCATTTTCAACATAACAACCAAGAGATGGCGATATCTTCCATGCTACACACATTATAGGCGGTTCCCAAACAGAATGGTAAAGTTTATACTCCCCCTCCACCAACAAGCATCAATCCATGGCTTGCTCGAAACAATGAGTGCCTCCAACTAGAAACAGTCCCAGGGGGAGTTTTGTTTGCAATTATTTTAATTTGATTTGCATAAAGCATGGGACTGGGCATCCCGGTGACCAGCCATTTTCTCGTGAGTGAGGAGCGGAGTCCACTCCTCTTGAGAATAACCCGCCTAGCATGGAAGATACGGACAGCCCTAGTTGATACATGAGCTATTCGAGCATACAAAACATAATTTCATTTGAAGGTTTAGAGTTTGGCACATACAAATTTACTTGGAACGGCAGGTAGATACCGCATATAGGAAGGTATAGTGGACTCATATAGAATAACTTTGGGGTTTAAGGAATTAGATGCACAAGCGGTATTCCCGCTTAGTACAAGTGAAGGCTAGAAAATGACTGGGAAGCGACCAACTAGAGAGCGACAACAGTCATGAACATGCATTAAAATTAATGAACATTGAGTGCAAGCATGGGTACGATATAATCCACCATGAACATAAATATCGTGAAGGCTATGCTGATTTCTTTCAACTACATGTGTGAACATGTGCCAAGTCGAGTCACTTAAATCATTCAAAGGAGGATACCACCCCACTATACCACATCACAACCATTTTAATAGCATGTTGGCATGCAAGGTAAACCATTATAACTCATAGCTAATCAAGCATGGCACGAGCAACTATGATCTCTAATTGTCATTGCAAACCTGTTTATTCATAATAAGCTGAATCGGAAACGATGAACTAATCATATTTACAAAAACAAGAGAGGTCGAGTTCATATCAGCTTCTCTCATCTCAGTCAGTCCATCATATATCGTCATAATTGCCTTTCACTTGCACGGCCGAACGAAGTGAATAATAATAAGAGTGGACGTGCATTGGACTAAGCTGGAATCTGCGAGCATTCAATAAACAGGAGAAGACAAGGCAATATGGGCTCTTGGTTAAATCAACAATAATGCATATAAGAGCCACTTCAACAATTTAATTATGGTATTTTCCTATCGACCCCCAAAGAAAAGAAAATAAATATAACAATTTACACGGGAAAGCTCCCAACAAGCAAAAGAAGAACATGGAATCTTTTTGGGTTTTATTTTAATTATTACTACTACAGCAAGAAAGGTAAACTAGCTAAAGCTATTACTAACTTTGTGGGTTTTTCTTAAGGTTTATTAAACACACAAGAAGAAAGCAAGAAAAATAAACTAGCATGGATATGACAGTGAAAGAGTATGAGCACCGACATTTAGCAGTGAGTGTGTGTGAACATAAATTTAATGTCGGTGGGAAATACGTACTCCCCCTAGCTTAGGCTTTTGGCCTAAGTTGGTTTATTGCCAGGGATGACCTGGCGGATATCCATAGTTATAACTGGGGTCGTACTGCGATGCGGCGGCTATTGCCTCCTGGGTGCAGTGTGGCATCGAGCTGCCTCCGCCCTCCTCTCGTACTCATCTACCTCCTCCCTGGTTATAAAATGTCTTCCTTTTGCCTGAAAGTCAAAGAGAGCAGGAGCAGGGAGAATAATATTGACAGGGCAACGCCTGTCAAAGATTAGTCGGTACTGGACAGGTGATTCATTCCTCTCGACAAACTGGTGGTGAACCATAGCATTAAAGTCTAGATAAGTACGAGGCAATTCAATATCATCATTACATATGGTTACACCAAGAAAATCAACTAAGTGGGTTGCATAAATTCCACCAAAGAAATCTCCATTAAATCTATTATGATGCAACCTATGTGCAACAATGGCTCCCAAATTATAAGATTTGTCTCCTAACATAGCACTCCTAAGAATACTGAGGTCAGGGACACACATATGACATGCTTCATCTTTACCATTTATGCACCTACCTATGAAGAGAGCAGAATATTGTATAGCAGGAAAATGAATGCTCCCTATGGTAGCTTGTGCTATGTCTCTAGATTCCCCCACAGTTATACTAGCAAGAAAACTTATAAATTCAGATTTGCGAGGTTCACTTGCACTACCCCATTGTGGAAGTTTGCAAGCAGTGGTAAAATCCTCTAAGTCCATCGTATAAGATTTTTCATAAAGATCAAACATGACAGTTGGAGAATTGCGTGAATATGAAAATTCAAACCTCCCCACAAAGGAACTAGTGAGATAGTGGTACTGGCGGCACTTTTCCTCCTCAAAGCTCACAAGATCAGCGTTACGCAAATATGAGTTAAATTCTTCCTTGATTCCCGCTCGATCCATAAAGTCCTCTAAAGGCCATTCAGAAGGCCGCACTGGGGCATTCCTTGGTGGCTCATCATCGGCACCACACATTGCAAGCCTGGGTCCTTGTTTCCTTGAAGAACCACCTTGGTACATTTTCCTAAGCATATTTCTTCCTCTGAAAAAATTCTGAAATTTTTAGTAACTTCAAATAAAAGTGAACCAAGCTCAACAACATTGATAGCAACTACTCCTACAAGTGCCTAGAGACTATATCAAGCATTAGAACTACTTGGAACCATATAAATTTGACATGCAAGCTCAAGAACATGGTCACCTAGGCAGCACAAATTTGAAATGAATAAAGCACTAGATCAAAAACTAATTGGACCAATGGAGGAGTCACATACCAAGGAACAATCTCCCAAAGCAGTTTTGTGAGAGGTGCTTTGAGCAAGGAGATCGAAAATCGCAGCAAAATGAGCTAGAACTCGTGCTTGAGCTGGATGGTGATTTTTTTGGGAGGAAGAAGAAGTGTGTGGTGCAGGAATAAGTGGAGGGGAGCCACTTTGGACTCACGAGGCAGGGGGCGCGCCCTGTAGGGGTGGGCGCGCCCTGGATCCTCGTGGCCAGGTGCTTGCTCCCCTGCTATGTTCTCAGTGCCAGATATTCTCAAATATTCCAGAAAAAATCATATTAAATTGGCAGGGCATTTGGAGAACTTTTATTTTCGGGGTATTTTTATATTGCACGGATAATTCAGAAAATAGACAGAAAATACTATTTTTACTTTATTGCAACTAAATAACAGAAAGTAAAAGAAGGGTACAGAAGGTTGTGCCTTCTAGTTTCATCCATCTCATGCTCATCAAAAGGAATCCACTAACAAGGTTGATCAAGTCTAGTTAACAAAGTCATTTGGAATAACATGGAACAGGAGAAATTTCAAATAACACTATGTTACCTCAACGGGGATATGCACATCCCCAATAATAAGAATATCATATTTCTTCTTGACAGTAGGAAGAGGAAATTCAAAACCTCCAAAAATAATCGATGGAATTTTTCCAATAGAGTTGATACTATGAACTTGAGGTTGTTTCCTCGGAAAGTGTACCATATGCTCATTACCATTAACATTAAAAGTGACATTGCCTTTGTTGCAATCAATAAAAGCCCTACAGTATTCAAAAAGGTCTTCCAAGAATAATAGACATACTATCGTCCTCGGAATATCAAGAATAACAAAGTCTGTTAAAATAGTAACGTTTGCAACCTAGCAGGCTCATCCTCACAAATACCGACATGTATAGCAGTTGATTTATCAGCCATTTGCAAAGATATTTCAGTAGGTGTCAACTTATTCAAGTCAACTTTACGATATAAAGAGAGAGGCATAACACTAACACCGGCTCCAAGATCACATAAAGCAGTTTTAACATAGTTTCTTTTAATGGAGCATGGTATAGTTGGTACTCCTGGATCTCCTAGTTTCTTTGGTATTCCACCTTTAAAAGTATAATTAGCAAGCATGGTGGAAATTTCAGCTTGCGGTATCTTTCTTTTATTTGTAACAATATCTTTCATATACTTAGCATAAGGATTCATTTTAAGCATATCAGTTAATCGCATACGCAAGAAGATAGGTCTAATCATTTCAGCAAAGCGCTCAAAATCCTCATCATCCTTTTTCTTGGATGGTTTCGGAGGAAAAGGCATGGGTTTCTGAACCCATGGTTCTCTTTCTTTACCGTGTTTCCTAGCAACAAAGTCTCTCTTATCATAACTTTGATTCTTTGATTGTGGGTTATCAAGATCAACAACAGGTTCAATTTCTACATCATTAGAATTGCTAGGTTGAGCATCATCATGAACATTATCATTAACATTTTCACTAGGTTCATGTTCATTGCAGATTGTGTTTCAAAGATCGGAAATAGAAATGTCATTTGGATTCTCAGGTGGTTCAGGAATAGGTTCACTAGAAGCATGCAAAGTCCTATCATTTTTCTTTTTCTTATTTTTAGAAGGACTAGGTGCATCAATATTATTTCTCTAAGAATCTTTTTCAATTCTCTTAGGGTGGCCATCAGGATACAAAGGTTCCTGAGTCATCTTACCAGTTCTAGTAGCCACTCTAACAACATAATCATTATTCTTACTATTTAATTCATTGAGCAAATCATTTTGAGCTTTAAGTACTTGTTCTACTTGAGTGGTGACCATAGAAGCATGTTTACTAATGAGTTTAAGTTCACCTTTAACTCTAGACATATAGTCACCCAAGTGTTCAAGCATATTTGAATTGTATTTCAATTGTCTACTAACATAAGCATTGAAGTTTTCTTGTTTAACAATAAATTTTCAAACTCATCTAAGCATTGTCTTGCATACTTATAATGATGAATATCACCTTCATCAAATCTATAGAGAGAATTTACCTTTACTACCTGTGTCGGGTTATCAAGACCATGTGTTTCTTCAATAGGTGAGGGATTGAGATCATATATTTCTTCAACAGGCGGTGAATTAAGACCATGTATTTATTCAATAGGAGGTAAATTCTTACCATCTTCAACTTTAATACCTTTTTCTTTCATAGATTTCTTTGCCTCTTGCATATCTTCAGGACTGAGAAATAGAAACCCTCTCTTCTTAGGAGTTGGTTTTGGAATAGGCTCAGGAGTTGGCTCAGGAAGTGTACAATTATTTTCATTTGTCAACATATTATTCAACATAATTTCGGCTTCATATGGTTTCTTTCCCTGAAAAAAGAACCAGCACAGATAGGTGAAGTAGAAAAATCAGGGTCAGGTTTCATTCTAGCATTAAGAGATTGCTTCTTCCATTTAGCTAATAACTTCTTAAGATCATATCTATCATTGCAAGAAAAAATAGCTCTAGCAGCTTCTTCATCCATAACATAACCCTCAGGAACAACAGGTAATTCATATTTATTAGGGGGAGAGTCTTCATCATCACTATCATCAATGTTATCAGTTTCAATAATTTCATTCTCTCTAGCCCTAGCAAGTTGTTCATCAAGAAATTCACCAAGTGGCACAGTAGTATCAAGAATAGAAGTGGTTTCATCATAAGTATCATGCATAGCAGAAGTGGCATCATCAATAACATGCGACATATCAGAATGAATAGCAGAAGCAGGTTTAGGTGTCGCAAGCAAACTCAAAACAGAAGGTGAATCAAGTGCAGAGCTAGATGGCAGTTCCTTACCTCCCCTCATAGTTGAGGGATAAATTTTTTTCTCTTCTTTCAAGTTCTTCATAGTGTCCAGCAGATATAAATCCCAAGTGACTTAAAGAATAGAGCTATGCTCCCCGGCAACGGCGCCAGAAAATAGTCTTGATAACCCACAAGTATAGAGGATCACAACAGTTTTCGAGGGTAGAGTATTCAACCCAAATTTATTGATTTGACACTAGGGGAGCCAAAGAATATTCTCAAGTATTAGCAGTTGAGTTGTCAATTCAACCACACCTGGATAACTTAGTATCTGCAGCAAAGTATTTAGTAGCAAAGTAATATGGAAGTAACGGTAACGGTAGCAAAAGTGGGTTTTGTAGTGATTGTAACAGTAACAACGGAAAAGTAAATAAGCGAAGAACAATATGTGAAAAGCTCGTAGGCATTGTATCGGTGATGGAGAATTATGCCGGATGTGATTCATCATGTAACAGTCATAACATAGGGTGACACAGAACTAGCTCCAATTCATCAATGTAATGTAGGCATGTATTCCGAATATAGCCATACGTGCTTATGGAAAAGAACATGCATGACATCTTTTGTCCTACCCTCTCGTGGCAGCGGGGCCCTAGCGGAAACTAAGGGATATTAAGGCCTCCTTTCAATAGAGTACCGGACCAAGACATTAACACATAGTGAATACATGAACTCCTCAAACTATGGTCATCACCGGGAGTGGTCCCGATTATTGTCACTTCGGGGATGCCGGATCATAACACATAGTACGTGACTATAGACTTGCAAGATAGGATCAAGAACTCACATATATTCATGAAAATATAATAGGTTCAGATCTGAAACCATGGAACTCGGGCCCTAGTGACAAGCATTAAGCATAGCAAAGTCATAGCAACATCAATCTCAGAACATAGTGGATACTAGGGATCAAATCCTAACAAAGCTAACTCGATTACATGATAAATCTCATCCAACCCATCACCATCCAGCAAGCCTACATGGAATTACTTACGCACGGCGGTGAGCATCATGAAATTGGTGATGGAGGATGGTTGATGATGACGACGGCGACGGATTCCCCTCTCCGGAGCCCCAAACAGACTCCAGATCAGACCTCCCGAGAGGTTTTAGGGCTTGGCGGCGGCTCCATATCGTAAAACGCGACGAATCCTTCTCTCTGATTTTTTTCTCCCCGAACACGAATATATGGAGTTGGAGTTGAGGTTGATGGAGCGTCAGGGGGCCCACGAGGCAGGGGGTGCGCCCAGGGGGGCAGGCGCACCCCCCACCCTCGTGGACAGGGTGTGGGCCCCCTGAAGTGGATTCTTCTTCCAGTATTTTTAATATTTTTCAAAAATATGTTCCGTGGAGTTTCAGGTCATTCCGAGAACTCTTGTGTCTGCACATAAATAACACCATGGCAATTCTGGGTTAGTTCCATTCAAATCATGGAAGTCAGAGTCCAAAACAAGGGCAAAAGTGTTTGGAAAAGTAGATACGACGGAGACGTGTCATAGTGTTTTGCAGAAAAGGAATACCAAACGGAATGAAACCTTCGGGATGATCTTTCTTGAACAAAAGCAATCCAGAAGACTTGGAGTTGAAGTCTGGAACTCCGCGAGGCGGCCACGAGGCAGGAGGGCGCGCCCGGGGAGGTAGGCGCGCCCCCACCCTCATGGGCCCCACGGAGATCCACCGACGTACTTCTTTCGCCTATATATACTCTTATACCCTAAAAGAAACAGGGGGAGCCACGAAACCACTTTTCCACCGCCGTAACCTTATGTACCCGTGAGACCCATCTTGGGGACTTTTCCGGCGATCTGCCAGAGGGGTAGTCGATCACGAAGGGCTTCTACATCAACACCATAGCCTCTCCGATGATGTGTGAGTAGTTTACCACAGACCTTCGGGTCCATAGTTATTATCTGGATGGCTTCTCAATAAAAAGTTCTCCTCGATATTCTTGGAGATCTATTCGATGTAATACTCCTTTGTGGTGTGTTTGCCGAGATCCTATGAATTGTGGATTTATGATCAAGATTATCTATGAATAATATTTGGTTCTTCTCTGAATTCTTGTATGCATGATTTGATATCTTTGAATTATTGGTTTAGTTTGGCCTACTAGATTGATCTTTCTTGCAATGGGACAAGTGCGTAGCTTTGGGTTCAATCTTGCGGTGTCCTTTTCCAGTGACAGTAGGGGCAGCAAGGCACATATTGTATTGTTGCCATCCAGGATAAATAGATGGAGTTTATATCATATTTATTGATTTTATCCCTCTACATCATGTCATCTTGCTTAATGCTTTTTTGTTCTTATGAACTTAATACTATAGATGCATGCTTGATAGCGGTCGATGTATGGAGTAATAGTAGTAGATGCAGAATCGTTTCGGTCTACTTGACACGGACGTGATGCCTGTATTCATGATCATTCCTAGATATTCTCATAATTATGCGCTTTTCTATCAATTGCTCAGCAGTAATTTGTTCACCCACCGTAATATATGCTATCTTGAGAGAAGCCACTAGTGAAACCTATGGCCCCCGGGTCTCTTTCTTATTATATTGCATCTCTTTTATTTACATCACATCTCGTTTACTATTTTGCCATCTTAACTTTTCAATCTATACAACAAAATACCAAAAATATTTATCTTACTATCTTTATGAGATCTCACTTTTGCGTGTGACCATGAAGGGATTGACAACCCCTTTATCGCGTTGGTTGCAAGGTTCTTGATTGTTTGTGCAGGTGCTAGGTGAATTGCGTGTAATCTCCTACTGGATTTATACCTTGGTTCTCAAAAACTGAGGGAAATACTTACGCTACTTTGTTGCATGACCCTTTCCTCTTCAAGGGAAAACCAAAGCATGCTCAAGAGGTAGCAGATACCTAATGCCAAAATTTGGTGTATGAATTAAGTATCTCACTATCCTTTTCACAGCCTTAAGATGACATTCTTTAGGGGCCGCTTGATATCGTGCACACATGCACACACTTAGCATAATATCGGTATGGGAGGCACATAGATATAATAATGAACCAATCATAGAGCAGTAAACCTTTTGGTCAACCAATTTGCCATCCTTAGTCAAGTCAAGATGTCCACTAGTAGGCATGGGTGTTTCCATACCTTTGCTTTCTTGCATGTTGAACTTCTTGAATATGTCCTTGGTATAGTTTGTTTGAGAAACAAGGGTTCCCTCCTTAGTTTGCTTGATTTGCAAACCAAGAAAGAACTTGAGTTCACACATCATAGACATCTGAAACTTCTTCGACATTAGCTTTCCAAACTTTTCACTAAAATGAGGGTTAGTCGAACCAAATATGATATCATCAACATAAATTTGGCACACAAATAATTCACCATTAACCCTTTTAGTAAAAAGAGTGGAATCTATCTTTCCAATCTCAAAGCCTTTTTCAATAAGGAACTTGGCAAAGAATTTATACCACGCTCTAGGAGCTTGTTTAAGACCATAAAAAGCTTTGTGAAGTTTGTAAACATGGTCGGGTTTCTTAGGATTAACAAAGCCGGGAGGTTGCTTAACATAAACTTCCTCCTCAATTTCACCATTTAGAAAAGAACTTTTAATGTCCATTTGGCACAAGGTAATATCATGGTGATTAGCATAGGCAAGTAAGATGCGGATGGACTCAAGTCTAGTAACGGGGGCATATGTCTTACCATAGTCCATACCTTCGACTTCAGTGTAGCCTTGGGTGACGAGACATGCTTTGTTGTGAACGACTTGTCCATCTTCGTCTTGCTTGTTGCGAAACACGCATTTGGTACCGATGATGTTGTGGTTGTCGTCGGGCTTCTCGACCAAAGTCCACACTTGGTTCCTCTCAAAGTTGTGTAGCTCTTCATGCATGGCATTTATCCAATTCGGATCTTCCAAGGCTTCTTCAAACTTCATAGGTTCAATTCTAGAGATGAATGCATAATGTTCAAAAAAATTAGCCAAACGAGTTTTAGAGCGAGTGATTCTCCTGGTTTGGATATCGTTGAAGATTTGTTCAACAGGATGGTCTCGTGAGACTCTTTCTCTAATTCGTGAGAGATTTTGTTTGGGTCGGGGTGGAGCATCTTCTTCTTCCTCTTGGCCTTCTTCGTGGTTGAGGTTCTCATTCTCTTGTCGAGGTGGAGAAGGAGGTTGATGAGGTTCATCTTGGTGTACTTCCTCGTTATCTTTATCTTGGCGTATCCCACTTGTGGATGCCTCCGTGTCAACTCTTGGTTCACCTTGTCGTGAGGTAGAAGCTTCTGCATGGATGGACGAGGTACTCTCCTTCACCTCCATTGGACGAATCTTGCCAATAGACAAGTCTTGGATTGCTTCCGACGGGTCTTTGCCTCCTACATCAATTGCCAATTGCTCTACTTGTGAGCCGTTAGATTCATCAAACTTCACATCTATCGTCTCTTCAACCTTTCAGGTGAAATTGTTGTAGACACGGTAAGTGTGAGAGTTTGAGCCATAACCAAGTAGGAAACCCTCATGAGATTTAGGAGAAAATTTAGAACGACGGTGCTTCTCAAGAATATAGCACTTTGAGCCGAATACTCGAAAGTATCCAACTTGGGGTTTGTTACCGGTGAGAGCTCGTATGCCGTCTTGCCTAGTAGCTTGTGAAGATATAAGCGATTTGTTGCATGACAAGCTGTCTCAACCGCTTATGCCCAAAAGTGTTTTGGTGTCTTCTACTCATCGAGCATCGTTCTTGCCATCTCAATAAGAGTCCGGTTCTTCCTCTCAACGACTCCATTTTGTTGACGCGTGCACATAGCCGAGAACTCGTGTGAAATCCCTTCTTCGTCAAGAAAGGTTTCCACATTTGTGTTCTTGAAATCCGTTCCGTTGTCGATGCGAACCTTCTTGATCTGCACTTCAAATTGATTTTGGGCCTTCCTAGCGAAGTTCTTGAATATCTTTTGGACCTGGGATTTATCATCAAGAAAGAACACCAACGTAAATCTTGAAACATCATCGACTATGACTAGACCATATGAGTTTCCACCAAGACTTTTATAGGCATTAGGACCAAAGAGATCTATATGAAGTAGCTCGAGCGGTCTTCTCGTGGTCATGATGTTCTTCACGGGGTGGCTTCCTCCAACCTGTTTTCCTGCTTGACAAGCACTGCACAATCTACCTTGTCAAATATAACATCTTTCACTCCAAGGATATGATCACCTTTAATAAGCTTATCAAGATTTCGCATGCCCACATGACCTAACCTTTTGTGCCAAAACTAGCATTTAGAAGATTTAGCTATTAAGCAAGTTCTAGGTTGAGCCTTTTTAGTGAAATCAACAATATATAGATCACCTCTACGTATACCAGTCAAGACCATTTTATGATTGTCTCTTTGAAACACCTGGCAATCTACTTCAGTAAATAGGACATTGAGGCCAAAGTCAGCAAGTCTAGATATGGAAAGTAAATTATAGCCAAGAGATTCAATGAGCATAACATTTTGAATGGAGCTATCATCTGAGATGGCCACATTACCAAGGCCAACCACCTTACCCTTTGAGTTATCACCAAAGGTGACATACTTTCGAGGGCCATCGTTTTCAGCTAGCTCATGAAAAATATCCTTGTCTCCGCTCATGTGATCGGTACATCCACTATCAAGGACCCATTCCTTTCCTCCAGCCATGTAGCCGTGAAGATTAGCCATAAGATCAAAGTGTCTCATAGACTCATTGAGATCAAAGTCACTATCATCATCCTCATCATAGTATCCATGTTCAACATTGTCTTGTGATTGATCAATTCCTAGAGAGAGTGATTCATTAGATAAATGATCATCACAATGTTCAACTTTATGAATTCTAATGGCTTGGGAGATGATATTGCTAATGATTCCAACATCTCCTTTGGCACGCATAGGGTCATGAAGTTGAAATAAACAATCACCAAACTTAGGATCATTGGAATTCATCTTACTTAAAGCAATGGACTTATGAAGATTCACATATAGACTTAGCAAGGAATAGTTTGGAAATCGTTCCTCACGAAATTTCCATATAGAGTAGGCACAATCAAGAGTAGGCAAGCAACCAATCAAATTTCTAGGCAAACCTCTAGTAATAAGATTGATAGTTCTAAGATTGCGAATCATGTCAATGGACTCATCAAGGGTAGGATGCAAAGGATCAACAAGGGGTGCACAAGGGCTAGTAATGTACTTATTCAAGTGATATTCATTGAAAATCTCAAGCATCTTATGTTTCCATTCATAAAAGAACTCTCCATCAAGTATAGGCACTCTACGTCTAAGACTCCCCAACGTAGACTCATCCATCTTCCTCCAATGGTGTTTAAACCAAAGCAATGGAGACCAAATCTCTGATACCAATTGAAAGGATCGAGAAGAGGTGTCTAGAGGGGGGGGTCACTACTAGGGAAAACCTTATACACAGAACTTTAGCAGTAGTGCTTGTTAAAAAAGGGTGCTAGTGCTAAATAGCGATGAGCGCATTCAAGATATAACGCCTCTGAGATACACACATAGCAGTAGCGCGTCTACATTTAAACGCACTACTACTAAAATTCTCACTACTAAGCCGATAGGCTACATATAGTAGTAGCGGTCTTTCAGCAACAACGCTACCGCTAAGATTATTATAGCAGTGTGTTTACGGTGAAAGGCGCTACTGCTAATGAAAACCAAATAAAATGAAAAACAAATAGAAAAGTAAATGAAAATGAAAGAAATAGAAAAAGGAAAAAGGAAAAAGTAAAATGTAAAAAAAAATAAATGAAAAAGGGAAAAACGATAAAGGCATAACAGTAACGTTTGTTCAAAAGAGGTGCTATAGATAATATAGCAGTAGCGCGTGTTTAGACCCCCGCTATAGAAAGAGAAAAGGACATAAGAAAAGAAAAGGAAAATACATAGATATAGCAGTAGCGCGTTTAGTAAAAATCGCTATAGCTAACTTAGCTATAGCGCATTTCTGAAAAAGCGCTACCGCTAAGTTTGACTAACCCAAAAGCCCCCCCCCCCCCCCCCGCCGACCACCACTTCTCCAAAATTCCCGCACCCCACTTCGCCGCCGTCTCCCCAATTCGCCGTCGCCCCACTACGCCGCCGTCTCCTGCCGACCTCGACGCCCCCGGAGCCACCAGAGCCGCGCGCCGTCGACGCCACTGGAGCCGCCCCCAACGCTACCGGAGCCACGCTACCTCATTAACGCCACCAGAGCTACCCCCGGTGCCACCAGAGCCACCCTCGACGCCCCTACCTCCCTCGCTGAAACTGCCTTCCTCGCCATCACCGGAGATGCCCTGCCTCCCTCGCCACAATTGCCGCCCTCGCCACCACTGGAGCCATCCTCTGCAAGCACAAACATTGGACAGAGAACTAGCTAGCTAGGTTAACTAGTTTAATTAGGGTAATTATCTAGGTTAGTGCAAAAATTTAGTGAGGGCTTTGACAGAGAACTGTTAGGTTAACTAGTTTAATTAGGTTAATTATCTAGGTTAGTGCAAAAATTTAGTTAGGGCTTTGACAGAGAACTAGCTAGGTTAACTAGTTTAATTAGGTTAATTATCTAGGTAAACTAGGTAACTAGCTAGGTTAACTAACTAGGTTATATAGCTAGGTTAATTAGGTTCGTTAGGTTAACAATCTAGGTTAACTAACTAGGTTAAATAGCTAGGTTAATTAGGTTCGTTAGGTTAACAAGCTAGGTTAACTAGGTTCGCTAGGTTAGAGGAAAAATTTATTTTAGAGCATTAGGTGAGAAGGGTTAGAGAAATGGAGTTCCTTTGCAATTTAATTGGGTTCTGTCCTAGGCAGATAAGGGTTAGAGAAAATAATGTGTGTGTGTGTGAGAGAGAGAGGAATAGCTAGAACAGAATTTGGGTTCTGTCCTAGGAAGAGAAGTGTTTAGTGAGGTCATTTTGCAAAGATTTTTTATTTTTGAAAATACCACTATTTTTCTAGGAAAATAATTTAGGCAAGTTTTATTTTAAAGATGACCCCTTCCTAGACTTTTATTGTTGATTATATCTATTCATTGAAGTGGTCATGTTATATCTTTTCGTTGAAGTGGTTCGATTGTGCCCAAGTGGCCATTTGTTGTTTCCAGTGAATGAAGCCGAGTGGCCTATCTTTTGCCGGAATGTTGGTTCATTTCCATTCCAGCAAATTCCAGGTGCTCGATTTGACCACTTTTTAGCAAAGGTCATGCTGAAATTTTCCGTGAATTTCGGCATGACTTGTGCTACAAACTAGGACATATCGAGTGCCCGAGATTTGCCGCACCGGGAAGGAGTCAACGTTCCTGCACAACATAGGCCTTTTTTATGTCATTATTCATTTTATTAGGTCTAGATTTAATCGTAGGTAACATGGCTAGCAACGATGAAGTACATGGTTTTGGTGATTGTGACAACGTCTACCTGGCGGCAGACGACTTTTTGAGCCTTGTCGAGGATCAACGAATGTTTTTGCTGGTCCCACCTGTCACACCGGAGACTGAAACTAACATCCAGACTGGCGCTGAGACTGAGACTGGCGCCGAGACTAGCGGAGCCGGTATAGAACCGAAAGCAAAGAGGCAACGGCGCCCAAACTAGCTCATGACTACTAGACTGGTGGTCATGGAGGTGGACGACGACGTTTTTTAGCCAAAAGCGCTCGTGGAAGCGCGCGCGTGCTACGACAATCAAATAGGTTGCATCGTACGGACAACTACCACCATCAATGATGAGAAACTACAGAAGATAGATAATATGAGGCCCTCCATCCTAAATAAGCTGCACCAGATATTCTTATTCCCGGGCCGGGATGAAAAGGAATATAAAAATCCAGATAAGGACCTGGCAATGAATAAGATAAACAAACACGCCATGACCAAGTTTAGCGACGCGTTGGCCGCCTGGAAAGCAAGGGTGAAACATCGGATCATCAACAAAAAGAAACCCTACTCCGAGATTGTAAAGGATAATCCGACAATCATGGAAGAGTAGTTTCAAATATTCAAGGTGGCTTGCGGGGCCGAAGTTGCCAAAAAAAGTCGAAGTACATGAAGGGGCTTCAAGAGAGGAATATGGGGTGCCACCACCTCGAAAGTCGTGGTTACGGCGGGAAGAGGTCCATATGGGCCAAGGAGGACGCGGAACACAAATGTCTGGGCATCCCAGACCCCTTGGCCGACTTCACCGTCCCGCGGGAGCATGACATCCTCAGGGCACAGCACCATTGGGACTCAGTCAAGAAGGTTATCGAGATGAACCCGGTCACGACTCACGATGGAGTTCATGAGACTGCTGGTAATTTTAGTTTCTGATCAATTTGACTGCACGTTTAGTCATATTTTGTAAATGATCCTTGTTCCTTTTGTAGAGAGAGCAGCATAGGATTGCAGCCAAAAGCGACTCACCATCAGAGGCGTTGGCGAGGCCCAAGTGGGACACCCCCATTCAACCGGGTGTTGAACATATTGAAAGGACACACGGTGGACACTCGGTCGTCGTATGGATGCGTGCACGGTGTCGGAGATGGCGCCACATGGAAGAAGTACTACCGTGAGACCACGGAGGAGAGAAAGGAAAGACGGAGGTTAACTGAAGAGAACATTGACAAGAAGGTTGAGATTGCCGTTGAGAAGAAATCAGCTGAGACAGTCGCAACAGCGGTAGCTGCCGCAAAATAGGAGATTGTAGATATGTTTGGTGTCTTGGTTCTGGCCGTTTTCAGTTGGGGCAGGCAAAATCCAGAAAAAAAATGCAGCAGACATTCCCCTTGCTGACTTCTTCGGGAGCAACTCGACTAGCATTGCACCAGCACCTGCTCCTGCACCGGCTCCCGCACCGTCTCCCGCACCTGCTCCAGCACCGGCTCCTGCACTGGCTCCCGCACCTGCTCATAGCAGCCCGTCCTTCGTCTCGGACGTGTTCGGCGGTGCTTCGTCTTTGGCTGAGCTCGACGTCCCCATGGTATCTATCACACCGGTTCTCTTCAATAAATGTATAATCTCCCGTTTCCGTTGCCTTTCGGATGTCTCACTCGCATACATGTCTTTGCAGGCCGACCTAACCCCATGCACCATATTGTACACCATCGATGACCAGAAGGTGGACATGGGGAAGGCGACGATAATGAAGCCGAAGGAACCATTGTTCCATAGCCGGCCAATCCCCCCTGACGTCTTCAAGGTTTCTATGGTCAGTGTCAAACCGGCCCATGAGCATTTGGCTCCTCCGGTACTAGGGGGGATGACGACGAGAGCCCGCAGCAGCTTGGTGGTTGCAATGGGTGGGTTCTGTTGTGGCCAAAGAGTCTGCTTCGTCTGGAGGCAACCGGGAGCACACCCACGAGCATGCAGCCTCAGCAAGGTATGAACGTCAACACCCCACCTACCAATTTAGCGTCGGTTGTCGTGCTGGGTGATAGCGGACGGAGTGAGGAAGTGGCTCCATTAGTTGCAATAGATGAGGATGAGGATGATGATGACACTCAACAGTATCTCAATACTGGCGCCTATGATGAGTACTCAGGGTTTGAGTGTCATGAGTCGGTGCCTCAATTGCCGCCTCCGGAGGTTGAACGTATTATAGACGAACTTCCAGTAGGAAAGAAGCATAGGACGAGATGGAGGAAAGGCAACAAAGCTGCTTTTATGATCCAGCCGCCTCAGCAGCCTCGGGTTCAAGACTGTATACCTATCCCCGGTGCGGCATATCACCGGTGAACCAATCCTACCTAAGGCAGCATTAGAGGCCACACACGGTGATCTAAGGAGACTTCATGACGATGTGCTGCGGAGAGATAAAAGCCTCATCGCCTCGGAAAATCCAGGATACCCACTCTACGTGGTTAACGTGTCGCGGCAAAGGTTGTATGCCCACACATGCCCCACGGACAAGTTCTTCCTTCAATTCGATTACATCTTCGACATGTTTCACTTGAAGAAGGTGGATTTTATGTTTGTCCGCCTTTTTGCCTTGTACATGAACTACATCATCAGGAAAGAGCATCCCTTATATCTGTGTTGCTGACCCGTACTTTATGCACGAGGGCTTCTTGGTAGTCTGCGTAGAGCACCGTGAATACACGAGGGACTACATCGCCAATTTCATGGTCGCCAATAAGGACAAGGGTGCGATTCTCCTACCTTATCATCCCATGTAAGTCATCGGGGCGAATATCCTTCCTTCAATTTCAACCATTCATTTGCGCAGTGGAGGCTAATTAATTTGAGGTGTACTTATTTTGCGCAGCGGCGGGCGCGTCGTCCTCATCATCCTTTACCCCCGATACTCCCACGCTCTTTACTTGGACTCGTCAAAGAACATGAACAAACAGGATTACACGCACATCAAGTCTGTTCTCGATAGTGCTATCTTTTACTACGACGTACGGGGTGGAGAGATCAAGGACAAGAAGAAAAGGGACGGTAGGCCCGCCTTCGGCCATAAGACCGTCTTTTGCTGCATGCAGCAACCGAGTGATTCTCTTAGTGATGGATTCTATGTCCTACACCACATGCTGGAGTGAAGACGGGATCATCAGGACCTTCGCATGTCACCTCAATCCGGCAATGCCCATATTCCGCAATGGACAAAGATCTTAGGAGATATCCTGGATCATCGACTTCGAGCTGAGTTCTATCACATCCAGCGTGAACTTTCCCAAGTCATCATGAAGGAGGTCTTCGACAAAATAGGTATGTTCTACGAGGAAGGGCAAATGTCGTGGGAAGACATCCGAACATGCTTAGCCGCTCAGCATCTCGACCCGAAGCCTTTCACTAAGCTCGGGGACTATCTCCCTGACATGGATGGATGGAACGACATGTTGGAGTGATTGTCGATATATGACAATGTGTCTGTTTAGTCCATACTTTCCGAATGAAGAAACTTTGAGTTATGCACGACGAAACTTTATTTGTGATGTAATTAAACTATCCTCCTCAACTGGCGAAGATCACTCTGTTTAGGGCATTTTGGGTACAATGAACTTTGTTATTTATGCTTATGATATGTTGCTTCTATTTTTGCCGAGTCTGTCTCTTTCTGTTGCTCAACTATGTATGTTGCATATCATCAACTCATGTGACGATGTAGGTGCATAGATCATCGATGACGAAGAAATGCAATGCCAGGAGTATACAATGAGTGGCCGGAGTGTCAGGCCCAGATGCACTGGTTTCCGGTTTCCGAGCGACAGTTAGATTAGCTTCACGCTAATGCGAGGGAGGGATACAAACTCATGTACTGCATAGTTCTGCTCTCACTCATAGTGATAGCTCTTCTCACGTATATCATTGTTTAGATGGATGATGATGTAGTTGTAAGTAATCGAGACTTGTCTCACTATTTTCGAGATGATGATGAGAGACCACTGTGTTAGATGATGATTATGATGATGACATGATTTGATGAGACTATCTGTATTTATATGTTGTGATTACATTTGTATGTGTTTTATATGCTAAAGATTATTGTATAAAGCATGTTCAAATACAAAAAAATATGCAGAAAAAATATAGAAACTAATAAAACTAGTAGTAGTGAGGGGAATAAAGTTAGCAGTAGCACTCTCTTTCCAGTAGAACGTCCTAGCTAAAAGAACTGTAGCTATTAGCAGGAGTGTTTTTCTCCAAAGCCTGTTGCTGCTAGCCATGTATAGTAGTAGCATGGGACGACACGCGCTACTGCTACATGTTAGTTGTAGCGCCTTATCAGTAGCGTGAAATCCCGCGCTACTCCTAGGCAAAATACCCGCGCTACTGCTAGGCTTTTCCCAAGTGGTGGGTGATTAGACCCTCAACAAAGAAAAGTAGCCGTTTTTAATTTCTTCAAGTTAAGGTGGAGTTTTAGCACAAGTTTAAACATTCACAGTACATTTCAAGCAAGCACGGCAAGAGTATATGAGCGGCGGAAAGTAAAGCATGCAATTTGCAAGAATGTAAACGGATGGGACTGGAGTGTGCAAACACAATTGGAGACACAAAGATTTTTTCCGTGGTTTCGATAGGTTGTGCTATCGTACATCCACGTTGATGGAGACTTCAACCCACGAAGGGTAACGGTTGTGCGAGTCCACGGAGGGCTCCACCCACGAAGGGTCCACGAAGAAGCAACCTTCTCTATCCCATGATGGCCATCGCCCATGAAGGACTTGCCTCACTAGGGTAGATCTTCATGAAGTATGCGATCTCCTTGCCTGTACAAACTCCTTGGTTCAACTCCACAATCATGACGGAGGCTCCCAAGTGACACCTAACCAATCTCGGAGACACCACTCTACAAAAGGAAATAAATGGTGTGTTGATGATGAACTCCTTGCTCTTGTGCTTCAAATGATAGTCTCCCCAACACTCAGCTCTCTATCACAAATTTGGATTTGGTGGAAAGATGATTTGAGTGGAAAGCAACTTGGGAAAGGCTCGAGATCAAGATTCTTGTGGTTGGATTGGAATATCTGGGTCTCAACACATGAGTAGGTGGTTCTCTCTCAGAAAATGAATGTTGGAAGTGTAGGCACGTTCTGATGGCTCTCCCCATGAATGAAGGAAGGGTGGAGGGGTATATATAGCCTCCACACAAAATCTAGCCGTTACACACAAATTACCAAACTCGGTGGGACCGAATCAAGAAACTCGGTCAGATCGATCTGGTTCAAAATGTGAACGTTAGGATTTTTGGTGGGACCGATATGATCAACTCGGTTGGACCGATGTGCTAGGGTTAGGGTAAAACCTCAACTCGGTTTGACCGATTACACAAACTCGGTGAGACCAGTTTTGGTAATAAGCAAAACAGAGAGTTGGTCAAGAAAACTCGGTGGGACCGATTGCATATCTCGGTGAGACAGAAATAATTGCAAAAGGCAACAGAGAGTTTGCAAGCCCATCTCGGTAAGACCGAGATCCCATCGGTGAGACCGAACTGATTAGGGTTTCTGGCGGTGGCTATGTCAAGTGAACTCGGTGGCGCCGGATAGATCAAATCGGTGGGGACGAGTTTTTCTTTAGGTTTAGGACATATGAGGATATTAGAAAATGGTTGAGGGATTTGGAGCATACCACTAAGCACTTTGAGCAAGCAAGCCATTAAGCAACACCTCGTCCCCTTTTAATAGTATTGGCTTTCCTATGTACACAATGTGATCTTGGATCACTAAAATGAAAATGAAGAGTCCTGAGGTTTTGAGCTTTTGCCAATCTTCTGTCCTGAGCATCTTGAAGGGGTTCCACATTGTCGGGGAGGCTGATCTGACCCACGAGCACCTATGGGACCGGCGGACCGAGCCCCTTTCGGTTCGGCGGGGAGCGGAGGTCGCACGAAGAGCAGATCGAGGCGACGCACACGAGAGGTTTACCCAGCTTCGGAGCTCTCCGGAGAGATAACACACCTACTTCTGCATGTCTAAGTGTATTGAGTTCTTGCTCAAGAGCGCTTGAGTGCTACAGTACACACAAGCTGCTAACGAGACCGAGCGTGTCTGGCTTCGAACTTCTCGAACCCCCCTCTACGTTGCGCATGGGCCTCCTTTTATATGCTAAAGGGGTCTCCGACAGGTGGCAACGTAGATAAGGGTACAAATGGAAAAGGAGTGGTTGGTACAGCTACTTGTATAGTGTAAAGTGTATCATACCTAACCCTGACGGCATGGGACAAAGGCATTAAATGCCCGTCTACGTCGCCCTAACAGTGCACACAGGGCCCGTCAGGGGTGCCACCGCTTGCCACGATGGCAATCTTGTCAGCGCCGCTTGCCACCTCGCATCGCTGGCTGCACAGCCTCTCGCCACGCGCGCCTGGAAAGGTCCCAGGGCGACACGTTAGTGGATGTGCTGGAGCGTAGGTACAGAGTGGTGGTCTGCCGCGGTTGTTGTCTTGTCGTGTCCGGAAGCTTGTCGCTTACCGGGCCTTCTAGGCAAGCTCCTCTTGCCGGGGCCTTGTCTCTTAGGTGCCTTGGGTGGCCTTCCCGGCAAGCTCCTCTTGCCGGGACCTTGTCTCCTTGGCTTGAATACTTTGTTCTTGAATGGCTCCAAAGGAACCACGAAGGATCTTGGCGGTCACCAGTAAGCCTTGCCGCTGAGGGCTGCAATCTGTCTGCGTGCACAAGTTCGGGATACTAGGGTACCCCTACTCTAGTACACCGACAGAGCCCCCTGCCTGGGCCACACACGGTGCCGAGCGCTGTTGGGCCAGGCCCAAAACAGGGCACGGGCACACGCGGCCTGGGTCACACCGTAACTCACCCCGGACCCACCACGCCCTCCACGAACGGCACGCGTCGAATGCGGCGTCGTGTGAGAGATCGTGGGTGAGATCGTGGGGGGTTTCTTTATTCGGAAAAACGGAACGTCCGCCCCCTCCCTCTTTATAAGCAGGGGAAACAGGGGCAGTCCGCCCATCTCGCCAGTTGCTGTCCCATCTCGAAAAAAACCTCCGCTGCTCCCCCCCCCTTCTTCCCAAGGCTGAAGAGAGCAGCGCTCCGCCCCCCACCGCCACCAGCATCACCAACGCCGCCGATCTCCTTCACCGCCTCCGCCATGGCTTCAAAGTCGACAAGGGAAGGCCGTGAAGTCGGCCGAGGCGCAGCTGCTTGGCGGCGGAAGGAGCGAGCAATCTTTCCCCTCAGCTCGCCGCGAGGGAGCTGAGGGAGAACTACTACCTCTTCTGGTCGACGGAGACGCGAGCGCATCCGCGCACGAAGGTACTTCCAGCTGCTGCCTCCGAACTAGCTCCGAACGGATATCCCTTCTTCGCGCTCTTCTTCTACTGCGGGCTCTGCCCGCCTTTCTCTGAATTTTTCTGTGACATCATGAACACCTACGGGTTCCGCCTCCTTGATTTCACCCCCAATGCCGTTCTGACCATGGCAGTTTTCGCACATCTCTGCGAAAACTTTGTCGGAGTCCATCCAAACGTAGCCCTTTAGCGCCACTTCTTTATACCCCGAGTTGAGAGAGGGGAGCCTCTTGCTGGAGGAATCGCTTGGATCTCGAGGGTCGGCGAGAAGGAAGCCTATCTCGAGGGAGAGCTCCATAGCAAATGGGAGGAATGGAGGGCGGATTGGTGCTGGATTGTCGAGGAGAACCCGCAGTCATTTACCGCCCAGCCAAACCTCAGAGGCGCGGCAACGATTGGAGCAATCTGGCCCCGGAAGAAGCTAGGCTGAAGATTGCAATCACCCGAATCCTTCGCCTTAGACTTGTCGGGCTCACCGTAGGCACCGTTGGCGCAGACTTTCTTAGCCGCCGCATCGCCCCCTTGCAGGAGAGGAGGAGACCTGCCTGGGAGTTTCAGAACGCGGCAGATATCATGAGGCTGCGCCCAGGCCTCAACTTCAACTTCACCGTCTTGGAACTTGACGCGATGCTCTTGGAGCTGTTCAAGCCCGATCCTGATCATCCAGAAATGTTTAGGTTGCCGAGGGGCGTCGTTCCGCTGTGCAACAATTCCTCGCTTGACCGCATCCGTGCAATGATGCCGTTGTGTGACTCGCATGGAATTGTCCCAACTTGGCAAGAGCCTGCAGATGACGTCGTGCGGCAGTTCTTTGACAATCTGGTAGAAATGCCGGTCCGCCCCGATGAACAGAGGGGCCTCACCCGCGACACCACCGACGATGAGATGCAGCGCATCGCCACCAGGCTGGAAGAGGCGGCAGCAGCCGCTGCCGCGGGCGAGTTCGGATTCACCGTGGAAGAGGCAGAGGCAGCGGAGGCGGCAAGCCTTGTCGAGCGAAAGGAGTTTGCCGACGAGGAGGAGCTTGCCGAGCCTGAAGCTAAGTCGAGCGAGCCCGCCGAGGGCGCTTCCTCCCCACCTTCAAGCAGCTTGCCGCGAGCGGAGCCCCCGACTCCACCAAGAAGGCGTCTTCGCAAGGCCGGAGACGAGCGTGGCGGGCAGACGGGCCAGACAGCCAGTAGCGCCATGACGCGGCTCTACCGCGGCAAGCATCAAGCAGCGCTGGGAGCACCTCACGCCGCTGCGGCAACTGGAGCGGGGCCCTCGCAGACCACCGCTTCTGCCTCCGCCAAGCGGCCAAGGGAGCCTACTCCTCCGCCTCGTCGTACTGGAGGCGGGCCAGAATTTGATCTCTCCGCGCTCAGCTCCGACGAGGAAGAAGAAGAGTAAGATTCTTTGCTGTACTTGTAATTCTTCGATTTGTTGCTTTGTCTTGTATCTGATTTGCTTTACTCTGAACCCATTCCTTTTCAGGACGCTGGCCCAGAGAGTGTCGAAGAGAGCCAAGACCCCGGTGATTGTCGTCGAGGACGAACCCACTGCGACAGCAGGAGGCGCGTCCGAGACCACCTTGCCGGATGCGGCAACTCTTCTTCAAACCAGACCCCTGCAGCCCCCAACAGTAAGTATATGGTCTACTTCTTGCTGTTCGGCGTGCATGGGTGCTCTTTCTTTGCTGACATCTGACTGTTGATTTGTGTAGGAGCAGAGCAGCCTCCTTCTGCTTCGACTACACCGCCAAGGGAGGATTCCCCGGTGAGGGAGCGTTCTCCGGCAAGAGAGACTTCTCCGGCAAGGGGCAGCTCTCCGTTAAGGGACAGCACCAGCGATCCCCCGGCGGCGGAGACCATGACTGCAGACCCTAGCACAGGTAATCTTCTTGCCTGAAAACTTCCCTTGTGTTCTTCTTCTTCTGATTTTCTTTTTGAATATTTGCTTGACTTTTCTTCATTTTCGTCAAATCCATCCGCCACAGAGCCAATGGAGACCGAGGCCGTCGGCGAGGAGGATGCGCGCGGCAATATTGACGACGCCGCTGCGACCGAAGAAGAAGCTGGCGCTGACGAGCCCGCCGGCGAAGAGGCCGCCAAAGCTGCCGCCGCAGAAAGCTGGTGAGGGATCCGGCAATCACACTGACGGCACTGAGGCCGCAGGAGCGCCAGGCGCTACGCCGACCGCCGATCCCTCCGCCGCTGCGGCAGCGTCGGGCTCCGAAGAGCCCCAGCCCGGCGCCTATTTGAAGGTCGGCGATGGCGTCTTCATCAAGCTCCCATGGGCGTCGAGCTCAGGTGCCACCAAGGAGAAACCTTCGATGAAGAGCTACTCGCCTCCGCTGGACTGACGCTGGTTGACGCGCCAAACAGCAGCAGCGACGAGTCTGAAGAGGAGCAACTGCTGCGGAGGCTGCTGTCGCTCTACCGCGCCCGACAAGCCAAGCTGGAATCCGGGGAAGTGCTTGTCGCGAAGGCGGGAGCAGACATCAGCTGCGGAGGAGCTCCGGGGCCTCAACCAGGAAGCTCTCCGGGCTTTGGCGGAAGGCGGGAGCAACTTCGCCGAGCGCGCAAAGCCTTCCTCCTCGAGAAGGCCGAAGCTGAGGAGCAACAGCGGCTTGCCGCCGAGAAGCTATCTGTGCAGGAAGGCGAGTTGGCACAGAGGAAGGTTTATCTTGACATCCTTGAGGAGGATCTAGCCACGCGCGAGCAAACATTTGGCGGGGCTCTCAAGGAAGCAAAGGATCTTGCCAGCTGCCGAGGCCGCCAAGAAGGAGCTGGAGACGAAGGTGGCGCGGTTGGAGGCCAATCTCAAGGAGAGCGGCGAGGAGCTTGCTGCACTCAAGCACGAGCGCGAGAAGGACGCCTACACTCTTGGCGAGCTGCAGGGCCGTCTCGCCGAGAGGAGCAAGGAGCTCAGCGCCGCCAAGGACTCCAACGCAGATCTTGAGTTGAAGCTAACTACTTTGACTCGGGAGCTGGGCGGGCGCCCGAGGGAGCGGGAGGTGGCCTTGAAGGAGAAGATCAAGGCCGACGAGGAGCTGCTTTGGCGAGTCTTCTGCCGCCGTAATGCCTTGAGGGAGAATGTGGAGCACTTGGACCGAGGGTCTCGTGAATGTTGCAAAGACCATCGACGAGGAGCCGGGCGCACTGGGATGGTGGATCTTGGATATTCCTCCGTGAGCACCTCCAACCCAGCGCCAAGCTTAGCTTGTTTTTCAAGGCGTGGTGGACGGCCCTCCAGTGACTCGGGAAGAAGTCCCAAAGCAGCTGGCCGAGAGTCGCGCCCGGATCTGTGAGGGGCTCTTCAAAAGGTGCTGATGAAGGTGGCCTTCCGCAATCCAGGCCTCAACCTCACCAGCGTCCTCAAGTCCTTGCCGCCGGATGCTGATGTGGAGGCGCTCAAGACCCTTGTCGCACCCATCGTGGACAGGGTGAGCGGGATCAAGAGGGTTGAGGGCGATCGCGTAGATTAGGCCGCCCACTTTTTCTTTTTCTTGCCGCTGCTGGTCATGTTATGAGAACCATCTATTAGACCTGCGACAAGCTATCTTGTAATATAACTCTATTTTGGGTAGCAATTGCTATGTTATTTCCTTTACTTGATTCCTTCCTTTGTATGTTTTTGCCCTACGCTTTTAGGGAACTTGTCGTGGCACTTTGAGCATGGCCTGAGTGCGAGACGTCGATGCTTCTTTGGCGGTGCCGCTTCGACAAGTAACCTTGTCGCAACTAGTCGCAGCTCACTTAAGTTGTTGAGCGGACTCGAAACAAAGTAAGGCGCGCAACTAGCTACGAGTTGGTTCCTCCACAAGCACAGTTTTCCATACAAAGTACGGTTGTTCGAGGAAAATAACTTAAAAATTTTAAAGCTGATTGCTCAAACTTTAGCAACTTAGCTTTTACGTCGCTTGCTTCCCGGTAAGGCTAGACTTCCTTGAGCGACGCTTGGTCCACATCATTATCTTCTCCTTTCCCCCCGGCAAACTTGTGGGCGAGGGAACCTTCCTTTCTTGAGAAAGAGAAAGAAGAGAAAATAAAGATATGGAGCCTTATGGCTCGTTATTGCTTACCGGGGGTAGGTGCTGCACAAAGTGTCAGATAACGCATGCAAAATAGAAGTAGAAAGCATGAAATTGACAAGGTGTGCGAAGCACGCTAGCTTTACTTATGCACGGGGTCTGCGCCCGGCTTTGTACAAAGGATTACATGCAACAGCGGCAAGACTTGTACAAAAGGTGGTTGCCGGAACAGGTTCCGGCAACCGCGCCCTACGGGTAAAACTTACAAAGATGTTCAATGTTCCAGGAGTTGCTCACCGGAATGCCATCTTCGGTCTCAAGGCGGACGATGCGAGCCTAGTGACTCGTTTCACCCGGTAAGGGCCTTCCCACTTCGGCGTCAACTTGTTGGAATTCTTGGCGGACTGAACGCACCGAAGAACAAGGTCGCCTTCCTCGAGACTTCTGGCATTAACTTTGCGGCTATGGTAGCGGCGCAAAGCTTGCCGGTACCAAGCAGCTCGTACAAAGACGAAGACGATCCTCCTCAAGGAGCAGCGCGTCATCTTGTCGCAGCTGCTCTTGCTCAAGCTCATCATAAGCGAGCACTCGAGGCGATCCGTATACGAAGTTCCGTGGGGAGAACTGCCTCTGCTCCATAGACTAGAGCGAAGGTGTCCGCCGATGGCTCGATTTGGCGTCGCCTGGCGACCAAAGAACCACCGGCAGCTCCTCAATCCAGTTTCTTCCGCGACGTGCAGCTCGTCGAAAGTTCTGGTCTTGAGCCCGCGCAGCACTTCAGCATTTTCCTCTCCGCTGACTCGTTACTTCTCGGATGAGCAACGAAGCGGCGGAACCTTGGCGCCAAGATCTTGGACGTCTTGCATGAAGGTGCGGCTCAGGAATTGCGTGCCGTTGTCGGTGATGATCCTGTTAGGGATTCAAACGGCAAACAATCGACCAAGAACTTGATCGCCGACCGTGTTGTCACCTTCCTCATCGCTTCCACTTCCGCCACTTTGTGAACTTGTCGATTGCAACGCATAAATACTCAAAGCCCCGACAGCTCGGGAAAGGGGCCGAGGATGTCGAGCCCCTGCACCAAAAATGGCTGTGATAAAGGGATCGCCCGAGAGCTTGAGCTGGCTGGTGTATCTGCTTGGAATGGAACTGCACGCTTCACACTTGGTTACTTCGCAATTGCATCCCGGAGGGCTATCGGCCAAAAGAAACCTTGCTTGAACGCTTTGCGGCAAGTGCTTCTGGCGCCAATGTGGTGACCACATATGCCTCCATGTATCTCTCGCCAACAGCTTTGTCCGTCTCGGTGAATACACTTCAATTTCACGCCGTTGAGTCTTCTTCTGTACAGTGTGTTGTCGAAAAACTGGTACATACTTGACTGCCGGGCTACTCTTTCTGCTTCTTCTTGCTCTTCGGGAAGTTCTCCTATCTTAAGGAAATGGACAATCTGATGTGCCCATCTTGGAGCTTGCGGCTCGACAACAAGGACTAAAGGCACATCTGCCATCGCGGAACATCCGCTTCTGGCGAGAACCTTTGGCTCGGTAGGAGCTTGGCGTTCCCGGCAAGCTTGCCGGAGCAAAACTTGTCGGGAGCTGCTCGCTTCAACGAACCAAACCCTAGGGCTTGTCGGAGCAGCATCGCTTCCTCAAAGACTGTGGGTGTTGATCTTGAGGACCTTCGGCGGCGGCTTGAAGCTTCTGCCGAAAATAGTCACCAGAAATCAACTTCCTCTTCTTGCTCTTTCCAGCTTGATGGCGTTCAGATGGTTGAGTCGCCTTGAGCACAAAGATCCCTGGTTCCATTGTGTAACTTAAGGCGCGCGACTTCGACGTGCCATCAAGAATGTCGTTCGAGCTCTTGGAATATATTCCATCTGTAGGCCGTCAAAGTGCTCTTCCAGCTTCCTCACTCATCAACATAAGCTTCCATCAATGGACTCTGATAATTCTTGTTCACTTGGCGGATGACAAGCTGTGAGTCACCCCTGACAATGAGCTTCTTGATCCCAAGGTCTACTGCAATCCTGAGGCCGGAAAGCAAACCTTCATACTCTGCAGTATTGTTTGTCGCTTGCTCGTTGGGAAAATGCATCTGGACTACGTACTTGAGGTGCTCTCCGGTGGGTGCAACAAGTAGCACGCCAAGACCGGGCGCCTTGCAGCGAGAAGGCACCATCATAGTACATCAGCCACTCTTTGCTTGCCTCCTTGACGGGATGCTCAAGCTTACGAATTTCTTCATCTTGTGTTGGCGTCCATTCTGCTATGAACTCCGCCAATGCTCGCTTTGGATAGTTGAAGTGCTCTCAAACTTGAGGCCAAAGCTTGACAGTTCCAGTGCCCACTCGACAATCCTGCCTGTTGCCTCTGGATTTTGCAATATCCTCTTCAGCGGAAAACGAGTGACGACTGTGATCTCATGTGCCTGGAAGTAATGGCGCAGCTTTCTCGAGGCCATGAGGAGGCCGAAAAGCAATTTCTGCACACCAGAGTACCTTGACCTAGCCCCCTGCAGAAGGGAACTGACAAAGTAAACTGGGCGCTGCACCATTCTTTTCTGCATCTTCTCATGCGTCTGCGCAGATCCGTCCTTGTCGGGACCAGAGCTTGCCGGTGAAGCCCCTCCGCTTGTCGCTGTATGTGTCTGCCATGGTTTCTAACTCATCATCCGCCTCCCTCTCCGCTACTAACGCAGCACTAACCACTTGATTGGTTGCCGCTATATATAGCAACAACTTCTCTTGTGGCTTAGGTGCGACAAGTGTTGGAGTGGAGGACAGGTATCTCTTCAAGTCCTGCAGCGCAGCCTCCGCTTCTGGAGTCCATTGCATCGGACCTGCCTTTTTCAAAATTTTGAAAAATGGCAGGGCGCGCTCAGCAGATCTAGAGATAAATCTGCTGAGAGCAGCTACGCAACCGGCAAGCCTTCGTAGATCCTTGACGCGCTTTGGCGCTTCAATCTGCTCAATGGCCTTGATCTTGTCGGGATTGGCTTCAATTCCCCGCTGAGACACGAAGAACCCGAGAAGCTTGCCGGAAGGGACTCCAAACACACACTTCTCAGGGTTGAGCTTGAGGTTGATCTTGCGCAGATTTGCAAAGGTTTCGTCTAAATCTTGAATCACAGTCGCCTTGTCCTTGCTTTTGACCACTATGTCATCCATGTAGGCTTCCACATTTACGTGCATTTGCGGCTCAAAAGCGTCATGGACTACTCTTGCAAATGTTGAACCAGCATTCTTTAACCCGAATGGCATCCGTACAAAACAATATGTGCCACATGGGGTGTCGGTGTACTAGAGTAGGGGTACCCTAGTATCCCGTGCATGCCGCAGACGATTCTGACACCCGTGGCAGGGTTTGCCTAAATCACCGCTAAGATCCTCCGCGGCTCCTTTGGAGCCATTCAAGAACAAAGTATTTGACTAAGAAGACAAGGCCCCGGCAAGAGGAGCTTGCCGGGAAGGCCACTCAAGGCATGCAGAAGACAAGGCCCCGGCAAGAGGAGCTTGCCGGGAAGGCTCGGAGCGCGACAAGTCTCCGGACGCGACAAGTCTCCAAATGCGGCAAGCAACCTCTCTCCATCTCCGCTCCAGCTCATCCAGCAACGTGTCGCCATGGGACCATTCCATGCGCGCGTGTCGAGAGGCTGTGCAGCCAGCGGAGAGCAGCGATAAGCGGCGCTAACAAGCTAGCCATCGTGGCGAGCGGTGGCGCACCTGACGGTCTCTGTTGCACTGTTTGGGCGACACTAACAGGCATTTATTGCTTTTGTCCCTTGCCGTCAGAGTTAGGTATCTTGCACTATACACTGTTCGAGTAGGTGTACCAACTCCTGTTTTTACATTTGTACCCTCGCCTATGTTGCCACTGCCGGAGACCCTTGAGCATATAAAAGGAGGCCCATGCGCATAGCGAGGGGGGTTCGGTTCATTCGACTCACTAGAGACCAGATACGCTCACGCTTAGGTTTTGTAGCTCGCACGCTCCCTAGCAAGAACACAATACATCAAACAAGCAGCAGAGGAGTTTTATCTCTCCGGAGAGCTCAAGATGGGTAAACTGCTCGTGTGCCTCGCCTCGATCCGCTCTTCGTGCGATCTCCGCCCCCCTCCGAACCACAAAGGGGCCAGGTCCGCCGCCCCATAGGTGTTCGTGGGTACGATCAGCCTCCCGACATCTTTGGCGCGCCCGGTAAAGGCGTCGAGGCCGTGTGAATCTGATCCGACGTTCACACGAGCAGCGTCCTCAACATCTTCCTCAACATGCCACCGAAGAAGAAGGCTTCGGCGGCAGCAGAGCCATCCGCGTCGTACCCACCCTCACCGCAGCAAACGGGTGGTGGGGCAGACGCCGGCGGAGGAACGGGCGCCGACGAAGGTGTTCGCGACGTTGCCAAGTCCAAGGACAAGGCCCCGCAAACCTCGGCGTTCGCGCATCCCCCGCTCCCATCTCAGAGACGGGACCAACAACGTCATGGCGTTCACAATGCCATACGTTTGTTGGATCGAGACCCTCAAGACCAGCATGCGCGCCAACATCTTGGCACGAGTGAGATACGGTCGCTGGGCGGTGCTGCTCCTTCTAACGTAGTTAGAAGTCCGAGCATATCCGCTCCTCGCACTGCTTCGCCAATGCCACCCACTACTCCAGCAGAAGCTCTGGCGAGAGCTCAGCTGCTCCTCGACTACCCCCCAACGGAGGACAAGGTCGACGAGTGGAGGGCCACTATCCAGAGCCTCATCGGCTTTGCCAACGGCGACGCTCCGCGGAAACCAACGCCATCATTGCCGCGGCAAGACGACAAGGCACGAGCCGGTGGCGACGAGACTGTCGGAGGTGCAACCACCATGCACTCTCCGCCACGAAGGCCAAGATCGTCGACTCACCGGATCCACCTCGACAGCGACTCCACCGTCGCCGGATCCATGAGCTTCGCCGCGATCAGCGCCAAGTTCTTCATGAGCGACAACAAGAGGACGCTCGAACTTCGCATCGGCGCCGGAGAGAAGCTGACGTCATCCGACAAAGCGCTGGGCCTTCTATTGACGCAGCGCGCTACCGGAGGAGCGAGCAACTTGCCGTCACGACGGTAGGTTGCCCTGCATTCACTCGTGAGCTGCGGCAAGTCCGGTGGCCCAGCGGAAAAACTTCAAACCAGGGCGTGCGGAGAAGTACGATGGCAGGGCGCATCCGTCGGAGTTCCTCAGCATCTACACCATCGCGGTGCGAGGCTGCGGGGGGACGGGACGACAAGATCCTCGCCAACTACTTCCCGCTCGTGCTCAAGCCCAACGTCAGGTCTTGGCTCATGCACTTGCCGGACAGCTCCATATCCTCTTGGGCAGATCTGTGCCATCAGTTTGTTGGCGCCTTCACAGGTGGCCACAAACCTCATGGCCAAGAGAGTGACCTTCATCTGCTCGCCCAGAAGGAAGGAGAGTCCCTGCGCAAGTTCATTCAGAGATTCAGCCGTGTGCACTACAACATCCCAGATGTCCACCCTGCCGCCATGATGATGGCGCGTTTCATCGAATGTGCGGAACCGCAGGATGAGGAGGAGATGGCGATGTGCAAAGTCAAGGACGTCGGTGATTTATGCGCCTTGGCCGACAAGTGTGCACGCTTGAGGAAGGGAGGAGACTCGGGAGAGAATGCGGAAGCAGGATCTCGACAAGGAGGAGGCCGCCTCGGCAAAGAAGGGCGTGGCGAGGCAACAGGAAGAAGAAAGGTAGAGAAGTGCTAGCTGTTGAGCAGTCCGACAACGGAGGTGGCGACAAGAACGCCAAGGCTGGTGGCTCCGGCAAGGAGGTTGTCACGACGCCAACCACCGGTCGGTGGCGGCCACGACAAGCGGGGACGGCTCCGGCAAGCGATCGCAAGATCCACCGCACCAAGGGCCACGACCTCCAGAGCTGCAAGAAGGTCGAGCAGCTTGTCGAACAGCAGAGGGCTGAGTACGAGCGGCGCGACAAAGACCAGGAAGGAGCTGGGGGAGCAAGCAAGAAACGTCCCGGCCGGGGAGGACGCCGCGGCAAGGCCAAGCAACGGCAAGGAGACAGACCTCCCCGCGGCCGCGACAAGGATGAAGATGATGACGACGACGAAGATATGGAAGACGATGACGCCGATGAGCAGGAGTTTCAGAAAGCCACAGAGGTCCTCTGTGTTGACGGAGGTGCTTCCCTGCATACCTCCCACCGCCAACTCAAGCAATGGATGCGGGAGGTCAATGCAGCGGAACCATCCGTAGAGTCACGCAAGCCTCTGAAGTGGTCCAGCACGCCTATCGTCTTTGATATTGAGGACCACCCTGATCGCATAACTGTGGTCGGGTGCTTGCCGATGTTGGTCTCACCAACCATCCGCAACCTCAAGGTCACCAAAATGCTAGTCGACGGCGGGGCCGGCGTGAATCTGATCTCCTCCGCGGTGCTCCAGAAGCTTCAAATCCCTGACAGCAAGCTCGAAGAGACCGGCACCTTCCAAGGAATCAATCCGGGAAGGAGCAAGCCGAAGGGGAAGATTACGTTGCCGGTAACATTTGGCAGCGAGCTGAACTTTAGGACTGAGAGGGTCACATTCGACGTTGCCGATTTCCCATTGCCTTACAATGGGATACTTGGCCATCCAGCACTCGCCAAGTTCATGGCAGCCTCTCACTACGCCTACAACTTACTCAAGATGCCAGGCCCGATAAGCGTCATCTCTGTCCATGGCGACAAGAAGGATGCCCTTATACGTGCCGACAAGATCTACCGGGATGCAAAGAGTCAGCGACAGATTGCCAAACACTTGCCGCTGAAGCTCCGGGGAAGAAGACAAAGTCCAAGTCCGGCAAGAGCTCGATGCTCACTCCGGCAAGCGCACCTCTTCGGAGTGCTGCGCCATCGTCGAGGACGCACCATCGAGCTCCACCGGCAAGTGCAAGAAGATGGTATCTCCACCAAAGACCAAGAAGGTGCCGCCAAGGAGGACGGCCTTTGGTGGTACCTTTACCATCGGTGCCTCTCTCGACCCTAAATAGGAAGGCGCGCTCGTTGCTTCGTGCGGGCGAATGTCGACGTGTTTGCATGGCAACCGTCCCGACATCCCGGTGTTCCCGTGAAAGTGATTGAGCACCGCCTGGCCGTTTGTCCTCATGCACGGCCCGTCAAGCAAAAAGTCAGGAAGCAAGCAGTGGAATGCCAAGAATTCATAGCAGAAGAGATCAAGAAACTGGAAGCAACAGGCCTTGTCAGAGGAGTGCTCCATCCTACGTGGTTGGCCAATCCTGTAGTCGTGCGCAAGGCAAATGGAAAATGGAGACTTTGTATTGACTTCACGGATGTTAATAAAGCGTGTCCCAGAGATCCATTTCCCTTGCCGCGCATTGACCAGATTGTTGACTCCACGGCTGGATGTGATTTGCTTTCGTTTCTTGATGCATACTCAGGATACCATCAGATCTTCATGGCTGAAGAAGATGAGGAGAAGACCGCAATCATTACACCATGTGGCACATACTGTTTCATACGGATGCCTTTCGGTTTGAAGAATGCTGGTTCAACCTTTGCAAGGGTAGTCCATGACGCTTTTGAGCCGCAAATGCACAGAAATGTAGAAGCCTACATGGATGACATAGTGGTCAAAAGCAAGGACAAAGCAACTCTGGTTCAAGATTTGGACGAGACCTTTGCAAATCTGTGCAAGATCAACCTCAAGCTCAACCCCGAGAAGTGCGTGTTTGGAGTCCCTTCCGGCAAACTTCTCGGGTTCTTCGTGTCTCAACGAGGGATTGAAGCTAATCCCGACAAGATCAAGGCCATTGAGCTGATTGAAGCACCAAAGCGCGTCAAGGATGTACGAAGACTTGCCGGTTATGTAGCTGCTCTCGGAGGTTTATTTCTAGGTCTGTTGCGGCATACGCCGCTTTTCAAGATTTTGAAAAAGGCAGGTCCAATGAAATGGACTCCGAAGCGAGGCTGCGCTGCGAGACTTAAAGAGATACCTGTCCTCCACTCCAACACTTGTCGCACCTAAACCACAAGAGAAGTTGCTGCTATATATAGCAGCAACCAATCAAGTGGTTAGTTCTGCGTTAGTAGCGGAGAGGCAAAGCGGATGACGAGCCAAAGAACCACGGCAAGCACATCCAGCGACAAGCGGGGGGCTTCACGACAAGCTCTGGTCCCGACAAGGGCGAATCCGCAGACGCATGACCAGATGCAGAAAAGGATGGTGCAGCGCCCAGTCTACTTTGTCATTTCCCTCCTGCAGGGGCTAGGTCAAGGTACTCTGGTGTGCAGAAATTGCTTTTCGGCCTCCTCATGGCCTCGAGAAAGCTGCGCCATTACTTCCAAGCACATGAGATCACAGTTGTCACTCGCTTTCCGCTGAAGAGGATACTGCAGAATCCAGAAGCAACGGGCATGATCGTCGAGTGGGCATTGGAACTGTCAAGCTTTGGTCTCAAGTTTGAAAGCACATCGACTATCCAAAGCAGAGCGTTGGAAGAATTCATAGCAGAATGGACGCCAACGCCATATGAAGAGATTCCGGAGACGAGCATTCCCGTCAAGGAAGCAGGCAAAGAGTGGCTGATGTACTTTGATGGTGCCTTCTCTGCAAAGGCGCCCGGTGTCGGCGTCTTGCTTATCGCACCACCGGAGAGCACCTCAAGTACGTAGTCGGATGCACTTTCCCAAGGAGCAAGCAACAAACAATACCGCAGAGTATGAAGGTTTGCTTGCCGGTCTCGAGATCATGATGGACCTTGGGATCAAAAAGCTTATTGTCGGGGTGACTCGCAACTTGTCGTCCGCCAAGTGAACAAAGATTACCAGAGTCCGTTGATGGAAGCCTCACGTTGATGAAGTGAGGAAGCTAGAAGAGCACTTTGACGGCCTGCAAATGGAACATGTTCCAAGAGCTCGAGAATGATATTGCCGACGGCTGTCAAAGTGCGCTGCACTTAAGTTGCACTGTGGAACCAGGGGATTTTCGTGCTCAAGCTGACTTCGACCAACCGTAACACCATCAACTGGACAAAGCAAGAAGAGGAAGTTGATATCTGGTGACTACTTTCCGGTAGAGCATCCCGAAGCCGTCATTGCGAAGGTCCCCAAGATCAACACCAGCTTGATCTTTGAGGCGGTCTGCCCGACAAGCCCTGTGGTTTGTTTCGTTGAAGCGAGACGCTTCCGACAAGTTTTGCTCGGCAAGCTTGCCGTGGAGCGTCAAGCTCGGCAGAGCCGCAGGTTCTTGTCAGAGAAGCTGATGTTCCCGCAGCAGAGATGTGCCTTTGGTCCTTGTTGTCGAGCCGCAAGCTCCAAAGCATGGGCACAGCAGATTGTCCATTTCCTTCAGACGGAGAACTTCCCAAGAGCGAGAAGAAGCGGAAAGAGTAGCCCGGCGATGAGTATGTACCAGTTTGTCGACGGCATCTTGTCTGAAGAAGACTCAACGGTGTGAAATTGAAGTGTATTCCTGTGGAAGATGGACCGAAGCTTTTGGCGAGAGATACACGGAGGCATATGTGGTTACCACATTGGCGCGAGAGCACTAACGGCAAAGCTTTCCGGCAAGGTTTCTTCGGCCGACAGCCCTCCAGATGCAACTGCACAAGTAACCAAGTGTGAAGCGTGCGGTTCCATTCCAAACAGATACACCAACCAGCTCGGGCTCTCCAGACGATCCCTTTATCCTGGCCATTTTCGGTCTAGGGCTCGACATCCTCGGCCCCTTCCCCGAGCTGTCGGGGCTTTGAATACTTGTACGCCGCCATCGACAAGTTCACAAAGTGGCGGAAGTGGAAGCGATGAGGAAGGTGACAGACGATCGTGATCAAGTTCTTGGTCGATTGTTTGCCATTTGGAATCCCTAACAGGATCATCACCGACAACGGCACACAATTTCTGAGTCGCACCTTCATGCGACGTCCAAGATCTTGGCGCCAAGGTCTGCTTTGCTTCCGCTGCTCACCCGAGAAGCAGCTGTCAGCGAAGGCGGATGCTGAAGTGCTGCGCGGCTCAAGACCGTAACTTTCGACAGGCTGCACAAGTGCGGAAGAAAGCTGGATCGAGGAGCTGCCGGTGGTTCTTTGGTCGATCAGACGACGCCAAATCGAGCCAACGGCCGACACCTTTGCTCTAGTCTATGGAGCAGAGGCAGTTCTCCCCACGGAACTCGTGATACGGATTGCCTCGAGTGCTCGCTTATGATGAGCTTGAGCAAGAGCAGCTGCGACAAGACGACGCTGCTCCTTGAGGAGGATCGATCTTCAGCCATTGTGCGAGCTGCTCGCTACTGACAAGCTTTGCGTCGCTACCATAGCCGCAGAGTTAGTGCGAAGTCTCGAGGAAGGCGACCTTGTTCTTCGGTGCGTTCAGTCCGCCAAGAATTCAAACAAGTTGACGCCTTAAAGTGGGAAGGCCCTTATCGGGTGAAGCGAGTCACTAGGCCTGGCGTTGTCCGCTTTGAGACCGAAGATGGCATCCCGTGAGCAACTCCTGGAACATTGAGCATCTTCGTAAGTTTTACCCATAGAGGCGCGGTTGCGGAACCCGTTCCGGCAACCACCTTTTGTACAAGTCTTGCCGCTGTTGCATGTAATCCTTTCGTACAAAGCCGGGCGCAGACCCGTGCATCGAGAAAAGCTCATGTGTTGCGCACAACTTGTCAAATTCATGCTTTCATCATTTTATTGCATGTTTTGGCTAACACTTTGTGCAACAACCACACCCTGTAAGCAAAATCGAGTCATTGGGCTCCATAACGTTATTTCCTCTTCTTTTTCTTTTCTCAAAGAAAGGAAGGCTCCCTCGCGCACAAGTTAACCATGGGGGAGGAGATAATACTATGGACCAGGCACCGCTCGAGGAAGTTTCACCTCATCGGGAAGCAAGAGACAGAAAAGCTAAGTTGCCAAAGTTTGAGCAATCAATTTTTAAATTTTTAAGTTATCTTCCTCGAACGATAGTACTTTGTATGGAAAACCTGTATGCTAGAGGAACCAACTCGCAGAGCTAGTCGCGCCCTTATTTTGTTTCGAGTCCGCTCAACAACTTAAGTGAGCTGCGGCTAGTCGCGACAAGGTTGCTTGTCGAGGCGGCACCGCCAAAGAAGCTCGCCGACGCCCACACTCAAAGACTTTCATGACAAAAGGTGCCCGCACTGACAAGTCCCCCAAATGCGTAGGGCAGAAACGTACAAAGGAAGGAATCAAGTAGAGGAAATAACGTTGCATTGATCACCTAAGATAGAGTATATTACAAAATAACTTGTCGCTGATCTAACAGAGTGTTCTAAACAGCGACAAGGGAAAGATAAAATTGGCGGCCTAGTCTACGCGGTCGCCATCAATCCGCTTGATCTTGTTCACCTTGTCCACAATGGGTGCGACAAGGGCTTTGAGCTCCTCCACGTTGGCATCTGGCGGCAAGGATCTGAGGACGCTGTTAAGGTTGAGGCCCGGATTGCGGAAGGCCACCTTTATCAACACCTTCTCGAGGGCTCCTGCACAGATCTGGCGTGATTCCTCGGCCAGCTGCTTTGGGACCTCTACCCGGAGTCGCTGGAGACCCGTCACCACGCCTTTGAAGAATAAACTGAGTTTGGCGCTGGGTTGGAGATGCTCGTCGGAGGAGTACGCAAGGTCCATCATCCCCAGCTCCATCAGCTTGTTGTGGATGTCGTGGCGGTGTCCACAAGACCTTCAGATCCAGTGCTCCACGCTCTCCCTCAAGGCGCCTGGGTGGAGGCAACATTCACTAGCAGCTCCTCCTTGGCCTTGATCGTCTCCAACAAGCCCACCTCCCGCTCTCTGGCGCCGTCCAACGTCTGCGTCAGAGTGGTCAGCTTCAGCTCAAGATCCGCCTTGGAATCCTTGGCGGCGTCGAGCTCCTTGCCCCTATCAGCGAGACGACTCTGCAGCTCGCCAAGAGTGTAGGCGTCCTTCTCGCGCTCATGCTTGAGCGCGGCAAGCTCTTCGCCGCTCTTCTTGAGGCTGGCCTCCGCTGTGCCACCTTCATCTTCAACTCTTCCTTGGCGGCCTCGGCGGCTGCGGCAGCATCCTTCGCTTCCTTAAGCGCCCGCCAAGTGACTCCTACGCGGCAAGGTCTTTCGTGGCTGTCCAGTTGACCTTCCGCTGCGCCCGGCTCGCTTTCTGCGCGGAGAGCTTCTCGGCAGCCAGACGCTGCTCCTCCTCGGTGCGGCCTTCTCAAGGATGAAGGTCGTGCGCTCTTCTGCAAGTTGCCCCAGCGCTTACCTTTCGTTGCGGAGAGTTTCTTGGTTGGCGCCCGGAGCTCTTCTGCGCTTCTCCATGTCCGCTCCTGCCCTCGCGACAAGTGCTTCCCGGGACTCCAACTTGGCTTGCCGGTAGCGGTAGAGCGGCAACTTCTTCAAGCTGCTCCTCCTCAGATTCGCCGCTGCTGCTGCTTGGCGCGTCCACGGCGTCGGCCAAAGAGGCGAGTAGCTTCGCCGTCGAAGGTCTCTCCTTCGACCGGCGCCTGAGCTTCGGTTCCTGTGGGAGTTTGATGAAGACACCCTAGCCGGCCTTGGTAGGCGGCTGGGGCTCCTCGAACTGACGCTGAAGAGCGGGGAAGTCGGTTGTCGGTGTGGCGCTGGCGCTCCTGCGACCTCGGGGCCGTCGGTGCGATCGCCGACCCTCGCCCGGCTCTGCGTCGGCAGCCTCGGTGGCCTTCGGCCAACAGGCTCGTCGGCGGCCTCTTCTTCCACACAACAACCTCTTCTTCCACGGCGGCCTCGCCGGTGTTGCCGCGCGTCCTCCTCGCCGGCAGCCTCGACCTCCATCGGCTCTGCGTCAGACGAAGAAAGAGCAGTCAAGCAAATTTTCAAAAAGAGAAACAAAAGAAAACAAGCCTAAGGGAGATTTTCGTGTAAGGAAATTACCTGCAACGGGATCCGCAGCCATGGCCTCGACCACTGGAGGGTCATTGGCGCTGTCCCTTGCCGGGGTAACCTCCCTTGCCGGAGTGGCCTCCCTTGTCGGAGGGTGCTCCCTTGCCGGAGAATCCTCCCTTGGCGGCGTAGTGGCAGCAGACAGGATTTCGGGCGGCTTGAGCCCTCCCGATGAGGCTGCTCTGCTCCTACACAAGCAAACAATCAGGTATCAACGAAGAAGGAGCACCCCTGCACACCTAATAGTGAGGAGAAAACCGCACACTTACTTTGGGGGCTGTGCTAGGGGCTGCTCTGAGGAAGGGTTGCCGGGTCCGGCAAGGGGGTCTCGGACGCGTCCCCTGTTGCCACGGGAGGATCGTCCTCAACGACATCCGTCGGGATCTTGGCCCTCTTCAACGCTCTCTGGGCCAGCATACTGAAAAGGAAAGAGTCCAGAACGAAGCAAATCAGATTCAAGATGAAGCAATAAAATTGAAGAAATACAAGCACAATCTCAAGAGCTTACTCTTCGTCTTCCTCCTCGGAGCTGAGCTGGAGAAGTCAAACTCGGCTCGCCTCCGGTGCGACGAGGCGGGGAGTGGGCTCTCTTGGCCGCTATGGCGAGGCGTCGGCGGTGGCTCGAGAAGATCCCGCCGATTGTCGCAAGAAGCAGTGAGGCGCTCCAGCAACATCGCTTGCATGAAGCGCGTCATGTGGCCGCTTCTGCTATGGGCGATCTGCCGCCCCGACTTCGTCTCGGCCTTGCGGAGACGCCTCTTGCGGAACCGGGGCTCGGGCGGCAAGTCGCTGGGTGGTGGAGAAGAAGCGCCTCGGCGGGTCCACTCGACCCGGCCTCGGGCTCGACAAGCTCGTCCTCGCCGGCGATCTCCCGCCGCTCGGCAAGGCTTGCCGCCTTCAGCAGCGTCCGCCTCCTCCACGGTATACCCGAAAGGCTCCGGGCAGCGGTGCTGCCGCCTCCTCCACCCTGGTGGCAATGCGCGCCATCTCCTGCGTCGGTAGTGTCGCGAGTGAGCCTTTTTCGCTTTCGTCGGGCGGATCGGCACTTCTTCCAAGTCGTCGAAGAACTGCTGCACGACCTCGTCGAGGGCTCTTGCCAGTTGGAACGATCCCATGGGAATTGCTGGCGGCATCATGGCGCGGATGAGGTCGTGCGCCGAGTTGTTGCACAACGGGACGACCCCCCTCGGCAACCTAAACCACTCAGGGTGATCGGGGTCGTTCTTGAACAGCTCTAGCAGCATCGCATCCAACTCCAAGACGGTGAAATTCCAGTTCAGGCCCGAGCGCAACCTCATGATTTCTGCCGCATTTTGGAACTCCCAAGCAGGCCTCCTCCTCTCCTGCAAGGGAGCGATGCGGCGACGAAGGAAGTCTGCGCCAACTGCGCCTACGGTTAGTCCAGCAAGCCTGAGGCGCAAAATCCGGGTCACAGCTATCTTCAACCTAGCATCCTCCGGCGCCAAGTTACTCCAATCTCTGCCGCGCACTATTGGGGTTTGGCGACGCAGCGATGAAGAACTGCGGGTTCTCCTCTACGACCCAACACCAATTGGCTCTCCACTCCTCCCACTTGTTGCGGAATTCTCCTTCCAGATAGGCTTCTTTCTTGCTGATCCTGGAGACCCAAGCTATCCCTCCGGCAAGTGGCTCTCCTCTCTCGGCAGGGGCACGAAGAAGTGGCGGAAGAGTGCCACATTTGGGTGGACTCCGACAAAGTTTTCGCAAAGGTGCGCGAAAACTGCCATGGTCAAGACGGCGTTGGGGGTGAAATCAAGGAGGCGGAGGCCATACGTGTTCATGATATCGCAGAAGAACTCGGAAAAGGGCGGGCAAATCCCGCAATAGAAGAAAAGGGCAAAGAAGGGGTACCCAGTTGGGGCCAAATCAGAAGCGGAGGCGGGGAGTACCTTCGTGCGCGGATGCGCACGCGTCTCCGTCGACAAAAAGATATAGAAGACATCCCGCAGCTCCCTTGCGCCGAGCTGGGGGGGGGAAGATGGCCCGCTCCTTGCGCTGCGCCATGAAGCCGCTTGCGCCAACCCGACCGACGCCCTTCTCCTTGTCGGCTTTCGGAGCCATGGCGAGGGCGGCGGAGGAGGCCGACGGCGGTGAGCCGCTTGTGGCGAAAGGGGCGGGCGCCGCTCTCTTCAAGACCGGAGAAGAAGGGGAGCGGCGGTGGTTTTCTTGACAAGACAACAATGGCGGAGTGGACGGCCTACCCTGTTTCCTCCGCTTATAAAGAGGGGAGGGCGGGACGTTCCGCTTTTCCTAATAAAGAAACCCCCACGACCACGCCCACGATCTTCGCACGACGCCACGCTCGGTGCGTGCCGTTAGTGGGGGTGGTGGGTCCGGGCGAAGTTGCGGCGTGATCAAGGCAGCGTGTGACCGTGCCTTTGTTTTGGGCCTGGCCCGACAGCGCTTCGGCACTGTCTGCCCAGGCCCGGGGCTCCTGCCGGTTGTACTAGAGTAGGGGTACACTAGTATCCCGTGCTCGTGCACGCAGACGATTGCACACCAGCGGCGAGGTTTGCCTCGTCACCGCTAAGATCCTCCGTGGCTCGTTTGGAGCCATTCAAGAACAAAGTATTTGACTAAGAAGACAAGGCCCGGCAAGAGGAGCGTGCCAGGAAGGCCACTCAAGGCATGCAGAAGACAAGGCCCCGGCAAGAGGAGCTTGCCGGGAAGGCTCGGAGCGCGACAAGTCTCCGGACGTGACAAGTCTCCGAACGCGGCAAGCAACCTCTCTCCCTCTCCGCTCCAGCTCATCCAGCAACGTGTCGCCATGGGACCATTCCATGCGCGCGTGTCGAGAGGCTGTGCAGCCAGCGGAGAGCAGCGATAAGCGGCGCTGACAAGCTAGCCATCGTGGCGAGCGGTGGCGCACCTGACGGTCTCTGTTGCACTGTTTGGGCGACACTGACGGGCATTTATTGCTTTTGTCCCTTGCCGTCAGAGTTAGGTATCTTGCAGCATACACTTTGTTAAGTAGGTGTACCAACTCCTGTTTTACATTTGTACCCTCGCCTATGTTGCCACCTGCCGGAGACCCTTGAGCATATAAAAGGAGGCCCATGTGCAACGTAGAGGGGGTTCGGTTCTTTCGACTCACTAGAGACCAGATACGCTCACTCTAGGTTTTGTAGCTCGCATCGCTCCCTAGAAAGAACACAATACATCAAACAAGCAGCAGTAGTAGTTATATCTCTCCGGAGAGCTCAGAAGCTGGGTAAACTGCTCGTGTGCCTCGCCTCGATCCGCTCTTCATGCGATCTCCGCCCCCCTCCGAACCACAAAGGGGCCTGGTCCGCCGGCCCCATAGGTGTTCGTGGGTACGATCAGCCTCCCCGACATGGGGAGATGAATGCGGTCTTCTCCTCATCCTCTTCTGCCATGAAGATCTGATGATATCCTGAGTATGCATCCAGAAATGAAAGCAAATCACATCCGGCCGTGGAGTCAACATTCTGGTCGATGTGCGGCAAGGGAAATGGGTCTTTGGGACAAACTTTATTGACATCGGTAAAGTCGATACAAAGCCTCCATTTCCCGTTTGCTTTGCGTACAACTACAGGATTGGCCAACAACGAAGGATGGAGCAATCCTCGACAAGGCCTGGTGCTTCCAATTTCTTGATTTCTTCTGCGATGAATTCTTGGCGCTCCTTTGCACCGCTTCGACTTTACGCTTGACGGGCGCGCATGAGGACAAACGGCAAGATGGTGCTCAATTACTTTCCTAGGAACACAGGGGATGTCAGACGGTTGCCACGCAAACACGTCGACGTTTGCCCGCAGGAAAGCAACAAGCGCGCCTTCCTATTTAGGGTCGAGAGTGGCACTGATGGTGAAGGTACCACCAGCGCCGTCCTCCTTGGCGGACACCTTCTTGGTATCTGGTGGAGCTGCCATCGTCTTCTTACACTTGCCGGTGGAGCTCGATGGTGCGTCCTCGACGGTAGCGCAGCACTCCGAGGAGGTGCGCTTGCCGGAGTGAGCATCAGAGCTCTTGCCGGACTTGGTCTTCTTCTTCCTCCGGGAGCTTCAGCGGCAAGTGGCTTGCAATCTGTTGCAGCTGTCGCTTCCAGTAGATCTTGTCGGCGCAGATAAGAGCATCCTTCTTGTCGCCAGGGACAGAGATGACACTTATCGGGCTGGCATCTTCAGCAGATGTTGTATGCATAGTGAGAGGCTGCCATGAATTTGGCAAGTCTTTGGCTGACCAAGTATCCCATTGTAAGGCAATGGAAAGTCAACAACGTCAAAAGTGACCCTCTCGATCCCTGAAGTTCAACTTCGCTGCCAAATGTCACCGCAACGTGATCTTTCCCTTCGCTTGCTCCTTCCCGGATTGATTCCTTGGAATGTGCGGTCTCTTGAGCTTCGCCATCAAGGATCTAGAGTTTCTGGAGCACCGCGGAGGAGATCAGGTTCAAGCCGGCCCCGCCATCAACTAACATCTTGGTGACCTTGAGGTTGTGGATAGTTGGTGAAACCAACATCGGCAAGCACCCGACCGTAGTTACGCGATCAGGGTGGTCCTCAATATCAAAGATGATAGGCGTGCTGGACCATTTCAGAGGCCTGCGTGACTCGACGGATGGTTCTGCCGCATTGACTTCCCGCATCCACTGCTTGAGCTGGCGGTGTGAAGTATGCAGAGAAGCACCGCCGTCAATGCACAGGACCTCTGTGGCTTTCTGGAACTCCTACTCATCGGCCTCGTCATCATCCATGTCTTCATCATCGTCGTCGTCTTCATCCTTGTCGCGGCCGCGGGGAGGTCTGTCTCCTTGCCGCTGCTTGGCCTTGTCGTGGCATCCTCCTCGGCCGGGACGTTTCTTGCTAGCTCCTCCAGCACCCTCCTGGGCCTTCTCCTTGTCGCGTCGTTCGTATTCAGACTTCTGCTGCTCGACAAGCTGCTCGGCCTTCTTGCAGCTCTGGAGGTCATGGCCCTTGGTGTGGTGGATCTTGCAGTACTGCTTGTTGGAGCCGTCCTGCTTGTCGGCGACCGCCACGGCTGGCGATTGGTGCCAGCGGCAACCTCCTTGCCGAGCTACCAACTTTGGCTTTCTTGGCGCCACCTCCGTTGCGGACTGCTCAACAACTAGCACATCTTTGCCTTTCTTCTTCCTATTGTTCCGCCGCGGTTTTTCCTTGCCGGGCGGTCTCCTCACTATCGAGATCCTCCCGCTTGAGTATTCTCTTCGGGAGTCTCCTCCCTTCCTCAAAGACGTGCACACTTGTTCCGCCAGGGCATATAGCTCATCGACGCGTCTCGATCTTGCACATCGCCATCTCCTCCGCATCCTGCTGATTTCGCTTGACGTTCGATGGAGCAGCGCTGATTATCATGCGGCAGGTGGACATCTGAGATGTTGTCTTTGTCAGACGGCTGAATCTCTGAATGTACTTGCGCAGGGGCTCTCCTTCCTTCTGGGCAAGCAGATGAAGGTCGCTTTCTTGGCCATGGGGCTTGTGGCCACCTGTAAAGGCGCCGACAAACTGATGGCATAGATCCGCCCAAGAGGATATGGAGTTGTCCGGCAAGTGCATGAGCCAGGATCGACATTGGGATTGAGCACCAGCGGAAGTAGTTGGCAGGATCTTGTCGTCTCGCCCCGGCAGCTTGCACCGCAATGGTGTAGATCTTGTGGAACTCCGACGGATGCGTCTTGCCGTCGTACTTCTAAAATGCGTCGGCTTGAAATTCTTCTTCTTTGGGCCATCTGGACTTGCCGCAACTCACGAGTGAGCATAAGGCAACCTACCGCAGACGGCAAGTCGCTTGGTTCTCCGGGCGCATGCATGTCAACAGAGGGCCCAGCGCGCTTGTCGGATTGACGCCGCTCTTCTCTTCGGCGCTCGATGCGAGTTCGAGCGTCCTCTTGCTGTCGTTCGTGAAGAACTTGGCGCTGATCACGACGAGCTCGCGGATCCGATGATGCGGTGAAGTCGCTGTCGAGGTGGATCCGGTGAGTCGGCGATCTTGGCCTTCGGGGCGGAGAGTGCATGGTCGTTGCACCCCCCACCGGTCTCGTCGCCACCGGCTCGTGTTTGGCAGTCCTGCCGCGGCAGCGATGCACTCTGTTGCCGCGGAGTGTCGCCGTTGGCGAAGCCGATGAGACTCTGAATGGTGGCCCTCCATTCATCGACCTTGTCGGCTGTGGGAGGGTAATCCAGGAGCAGTTGAGCTCTCGCCAAAGCTTCTGCTGGAGTGGTGGGTGGGAGTGGCGAACAGCGCGAGGAGCGGGATATGCTCGGACTTATAACTATGTTAGAAGGAGCAGTATCCCGTCCAGGCGACCATGCCTCGCTCGCGCCAGCATGTTGGCGTGCATGCTGGTCTTGAGCATCCCGAGATCCACCGGCTCGATCTTGGTCCAACGAGCGTATGGCATTGTGAATACCATGACGCTGTCGGTCCCGCGCCTCCTAAGACGGGCGCGGTGCATGTACGGACGCCGAGGTCTGCGCAGCCTTGTCCTTGGACTTGGCAGCACCGTGAGCTCCCCCGTCGCCGTCCATTCTTCCGCAGGCGTCTAGCCCACCGCCTGCTTGCTCCGGCGGTGGTGGGTTCGACGCGGACGGCGCTTCTGCCGCCGAAGCCTTCTTCTTCGGTGGCATGTCGATGAAGATGATGAAGATCTAGCTCGCGTGGACGCCGGATCAGGTTCACACAATCTCGACGCCCCCCTACCTGGCGCGCCAAAGATGTCGGGGAGGCTGATCTGACCCACGAGCACCTATGGGACCGGCGGACCGAGCCCTTCGGTTCAGCGGGAGCGGAGGTCGCCTGAAGAGCAGATCGAGGCGACGCACACGAGAGGTTTACCCAGCCGAGCTCTCCGAGAGATAACACTCCTACCGCTGCATGTCTGAGTGTATTGAGTTCTTGCTCAGAGCGCTTGAGTGCTACGGTACACACAAGCTGCTAACGAGACCGGCGTGTCTGGCTTCAACTTCTCGAACCCCCTCTACGCTAGCATGGGCCTCCTTTTATATGCTAAAGGGGTCTCCGGCAGGTGGGAACGTAGATAAGGGTACAAATGGAAAAGGAGTGGTTGGTACAGCTACTTGTACGATTATGCGATGTATCATACCTAACCCCGACGGCAGGGGACAAAGGCATTAAATGCCCGTTCACGTCGCCTCTAACGTGCACACATGGCCCGTCAGGGCGCCACCGCTGCCACGATGGCAATCTTGTCGCCGCTTGCCACCTCGCACCGCTGGCTGCACAGCCTCTCGCCACGCGCGCCTGGAAAGGTCCCAGGGCGACACGTTAGTGGATGTGCTGGAGCGCAGGTACAGAGTGGTGGTCTGCCGCGGCAAGCACCTTGCCGCGGTTGTTGTCTTGTCGCGTCCGGAAGCTTGTCGCTCACCGGGCCTTCCCGGCAAGCTCCTCTTGCCGGGGCCTTGTCTCCTAGGTGCCTTGGGTGGCCTTCCCGGCAAGCTCCTCTTGCCGGGACCTTGTCTCCTTGGCTTGAATACTTTGTTCTTGAATGGCTCCAAAGGAACCACGGAGGATCTTGGCGGTCACCCGGTAGGCCTTGCCGCGGAGGGCTGCAACTGTCCGTGCACAAGTTCGGGATACTAGGGTACCCCTACTCTAGTACACCGACACACATCCTCTTATCCACGCCACTCCACTGTTGAAATCATCTGAAATATACTAGATAAATGTATTAGTCCAACAAGAGATGTGTTGACATTCATTACCCAAATAACCCAGGGAGCACTTATGCTTACACTAGGGCATCGAGGTCTGCTATTGTACCTGTTGTATACATGAGGACTACATTTTCTAACCCATCTAGTGCTTCATCGATGCCACCACGAGTCTCTACTCCACCAGCCCAGCAGATATCAGTCGAAGCTTTTGTAGATGCACTTCTCTCAACACCATCTACGCACACCGGAGCTGCCAGCCAGAGATCTTCACCTCCAGGAGTTGCCGAGGATCTTACCTAGAGAGACACATAGCTATATACCTATTCGAGCTTTTGGTACTTGTTGCCAAACAGGGAGAATTTGTATAGATCATTAGACTTTGAGAGAGAGTGTGTGTCTTGCTTCTGCTCGTTTGATTTCTCGATTTTTTGTTGCTACTTGGTTTATGTTACTTTGTGCGTTATGTTTGTGAGATACTATGGTGGTTGCTTGTTTTTGATCATACTATGAGCCGGAGTCTACGAGGAAGCCTGTCGTGGTCCAGCTAGAGGAGGAGGTGACCACCAGGTCAAGCACCCCCGGCAAATCTCTCTGTCGGGGTCTAAGTGCAAATGATGGTGCTGGCGCCCTAGCCGATGATGGTGCATTCGACATTCATTGAGTCCGAGTCATCATCTTCATGCTTGACAACCAGGGGCTCCTCGTCGACGTCTTTACCGTCAGTGCCCTCCTCATCGCTGTCGCTCGGGGAGGAGCTTTCATCGTCACTCGAGATTTCCGTGCAGCACCCTAGATGAGCACCCGAGCATCCGAAAACCTTGATGAAGAGCATATCATGCTCCTCCAACTTGAAGCGGAGGGCGTGCCCTTCTGCAAGGTAGTGGGCACGAGCGAAGGTTTTCCAGCCACGCCTGAGGAGCATGACATGTGGTGCGGGGAACTCAACATCCACCCACACGGCACCATTGCAGCAGCTGCTCATGCACAGCTACAGCCCAAGCGGCTGGTCATCCTCCATCACCCTGGCAAAGGGACGATGGAGCCGCAGATGGATGCGCATAGGATCATGCAACTTGATGATGAACTCTAGCACCGTCTCCCCCACGTGGCCTGATTTTGGCATTGGAACAGTTGGGGGAGGAACGGCAAGTTCGCCGCTTTGCTCGCCTCGGCCACGGACGCTGTGTCGACGCCAACCGCACCCCACAGATCCACCTTGTGCACTATACCCATCTTATGCGCCTGCAGCGAAGGCGGGCACAGGGTGTCGAGAAGAAGCCCTCGTCGCTGCAACGGGAGCACGAGCTTGGCCCCTTCCCCTCGCCATGATGAAGCATGAATGGAGAATGAGAGGAAGGAGATGGTGGATGAGCATCGCTACTCCTCCACACCTCCCTATATAGTGGAATAAGTGGGGAAGGGGGTGGGGCTGGCTCTCCACTACCCTGGGGCAACCTCCCCACTCCTCCAATCCAGCCCTCTGCACTCCTGATGGCGTCCAGATTCGTCGGCCGTCCCATTATGCCAATCCGGGGCATTGCGTTTTCTACCAAGGCACACGCTCGCGCTCTGCGTGTCCACCACCAACCCCACGCAATGCATGCGCCACGCGTGGCAGAAATGGCAGGCGTAGGGGGCGAGGTAAAGTTAAAATGACAGTTACCCCGGTATCTTGATTCCGTATTGTCCTGAGACCAAAGAACCATATATGAGTTTCGTGTGGAACACTGCTTCTGCACCATATACCAGGGAGAATGGATTCTGGCCAGTAGCTTGATTCGGTATTGTCCTGAGACCAAAGAATCACTGGCAACTCATCAACCCAGCACTTGCTACATTTTTGCAACTTATCGAGAGTTGTTGTCTTGAGCCCTCACAGCACTTCAGCATTCGTCGTTTCGGCTTGTCTGTTGCTCTTGGGAAGGGCAACAAAAGCAAAAGAGATCTTGCTTCCAAGGCTCTAGATGTACTGCATGTAGGTACTACTCGTGAACTGGGTTCCGTTGTTCGTGATTGCCCTCTTGGGTACTCCAAAATGACACACCAACACTTTAAAGAATTTGATAGCTGACTGCGTAGTCATCTTCCTCACTGGCTCTACCTCGGGTCACTTTGTAAACTTGTTAATTGGCACATACAAGAATTCAAAGCCTCCGGTGGCATGGGTAAACGGGCCCAAGATGTCAAGCCCCCAAACCGTGAAAGGCCAGGATAAAGGGATTGTTTGAAGGGCTTGAGTAGGTTGATGAATATTATTGGAATGAAACTGGCATGCTTCACATTTAGTGATGAGCTCAGTTGCATCTGGGAGGGTGGTGGGCCAATAGAATCCTTGCTGGAAAGCTTTCCCGACAAGTGCTCTTGATCCCAAATGTGAGCCACACATACCTCCATGTATCTCTGCCAACAACATTATTCCATGTTCTTGACTGATACACTTAAACTTCACACCTTTCGGCCTATTTCTATACATGGTGTCGTGTACAAACTGGTACATACTTGGCGATCCACCTTTTCAGATTCCTCTAGACATTGGGAAGTTCTCCAGTTTCCAAGATTCGGACTATATGTTGCCCCCATGCCAGAGCCTGAGGCTCGATGACGAGGACTAAAGGCATCTCCTCTGTTGTGGGAGTGCTAGCCTCGACAGCAAGAACTCGAGGCTCCGCCGGAGAATGCGACTCTCCAACTAACATAGGTCTTCCTTCGGCAACCTTCTCACTAGCGGCTCTAGGGAGATCTGCCGGGAGATGCTTGTCGGTGTTCAATTTTATTCTCTTCCTGGCCAATGCTGATGGAGAGACTGACTGTTGGGTCAGATGGAATACAAAAGTTCCTGGTTCCATAGGAAGCTTCTAAGAAGCGCACTTTTAAAGGTGGTCGGCGATGTTGTTCTCTACACGGGTTACGTGCTCTGCCTACAGCCCATCAAAGTGTTCCTCCAACTTCCTTACTTCTTCCACATATGCCTCCATCAGTGGGCTTTCGTAATTCTTGTTTACTTGCTTTACAATGAGTTGGGAATCACCATGGATCACTAGCTTTTTTATCCCCAGCTCTATCGCAATCTTGAGGCCGGCAAGCAATCCCTCATATTCAGATGTGTTGTTGGTAGCATCTTCCCTGGGAAAGTGCATCTAGATAATGTACTTGAGGTGCTCACTGGTGGGTGCGACAAGCAGCACTCCGACTCCGGTGCCTTGTAGCGAAAAGGATCCATTGAAGTACATTACCCACTCCTTGAGGGTCTCCTTGTAGGGGAGAGTTGTTTCCTGCACTACTTCATCAGGTGTTGGCGTCCATTCTGCAATAAATTTTGTCAGTGCTCTGCTCTGGATAGTTGTCGTGCTCTCAAACTTCAATCCAAAGCTTGACAATTCTAGTGACCACTCTAATATCCTGCCGGTAGCCTCGGGGTTCCTCATAATACGTTGCAGCGGAAGGTGGGTCGTTACTGTGAGATCATGACCTTAGAAGTAATGGCGTAGCTTCCTCGAGGCCATAAGAAGGCCGAAGATTAATTTTTGCGCCCCAGAGTACCTTGACCTAGCCCCCTGCAAGAGGGAGCTGAGAAAGTAAACTAGTTGCTACACCATCTTCTTCACCATCTGATAATCAACATCTGCTTGTGGCCCCTCTTCACCATCTATATCAAGGCTTGCCAAGGACATGATTGATCCATCACTTGGTGACCCTACTGCATTGGTTCCTTTGCTATCCACTTCCCTCTACGCCACCAAAGCAGCACTAACCACTTGATTCGTTGCCGCCAAGTATAGCAGCAGCGGTTCTTGTGGCTTAGGTGCGACCAAGGTTGGCGCGGAGGAAAGGTAGGTTTTCAAATCCTGCAGTACAGCCTCTGCCTTCGGAGTCCACTTCATTGGACCAGCGTTCTTCAATATTTTGACGAACGACAGGGCATGTTCAACGGATTTCTAAATGAACCTACTTAGCGCGGCAACACATCCTGTCAGACGCCACCCATCTTTGACAGTTTTCGGGGCTTGGATCTGCTCTACTACTTTAATCTTGCTGGGGTTGGCTTCTATCCCTTGCTAAGACACAAATAACCCAAGGAGCTTGCGGGACGGAACGCCAAACACACATTTCTCCGGGTTGAGCTTCAAGTTGATCTTTTGCAGGTTCACAAAGGTTTCTTCCAAACCTTCAACAAGTGTAGATTTGATCTTGGTTTTAACCACTATATCATCCATATAGGCTTCTATGTTTTTGTGTAACTAAGACTCAAAACCAATCTGCACAGCCCTCGCAAACGTCGAACCAGCGCTTTTATACCCGAAGGGAATACGTACAAAGTAGTACGTGTCGCCTGGGGTAATAAACGCAGTTTTCTCTTTGTCTTCCTTAGCCATGACGATCTGATGGTAGCCGGAGTATGCGCCAAGGAAGGAGAGAAAATCACATCCTGAATTGGAGTCAATGATTTGGTTAATGCGCGGCAAGGGTAAGGGATCCTTTGGACATGCTTTGTTCAAGTCAGTGAAGTTAATACAAAGTCTCCACTTCCCATTTGCCTTGCGTACCACCATTGGATTTGCTAAACAAGTTGGGTGCAGCACTCCTCTGACCAAGCCTGCTGCTTCAAGTTTCTTAATCTCGTCAGCAATGAATTGTTGCCACTCCAAGGCTTTCTCTCTTACCTTCTACTTAATGGGACGAGCATGAGGACAGACAGCAAGGCGGTGCTCGATTACCTCCCTCGGAACAATGGGGATGTCAGATGGTTGCCATGCAATCACATCGACATTCGCCCGCAGGAAGGCAACGAGCGCGCTTTCCTATTTCTCATCAAGGGTGGCACTAATGGTGAAAGTACCATTAGTGGCATCCTGCCTCTCCGGAACCTTCTTCATTACAGGAGAAGCAGCCTTGGATCTTTTTCTAGCCGAACTTTCCGGCAAGTCACTGCCGGGTGCAGCCTACTCTGAAGAGGCGCACTTCCAGGGGTCCTTGTCGGTGTCCTTGCCAACTTTCTTAATTTTCTTTTCCTCCTTGGCGGGAGCCGAGGCCTTGAGGGCCTCTGCTGGTACCACATCTCTATACATCTTGTCAATGTAGATAACTGCATCCCTCTTATCTGATGGAATGGAGATGATTCCCATAGGCCCGGCATCTTCAAGGTCTTATACGCGTAACGGGAGATCGCCATGAACTTGGCTAAACCCGGGTGACCAAGGATTCGGTTGAATGGCAGGGGAAGCTCAAAAACGTCAAACACAACCTTCTCAGTCCTAAAGTTTAGTTCCCTGCCAAACGTCACAGATAAAGTAATTTTTCCCTTTTGGCTGGCTCACCTACCTTGGTTGATCCCCTAGAAAGTGTCAGTCTTCTTCAGGTCTTCATTAGGAATTTGAAGTTTCTCCAGCACGTCAAGGGAAACCAGATTCAACCCTGCGCCACCGTCAACCAACATCTGGGTGACCTTGAGGTTGTGGATTGTTGGTGAAACCATTAACGGCAAACATCCAACCGCAGTAGTGCGACTTGGATGATCCTAAACATCAAGAATGATGGGCGTGTGGGATGACTTGAGTGGTTCTCAAGCGTTCACCAGCGGCTCTGCCGCATTGACCCCGCACGCCCACTGCTTGAGCTTGCGGTAAGAGGAGTGCAAGGATGCTCCCCCATCAATGCACATTACCTCGATAGCTTTCTGAAATTCCTGCTCGCTGGTCTCATTATCCTTTTCTTCAGTGTCATCTTCATTTTCCATTTTTCTCACGGCCCCTGGCGGGTTTTTCCTTCTGCTGATTGATCTTGCCGCGGAGACCACCATGGCCGTTATGGACTTTCCCACCAGCGACATCCTGTCCTCTCTCCTTATCACGCCTTTCATATTCGACCTTTTGCTTTTCAACTAATTGTTTGACTTGCTTCCAATCTTGGAGATCATGGCCCTTAGTCCTGTCGATCTTGCAGTATGGCACATCGGATTTGCTTGTTTTCTCAGCTGCCGCTGCCGCCCAGCAATCAGCACAAGTAGCGGCTTCCTTGCCGGGTGTCCCAGCCTTTGCTTTCTTGCCGGCACTAAGATAGTCGGAGCTCTCAACAGCCATCACTGCTTTCCCCTTGCGTTTCTTATTGCGCTTTCCGTTCCTCTTCCTAGGGGTGGCAGCATCGTCATCGTCTTCCGAATTGACTTCGACACCAACCTCCTCCCCTGGAAGTCTTCTCCCCTCTTCAGCATGAGCACATTTGTCCGCCAACGTGTACACTTCGTTGACGATCTTGGGCAGCCAAACATTCATCTTGGCCCGCATCATCCGATTGCGCACATTCATGTGGAATGCAGCAATCATAGCTGTCGGATCTTCGGAATGTTGTGGTGCACTCGGCTGAACCTTTGTAGATACTTATGCAAACTCTCCCCTTCTTTCTGTAGAAGGTCCTGCAGCTCACTTGGTTGTCCTAGTTCTTGATGGCCTCCTGTGAAGGCACCAACGAATTCGTTGCATAGTTCCTCCCACGAGGAAATGGAATCCTCTGGCAGGTGCATCTGCCAGTACCTCACATTAGGCTTGAGAGCCAACGGGAAGTAATTGGGAATCAGTTTCTCATCTCTTTCCCCCGCAGCTTAAACGACAACTGTATAGATGCCCAAAAACTCTATCAGGTTCAGTTCTCCATCATATTTCTCCTGCAGGTCAGGTTGAAGGTGAGAGACGATGGCCAATGGACTTGTTGCAGCTCGCGAGTGAAGGCTGGGCATCCTACCTCATAAGGCAAGTACCCGTCAGCATTAGGCGTGGGTTTGTCAACATCGGGTCCATTAGGCCTGTGAGATTGACGGCGTGCCTCTCGGCGGTGCTCGATGGTGACATGGGCATCTTCCATCTTCTGGTCCTTCACGACTTTGCATTGATGTTGCTGAGCCCGTGAGTTGGATGAGGCCATCGATGCCTCATCAGGCTCGTAGACGTCCTAGGTATGTTGAGCCCGCCGTGGTTGCCCTTGGGTGGGCTGTTGCGGAGGGGACCGCACCGTTGGTGTAGTCCTCTCAACTTGGCCACCAGCGGGGGATGCTGGCATCGCGAAGGCTCCACAAGCTGCGACTTGTTGGCCTCAGCAAACTCGATGAGGTTTTGGATGGTAGCTCTCCATTCATTCATCTTGTCTATTGCTAGAGGGAAATTCAGCAATAACTGAACCCTAGCCATTGCTTCAGCCACTGTCTCTGGCATCGCGTGAGAGGCGGAGCGCGGTACCGCTCGTCTCCTGGATGAACCAGAAGGAGCGTCGTTGTGCTCCTGTCACCTTGGACCAATCACAAGGGTGGTATGGCGCAGCCGAATCTGTTCTCGATGGCCAAGCTCTTGATCAGCTGGGCCCTTCCCATGTGGATGCGGTCGTTGTGGATCGACGGCGCGCTCAGGGTCTTGTCACCCTCACCCTGCATGGGGCGGACCGTACGTCCCGATGTTGCCCCTCTGGACGGTGCAGCCAGTGGATCAGACCACCATCGGACTTAAGTTTACAACTCATCCAACAAACACCTCAGAAGAGAGAGAGTTGTAACTTAACCAAAAAACAGCCCATATATAGAGACCCACTTGAATACTAACTCAAATTTTCTCCCCCTTTGTCACTGAATGACCAAAAGGGACGAAAAATGAGGAATAACGCCCCTGAAGAATATCATCATGTGGTCGATGGAGGAGCACCAGCGTTGCCGGGGTCGTTTGTCGATGTAGGGCCTGTCGCAGTGTTGTCGAGATCCTCAGCTTCATCCATCTCACGCGATGAAGAATATGAACTGGTGACCAGCTAAGGAACTTTGACCTTCTTGAATTTCTTTGAAGGTGGATGAGACCACTCAAAGTTCTGCTGAAAGTCCATCTGCTTGATGTCTTCATCACTGTAAAGATGAGGAAGTATAGCCCTAGTGCGATTGAAGATTTCATGCACATAGTAATGGATCTTCTTCACAGTGTTCTGCGTGACGGTCATGTTCTGAAGAATTGAGCCAAACTTATGCTTGACTCACTTGTGATTATGATTGAATTTTTGGTGAAGATGTAGAAGAAGCTCACGATTAGTCATCACTCGTGGGGCAGTGGCTTGAGGATTTTGCTCATTTGCTTGAGCATCAGAATCTTGAGTTGCATAATCATCATTTGTGGAGTAAGATGCGGCCTTACGGAATTGACCATCCAATGGATGAGTGGCTTCATCAATAACAACAGCTTTTCCTTTATCATCAACTGAAGAAATAGTCCTTTTGAGGACTTCAATAGGAGGCAGAAAGCTGAGGTGATTCTGAAAATCAGCCTTGTATGGAATTGAAGACCTGGTTCTGATGAATTTCATTATCCAAGGATCATAAGGCTTCAATTCAAGCGGCGACAGAGCAACATTATCCAAAGTCCTCATCAAGATCTCGGGACAGTTAATGGGAATCCCATGTATGATGTTGAGCAGCAAATTATTCATAATGCCAACAACTTCTTCTTCTTCTTCTTCAGACTTGTGGCGTTTAATCGGACTAAGGGTTTTGGTCAAGATGTGGTAGATGGTCCTGGGCACATAAAGCAAATCTTTCACGAGGAAAGTGGGTCTTGGAGCTTGGCCTGGCCGCAACGGCTTCATCAACACTTGCATCAGATGATTTTGAAGTTCATGTTCTTCATAGATAAGCCTTGTGCCTTCAGTAGGGGGACTGATTGGGATGGCATGAAGTAATTCAGAGGCCGGAGCTTTATAGTGAGTGTTTTCAGTCATCCAGTCCTGAACCCATTAATTGACATCAGCAACATTGCTAGTGAGGTGTATAGTTGCATAGAAGTGAAGAATTAGTTCTTCATTCCAGTCACATATATCAACGTGGAAATTGAGGAGCCCAGCTTCGTGAAGAACACATTTAGAACTGGCTGAAACCATGGAATGGACTCATATCCACATGTGGAATTTGCCTTTGTTGGAAGACTTTGTCCTTGTCAAACAGAACTGAGGTGTAACAATTCATTTGACTTGCAGTCCAAAACCTCTTTCACCTTAGTCTTGCTGAGTCATAAGGATTTTCATCAGTGAAGAAATGATGCTGAGCGAAGAAATTGGCATTCTTGAATTTTGGCCTCTTTGTGCCAGAATGAGGATTTTGAGGCTTGGGCTGAAGATTTTGCAGTAGAAGGCCTCACAACCTCTTGAGTCACAACTTCTGGTACTGCAAACTAAGGAATTGAAGCAACAGCTTTAACAGCAGTCTAGTTCTGCATTTCTTCAGCTTATTTCTTCAGTCTGCATAGGGGACTAAGGAATTTGATGGAGAGGTGTGGCGATTGTTGAATTGGGGTGAATATTTTCCCAATAATCATCAATCAGCACACGGGTTGTAGAGCCAATGTCCACATCTTCTTCAATTTCTTCAACGCCTGCCTCTTCAACAGTGAACTAAGGCACAAACGATGATACTAGTGGAGTCGATACAGTAGCTTCCACTTGAATTTCTTCATCCAACTGCTTTGAGGAAGCAGCAGAAGGATTTTCTACATCAATGTCATCATCAGGAATGACATATTCTTCACCAAACAAAATGAGCTCCTTTGATGTACTATTGAGATAGGAATATCATAAATTGGTTCTGTGAAAGAGCTTGTCAAAGTCCTCACTTTCTTGGGAGGTAAGGACTCTGCAGAGGTTGATGTTTTCCTTTTCTTCGTGGTTTCCTTCTCGGCAGCTTTTGTTTTCTTCATTTTTGTTGTAGAAGGAAGTGTGGTTTTCTTCACCTTTGAAGATGTTGGGGGAGGAGCGGATGAAGTTGGAGCATTTTCTTCAGGCACGACTGATGTAGTCTCCCTAGCATTCTTAGTTTCTTTAGGCGCAACAAATTCTTCATCTGATCTGTGTTGTTCTTCAGGCGCAAGAGTGGTTGTTGCCCTGGCATTGTCTTCAGGAGCAGGAATTTCTTCAGCTGCCCTAGTAGCTTCTTCAGCATCCTAATTTTCATTAGTTGCACTTGCAGTTTCTTCAGAGGGCTGAGTTGATGCTTCAGCCTAAGAAATTTGTTCTTGCGATGGAGCTGCAACATTTAACTTGAGGTTCTTGGAGAGGTTGACAAATCTGACTTTGGCACTGAGCCAATCTGCATGATATATGTCAAAGTCATCCATGAGGTCTTTGATTTCCTTTTGAACTGTGACAATTTCTTCAGGAGATAAAGTGAGAACATTGTTCCTCAGAAATCTCTCCTTCTTGTGCTGGTCCTTCTTGACTCACCTGGCCTTCTCAAATTTCCATTTTTCCTCGCCTTTGAAGGCAGTCAACATGTGACTTTGACCATGAGTCAGATTCAGGTCAGGGTGTGAAGTGTTGGGATCCTTGTTCCATAAGTCAATGAAGTCGAGAATCTTCTTAGGATCCAGCATGAGTGGCAGAGAGCTGCCTTTGGCTGTTGTAGCCCTTTGCTGTCTATCTCTCATGATTTCAGCAAGTTCTTCATCATCACCTTCATCATCATGAGATAGAATATGGAATGCCACTTGCTTCTTGTGAGGACCTGGTCCCTTTCCACATCTAGCAGTGGACTTGACCTTCAGCAGAGATGGACCTCTTGAAGATTGTGGTTGAGTTGATGAAGTTGCAGATGCCCCTGAGGCAATAAAAAAATAAAACAGTCCGCTGACACATTGCAAGATGCACAGGTGTTGAGGACTTTGTGGCAGCAACTGAGGGGATTGCCGCTACCCTTGAGGAAGTTGCTTGAGGAATTTTCCCTGAGGGCTTTGCTATTGAGGAACTTGGCTGTGAGGGCATTGAGCTTGAAGAATTTATCTTTACTGCTGATTTCTTCAAGATTTCCTTCTTTGGCGCAGTTTTGCTTGCAGAGGCCTCAGCGATAGCAGCTTGAGAATCCTCATTGAATTTCCTCACTGCTTCTGTGGCAAATTTCCGTAGCTTGGCTTGGCGCTTGGCCCATTCCTTTGGAAAATCCTCACCATGCTTGATGCTGGTGGGATAAGCTTTTTGGCCAGCAACTAGAGGTGGTCTTGGACATGGAGGGTTTACTGCGAATTTCTTCATGTACTTGGGAGTAACATAACGATATTCCCTCCATTCCTTTTCCCATCTCCTTTCAATCCTCTGAATGTGCACTTTACGCTGATTCTTATTCTCTTCCCCATGTGTTTCTTCATCTGGTGTGCAATATTCATCATATATATCCTCGGGGATTTCAAATGCGGTGTTTTTCTCTGGCCTCTTTCCTCCTTTATGACGTCTCTTGCCATCTGCCATTTTCCTCTATTAATGAATTTGAACTTTTGATGATTCTGAGGAAGTACCCAATTTTTCTTCAAGGAATGTTGCAAATGAGTTAAGTTGATGAGAACCTAGTGATTCATCAGCAGACATTTTTGTACATATGAACAGAGTATAGGTGCAAAGAATTTGGAGAGGTCATATGCGTTTTGAGAATTTTTTCAAAAAGTATCAAGTTTGAGGAATTTGACCATAGATGTCTTGAGGAATTTCACTAAACATTCTTGACTCAGGTTCCAGAGTTGTACAGATTAGAAAATTCACACAATTGAGGAATCTTGAGGAAAATCATAGCTTTGAGAAATAAACAAGGAAAGGAAGCTTTGCGGTGTTTAAGGAGTGGATAGTTGAAGAATAAACACCTTTTGAGGATTTTGTGAAAATCATAAGAATCAAATTAGGGCAGTCAAATCAGATTTTAATTACCCTTGATGAAGAACACGGCGAACTAGGAGTGGATATGGAGAAGTTCGTCAGTCCAGATCTCCCACGCTCTAACTCAGCGGCGAGAGACACCTACGGCAATGGCAGCGTAAAGATTTTCGCGGCTGGCACAAGTACGACAGCGACAAGGTCGAGCAAGTGATGCTCTTCTTCACCGGTGACGATGGAGTGTAGCAGCGGCAATAGGTCAAAGCTCGAGCTAGGGGAGTTGAGGTCTGAGGAGGGGAAGGGGTATTTATAGCCGTGATGAAAAACTGTTTGCCCGAAGATTTTGGGCGAGCATGCCCCTGACCCTTGCTATCTTAACGACATGTGTCACCCACGTACTGAGAGGTGGATCTCGCGGGGGATAATGGGTGAGAATTTTAATCCATCATGGGAAGTGGAACGGTTTTAGCAGCAACAGTCAAAAATTCAGATATGAAATTTTTAATGTTTCGTTCGCAAATTCTTCAGTTGTTAAGGTCATAGTGAAGACTTTTAGCGAGTTTCAAATAGAACGCGCATGAAGAATTTGTGAACAGACTGGGTTGATTTTAGCATAGAGGGGGAACGGGTCCGATCACATTCACCTAAGGAAAGGTCAATTTGAAGAAATCACAATAAGTGAATGTTGTTGAGGACATTAAAAACTCAAACATATATACATACATATAGTCAATCAAAAACACCAGTCGAAAAGTTGACGAGATTGCAAACTTGAGGAATTTGAAAATTGAAGAATTTGCCAAATAAAGAAAAACTCATTTTGAAGATTTTCAACTTTTATTGGTGGCGTGACCCACCGTATAAGAATGATGATTTCAGACACCACGTACAACAATCGTAGGGCTCTGAGAATCAAGTTCTTCATTAATTTCTTCACACTTAGAGGGTTAGTCTTTTGAAGAAAAATGTTACTTCGTGTGTTGCACATCTAAGTCATCAATTTTGCATAAGTGTTAGGATGTGTGTCCTTTCAAAGAACATTCAAAGATTCTAAGATATTGAGCTCACACTGCAACTTGCAAAATCTCTTCCCATCCAAGGGCTTTGTGAATATATATGCCAGTTGTTCTTCAGTTTTCACGTGGTCGATGGAGATCTCACCCTTCAACACATCATCTCGAAGAAAATGATGACGAATCTAGATGTGCTTAGTCTTCGAGTGCTGAACTGGGTTGTGAGAAATCTTGATGGCACTCTCGTTGTCGATGTAGAGTGGCACATTCTTCATATTGATGCCATAGTCCTTGAGCGTTTGCTTCATCCACAACAATTGAGCACTACAAGAACCAGTAGCAATATACTAGGCTTCAGCGGTAGAAAGTGATACACAGTTCTGCTTCTTCGAGCACTAACATACTAAGGATCGTCCGAGGAAATGGCATGTGCCTGATGTTGACTTGCGATCCACTCAGTCACCAGCATAGTCAAAGTCAGAATATCCAATGAGATAAAAAAACGAGCCCTTGGGATACCATAATCCAAGTGTTGGAGTGTGAGCTAGATATCGAAGAATATGTTTCACAGCCTTATGGTGTGATTCCTTTGGTGTAGCTTGAAAATGGGCACACATGCAAACACTAAGCATAATATTTGCCCTAGATGCACATAGATCCAATAAAGAGCCAATCATGGAGCGCTATACCTTTTGATCGAAGTCTTTACCATTTTCCTCGGTGCATAGATGGCCATTAGTGGGCATAGGGATTTTGACGCCTTTGCAATCTTGCATGCCGAATTTCCCACTGGTATGCGTCGGAGCTATACAAACGGTTTTTAACCCCTTTCCGCGATGGTATTCGGAACCATCGCCAAGTGAGTGTGAGTGATAGGGGGGTCTTTCCCACACGACCCATAAATAGTTGGGGATAGGCCCTCCTGGGACACAGGCTGGGGCCGTGTGCGATCGGGCGAGGCATCAAAACCCAATCATTTCCGTTCGTATGTACATCCCACACGGTGAATCCCAGAAAAACATTTCCGTTTGTATGTATATCACACATAGTCAATCAAAGGAAAACGTTTCCGTTCGTATGTACATCCCACACGGTGAATCCCAGAAAAATATTTCCATTCATATGTATATCACACACAGTCAATCCAAGGAATACGTTTCCGTTCTTATGTACATCCCACACAGTCAATCCAGGGAAAATGTTTCCATTCGTATGTACATCCCACATAGTTTTATGTAGAAAACTGTGTGGCATTGGGCTATCCATCACAAGCGCTTTTACTGCCAGAACCGTTTGCAAAGTTCCATGACCGTCTGTTCTCTTGTTACATCGCACATGCTCTTTTCTTTCTAACCGTGTGCACTTTATTTTATTAGCTCATGTATATTTTTATTTTTGCCTATAATTTATTATTCGAATTGGAATTTTTGAAATATGAAACGCACAATTCAAATTCTCAGCACAATGGTTCAACAATGAATCCATAAATAAAATTGCCAGTACAATATGTTCAGTAATTACAGGATTAGGCAGCAATTAACTATGATGAACCACAATATTTAAAGGCGGTAAAGGTGAAGAGACAAGTGTAAATCATTTTGACTGCCGACGGTGTTGAAGAAGCGGAATGCCCATAATGTGCCTTCCTGCATGCCATAGGCATGAACCACTTTTGTCCAACCCCTTGTGACGGTCGCCCGCCCATCCTTCACCGCCTTCAGGAAGACTTATAGAGCCTTATCATGGTAGCATGAATTATATACTTTAACCTTAGTTGCCTCCACTCCGGTCATGTAGTTTGCAAGGTAATCATCAGTAAATAGCTTCAAAAACCACTGAAAAGAGAAAAATATTAGATACTGAGGTCTAATAGAGTAACTTGTTGTGGGCAGGGGGAAAAGGCTACACATTACTTACCATCCTAAAGTTCACTATTGTCTTGGACAAAGTGTAAATAAAGAGCTTAATTCCAATCAACCATTTCTTTTGCCTAACAATCTTTCTTAGTTTCCTCACTTGACGCTTGTTCATGAATATCTCATTGCCCCATACGCAAAAGGGATCGAAGCGTGGATCAGTACCGCTCATATATGTACCTACAAGACACCAATAAATGTTAGAAGCTAAACTAAGATTGCACAAATGATGTAAAATACAACTACCTATGTTCCTAAGTACAAGTATTTTTTTCAGATTTCAATATGAACTACATACAGATGTATATAGAATTATAGATATAGTTTAGATTAGAATCTAGATTCACTCATTTCTCTCCTTATGTAGTCTATATTGGAATCTCTAAAAATACTTATATTTAGGAATAGATGGCGTATAAGACATGGGATGTGGCTAACCTCGACGGCAAACAACAGCATCACCCATCGTAGCCCCGTGTAAGTACATGGAAAACAATGTTAACTACAACAGGGTTAACATCCACCAAAAATAGCAAATGGTAATAAAACAGCAGCATCTGTAGTGATATCTTCATTGCGAAAGAGTAGCATGGTAGCAAAGGGACAGATTAAAAATGGATACAACTGTTAATTGCAACAGGCTTAACAACATCCTAATTAATGTTTTGTAAGTTTGTAGCCATTGAAATACAACTCTTTAAAAATGGATACAACTGTTAACTGCAACAGGCTTTATGGCCATTGAAACATGTACTGATAAAAATGTCATTGGCAGAGTTAAACATCACAGGGCAGGTGCTGCCAGAGTAGATAATGGCCCAGTTGTCTATAAAAAGGTAGGGAAAAGAGCTAAAACCTGTTAGGCATGTTTACTACAACATGCTTAATACATCGACCATACAAAACATAGCCATTAATTGCAAATGGTATTGGTAAGATTGAACTGGTGAGTACATACTTGGTAAGTCCTGAGAGGTAGTTGCTGGGGCACTTCATCTTGGCCAGAGCCCGTCCAAAGTCAGTGGTGGCGGAGGCGAGCTGTTCTCCGGGTCGAAGCGTGGATCTGTGCCACTAACATGTGTACCTACAGGCAACCAGTAAATGGTAGAAGTTAAACTGCAATTGCACAAAGGATGTGAAATACTGTAAGACATGGGATGCAGCTAACCTCGACGGCAAACAACATCATCGGCCGTTATGACCCTGCGTAAGTCAATGGACAGGCACGTTCAGTACAACAGGGTTAGCATCCACCAAAAATAGCAAATGGGCAGCATCTCTAGTATATCTTCATTGCAGAGAGTAGCATGGTAGTAAATGGACAGATTAAAAAATGGATACAATTGTTAATTGCAACAGGCTTAATAGCATCCTAAGTCATGTTTTGTAAGTTTGTAGCCATTGAAATACAAATGTTTAAAAATGGATTCAACTGTTACTTGCAACAGGCTTAATAGACATTGAAACCGGTACTGATAAAAATGCAATTGGCATAGTTAAACATCACAAGGCATGTGCTGCCAGAGCAGAGAATGGCCCAGATGTCTACAAAAAGGTAGGGAAAGTAGATAAAACGTGTAAGGCATGTTTACTAGAACATGCTTAATACATCGACCGTACAGAACATAGCCATTAATTGCAACAGGTATTGGTAAGATTGAACTAGTGAGTAGATACTTGGTAAGTCCTGAGAGGTAGTTGCTGGGGCACTTCATCTTGGCCAGAGCCCGCCCAAAGTCAGCGACGGCAGAGGCGAGCTATTCCTCCGGGTCGAAGCGTGGATCAGTGCCACTCACATGTGTACCTACAGGCAACCAGTAAATGGTAGAAGTTAAACTGCAATTGCACAAATGATGTGAATACTGTAACACATGGGATGCAGCTAACCTCGACGGCAAACAAGAGCATCGGCCGTTATGACCCTGTGTAAGTACATGGACATGCATGTTAAGTACAACAGGGTTAGCATACACTAAAAATAGCAAATGGGCATCATCTCTAGTAATATCCTGAGTCATGTATTGTAAGTTTGTTGCTGGTATTGGTGAAATTGAGCTGGACACGGTAATATTTGAACATCACACAGTGTGGAGTACTGAAATAAACAAGGCACTAACATGCTTAATACATCAACCATACAAATCATAGCCGTTGCAAGTGGTATTCGTAAGATTTAGCTGGTCAGATCTTACTTGTTAAGTCCTGGGGGTTAGTCGCTGGGGCTTTCATCTAGGCCAGAGCCTGCACCATGTCGGCGGCGGCGGAGGAGGTGAGGTGTTCCTCCGGGTCAACATGCACAGCGGCCATCGCGCCATGGACCGCCATCAGCTCCTGGCGGTGGGGATTTGGAGGCATGAGGATGTTTCGTAGGCGCCATTTAAGAAATCAGGCCAGGGCCGTGATAGAGACGGTAAATTTTGAGAAAGATGGTCACTCCTATTTTAATGCGGACCAAATGGCACGGGATTTCGCCCCTACCGCTTTCCATCGCCTATATGCACCGACATTCTAGACTCTGGTCGACTGGGGTTTTCTGCGGGATTGGCCATGGATTTTTCTCATGGAGAAGGTAATCAACTTAGCAAAATATTCACTCATCTCTTATCGCAGTCCGTCCGTCGCTGTTAATCAACCGGCGGAAATCGCCGTGGAATCATTTTTGTTCTAGCTGATTCGTGGGTGTTCATTCAATATATCCAATCTTTACATCAAATCTTTGTTACATTATTTATTTTTAATTCTATATTTTTGAACTTTTCTATCATCTATATATTGATATGTTCTATCAGTTACTCCCATATTTGCATCTTGCTCTGTTATTTCAATATATCCTTTTTACGATCTTAATTTTCATTTCAAGCAGTACATCCCTTGCTTTGCCAGAATAGGAGTAGAAGGAAATCTTGGGCTTTACTTCATTGATGACTCCCATGATGTCATATTGACAACGCAACATGGATTCACAATGAGGGTTAGCGTAATACTTGATAAATATGGTCACTCCTATTTTAATGCGGACCTTTGGAGAAAAATTTCTAAGTGTTATGAATAGAAAGCTGGCAATAAAATTCTAGTGCGTGCACCACAGCCTGGTCTAATTAACATGGATGTTTACTTCCCCAACGACATAAGTTGATCAAAGTTTGATCGAGGTTAGTGCCCTTTCAACTTTCTCCATGCTGTCATATTACTTTGCAAAATTGGGGTATTTGTTCTGACAAATTGATCACTATTTCAGCAACCAATTGTGTTTCATATTCTGACTCCGTTCTTAGGCAGTAACAAATTATATTTACCAATTTATGCACACTACATATTCTTCTGCCATGTTCTGAATAAATATACCTTTCCACCATTTAAGCAGGATATGTTGGATGCATAGTGAATGATCTATATGTTACTAAGCATACCAAATTTCACTGGAAGGACTTGAAGCATGTCATAAACTTTGTTGATAATCTGACAGAGATAGCACATCATATGAACGCTGAATTTTGGATGGGATTAATTAGACCTATGGTGCACACATTGAACAAGGCCAATTATGTGCACAAAACGCTGGTAAAAACTCTTATTTTAATGTTGATGATCATAAACTATATATATCTTCAATGATATGTTACAATTGGTTTTTATTCTACATGTCAACAGAAATTGCCCCCTGTAGCAGTTCCTGGATCGATTTCCCCGCGTGGTCGAATTACACTCGTGCCTGCTAATAATGCCAAAATGATTGCAAGGTACTGCATTTCCCGCAGAAATTGAACCATTCAAATTAACAAGTTTCCGCTTCTCGTGGCAATGCATCCATATTGGAAAATTGGAGACACTATTCTACTCATGCTCTACGAAGGCACAAGAGGGCTTTTCCTTTTCATTGACGAGATGCCGAGTCACCGTGATCACGCTGCTTCCAGTGGATAGTTGTGGTTGTTGGCCCTCTGCCTCTTAAAATGTGCTAGATGTTACTATATATGTTAAGTATGTAGATATGGACCATATGGTTGTTGGCCCTTAGCCTCTTAAAATGTGATAGTTGTTACTATGTTAAGTTTGTAGCTATGACCATATGGTTGTCAAAACCGTGTTACGAAGATCCTCCTTTTGTCGAATAGTGTAACCACTATATATATGTTACTCAAATGTTGGTACCCAAGTTCATAAATTTTGACGGAAAGTATTAGTATTGTACACAGTTCATTGAGTTTAAGCGTGTGCCCGATGTCCAGAAGGCATTTGCATATTAACTGTCCATATTGCAAATTCACACACATGTTAACATAAGGAAACGTATGTGTAACATACTAATCATCGCACACGAGTACTTGCAGACGCATCGTGTGCGATACTCCTAGCCACCGCAAGCAACTAGTTTGCATTTTTCAAAGTTTTTTGTACACACAGAATCACACATGAAGTAACTATATTAACCGTTTGTGTTGTAATTTCTCATCACAAACAGTTCATCTGAGTCGGCTGTTTGCCATCTATCACACAAAAAGTTCATCCATGTGAACTATATCCCCCATATCACACACATCTTGTTAAGTTGAACCGTTTCTGTTGTGTTCCCTCACTACCGCAGGTTGCTGCTAACGCGACACTACGATCAAAGACCCTTCGATGAAACTGTGTGCGATGCCATAATCACAAACGGTGGTGTAAAAAACCGTCAATAAAGGTGCAAAACGTTTGCGATGGAGGATGCATCAAACAATGTTCAGATTTTAGTTGCGTGTGTGATTCAGGGCATACAGTTCAGTTCAATTAACCATTTTCAATGAGGAGCAACAAAAGAAATGGGCATCCACATGAAGGTGTGTGCGATGTACAGGATACAGTTCACTCGGCTGAACTGTTTGTGATTAGGTAACACAAAAGAAAAGGTCAGCCAGATGAAGATGTGTGCGATAAACGGCATGCGGTTCACTCGGATGAACTGTTTGCGCTGAGACAAGAGAACAGAAATGGTTCAACTTAGCAAGACGTGTGTGTTGTGCGATGGGATTGCATACAGAACAACACACACGTCTTGTTGTTGTTCTGTATAACCAAATTAAACATCCACTTACATAGGTGGCTACTACAACCATGGCATTTGCACACGCCAAAGTAAACTATTACATGCATAATTACATAGGTGGATACTACACCCATGACATTTCCACACACCGATAAAGTAAACTATATATTACATGCATGATTAACTAGCATAAATGATCATCTGATCATCATCTACTTCTTGTGACTCTTACTCTGCTTGTGGCTCGATCCAGGCTTGTCGATTTGGGTAAGGAGGCACTTCCTCATGTCAACGATCCGTCTGTGCATCTCGTAGCATGTGTACACGCTCTTGGCCGCGAACCTGACGTGAGGTTCATCCAGTTGCCGCATCTAGGCCCTGTGCCAGGATAGGGGGCTTGTTCTCTAGGCATCCTGCTTCATCTTTTCATAGTAGTGGTCGATGATGGCTGAGGCGAGTTCGACCAGGGAGTCCTTCTTCGTGCTGCCCCAGACCCTGTAGTGGTCACAGATTTCGACAAGGTTCTTGCAGGCCAAGCCCGTAACACTAAGCGCTTTTACATTGTCTGTGGTTTCCACCACGGCGAACTTGTAGTCGGTGCTGTTGACAAACCTGTTGAAACGGTCGCAAGGCTCTATGGCCATACAGTAGTGGTAGATGAGGACATGATGGTGCACGCACAACTGGGCGATGACAACCTTCTGATCTATGCCGGGACGACCGGCGGTGTAGTGGAGGTCGATGCCGACCACCTTGTAGTTGTCTCCAGCAAGCAACTGCTCAACGCTGTTGATGTAGTCGTCCACCACGGCTGGGTCGATGGTGTACACCACCAAGAGATCCATCTCCCTCAGGTGGGTCTACACTCTATGCTCGTCGAACTCCATTGGGGCGTCGCTAGGCATCCCCTCTCTATGTGTCGTCGTGGGTGTGCTTGTTGTGTTGTGGGGTGCAATCTAAAGGTTGAAGAGACTAAGTTTATAATGGCCGCGGGTATTAAAGGGGAAGCCGGTCGGCCAGGAATATCGGCAGGCCCTGATGGTAGTTCTAATTTGCAGCGTGTAACTCGGTCTTGCCGCACGTAACTGCATTGCGTGGCAACGCGCGCGACGCAATCGCATGCATACGGAGCCCCCGACATGATCGTGTGCACGCCCAACCGTTGGCAGAGCGCGCGCGGAGGGACACGAGCAGAGCGCTTCGCGGTCGCCTCAACGGCGAGCAACCATATATATATGCATATAGTAGTTGAACACGCAAGGAAAAGCTGTCCACAAGCCGAGCGCGCCGACGGACGCAAGCAGAGCGCGCCATGGTGCCTAATGGCGAGCACAGCATGCTGCGGCACCTAACGGTGGGATAGACCTTCATTCAAGCCAATCAAAATAAGACTGGAACGATAATGCAATAGCCAGAATGAGAATGTATTGAGAAAAGGGATCGCACATGTCTGTATTGACTAGAACGAGAATGCAATAGCAAAATAATAATTAAGGACATGATGATGCGATCTCAGTGGTCGTTGCAGGAGGCAAGAAGAAAGATGCATCCATCAACGTACGCATGGATGTGTAGGTCGACGGTTTCTTGCAGCCGGCTAACCTCCTCCTCAACTCAGTGCGCCGGCCGGGCCACCGACCGGCGGCTAACAAGCGGCGGCTTTTTTGGCGAGGCCAATGTGCTTCTCAGTAAAGGCATCCAAGGCTTCCAGCCGACTGAAGAAGGCCAACATTGTAGCGTCCTTACTGGCCTTGTAGATAGCTATGTACATGATTCGCTCGTACACATGGATGTGTAGGTCGACGGTTTCTTGCAGGGCGAGGTGCCTCGCGGCGAGCGCGACCTCCAGGTGGACATTCTTCGTGGCGTCGGCGGGCAGTCGCAGGGCCACTAGTGCTTGAAAGAGGTTCTGAACATGGAGGCTGATTAGGGTGGCAAGCAATGAGGAGCCCAAACGCGCAGGCTGGAGGAGTACGACGATGTCGTCCATGAGCTTCTTGATGACGGTGGACCTGTTGGTGGTGCGAAAAATCATCTGTTCCAACTTAGAGTCGTAGCTAGCGTCGATGACGGCCATCCACCAGTCGGTCGCCAACACTGTATGGAGACGATGCACGGTGCCATGCCGCAGGCCGGCGTCATGGACCATCTGGCACAGCCGCTGACTGCTCGCGCTCATCGCCGCCATGGGTCTAGAGTGGGCACTTTTGCGCTTATTAGTGTAGGTGCTTAGGCAAATGCTTAGGTGCGTATGATGTGGTAGATGCATAGGAATGGAGGGGCGCCTTTATATGAGTGCAAACTGCATTGCATTCACATAGTGTTGCCTCTTTTCCTGCTCCTCCCATTACTTCCCTCATGCATTCACACAATGCTAATTGAAGAAGAATGCATCATTGGCCGTTCAACATTTCGGGAACCGCTACCCTCTCCTAAATGCGCATTAAAGCCAGATTGGGAACTGTGCTGCCTTGTCAAATTGAATAATCTTGTGCACTTTCTGCATGCCTGCCTGAACACGCCTCCTCGCCTCCATATATGCTTAATTACTGAATTTTAGTTGCAAAAATTAGATACTGCTAGTGATTTTTAGCTTCATATTTGACAAATCGCAATGTTACAAGGTTGGCAAATGTCAATCTTTCTAGTTTGACAAATGGCAACATACCCAATATGACAGATGCAAATCGCAACAAATTGTTTGTAAGTGGTTCACACGGGTCATCCAAAAGAACCGTTTGTGTTCAAGAGATGCACAAATCCTGCTCTCACTTTGCATATGGGTGTTCTATCTGAAACCATCATACTTGTTGTGAGAAGCTCTAGTTTGTGAGAAGCATATACCCAAACCTGTCCCAATTGGGACAAAAATTTACCACGCCCTGTTGATGCCGCTCCATGATAGCATGCCAAGTTTCATGATTTTCAGACGAGTTTTGGATTTACTAGAATTTAAAACTAGGTATCTCAATGTTTATGTCGAGTGGCGGTGGTGGTGTTTGACATTCATTCCCATTTCTTGCATGGGACCTAAGCATGCACCCAAGGACAAAGATTTGATTTTCAGCCAATTTATATGCACTAGAGCATGTGCATGTAGTTCAAATTTGAATTATGCACATAAATGCATCGAAAACTCACTTAATGCATAAAAATGTCCAAAGGAACGCCCAGAAATCAGAAAAAATTAACACAACACTCATGTTGTTCTATGTTGACAGGAGAACAAATTTGAAAGCAATAAGAAGCAATGGATATTGTTTCGCCCCCAAAGTTGGGGCATTCCCTACCGAAACCATCATGCTTTTTGTGAGAAGCTCTGGTTTGTGAGAAGCATATACCCAAACCTGCCCCAAATGGGACAAAAAAATTATCACGACATGTTGATGCCGCTCCATGATAGCTTGCCAAGTTTCATGAATTTCACACAAGTTTTGGATTTACTAGAATTTAAAAACCTGGTATCTCAATGTTTGCGGCCCAGTGACGGTGGCAGGTTGTTTGAAATTCATTCCCATTTCTTGCATGGGACCTAAGCATGCACCCAAGGACAAAAGATTTGATTTTTCAACCAATTTATATGCAATAGAGCATGTGCATGTAGTTAAAATTTGAATTATGCACATAAATGCATTGAAACTTCACTTAATGCATAAAATTGTCCAGACGAACTCCGAAAAATCATAAAAAATAACACAACACTCCTGTTGTTCCATGTTGACACGAGAAAAAATTAGAAAGCAATAAGAGGCAATGGATATCGTTTCTTCCCCAAAGTTGGGGCGTTCCCTACCGAAACCATCATGCTTGTTGTGAGAAGCTCTGGTTTGTGAAAAGCATATAACCATACCTGCCCCAAATGGGACAAAAACATTACCACGGCGTGTTGATGCCGCTCCATGATAGCATGCCAAGTTCCATGAATTTCAGACGAGTTTTGGATTACTTGAATTTAAAAACCAGGTATCTCAATGTTTGCGGCCGAGTGACGGTGGCAGGGTGTTTGACATTCATTGCCATTTCTTGCATGGGACCTAAGTATGCACCCAAGGACAAAAGATTTGATTTTTCAACCAATTTATATGCACCGGAGCATGAGCATGTATCTCCAATTTGAATTATGCACATAAATGCATTGAAAACTCACTTAATGAATAAAAATGTCCAAGAAAACCCCGAAAAATCACAAAAAGTAACACAACACTCCTGTTGTTCTATGTTGACACGAGAAAAAAATTGAAAGCAATAAGAGGCAATGGATTTTGTTTCGTCCCCAAAGTTGGGGTGTTCCCTACCGAAACAATCATGCTTGTTGTGAGAAGCTCTGATTTGTGAGAAGCATATAACCAAACCTGCCCCAAAAGGGACAAAAAATATACCACGCCATGTTGATGCTGCTCCATGATAGCATGCCAAGTTTAATGTATTTCAGACGAGTTTTGATTTACTAGAATTTAAAAACCAGGTATCTCAATGTTTGCGGTCGATTGACGGTGGCAGGGTGTTTGACATTCAATCCCATTTCTTGCATGGGACCTAAGCATGCACCCAAGGACAAAAGATTTGATTTTTGAACCAATTTATATGCACCGGAGCATGTGTATGTAGTTCAAATTTGAATTATGCACGTAAATGCATTGAAAACTCACTTAATGCATAAAAATGTCCAAACAAACCCCGAAAACTCACAATAAATAACACAACACTCCTGTTGTTCTATGTTGACACGAGAAAAAAATTGGAAACAATAAGAGGCAATGGATGTCGCTTCGTCCCCAAAGTTTGGGCGTTCCCTACCGAAACCATCAGGCTTGTTGTGACAAGCTCTGGTTTGTGAGAAGCATATGCCCAAACTTACCCCAAATGGGACAAAATATTTACCACGCCATGTTGATGCCGCTCCATGATAGCATGCCAAGTTTCATGAATTTCAGATGAGTTTTGTATTTACCAGTATTTAAAAACTAGGTATCACAATGTTTGCGGCCGAGTGATGGTGGCAGGGTGTGACATTCATTCCCATTTCTTGCATAGGACCTAATGCATAAAAATGTCCAAACGAACCCCGAAAAATTACAAAAAAATGACACAACACTCCTGTTGTTCTATGCTGACATGAGAAAAAATTTGAAAGCAATAAGAGGCAATGGTTATCGTATTGTCCCCAAAATTGGGGCGTTCCCTACCAAAACCATCATGCTTGTTGTGAGAAGCTCTGGTTTGTGAGAAGCATATACCCAAACCTTCCCCAAATGGGACAAAAAATTTACCTCGACATGTTGATGCCGCTCCATGATAGCATGCCAAGTTTCATGGATTTCAGACGAGTTTTGGATTTATTAGAATTTAAAAACCAGGTCTCTCAGTGTTTGCGGCCGAGTGACGGTGGCAGGGTTTTTGATATTCATTCCCATTTCTTGCATGGGACCTAAGCATACACCCAAGGATAAAAGATTTTATTTTTCAACCAATTTATATGCACCGGAGCATGTGCATGTAGTTCAAATTTGAATTATGCATATAAATTCATTGAAAACTCACTTAATGCATAAAAATGTCTAGACGAACCCTGAAAAGTCGCAAAAAATAATACAACACTCCCCTTGTTCGATATTGACACGAGAAATAAAATTTGAAAGCAATACGAGGCAATGGATATCGTTTCGTCCCCAAAGTTGGGGCGTTCCCTACCGAAACCATCATGCTTGTTGAGAGAAGCTCTGGTTTGTCAAAAGCATATACACAAACCTGCCCCAAATGGGATTTTTTTTTACCATGACATGTTGATGCTGCTCCATGATAGCATGCCAAGTTTCATGAAGTTCAGACGAGTTTTTGATTACTTGAATTTAAGAACCAGGTATCTAAATGTTTGCGGCCGAGTGACAGTGGCCAGGTGTTTGACATTCATTCCCATTTCTTGCATGGGACCTAAGCATGCACCCAAGGACAAAAGATTTGATTTTTCAACCAATTTATAAGCACCGGAGCATGTGCATGTAGGTCAAATTTGAATTATGCACATAAATGCACTGAAAGCACACTTAATGCATAAAAATGTCCAAGCGAACCCCAAAAAATCACAAAAAATAACACAACACTCCTGTTGTTCAATGTTGACACGAGAAAAAATTTGAAAGCAATAAGAGGCAATGGATATCGTTTCGTCCCCAAAGTTTGGGTGTTCCCTACCGAAACCATCTGCTTGTTGTGAGAAGATCTGGTTTGTGAGAAGCATATAACCAAACCTGCCCCAAATGGGACAAAAAATTTACCACGCCATGTTGATGCCGCTCTATGATAGCATGCCAAGTTTCATGACTTTCAGACGAGTTTTGATTTACTAGAATTTAAAAACCAGGTATGTCAATGTTTGCGGCCGAGTGACGGTGGCAGGGTGTTTGACATTCATTCCCATTTCTTGCATGGGACCTAAGAATGCACCCAAGGACAAAAGATTTGATTTTTCAACCAATTTATATGCACCGGAGCATGTGCATGTAGTTCAAATTTGAATTATGCACATAAATGCATTGAAAATTCACTTAATGCATAAAAATGTCCAAACAAACCCCGAAAACTCCCAATAAATAACACAACACTCCTGTTGTTCTATATTGACACGAGAAAAAAAATTGAAAGCAATAAGAGGCAATGGATGTCGCTTCGTCCCCGAAGTTTGGGCGTTCCCTACCGAAACCATCATGCTTGTTGTGACAAGCTCTGGTTTGTGTGAAGCATATACCCAAACTTACCCCAAATGGGACAAAAAATTTACCACGCCATGTTGATGCCGCTCCATGATAGCATGCCCAGTTTCATGAATTTCAGACGAGTTTTGGATTTACTAGAATTTAAAAACTAGGTAACACAATGTTTGCGGCCGAGTGATGGTGGCAGGGTGTGACGTTCATTCGCATTTCCTGCATGGGACTTAAGCATGCACCCAATGGCAAATATTTGATTTTTCAACCAATTTATATGCACTTGAGCATGTGCATGTAGTTCAAATTTGAATTATGCACATAAATGCATTGAAACCTCACTTAATGCATAAAAATGTCCAAACGAACCCCGAAAAATCACAAAAAATAACACAACACTCCTGTTGTTCTATGTTGACATGAGAAAGAATTTGAAAGCAATAAGAGGCAATGGACATCGTTTCGTCCCGAAAGTTGGTGTGTTCCCTACCGAAACCATCATGCTTGTTGTGAGAAGCTCTGGGTTGTGAGAAGCATATACCCAAACCTGCCCCAAATGGGACAAAAAAATTACCACGACATGTTGATGCCGCTCCATGATAGCATCCCAAGTTTCATGAATTTCAGACAAGTTTTGGATTTATTAGAATTTTAAAATCAGGTCTCTCATTGTTTGCGGTCGAGTGACGGTGGCAGGGTGTTTGACATTCATTCCCATTTCTTGCATGGGAGCTAAGCATGCAACCAAGGACAAAAGATTTTATTTTTCAACCAATTTATATGCAACGGAGCATGTGCATGTAGTTCAAATTTGAATTATGCACATAAATTCATTGAAAACTCACTTAATGCAAAGAAATGTCCACACGAACCCCGAAAATTCTCAAAAAATAACACAACACTCCCGTTGTTCTATGTTGACACGAGAAAAAATTTGAAAGCAATAAGAGGCAATGGATATCGTTTCGTCCCCAAAGTTGGGGCGTTCCCTACCAAAACCATCATGCTTGTTGAGAGAAGCTCTGGTTTGCCAGAAGCATATACACAAACCTGCCCCAAATGGGAAAAAAATTTACCACGGCATGTTGATTCCGCTCCATGATAGCATGCCAAGTTTCATGAAGTTCAGACGAGTTTTGGATTACTTGAATTTAAGAACCGGGTATCTCAATGTTTGCGGCCGAGTGACGGTGGCCAGGTGTTTGACATTCATTCCCATTTCTTGCATAGGACCTAAGCATGCACCCAACGACAAAGATTTGATTTTTCAACTAATTTATATGCACCGGAGCATGTGCATGTTGGTCAAATTTGAATTATGCACATAAATGCATTGAAACCCCACTTAATGCATAAAAATGTCCGAGCGAACCCCGAAAAATCACAAAAAATAACACAACAATCCTGTTGTTCAATGTTGACACGAGAAAAAAAATTGAAAGCAATAAGAGGCAATGGATATCGTTTCGTCCCCAAAGTTGGGGTGTTCCCTACCGAAACCATCATGCTTGTTGTCGGAACATCTGGTTTGTGAGAAGCATATAACCAAACTTGCCCCAAATGGGACAAAAAATTTACCACGCCATGTTGATGCCGCTCGATGATAGCATGCCAAGTTTCATGAATTTCAAACGAGTTTTGATTTACTAGAATTTAAAAACCAGGTATCTCAATGTTTGCGGCCGAGTGACGGTGGCAGGGTGTTTGACCTTCATTCCCATTTCTTGCATGGGACCTAAGCATGCACCAGGGATAAAAGATTTGATTTTTCAACCAATTTATATGCACCGGTGTATGTGCATGTAGTTCAAATTTGAATTGTGCACATAAATGCATTGAAAACTTAGTTAATGCATAAAAATGTCCAAACAAACCCCGAAAAATCACAATAAATAACACAACACTCCTGTTGTTCTATGTTGACACGAGAAAAAAATTGAAAGCAATAAGAGGCAAGGGATATCGCTTTGTCCCCAAAGTTGGGGCGTTCCCTACCGAAACCATCATGCTTGTTGTGAGAAGCTCTGGTTTGTGAGAAGTATATATCCAAACCTGCCCCAAATGGGATAAAAAATTTACCATGCCATGTTGATGCCGCTCCATGATAGCATGCCAAGTTTCATGAATTTCAGACAAGTTTTGGATTTACTAGAATTTAAAAACAAGTTATCTCAATGTTTGCGGCCAAGTGACGGTGGCAGGGTGTTTGACATTCATTCCCATTTCTTGCATGGGACCTAAGCATGCACACAAGGACAAGAGATTTGATTTTTCAACAAATTTATATGCACCCGTGCATGTGTATGTAGTTAAAATTTGAACTATGCACATAAATGCATTGAAAACTCACTTAATGCATAAAAATGTCCAGACGAACCCTGGAAAATCACAAAAAATAACACAACACTCCTGTTGTTCTATGTTGACACGAGAAAAAATTTGAATGCAATAAGTGGCAATGGATATCGTTTCGTCCCCAAAGTTGGGGTGTTCCCCACCGAAACCATCATGCTTGTTGTGAGAAGATCTGGTTGTTAAGAGGCATGTAACCAAACCTGCCCCAAATGGGACAAAAACTTACCACGCCATGTTGATGCCGCTCCATGATAGCATGCCAAGTTTCATGAATTTCAAACGAGTTTTGATTAATTAGAATTTAAAAACCAGGTATCTCAATGTTTGCGGCCGAGTGACAGTGGCAGGGTTTTTGACCTTCATTCCCATTTCTTGCATGGGACCTAAGCATGCACCCAAGGACAAAAGATTTGATTTTTCAACCAATTTATATGCACCGGAGCATGTGCATGTAGTTCAAATTTGAATTATGCACATAAATGCATTGAAAACTCACTCAGTGCATAAAAATGTCCAAAAAAACCCCAAAATTCACAATAAATAACACAACACTCCTGTTGTCCTATGTTGACACGAGAAAAAAATTGAAAGCAATAAGAGGCAATGGATATCGCTTCGTCCACGAAGTTGGGGCATTCCCTACCGAAACCATCATGCTTGTTGTGAGAAGCTCTCGTTTGTGAGAAGCATATACCCAAACCTGCCCCAAATGGGATAAAAAATTTACCATGCCATGTTGATGCCGCTCCATGATAGCATGCCAGGTTTCATGAATTTCAGACGAGTTTTGGATTTACTAGTATTTAAAAACCAGTTATCTCAATGTTTGCGGCCAAGTGACGGTGGCAGGGTGTTTGACATTCATTCCCATTTTTTGCATGGGACCTAAGCATGCACCCAAGGACAAAAGATTTGATTTTTTCAACCAATTTATATGCACGGGTGCATTTGTATGTAGTTAAAATTTGAATTATGCACATAAATGCATTGAAAAATCACTTAATGCATAAAAATGTCCAGACGAACCCCTGAAAATCACAAAAAAAACACAACACTCCTGTTGTTTTATGTTGACACGAGAAAAAATTTGAAAGCAATAAGAGGCAATGGATATCGTTTCGTCCCCAAAGTTGTGGCATTTGTCGGTGGGAAACGACACCTATGGGATCACGAGAATCCCTACTACGTTTGCCGGGGCGCGGGGTTGTGAGAAGAGCAGGATTAACAGTCAGCACAAGGATCGTTTACCCAGGTTTGGGCTGCGAGGATGCGTAAAACCCTTGTCCTGCTTTGGTGTGTATTTGAGAGAGTTCTTGAGCTCTCAAACTAGCTATGGTGTCTGCATAGTTCAAAAGAGCCGAATCCCTCTCCAGTATGCCATGGGCCTCCTTTTATAGTCGAAAGGGGTTGCCACAGTGGCACACATGAGGTGGAAAGGCCTACAGTACTGTGAGCTTATCGCCCGTACTACAGGACAAGACGCATTTAATGCGTCGCTTAGGTGTCCCCAAGCTTTATCGGGGACGGGGAGTGAGGCCCGTCCCATCCGTCGCCGCTCCTCTTTGCTTCGACACGCGCCCTGGCGAGCGATGCATGCGGTGCCACATAGGCAGGCAAGCAGCTGAGATGGCGCGGTGGTAGGGTCTTCACGAAGATCTGCATGCCGCCACACAGGCACTTGCTGATCTAGCCTGGAAGCTGCATGTTGCCACGCAGGTGCCAGCCCAACTGGTCGGGCTGGCAGCTACATGCGAACGGCGGTAGAAACTTGGCTGGTGCGGGCCTGGCAGTGGCCCCGCTGATATCCTCGGCAAGGGCCTTTACTGAATGGGCTCATTTACTGAATGGGCTCGGGTCACACTCTTCGAGGCGTTCATGCCCCTGATCACGGGGCAGGGAACGGTCGTCTCACAAGTCTTTTCGGTCCTGCTCGCCCGCCACGCGTCCTCCATGCAAGTGGCAGGTGGCGGAGGCGGGAAACGGGTCGTCGCTGATTGGGGCAGCGGGTCGGTCCCAATTCCCTATGCCTCTGATGGCTGGATTGGCTAAGTGGGGCAGCCGAGCCTCGACCCTGCCTCTTTATAAGGAGGGGGAGGGATGGCGTCATCCCACATTCCTTCCGCGTCCATCCTTTTTCACCTTTGCTTCTTCCCTCCATCTGCCATGGCGAGAGGAGGTGCTGGGCCTTCGACGGTGGCGGCCAGGGTCGCTGCTCGCCAGCGCAGCCCTCCTTCCCACGAGCCCACGGTGGCGGAGCCAGCCTAGGGTTCAGAGAATATTTGGGAATTTTCTTGGATTATTTTGGGCAAATAAAATGGAGGTTGCTTTGGAGCACAAGTTGCTGATTAGGGTTTTAGAGGCGGAAATGAATATTTTTCATTTAAGAAAAATATTCCTAAGATTATTTTGGGATTAACCAGAGAAGAAATGATGGCTTGGGGAGAGGTGAGCCACTTGGGTGGAAATGAAGGTTATTCCCAAGTGTTTAAGTCCAACTGAAATAGTTCAAAAACCCAAGTTCAAATTAAAGGCAAATAAAAATTAGAAAAAGAAGAGGGGGCAAAAAACAGGCTATCACAGTTACCCCACATGTCTCATATACTACCACACACTACTGTAGGATGCTGCTAACGCGACACTATGATCAGATACCCTTCAACGAAACTGTGTGTGATGCAATAATCGCAAACGTTGGTGTAAAAAACCGTCAAAAAAGGTGCAAAACATTTGTGATGGAGGATGCATCAAACACGGTTTAGATTTTAGTTGCGTGTGCGACTTATTGCATACGGTTCAGTTCTATTAACTGTTTGCGATGAGGAGGAACAAAAGAAACGGGCAGCCAGATGAAGTTGTGTGCGATATACAGCATACGGTTCACTCGGATGAACTGTTTGTGATTAGGCAACACAAAAGAAACAGTCGACCAGATCAAGGTGTGTGCGATATACGGCATGCGGTTCACTCGGATGAACTGTTTGCGTTGAGATAAGAGAATAGAAACGGTTCAACTTAACAAGATGTGTGTGATACGAGGCAAACAGGTATGTAATCGGAAACGTGTGCCTAGACCGATAACAACACAGACGATTGCTACTAACAAGCCGTGTGCGTTGTGAGCAAACAATTCCTAGTATGCAATTGTGAGTGATTTATGAAAACATCACCGACAGGTTCCATTGTTTAGTCCGTGTGCGATGTGATTTTCTTTGTCCGCAGAACATCTACGCTTTGTCTACACAACACCAACATATATACTAAAAAATATAGTATTGCATAACCAAATTAAGCATAAAATTACACAAGTGACTACACACATAACATTTCCACAGACCAAAGTAAGCAATTACATGCATACTAAACTAGGACAAACGAGGATCTAATCATCTACTTATTATTGCGACGATGCTTTCCATTGCTCTGCTTTCGGCTAGATCCCTGACCGTTTTGGGGAAGGAGGCACTTCCTCATGTCAACGATCTGCCTATACATGGCATAGCTCATGTACGCCTCCTAGTTTCTCCATCTAGGCTGAGTGCCAGGCATGCTAGTCCTTGTTGCACGAATCCTTCATGTCTCTGTAGTAGGGATCGATGATGGCCTCGGCGAGGTGAACCAGTGAGTCCTTCTCATGCTCCTTGATGCCCCAGATCTTGTATTGGAACTGGATGTCAACAAGATTCTGGCAGGCGATGACCGAATTCTCGAGCGCCTTTACATTGTTGGTGATGTCCATCGTAGCGAACATGTAGTGGGGGCTGTTGACAAACCTAGCGAAATGCTCGCAAGGCCTTGTGGCCAGGCAGTAGTGGTAGACGAGGATGTGGTGGCGCAGGCACATTGGGGCGACGGCGACCTTGGGACAAGACCCGGCATGAGTGCGGGTGTACACGAGGTCAAACCCGACCACCTTGTACTTATCCTCGGCAAGAAACAACTCCATGATGTGGATGGAGTGCTCCACCCAGACCAGGTCGATGGTGTACACCACCAAGAGGTCCATGAACCTTCTGTGGGTGTCCACCACGACACGCATGGTGAACTGCTGCTTGTTGTCAGCAGCCGCTCGGAGCGCCATTAGAGCCACGCAAGATACCCTCTAAGAATTTCTCGTGGTGGGTGTTCTTCTTGCAATGGTGAGGCGCAATCGAATGGTTGAATAGACACAAGGGTTAAATGGCCGCTATAATAAATGGGGTCCGGCCGGCCTGTAATCGTCACGTCTTGTCACGGCATTCATAGCAGAGGATTCTAGTGCACGCTTGACAACACCGCACCGCACGCGTTTTCTTCGACCACGCGTGGGCTCAAAGAGGTGCCAAATGTATCGTCGGTGAGCCTGTTCCCGCGCTACCGCACAGTTTACCGCGCAAGCTTCCTGCCCGGCTAGTTTGGCCGCGCGTGGGTGATGACTTCGGTCATAAGTTTACCCGTGGGTGATGAGGTCAAAGTTAGACAGAAGGGTGATGATGGACACTCGAGTGCCATAATTAATTCTGCGCTCTACAGGGCACACGATGGAAGAAACCAACTTCGTGCAATAATGTCGAAGATCGCAGTTGAGTTAGCTATACAGATCGTGTGTTGTGAGTTCGACAAGGTAAACAGATTCGAGAATGGTTAATAAAATCTAAGACCATTGCATATTAAGGTAAAAATAGTGCTACCAATATACGAGTCTCATACGATGCCATTTCAACGATTGTACCACAAAAGCTCGAAATATTACAAGGTTAAAATCCCAGAGTTATATGGCTCAAATTCGAATATTATAAGGTTCAAACTGATATTAGAAATGAAATTCAGCTCATCAGCTGCAAACGCTCGCGCTGATCCGCTGAACATGGATATCAGAGAGGTTCAAACTAATATTACCACTTCTAAGTCTAGTTTTGAAACCTCACAATTTTTGCAAATGGGTTAGCCACTGAGAAGTCCTGTATGGGGTTGACACGATGACTTTCGATTACTCTGTCATCGAAGTTCCAAAATGAAATTCAGCATTTTTGGAGCCTATTCCATTCTGCCAAGCGCGCTACCGATCAACAAACCATTCATTTTTGCGAAATAAATGTAGGGCAAACCTCATTTCCTTCAGCACCCTTGCTTTGAGAACAAAGAACCTAGCGAATATAATCTCCGGTAAGGTCCCTCGGTAGGAATTCAAAGTAATTTCTGAGAGATGCACATCTAGGCATTCGACGTGATTGTTATAATATATCACATTATCCACCATTGGGCTTAATCTTATCTCCAAAAGAGGAAAACGTGTTAGTGCCTATATGCAGTTTTGAACATTACTACATGCCTATTTGGTTTGCAGGATTTGTAAAATGCACTAACATGCCATCTTCGATCTAACATGATTAACATGGGCATTTTATTACATTCTAGAAAAATGTAGCCTTCTTCACAAGAGGTTGGAGTGGATGAAAAGTTCCCTAAGAAAACTAGTAATGATGAATCTAAGGGAGAAATGCTTATTGATTGTAACCATATGGATCAAGCAACCAATTGGGGGGGGGGGGGGCATGTATGTACTGAAATCCTCCAAAAGAATCCTTCAGAAATCGTAGTACATTGTCATTATAAACTTGCAAAAAGGTGTCACAAATTGAACTCCCTTATAGTTAACATTTAACAGGAAAGGAACATCACCTTGATATATAGCTTCGCCAGGCATGGAAAGCATCTCAGGAAACTGACAACTTGCTCCAGGTTAGGGCAGATAGATTCTAGTGCCCAGACCTTCACTGTGCACAACTTTCGGGGTCAAGCTTGTCAGAATCATTTTCTGAATGACAGACGAACAAACATCTTCAAAATTAGAAATAATTTTAATTTGTAGAAGGAGAGGTAGAAGGCGGCAGTTGTGCCTGAACGGGTGTGGATCCAATAACAAGTTCGAAGTATTTGTCAGACGAGTAGCCCACCACTGTCAATTTCGCGCAGAAATGACATTGATTCTTGTTGGATGCTACCTCTCGAGCATGTGTTGGTTTTCCCTTGAAGAGGAAAGGGTGACGTAGCAAAGTAGTGTAAGTATTTCCCTTAGTTTTGAGAACCAAGGTATCAATCCAGTAGGAGATTACACGCAAATCCCTAGTACCTGCACAAACAAATATGAACCTTGCAACCAATGCGATAAAGGGGTTGTCAATCCCTTCACGGCCACTTGCAAAAGTGAGATCTAAAAGAGATAATAAGATAAATATTTTTGGTATTTTTATGGTATAGATTGGAAAGTAAAGATTGCAAAATAAAATAGATCGGAAACTTATATGATGGAAAATAGACCCGAGGGCCATAAGTTTCACTAGTGGCTTCTCTCAAGATAGCAAATTCTATGGTGGGTGAACAAATTATTGTCGAGCAATTGATAGAAAAGTGCATAGTTATGAGAATATCTAGGCATGATCATGAACATAGGCATCACGTCCGCGACAAGTAGACCGAAACGATTCTGCATCTACTACTATTACTCCACACATCGACTGCTATCCAGTATGCATCTAGAGTATTAAGTTCATAAGAACAGAGTAACACATTAAGCAAGAATACATGATGTAGAGGTATAAACTCAAGCAATATGATATAAACCCCATCTTTTTATCCTCGATGGCAACAATTCAATACATGTCTTGCTGCCCCTGCTGTCACTGGGAAAGGACACCGCAAGATTGAACCCAAAGCTAAGCACTTCTACCATTGCAAGAAAGATCAATCTAGTAGGCCAAACCAAACTGATAATTCGAAGAGACTTGCAAAGATATCAACTCATACATATAAGAATTCAGAGAAGAATCAAATAGTTTTCATAGATAATCTTGATCCTAAACCCACAATTCATCGAATCTCGACAAACACACTGCAAAAAGTATTACATCGATTAGATCTCCAAGAGAATCGAGGAGAACTTTGTATTGAGATCCAAAGAGAGAGAATAAGCCATCTAGCTAATAACTATGGACCCGAAGGTCTATGGTAAACTACTCACACATCATCGGAGAGGCTATGGTGTTGATGTAGAAGCCCTCCATGATCAATTCCCCCTCTGGCGGAGTGCCCGAAAAGGCCCCAAGATGGGATCTCATGGGTACAGAAGGTTGCGGTGGTGGAAAAAGTGCTTCGTGGTGCTCCTGGATGTTTTCAAGGTATAAGAGTATATATAGGCGACGGAAGTAGGTCGGTGGAGCCACGAGGGGCCCATGAGGGTGGGGGGCGCGCCTACCCCCTGGGCGCGCCTCCGTACCTCGTGGCCGCCTCGTTGCTTCCTTGACATCCACTCCAAGTCTCCTGGATTGCGTTTGTTCCAAAAACAATCCTCACGAAGGTTTCATTCTGTTTGGACTCCGTTTGATATTCCTTTTCTACGAAACACTAAAATAGGCAAAAACAACAACTTGCACTGGGCCTTCGGTTACTAGGTTCGTCCAAAAAATAATATAAAAGTGTATAATAAAGCCCATTAAACATCCAAAACAGATAATATAATAGCATGGAACAATCAAAAAATATAGATATGTTGGAGATGTATCAAGCATCCCCAAGCTTAATTCCTGCTCGTCCTCGAGTAGGTAAATGATAAAAATAGAATTTTTGATGTGGAATGCTACCTAGCATAATTCTCAATGTAATTTTATTTATTGTGGCATGAATGTTCAGATCCGAACAATTCAAGACAAAAGTTTAATATTGACATAAAAATAATAATACTTCAAGCATACTAATAAAGCAATCATGTCTTCTCAAAATAACATGGCCAAAGAAAGTTATCCCTACAAAATCATATAGTCTGGGTATGCTCTATCTTCATCACACAAAATATTTAAATCATGCACAACCCCGATGACAAGCCAAGCAATTGTTTCATACTTTTGATGTTCTCAAACTTTTTCAATCTTCATGCAATACATGAGCGTGAGCCATGGACATAGCACTATATGTGGAATAGGATGGTGGTTGTGGAGAAGACAAAAAAGGAGAAGATAGTCTCACATCAACTAGGCGTATCAACGGGCTATGGAGATGCCCATCAATTGATATCAATGTGAGTGTGTAGGGATTGCCATGCAACGGATGCACTAGAGCTATAAGTGTATGAAATCTCAACAAAAGAAACTAAGTGGGTGTGCATCCATCTCGCTTGCTCACGAAGACCTAGAGCATTTTGAGGAAGCCCATCATTGGAATATACAAGCGAAGTTCTATAATGTAAAATTCCCACTAGTATATGAAAGTGACAACATTGGAGACTCTCTATCATGAAGATCATGGTGCTACCGTGAAGCACAAGTGTGGAAAGGATAGTAACATTGTCTCTTCTCTCTTTTCTCTCATTCATTTTTTTGTTTGGGCCTTTCTCTCTTTTCTATGGCCTCTATTCTTTTTTTTTCAGTCCAGAGTCTCATCCCGACTTGTGGGGAACCACAGTCTCCATCATCCTTTCTTCACTTGGGACAATGCTCTAATAATGATGATCATCACACTTTTTTTACTTACAACTCAAAAATTACAACTCAATTCTTAGAACAAAATTTGACTCTATGTGAATGCCTCTGGCGGTGTACAGAGATATGCAATGAATCAAGAGTGACATGTATGAAAATCATGAACGGTGGCTTTGCCAGAAAAACGATGTCAACTACATGATCATGCAAAGCAATATGACAGTGATGGAGCGTGTCATAATAAACGGAACGGTGGAAAGTTGCATGGCAATATATCTCGGAATGGCTATGGAAATACCATAATAGGTAGGTATGGTGGCGGTTTTGAGGAAGGTATATGGTGGGTATATGATACCGGCGAAAGTTGTGTGGTATTAGAGAGGCTAGCAATGGTGGGAGGGTGAGAGTGCGTATAATCCATGGACTCAACATTAGTCATAAAGAACTCACAAACTTATTGCAAAAATCTATTAGTTATAGAAACTAAGTACTACGCGCATGCTCCTAGGGGGATAGATTGGTAGGAAAAGACCATCGCTCGTCCCCGACCGCCACACATAAGGAAGACAATCAATAAATAAATCATGCTCCTACTTCATCAGATAACTGTTCACCATACGTGCATGCTACGGGAATCACAAACTATAACACAAGTATTTCTCAAATTCACAACTACTCAACTAGCATGACTCTAATATCACCATCTTCATATCTCAAAACAATCATAAAGAATCAAACTTCTCATCGTATTCAATGCACTTTATATGATAGTTTTTATTATACCTATCTTGGATGCTCGTCACTTTAGGACTAAAATTTTAACCAGAGAAAATTACCATGCTGTTCTAAAAGACTCTCAAAATAATATAAGTGAAGCATGAGATATCAATAATTTCTATAAAATAAACCACCACCGTGCTCTAAAAAGATATAAGCGAAGCACTAGAGCAAAATTATCTAGCTCAAAATATATAAGTGAAGCACATAGAGTATTCTAATAAATTCCGATTCATGTGTGTCTCTCCAAAGGGTGTGTACAGCAAGGATGATTGTGGTATACTAAAAATCAAAGACTCAAATCATACAAGACGCTCCAAGCAAAACACATATTATGTGGTGAATAAAAATATAGCATCAAGTAAAGTTACTTATAGACGAAGACGAAAGACGGGATGCCTTCCGGGGCATCCCCAAGTTTAGGATTTTGGTTTTCCTTGAATTTTACCTTGGGGTTACTTGGGCATCCCCAAGATTAGGCTCTTGCCACTCCTTGTTCCATAATCCATCAAATCTTTACCCAAAAACATCAAAACTTCACAAGACAAAACTCAACAGAAAATCTCATGAGCTCCATTAGTGAAATAAAACAAACCACCACTTTAAGGTACTGTAATGAACTCATTATTAATTTATATTGGTGTTAAACCTACTTTATTCCAACTTCTCTATGGTTCATACCCCCGATACTAGCCATAGATTCATCAAAATAAGCAAACAACACACAAAAACAGAATTTGTCAAAAACAGAACAGTCTGTAATAATCTGTATTAAACGCAAACTTCTGTAACACAGAAAAATCTACCAAAATATGAAGACCTAGATAATTTGATTATTGATCTACTGCAATTAGAATCAGTATTTTATCACTTTCTGGTGATTTTTAACAACTGTTTTCGTGGGCAGAAAGTTTCTGACTTTTTCAGCAAGATCAAATAATTATCACCCAAGAAGATCCTATAGGTTTTACTTGGCACAAACACTAATTAAAACATAAAACCACATATAACCAGAGGCTAGATGAAATATTTATTACTAAACAGGAACAAAAAGTAAGGAACAAAAATAAAATTGGGTTGCCTCCCAACAAGCGCTATCGTTTAATGCCCCTAGCTAGGCATAAAAACAAGGATAGATCTAGGTATTGCCATCTTTGGTATTCAAATCATAAGTGGCCCTCATAATAGATTCATAAGGCAATTTAATTTTCTTCCGAGGAAAGTGTTACATGCCTTTCCTTAACGGAAATTGGAATCTAATATTTCCTTCTTTCATATCAATAATTGCACCAATCGTTCTAAGGAAAGGTCTACCAAGAATAATAGGACATGTAGGATTACAATCTATATCAAGAAAAACGAAATCTACGGGAACATAATTCCTATTTGCAACAATAAGAACATCATTAATCCTTCCCATAGGTTTCTTAATGGTGGAATCGCAAGATGCAAATTTAAAGAACAATCATCAAATTCATGGAAACCTAGCACATCACACAAAGTTCTAGGAATCACGGAAACACTAGCACCCAAATCACACAAAGCATAGCATTCATGATCTTTAATCATAATTTTAATAGTAGGTTCCCAATCATCATAAAGTTTCCTAGGGATAGAGACTTCTAATTCAAGTTTTTCTTCATACGATTGCATTAAAGCATCAACGATATGTTTGGTAAAAGCTTTATTTTGACTATAAGCATGAGGAGAATTTAACACGGATTGCAAAAAGGAAATACAATCTATCAAAGAGCAATTATCATAATTAAATTCCTTGAAATCCAAAATAGTGGGTTCATTGCTATGTAAAGTTTTGACCTCTTCAATCTCACTTTTACCAATTTTTGCATCAAGATCAAAAAACTCCGAATCATTGGGACGCCTTTTAACTAAAGTTGACTCATCTCCAGTCCCATCTTTATTAAGATTCATATTGGAAAACTAAGATTTAATAGGGGACACATCAATCACTTTTAGATCTTCATCCTAAGTATCATGAAAACTAGAAGAACACGCTTTCACAAGCAATATTTTTTAGCACGCATCCTAGAGTTTCTTTCTTTGCACTCATCAATGGAAATTATCATGGCTTTGAGAGACTCATTGATATCATGCTTAGGTGGAATATATATAAGTTTCAAAGAATCAACATCAAGAGAAATTTTATCCACGTTCCTAGCCAATTCATCAACCTTAAGCAATTTTTCTTCAAGCAAAGCATTTAAATTCTTTTGCAAAATCATAAATTCTTTAACACTAGTCTCAAAATCAGAGGGCATCTAATTAAAATTTCCATAAGAGTTGTTGTAGGAATTACCATAGTTATTTGAGGAATTACTAGGGAACGGCCTAGAATTAAAGTTTCCTCTATACGCGTTGTTACCAAAATTGTTCCTACCAACAAAATTCACATCCATAGATTCATTATTATTCTCAATCAAAGTGGACAAAGGCATATCATTAGGATCAGAAGAAACACTCTTATTAGCAAACAATTTCATAAGTTCATCCATCTTTCCACTCAAAACATTAATCTCTTCAATCGCATGAACCTTCTTACTAGTAGATCTTTCGGTGTGCCATTGAGAATAATTAACCATAATATTATCTAGGAGTTTAGTATCTTCTCCTAAAGTGATTTCCATAAAAGTTCCTCCCGCGGCCGAATCTAAAAGATTTCTAGAAGCAAAATTCAATCCGACATATTTTTTTTATAATCATCCATAAATCCAAACCATGTGTAGGGAAATTACGTATCATTAATTTCATCCACTCCCAGGCTTGTGCAACATGCTCATGATCAAGTTGCTTAAAATTCATAATATCATTTCTAAGAGAGATGATCTTAGCTGGAGGAAAATACTTAGAGATAAAAGCATCTTTGCACTTATTCCATGAATCAATACTATTTTTAGGCAAAGAAGAGAACCAAGTTTTAGCACGATCTCTAAGCAAAAATGGAAATAGCTTCAATTTGACAATATCATTATCCACATCTTTCTTCTTTTTCATATCGCACAAATCAACAAAGTTGTTTAGATGAGTAGAGGCATCTTCACTAGGAAGGCCAGAGTATTGATCTTTCATGAAAAAGATTCAACAAAGCAGCATTAATTTCACAAGATTCAGCATCGGTAATAGGAGCAATCAGGGTGCTAAGAAAATCATTGTCGTTGGTATTGGAAAAGTCACACAATTTAGTATTGTCTTGAGCCTTCGTGACAAACAATCCAACACACTAGCACACAAGAAGCAAGCAAGAAAAAGAGAAGAACGGAAAAAGGGCGAATAAAACGGCAAGGGTGAAGTGGGGGAGAGGAAAACAAGAGGCAAGTGGCAAATAATGTAATGCGAGGGGTAAGAGTTTGTGATGGGTACTTGGTATATCTTAACTTGAGCGTAGATCTCCCCGGCAACGGCCCAGAAATGGCTAGTTGCCAGGAGATCAAATCTTGACTTGACTTGGTGCAAATCTCCCCGGCAACGGCGGCAGAAATCCTTCTGGCTACCTCTCGAGCATGCGTTGGTTTTCCCTTGAAGAGGAAAGGGTGATGCAGCAAAGTAGCATAAGTATTTCCCTTAGTTTTTGAGAACCAAGGTATCGATCTAGTAGGAGATTACACGCAAATCCCTAGTACCTGCACAAACAAATAAGAACCTTGCAACCAACGCGATAAAGGGGTTGTCAATCCCTTCACGACCACTTGCAAAAGTGAGATCTAAAAGAGATAATAAGATAAATATTTTTGGTATTTTTATGGTATAGATTGGAAAGTAAAGATTGCAAAATAAAATAGATCGGAAAGTTATATGACGGAAAATAGACCCGGGGGCCATAGGTTTCACTAGTGGCTTCTCTCAAGATAGCAAATTATACGGTGGGTGAACAAATTACTGTCGAACAATTGATAGAAAATTGCATAGTTATGAGAATATCTAGGCATGATAATGAACATAGGCATCACATCCATGACAAGTAGACCGAAACGATTCTGCATCTACTACTATTACTCCACACATCGACCGCTATCCAGCATGCATCTAGAGTATTATGTTCAAAAGAACAGAGTAACGCATTAAGCAAGATGACATGATGTAGAGGGATAAACTCAAGCAATATGATATAAACCCCATAATTATCCTTGATGGAAACAATTCAATACATGTCTTGCTGCCCCTGCTGTCACTAGGAAAGGACACTGCAAGATTGAACCCAAAGCTAAGAACTTCTCCCATTGCAAGAAAGATCAATCTAGTAGGCCAAACTAAACTGATAATTAAAGAGACTTGCAAAGATATATAATCATACATATAAGAATTCAGAGAGGAATCAAATATTGTTCATAGATACTCTTGATCATAAACCCACAATTCATCAAATATCGACAAACACACCGCAAAAGGTATTACATCGATAGATCTCCAAGAGAATCGAGGAGAACTATGTATTGAGATCCAAAGAGAGAGAAGAAGCCATCTAGCTAATAACTATGGACCCGAAGGTCTGGGGTAAACTACTCACACATCATAGGAGAGGCTATGGTGTTGATGTAGAAGCGCTCCGTGACCGATTCCCCCTCTGGCGGAGCGCCAGAAAAGGCCCCAAGATGGGATCTCATGGGTACAGAAGGTTGCGGCGGTGGAAGAAGTGTTTCGTGGTGCTCCTGGATGTTTTCAGGGTATAAGGGTATATATAGGCAAAGGAAGTAGGTCGGTGGAGCCACGAGGGGCCCACGAGGGTGGGTGGCGCGCCTCCCCCCTTGGGCGCGCCTCCCTACCTCGTGGCTGCCTCGTTGCTTCCTTGACGTGCACTCCAAGTCTTCTAGATTGCGTTTGTTCCAAAAACGATCCGCGTGAAGGTTTCATTCCGTTTGGGCTCCGTTTGATATTCCTTTTCTGCGAAACACTGAAATAGGCAAAAAACAGGAATTTGCACTGGGCCTCCGGTTAGTAGGTTAGTCCCAAAAATAATATAAAAATGTATAATAAAGCCCATTAAACATCCAAAACAGATAACATAATAGCATGGAGCAATCAAAAATTACAGATATGTTGGAGATGTATCAAGCATCCCCAAGCTTAATTCCTGCTTGTCCTCGAGTAGGTAAATGATAAAAACAGAATTTTCGATGTGGAATACTACCTAGCATAATTCTCAATGTAATTTTCTTTATTTTGGCATGAATGTTCAGATCCGGACAATTCAAGACAAAAGTTTAATATTTACATAAAAATTATAATACTTCAAGCATACTAATAAAGCAATCATGTCTTCTCAAAATAACATGGCCAAAGAAAGTTATCCCTACAAAATCATATGGTCTGGCTATTCTCTATCTTCATCACACAAAATATTTAAATCATGCACAACACCGATGAGAAGCAAAGCAATTGTTTCATACTTTTGATGTTCTCAAACTTCTTCAATCTTCACGCAATACATGAGCGTGAGCCATGGACATAACACTATATGTGGAATAGAATGGTGGTTGTGGATAAGACAAAAAAGGAGAGATAGTCTCACATCAACTAGGCGTATCAATAGGCTATGGAGATGCCCATCAATAGATATCAATGTGAGTGAGTAGGGCTTGCCATGCAATGGATGCACTAGAGCTATAAGTGTATAAAAGCTCGACAAAAGAAACTAAGTGGGTGTGCATCCAACTCGCTTGCTCACGAAGACCTCGGGCATTTTGAGGAAGCCCATCATTGGAATATACAAGCCAAGTTCTATAATGTAAAATTCCCACTAGTATATGAAAGTGACAACATAGGAGACTGTCTATCATGAAGATCATGGTGCTACTTTGAAGCACAAGTGTGGTAAAAGGATAGTAACATTGTCCCTTCTCTCTTTTCTCTCATTCATTTTTTTTGTTTGGGCCTTCCTCACTTTTTTATGGCCTCTTTTCTTTCTCTTCTTTTTTATTTTCAGTCCGGAGTCTCATCCCGACTTGTGGGGGAATCATAGTCTCCATCATCCTCTCCTCACTTGGGACAATGCTCTAATAATGATGATCATCACACTTTTATTTACTTACAACTCAAAAGTTACAACTCAATACTTAGAACAAAATATGACTCTATGTGAATGCCTCATGCAGTGTACCGGGATATGCAATGAATCAAGAGTGACATGTATGAAAATCATGAATGGTGGCTTTTCCACAAATACGATGTCAACTACATGATCATGCAAACCAATATTACAATGATGGAGCGTGTCATAATAAACGGAACGGTGGAAAGTTGCATGTCAATATATCTCAGAATGGCTATGGAAATGCCATAATAGGTAGGTATGGTGGCTGTTTTGAGGAAAGTATATGGTGGTTGTATGATACCGGCGAAAGTTGCGCGGTATTAGAGAGGCTAGCAATGGTGGGAGGGTGAGAGTGTGTATAATCCATGGACTCAACATTAGTCATAAAGAACTCACATACTTATTGCAAAAATCTATTAGTTATTGAAACGAAGTACTACGGGCATGCTCCTAGGTGGATAGAATGGTAGGAAAAGACCATCGCTCGTCCCCGACCGCCACTCATAAGGAAGACAGTCAATAAATAAATCATGCTCCGACTTCATCACATTACGGTTCACCATACGTGCATTCTACGGGAAGCACAACTTCAACACAAGTATTTCCCAAATTCACAACTACTCAACTAGCATCACTCTAATTTCACCATCTTCATATCTCAAGACGATCATAAAGAATCAAACTTCTCATCGTATTCAATGCACTTTATATGATAGTTTTTATTATACGTATCTTGGATGCTCATCACTTCTGGCTAAAATTTTAACCAAAGCGAATTACCATGTTGTTCTAAAATACTCTTAAAATAATATAAGTGAAGCATGAGAGATCAATAATTTCTATAAAATAAACCACCATCGTGCTCAAAAAAGATATAAGCGAAGCACTAGAGCAAAATTATCTAGCTCAAAAGATATAAGTGAAGCACATAGAGTATTCTAATAAATTCCGTTTCATGTGTGTCTCTCCAAAAGGTGTGTACAGCAAGGACGATTGTGGTAAAATATAAAGGAAAGACTCAAATCATACAGGACGCTCCAAGCAAAACATATATCATGTGGTGAATAAAAATATAGCATCAAGTAAAGTTACCGATAGACGAAGACGAAAGAGGGGATGCCTTCCAGGGCATCCCCAAGCTTAGGCTTTTGGTTGTCCTTGAATTTTACCTTGGGGTGACTTGTTCATCCCCAAGCTTAGGCTCTTGCAACTCCTTGTTCCATAATCCATCGAATCTTTACCCAAAAACATGAAAACTTCACAACACAAAACTCAACAGAAAATCTAATGAGCTCCGTTAGTGAAATAAAACAAACCACCACTTTAAGGTACTGTAATGAACTCATTCTTTATTTATATTGGAGTTAAACCTACTGTATTCCAACTTATATGTGGTTCATACCCCCCGATACTAGCCGTAGATGCATGAAAATAAGCAAACAACACACAAAAAACAGAATCTGTCAAAAACAGAACAGTCTGTAGTAATCTGTATCAAACGCAAACTTCCGTAACTCAGAAAAATCTGCAAAACTACGAAGTCCTAGATAATTTGTTTGTTGATCTACTGCAATTGGAATCGGTATTTTATCACTTTCTGGTGATTTTTAACAATTGTTTTCGTGGGCAGAAAGTTTCTGACTTTTTCAGCAAGATCAAATAATTATCACCCAAGAAGATCCTATAGGTTTTACTTGGCACAAACACTGATTAAAACAAAAAACTACATCTAATCATCTTGGCTCGTTACTTTCCGTTGAAACGGAACTTGCCCATTCTAAGGCCTGTAGTTGGGCCAAGGTGACTGCCGAGGATCTTGGAGAACGCATCCAAGCTTTCGCGGTAGCCATGGCAGAGCTCGTGGGTGTCGATGAGGTCGAGAGGGCTGGAGTTCCATACGGGGCGGCACCACTGGGAAAGTACGGTTGTCCGTGCCCCATATTTGATTGGGAGGAGGGAGATGATGACTGTCAACATATCAACGGGGAGACTGCTGATGAACTATAGGCCTGCTGGAGTCGCCTGCGGTTCTAGCTCGCCCCGCCTCCGCTTGTTGGCAGCCCCGTTCTCCACCTCCGGAGTCTCCTTGTCAGTGGTGGTTTCTGATAAAAATGGGAGTATCGGGAATATTTAGTTAAAACAGGGCAATAGAAGTGTATTGGTAACTAGAAGTTATTAGGTAGGAATATAGTAAGAAAATGGAATAAGAGTTGGTTGCTTAAATACTAGACAATTCATTTGATATTGCTGGGTAAGTCAACATGCAGATAGTTGAAAAGAAAACTTACTTCGAACAAAGTCTGGACGGATGATATCGTTGGGGAAGTTACCGTATATCTCATGACCAGGCCCTTTTATGTGCAGTGCAACTCTAGTGCCAGCTTTCAGTTAATAAAACTTAGAAATTTCATTCCAAAAGCCAGTGCCAAAATAGGATTCACCATGTTCATCAAGTCTTACAGTAGCAACGGTTGTAAATCCATGGATTGTGTGCAGTATGACATCCCTGCAGTCTTGATTTATGTAAGGGGAAAGATTGCGCACTACAGATTTTGTTGCATAGCAAGGGATGCGCTGCATAAAATGGTAGGATTGTTAAAGAAAATATGATAACATGCAAATATGGGTCCAAATTGAAAGAACTGCAGACAGCAATAAATCGAAGGACAAAAATCTATAATTAAACAGATAGGGTAAACATGATGTCATGGAAATATGAGAGTAATCGAAAGGACAATACATCATTAATTTGCCTAATATAGAAAGAAGAGGGGAAATGTCGGTGTGGAACGACACCTATGGGATCACAAGAATCCCTAATACGGTTGCCAGTGCACGGGGTTGCAAGAAGAGCAGGGCTAGTAGACAGCACAAAGATCGTTTACCCAGGTTCGGGCCGCGAGGATGCGTAAAACCCTAGTCCTGCTTTGGTGGGTGTATTTCAGAGAGTTCTTGAGCTCTCGAACTAGCTGTGGTCAGTGTGTGGTTCGAAAGAGCCGAACCCCTCTCCAGTATGCGATGGGCCTCCTTTTATAGTCGGAAGGGGCTGCCACAGTGGCACACAGGAGGTGGAAAGGCATACAATGCCCTGAGCTTATCGCTCGTATTACAGGACAAGACGCATTTAATGCATAGCTTAGGTGTCCCCTTGCTTTATTGGGGATGGGGATGAGGCCCGTCCCGTTCGTCGCAGCTCCTCCTCGCTTTGACACGCGCCCTGGCCAGTGAGGCACGTGGTGCCATGTAGGCAGGCAGGCAGTTGAGGTGGCGCAGTGGCGGAGCCTTCGAAGATCTACATGCCGCCACGCAGGCGCTCAATGAGTTGGCCTGGGAGCTGCATGTTGCCACGCAGGTGCCTGCCCAGCTGGTTGGGCTGGCAGCTACATGTGAGCGGCGGTGGAAGCTTGGTTGGTGTGGGCCTCGCGGTAGCCCTGCTGGCGTCCTTGGTGAGGGCCTTGCCGGGTGGCCCAGCAAGGGTCTTGCCGTGGCGCGCTGTCGTCCCCGGCAAGGGCCTTGCCGGGGGTCTGATGGCCTTCCTTGGCAAGGGTCTTGCTGAGAATTGTCGTCTTCTAATCCTCATCTGATCTTGAATATGTCTTCACAAAGATCTGCATGCCACCACGGAGGTGCCTCCCGAGCCCTGGCCCAACGTGATGTTGGAGACCGTGGGCTCAAGGGTGGCCCGCTCTGTTGGTGCGGGGCGAGCTGTCCCAAGAAGGATCTTGCCGGGTTATCGAGGCTGCCCGACAAGGGTCTTGCCGGGGGAACCTGATTCGTCCCTCTGCTCTTTGTGGTCTTGGCCTTGGTGTTGCTATTATTATCTTGGGCTTTGGTCTTACCTTGGCTCACCTCCCCTGTTCTGCTTGGCGTGATCGTAGGCGCGGCTCCGACTGCCCGTGCACAGGTATAGGGGTACAAAAACGCACCCCTCTTTTTGTACACCGTCAGGAGCCCCCGGGCCTGGGCCACACATAAGCATGGTACGTTGTTGGGCCAGGCCCAAAACGGTGCGCGGGCAGGCGGGGTGGTTATTACCGCCGTAAAAATTTTCACGCGTTGCGCTTCCCATGACCCGCGCGCGCGGTGCGGCGTGGAGGGGTGTGCATGACGTGGGCGTCATGCGTGGGGCGGTTTCCACACGCATGCGTCACATCACAGTAAATGGGCAGCGCGCCTCGCGGCTTCCCCATAAAAAGGGATAACCGCGGGCGCATTGTCCCTTTTGCCCTTCGCCCAACCCCAATCTCGGAAACCTCCGCCTGCCTTCCTCTTCTTCTCCAAGCTTTGGCTTCCCCGCTGACTGCGCCGAGGCTGCCCCAAATCGGTACCCCTTCTTTGTCGATTATTTTTCCAGCGGGCTCTGTCCTCCCTTCTCCGATTTCTTCAGCGACGTCATGCATAGCTTTGGCTTCCGCCTCCTGGATTTTACTCCGAATGCGGTGGCATGCATGGCCCTTTTCACAAGATCTCCGTGAGGGCTTCGCCGAGGTGCACCCCAACACGGCGCTCTTCCGCCATTACTTCTCCCCTCGGATCCAACCAGGGGGCGCCATCTCCGGTTGCATTGCCTGGGTCTCAAGATCCAAGGGGGCGTATCCGAAGGGCGCCGTGAAGGAGAGGTGGGAAGAATGGCGGGGTCGTTGGTGCTGGATTGAGGAGAAGGACCCGCAGGAGTTCTGCGAAGTTCGTCGGGCGCCGTCGGTCCGCAGAAGCGATTGGATCGACGTTGATGCTGACGACGAGAAGCTCACGGTCGCCACCACCAAGATCCTTCGGCTCACCGAGGCCGGCCTCACCCTTGAGATGATCGGGGCGGACTTCATCCGCCGCCAGATCGTTCCACTGCATAACAAGGGGAGGCCAGCCTGGCTCTTCACAAACCCCGCCGACATCGGCTTTGTCCCGGCCTCGACCACAATTTCACAGTGATGGGGCACGCCCATTTCTGCCAGCGGCTCTTCCAGCTTGACGTGGGCCGCGACGGCGAGGTCGAGCGGACCGGCAAGGTCGCGAGGGCCGCCGTGAAGGCCGGCAAGGTCCTCAAGGGGCCTCTGTTCAAGCTGCCGACGGGGGTGGTCCCGTTGTGCAATAACTCGCGCCGGTCCGATATCATTGCCATGATGTCGGAATGCAATGCGCAAGGCCCTGACCCGAGCTGGAAGGAGCCGAAGGACGCCGTGGTGCAGCAGTTCTTTGACACTCTGCACGAGGGGTACGTCAACACCGACACCGAGCGACTGCTTGTCAAGGACACCACCCAGGCGGAGCTGGACTACATCGCCACCAGGGCGAGGGAGGCACAGCTTGCCAAGGAGGCCGGTAGCGCAGGCGGTGTTGAGGACAAGGCCGCGACGGCCGCGGAGGAGGAGGAGCTCGCCCGGTGGTCGGCGGCCGCCGGGGGAGCCAGCAGCGCCGGCACCGAGGCTCCTCTGGTTGAAGATGTGACCGGCGAGTCGGAGGAGGAGGAGGCCGAGACCGCAGGCCCGACGCCGGCTATGGGGAGAGGGCGAGTCCTGTGCAGGCCAGTTCCAGTGAGCCGGTCCGGCCCGGCAGGGCTGCACGGCCACAGCTGACCTTGGAGGGGTCCAGGCGCCACACGAGGACCGCAGCGGCAAAGAAGCCGGCGAAGGCCACGGTGAAGAAGAAGACAGCCGTCCCTTCTTCGTCCATGCGTGTCCAGACACCACCTCCTTCTCCTCCTCCGGCGGATGTCGATACGGAGGTTACTTTGGATTATGGATCCCTCAGCCCGAGGAGGAAGAAGAAAACAATAGAGGAGGAGGCGGACGACGAGTAAGTGTCTGGTTCCTTTTTGTTATCTCTGCCTCCTCAATCTGTGTTGCTCGTCTTGACTTGTCTTCATCTTTGCAGGGACGTGGAAACGCTGGCCCAGAGATTGAAGAGGGCCAAGGTCTCGGCGGGTGGCCAACCCCTGGTTGGTACTTCGGGGGCGCCACTGGTGGTGTTGAGCAGCCGGACAGCAGCCCCCGGCATAGCCCCCAGCGTAAGTTCATCTCTCTTCCCCCGTCGACATGTGTCAGGGGCACGACACTTTGGTGCTGACCTTGCCAGGTATGCAGGAGGAGAGCAGCAGCAGGAGGAGCCACATAGCGCTACTCCCGACACGCCACCAACTTCGACCACGCCGCCCCGCGGGGCGTCCCCGGCAAGGGCGCCAGGCACCGAGCCCATGCACATGGAGGAGGAGGAGGAGAACTTGGGCGCTGGCGGCTTAGCCTCGACGCCAAAATGTTGGCGGGGAGGGGACTTCCGTTTCCCAGCCGGGTACTGGCACAGGTAAGTCATTCGCCGTTCGTCCATGCTTCTTTTTATTTCCGGCTTTTGGTCCTGGCCTTGCCTCACCCCTTCTTCGGTGTCCAGATTCCTCCTCAGTGAACCCAGAGGACATGGACGCCGTCATCAAGGACATCGCCAAGGCCGCCGAGGCGGACGCCGAGAAGATCGCCGCCGAGGAGGCCGCCAAGGGTGCTGCCGAGGACGCTGCCGAGGGGCCTATCGGGGAGGCCGGTAAGGCTGCCGCTGAGGAGACCGGCAAGGGGCCTACCGGAGAGGCTGGCAGGGCCGCTGCCGAGGAGGAGGAGGAGATGGCTGATGACCAGCCTTCCTCTTCTGTTGCTTCCGGCTCCGGCAAGTACCTGAGGGTGAGCGGCGACTTGTTCATCCACCTTCCAGGCGCGTCGAGCACCAGGACACCCGTTGAGGGAGAGGTGTTCGACGATGAAGTGCTTGCCACTGCCGGGCTTGAAGTCGTCGACGAGCAGATCATTGGCAGCGACGGTTCGCAGGAAGAGCGGCTCCTCCACGCCGTGAGCGCCAGCTTCCGGAAGCTCCAGGCGCTCCATCGCGCCCGCCTGGACAAGGCTAAGTCCAGGACGGCGGTGGTTGGGAAGGCGGAGGCGGACCTCCAGAAGCGCTTTGCCGAGACGCAGGACTAGTTCCGCGAGGCCCACAAGGAGCTCAAGGCTGCCCAGGGCAAGCTGGCCAAGCGCGACGTGGAGCTCACCATGAAGCTCACCGACGTCGAGAAAGCTCAAGAGACGGCGAGGAACTTGGCCACGGCCGCCGAAGCTGCCCGGACCCAGCACGAGGACACGCTGAACTCCCAGAAGGAGGACCTCGCTGCACGCGAGGAGGAGCTTGCCGCCATGCTTCGCGGCAAGGATGCAGAGGTGGAGAAGCTTGTCTTGCTGCGGACCAGTGAGCTGGAGCACAGGCACAAAGAGGCACTCAATGCCCAGGCCCAGGTCCACACCGGCAAGGTGGAGGAGTTGGAGGCGGAGCGTGATGGGTTGAAGGAGCAGGCCCTGAAGCTGTCCCAGGAGAAGGACACGCTTAACAGTGCCCTGACAAAGGCGCAAGGCACGGTCGTCAGCAAGGCTGGGGAGCTCTCCGAGGCCAACAACTCCATCAAAGACCTCAAGCTGAAGCTGGAGGGTCTCGAGAAGGTGCTGTCGGAGGCCAAAAACCGAGAGGGGACCCTGGCCAAGGAGTTGGAGGCCGAGAAGCACTTGCGGAAGAATGAGGGCCTCAACTTCGCGGATCACATGGAGGGCGAGAACCGTTGGCTCGATCACCTCGCCACCCTCGCCAACCAGGCCGCCGCGCAGCTGGCCATCATGGGGATGCCGGACGTGAGGTATGTCTCAGAGCGGAGCGTGAGTGCCAATTGCAGCCTGAACATGTTCTTTGAGAAGGTTGTCGGCGCTCTGGAGCGGCTCCACGCCAACCGGTTGGCCTCACTGGCCGACGAGTCCCGCAGGCTTTGCCAGGGTGCCATGACCAAGGTTCTCACCAAGGTGGCGCACTGGTACCCCGACCTCGACTTCAACGCCGCGCTGGAGAGCTTGCCGGAGGGTACTGACCTCGCGCCGCTCAGGGAGCGCATCAAGCCCATCATCAGCCGAGTCAGCCCAGCTGGTTGGGCTGGCAGCTGCATGTGAACGGCGGTGGAAGCTTGGTTCGTGTTGGCCTGGCGGTGGCCCTGCTGGCGTCCTTGGTGAGGGCCTTGTCGGGTGGCCCGGCAAGGGTCTTGCCGTGTGCTGTTGTCCCGGCAAGGGCCTTGCCGGGTTCAGTGGCCTTCCTCGGCAAGGGTCTTGCCGAGGATCGCTGCCTTCTAATCGTCATCTCGATCTTGAATATGTCTTCACAAAGATCGCATGCCACCACGGAGGTGCCTCCCGAGCCTGGCCCAACATGATGTTGGAGATCAAGGGCTCAAGGGTGGCCCACTCTGCTGGTGCGAGGTATTGTCCCAAAGAAGGGTCTTCTTTGGGGTAACCTGCTTCGTCCCTCTGCTCTTTGTGGTATTGGCCTTGGCGTTGCTATTATTATCTTGGGCTTTGGTCTTACCTTGGCTCACCTCCCCTATTCTGCTTGGCGTGACCATAGGCGCGGCTGCGACTGCCCGTGCACAGGTATAGGGGTACAAAAACGCACCCCTCTTTTTGTACACCGACAGGAAAAAATCTCCTTTGACGTATATGGTGCATGTGGCACCTTTTTTCCAAATGTAGTAATATTAAGAATATGTTCAGGAAAGTAGGCCAGGCCAGCCGATTTAGGGTGAGATTTTACATACCACGCTCATCCTCAAGTTATCTGGTATGGTGAGATGGAATGTCTGGCGGAGGCCGCAAGGTCCTGATGTGTCCTTGCACTGTACACTCTATGAACGGAAGAAAACCCTCAAATCAGCTCGAATAAAAATGAATTCATGACGATTTCGGCCAGATGATTATAGGAGGCAGACGAACTGGGATAAGAGATGAGATTATATCTCATTAAATTAGTTACCTTGTTGTCCATGAGAAAGAACCCTCAGTACGGCAGATTCCCCGATCGAGCGAAGGTGGGTCGACCGTTAGCAGCATCGAGAAAGTCGATGGCGATAGATGGCGGCAAGCGAAAGTGGCGAAATGTGGTGGTCTTTGCCGGCAGCCTAGCGGCGGCAGCAGGCGTCGAGTAAGTGTTTACCGCCGTGATAGGCGGTGCCATGCATAGACGCAGAGGAGCTTGTGCATGTGTGAATGGGGACTGGAGGGGGTGGCAGGCGGGATTAGGGTTTTTTGTGACGTGGGGATGGTGAGGGTTTTCTTTTTTATTTTTTGAATTGGGTCGTGAGTGTTTACTGTCCCACAAAGAAATTTGGAGGCGACGGTTTGCTAGAGCCAACCGTGTGTGATTGACGCAACAGGCAAAATGAAAGTCATTGCACATGGTTCCAATTTTGGGAACCGTGTGTGATTGATTTACTACATCTGTCCTGGTTTATTTGTCCCCTTTGTAATTTTTACCAAATTTTGACCAAATATTTAACTAAGAAATGTTTATGCAGTCACAAAAAATTATATCATTGAACACTATGCTCAAATACCCATCCAACGATATAATTTTTGCTGACCTGCACTCACATTTTGTCAGTTAAACCTTTGGTCAAAATTAAACACAAATTACAAAGGGGACCAATAAACCAAGACGGAGGTAGATTCCATCAACCGAACTGATTGCATCCATATGCCACGGTTAGACATAAGTGAATATAGATTAAACATACTCAGACATAGATAATAAGCGTACATGTACACTAGCATAGTTCAACCATAAGTACATAGTTCAACCGTCAATAAGCATACTCAAGCATACATAGTTCGATCCCACATCTCATCTCACATGCCGTCACGATCCTGAATCTTCTCCAGGTACTCAGCGTACGCGCCGTGCACCACCCTGCGAGAATACTTCTGCTTGAAGGAGCCAACGGCCCATCCTCTTGCATGCGCCAGAACACTTAGATACGTGTCATGAAGCTTGTGGTTGCAAAATGGGCATCGATAACCGCCGTTCTAGGTTCTAATAGGCCTGTTATGCATTCCCGCATAAAGCTCCCTCGGGATTTGCCTTTTGTACCTCCTCTGTACATCTTCATCCTCGCTGTCCACATCGTCAGACAACACCTACACAAAGAGTAAAACAAATTTGGCATCAAATCAATGATTACATGCAGTGAAGTGGGATTAGGAATTTATGGCTATTTATTTATACATATCCAGAGATTATGGTTCGATTTTTAAGCACGGTCGTCTATGTACAGACCAATCTTGAAGAAAATAATGGCACAAACATATGTAAGTCATTCAAAATCAATTGTCAAGTCCTGGGTAGGAATTATTAGCACGAACACTAACCCTAGTCGGATTACTAGCAGAAATCATTTGCACAGATGAAAATACTAATCACTTATCACTTGTACCATTCAAACAATCAATACACTACACTGATCTAACAAAACTTACTCAGATTTCATGGATTGGGAGAACATAACCATAGGATTTCTATTCCAAAAAGGAGGAGGCAGGAGTAACTAGAGAAACCCTATTCTATTTGACACATAAATGGGTATAGATGACTAACCAGTTGTCCGTCGTCGTCGAAGTCGTCGCCGGAGTGGTTGTCGGAGTCGTCACCGGGATCGTCACTAGAGTCGGTGTGGAACTCCGCCTCTGGCTGTGGAAGCTCGACGTCGTCGATGACGCCAGGCTGCAGCGATAACTCGCCGGCGGTGACGACAACCTCTTTCTCCATCTCCATGCCGTGCTCTGGTGCTTTAGCAGCCCCGGCGTCGCCACTCCCTCCGATGGGTTGCTTCCGCGGCATCCTCATACACTGACGGCTTTGAGGACTGAGAGCGGCATCGAGGATGCAAGCGGAGAGAGAGGATTGTGTGTGTGGCGAGGATGGGGGGTGCGGCCGCTTGGGCGCACCATTAAAATGTAGTAGTGGGAGTTGTAGGAGAGAGGCGGGCGATGGTCAAACCGATGGCTCGCCTCCCGGTGAGCCTGCACACCGGATTGCTGGCATGCCTACCATAGTTTCACACAGCTACTCGCACGCCTCCCGATGACACTGTGCAGCGAGCATGCCTCCGTCAATTCACACACCTGCACGCACGCCTCCCCGTCTGCCTGTGCGGCGGACTGCTCGCATGCGTCCCGTCAACTCACGCCTGCTCGCACGGCACACGGGTCGCGCAGCGGCACGTATATTGTTTTTCTATTTGGATGATTAATGCTGCCGCTTTATTGCTTAACCGAAGCATGGCACGTATCCATTGTTGGTCTAACGCTCACTGTTCGAATAAATAATCTGTTTGGGATATTGGGTCCTAATTATTAATAATCTCCCATTTGTAACTAGATAAATATTACATCAAAACTGGTCTCAAGTTTGACAGCAAAAAGTACAATGCCACTTTGTATTGGTGTCCATATGACAACACGATAAGTTTCATGAATTCAAATAAGTTTTGGATGTACTAGAATTTTTAAATCAAGATTCTCAATGTTTGAAATTTGATGCACGGGGAGTAAACATGCACCCAGTGAGACACATGTGTTTTTGCAATCCATTTAGGTGCACTCTCACATGTGCATATAGCTCAAATTTGATAATTGGACATTATACCCGATTCATCTGGTCAACCACCTCAGTAGAGAAAGCCGAAAACTGACTGTCATGATACAATGAGAGCTGGTCAACCACTCGATGACTTATCAGAATGTTTCGCGATTTCCTCCGTATTATACGAAGGGCCTTTTCTTTAGGTTATATATGTAACGCGTCGTATTGAATAAATCACGTACATACCAGGGGCTATATCGTAGACCCACCATAAAACTCCTATGTCTAAGTGAAAGTGTTAACGCCCTATAGCCCGATTGCCTAGTTCACCGCATTAACACCTCCTTCATGGACCAAGACGTTGGGTTAAGAGTGATCAAATGCTTTTCTGAACACCCCCGTGCTTTACACGAGGGTGCTGAAGCCGACGGCGGGAAAACTTTCAGATTATACAAAAACGGCCGCACAGGAGGAACAAAAGTTTTAGGCGAAACTAAAAATAAAATAGCCCTGTTATAATATTGTCTTTTACAATTTCCATACATTTCACTCGTATATCATGTTTTTCGAGCATTGACCCTCTATCAAGCGAGCCCCTCTAAGACATCATCGAAATAATGCTCTGGTGCGTGATAGTCCTTGCCCTTGGGTGGACTCTTCGCTGCAACATCGGTGGTCTTCATCTTCGCCCAGTATGTCTTGACACGGGAAAGGCCATCCGTGCACCCTCAATGCACGCCGACCACTTAACGGCGTTGATACGCAGCACCGCATCAGCAAGTCGCTGCACCAAACCAAAATAACTATCCGGAATTGGCTCGGTCGGCCATAGCCCGACCACGACGTCCTTCATGGCAAACCGGATAGTCTGTGCAGCTCAGCCCATTGGGTCATCTGCTCGTTCAAGAATAAGGGCGCTTTATACACCAATTGTGACCAGAAAAGCTTCTTCGTCACATACCCTTCTTGCGCTTGGTAAAACCGCGCCGCATTAGAAGCACTCTTCGGCAAGTCCAATAACGCATCTGGAGAACTCCACACTTGATTAAGCGGGGCTAATTCGGATCACCGAACTTAGTTTGTAATAAAAAGGGTGTACCAGCCGCGATCTCCCCAGCTTGCCGGATCTCCTCCCGGGGGCCGCTCTAGATTCGGACTGCGCTTCTTTCACCTCTCGTAAGGCCTTGTCAAGATCAGCCGTTTTGGCTTTATTATCCTTCTTGATGAATTCGCATCGGCTAGAGGCATCCTTTAGCTCACGCGCCATCGTGGATATTCTCTCCTCGTATTGGTACTGAGCAGCCTATTCGGCCTTTAACTCGGCAGATGCCTTTTCAGCGGACGCATTACTAATCCGGGCCCGCTCCTTGTCCCGGGCTAGCTTAGCCGGAAGGATCTCAACTGCGGTGGCACCATCTGTAGTCATACATATCTCAGTGTACAATTCCTAGCGTCATGCTTATATTTTAAGCACGTGCACATAATGACTGCCCCAAAAACATACCTTGCGCCTCGTCAAGCCGCCTGTTGATAAGCGTGATGTCATCATCCGCCTCGTCAATCTTCCGCTGCAGATCTGCAACCTCTGTAGTTCGGGCAAGAGCTGTGGAGGTAACAACCTGTGTTCCAATTAGTCAGATTATTTCCCGGGCATATCTTTTTGATCCTCTGATCGCCTCCCTTGGGAAGCCAATCAGAGTCTCAGGGCTACTATCTATACACAAGAGCATTTTGTGAATAAAACACAATAAAAAATATTACAGTACAAACCTCGAAGCCTCTTAGCAGGCTGGTGAAGGCTTCATTCAATCCGCTTTTCGCGGACAGAACCCTGTCAACCACCGTACCCATCAAGGTACGATGTTCCTCTGAGACGGACGCTTGCTGCAGCATGTTCGTCAAGGTATCCGGTGCTTCTTGATCTTCGGAAGTGGCTATGTAAGTACGACTTTCCTTCGAAGGGATCCATTCATTCGTCCCTAGAGTCGCCTCCGACTGTAAACCGGATAGTCCAGGGCCTTTATTGTTGGCCCCCGAACCCTGGGCAACCAAAGTGTCACCTTCGGGTAATGTCTTCATCATCCTTCGCACCACTTGTTGATCGGGAGAGACCCTCCGGGACGACACCTCCAAGTTGTCCACCTTGTTAGGCGAGGAGGCCGGTGGAGGCGTCTCGCTTTCCATCATCTCCAGGAGAAGATCTCCCGAGGAGGAGGATTGTTGAAGAAAGCTGTGTGCCGAACTGCAACAATATATATTCTAGATGTTACCTTGGTAACAGGACATGAATGGGATATGTTTAAAACACCCTTGTTCACTTACGATTTGGCTACAGGCTTGTCCTCACTGTGGAACTGTGCGGCAATGTCATCTTCCAAGCCCAAGCCGCCCGACGGTGGCATCTTGCCTCTCTTGGGAGCCTTTTCCTCCCAACCTTCGGAGGCGGCCCTTTTCTTACCATGGGGAGAAGGGATATTGGCTTCTCCTTCACCTTTGTCTTCGGGCAAGGGAATTCTGATCTCCTCTGACACAGTGTTTGATATACCTTCGGAATGGAGGCCACCTTTGGTCTTCCTGCTCTTCGCCTTGCCCTCCTTCATGAGCACCTGGTACGGTGCCGGGGCCAACATCCTTGTTAGCACGGGATCGGCTGAGTCTTCAGGAAGGGGGGGCGAACACCTGATTCGCTCCGCTTTCTTTATCCTGCCCTGGTAGAAGATGGTTTGCTCAGTATCTTATTACAGGATACTTGACTAAAAGGTGTTCGGAAGTCGAGTGCTTACCGAGGTATCCGGATGGTTGAAGTCGAGGCCAATGTCCTTGGTGGTGTCCGGCCACTGTTTTCGTGTCCCATAAAACAACTTCCACATTCCTTTGTGTGTCGTGCCGAAGAAGTGTTGAAGTGTCCATGGCCCTTCCGGATTAAACTCCCACATGCGGAGAGGCCGTCGCTGGCATGACAGTGTCCAGTGGACTAGCATTACTTGAATCACGTTGATAAGGTTGATGTCCTTCTCAAGGAGGCTCTGGACACGGATCTGCAGACTTTGCACTTCATCAATTGATCCCTAGTCCAACCCCTTATTGGCCCATGATGCTAGCTGAATCGGAGGGCCAGATCGGAACGTAGGTGCAGCTGCCCACTTTGTACCACGGGGCTCGGTAATATAGAACCACTCCCGCTGCCATAAGTTGGAGGATTCTGTGAAGGATCCTTTTAGCCAAATGGCGTCGGTGAGCTTGCTCACCGTGGCGCCACCACACTCCGCTTGTTTCCCGTCGACCAGCTGCGGCTTCACATTGAAGGTCTTGAGCCATAAGCCGAAGTGTGGGGGGATTCGGAGGAAGGTCTCGCAGGTGACGATGAACGCCGAGATGAGAAGAAAAGAGTTCGGGGCCAGATCATGAAAATCAATCCCATAATAGAACATGAGCCCACGAACAAAGGGGTTGAGTGCGAACCCTAGCCCTCGGAGGAAGTGGGAGATGAACACGACCCTCTCGCCGAATCTGGGGGTAGGGATAACCTGCCCTCCAGCAGGGAGCCGGTGGAGGATCTCCGCAGTCAGATATCTTGCCTCCCGGAGCTTCGTGATATCCTCCTCTGTAACTGAAGAAGCCACCCACCGGTCTTGGAGGCTGGATCAGGACATGACAAAGGCTCGTGGCGATTGAAACCTGGGTGTTGGAACTCGAGGTAGCAAAGGTCGAGGAAGACGCAAGCGTGGAGGAGAAAGGTGGGTCTGTACCCCTCTGTAAAGGCTGTGAATATCAAGCGCCTCCTCCTAGGCCTTAAAATTTTCCTATTCCCAAGGAATCGTACCAAAAAGATGGTTGGATTACCCATGTCCGTGTTGATAAGAATCCCATAATAAGGGGACACAATCTCTGCTTTGACAAGACGTGCCAATAAAACCGCGTCTCAAAACATGGAGCGGCAGGCCAAAAAACGGTTCAAAATAATGATCGGGAGGTGACGTGGCATCACGCTGCAAAAAGTTTGTCAGCGGATTGGACTCATGAAATATTATACTCTCCGCGGTTGTGTCTGGTACTTGTGTTGCAGATCCGGACACGTTCGTCCGAAGACTATCTTGGAGTATTCGAAAAGGGGAACCCGCCTTGCAATGCCGAAGACAATCTGCGCGGCGGACACCTCGTCGATGAAGCTTGGTTCAGGGGCTACTAAGGGAGTCCCGGATTAAGGGGTCCTCGGGCGTCCGACCTATTAGACATGGGCTGGACCAATGGGCTGTGAAGATACAAAGACCAAAGACTCTACCCGTTTTCAGATGGGACTCTCCTTGGCGTGGAAGGCAAGCTTGGCGTCCAAATATGAAGATTTGTTTCTCTATAATCGACCTTATGTAACCCTAGATCCCTCCGGTGTCTACACTACAAAAAAAAGACACATCCGTGACATTTTGGGCCGAACGAATTTTTTTTTCTGTCATACATATGACACTTCTATGACGATAATTGTGACAAAACCTGGTATCATCATAGATGTGGCGGGCTCCTATTTCTATGACAAAAAATCATGACAGAAAATGGGCTTTTCGTCCTGGGCGGGCCGGATACACAGCTGGATGACATTATTTGGGCCGTCCATGACGGAAAAACTGTGGTAGAAGCGAGGGGAGGAAAATTTCGGGAGTTCGGTTACGGTGGGAGGTCGGGGCCGAGCGATGCGCTGCTTTCTCTCATACACGCACGCTGCTGGCGTGTGCGAGGCATTGGCTCTAATCGAACCCGAGTGAGGCGTTGGGCTCTAATCGAACCCGGCGATTACCTTTGCACCGCAGTTACGGCGTTATCGAACCCGAGCGATCGATCGATGGCTGTTAACTGAACCCGACCGAGCGATTCCTTTGCTACTGCTGCTAACTGAAGCCGATCGATTGGATGAACAGTGAGTGTTGCGGGGGAGGGGGTGGATGAACAGTGAGCGGTGGCATTGCCTCTGGATGAACAAGACCCCGTGGTGTGGAGGGCTGGATGAACAGGAGACGGTGGAGGGGTGCCTGTGGAGGGGTGGTTGAACAGGACCTCGTGGTGTGTTGGGCTGGATGAACACTAGACGGTGGAGGGGTGGTTGAACAGTAGCCGGTGGAGTAGCGCCCGGTGGAGGCTGGATGAACAGGAGCCCGTGGAGCCTGGAGGAGGTCGACGGTAGCCCGTGGAGGCTGGAGGAGGTCGACTGTGGAGATGAACAGTATCCCGCGGAGTCCCGTTTTGCGGTACGCCACACCCCCTCCCGATGAACAGGACCACTGTTTTGACCGTAGCGCTCCAACACAAGTCCGTTTCGTCCATTTTGCGGTACGCCACACCCCTCCCGATCAACAGGACCCCCGTTTCCACCGTAGGAGGTCCGTTTCGTCCATTTTGCGGTACGCCACACCCCTCCCGATCAACAGGACCCCCGTTTTGACCGTAGGAGGTCTGTTTCCTCCGTTCTGTGGTACACCAGGCCTCGTTTCCGTCGCCTATTCCGTCCAAGCCCTCCCGATGAACACGACCACGCATTCCGTTCCGACCCAGCCGATTGGCTCCCACGCGTTCCGTTGCCTCCCGATGAACACGACGCATTCCGTTGCCTCCCCATGAACACGACGCATTCCGTTGCCTCCCCATGAACACGATGACGATGCTGTTTCTCCGTTCCGACCCAGCCATGTACATGAGCCCTGGCCATACGTATGCGCGAGTAGGCGTTCGAGACCCCGCCCGTATGGACACATACGTGGCCATATTTTCTTTCTTGCACCCTGGCCGCTGTACGTACGTGTACATGCTACGTGCGCGCCTCTACTACGACACGTGCGCGCCTCTACATCAACCAGTATGTACGTACACGTTCGCGACCAGAATGACACGCTACATACGCTTCGACCAGGTGGGTCCCGACTGTCAGGCACTTCCTTGCATGCGAAGATGTAGCTGGTGGGTCCCAGCAGTCAGGGGGGCGAATCGTTTTTTTTTTGCCACGTCGCACTTCCTTGCATGCGAAGGTGTAGCTGGTGGGTCCCAGCAGTCAGGGGGAAACATTTTTTTCGCGAAATACGGTGGCCCGTCCGGTGGGTCCCCGCTGTCAGGTGGAGGAATAATAATTTTGCACGTAATAAGGAGGCACTTCCTTGCTGCGGCCGTGGACCCAGCTGCCAGCGTCTCCATGCACAGTACTCTTCTGATGGAAGTCGGTCGTTGACCACATTGACCACGCCGCGCCGAGAGCACCACGGCGATGGACGACGGCGAGGCCTAGGAAGGCGATGACGCGGAGGCAGGGAAGACTCGGCATTTGTTTCCCACGCGGAGGGGAGTACGCCTGTACGAGGGTTTACTGGTTCGTCTCCCGTCGCCGGAGAATAACAGCATGTGTGGGTGAGTAGAGAGATGGCTAGGCCAGTGATGGGAGTACGGTGGGGCGGTGAGGCCTGCGCGGCAGCATAGCCGGCCGCAGGGAGGAGGGAAGCGAGCACAGTCCACTTGGCGCTTGTTTGAGAGGTTGGAGCAGGAAGAGCAGAGATTGAAGAAGCACGACGGCCGTTGGATGGACATCCAACAGTCAGTGCTTCTGCATCAACCTTTTTTTTAGGAAAGCCTCAAATCTGTGGAAAACAACATATATCCCATCTGCCATTATTTCTAATAATTTACAGCCCATTTCTAATTCTTAAGGGTTTTTTTTGGAGCCCATATTCTTTTTGTTAGCATTACAGCCCATATTGTGGCCACGGTTAAAAAATTATACGATTTTTTGCATATTTCGGTGCGGTCCGAACTGTTTTTAATCCCGAAATTTCGACTCACATTCAAAATGATTTTAAAAATAAATGTATATCAATATAAAATCCAACAAATTCTCCAGGCATAAAAATTAATGTAATTTAAAATCTTGAAATGAAAAAAAAGATATTTGAAACTAATTGCCAGTTTGATGTGTTTTAAAAATGTACAGCCCATTTCTCATTACTGATGGGCCATTTTCTCGGCCAGCCGAATGAAAGCTCTCCTTGTCTTGAAAGATTTGTATCCCAACAGGCCTGACAAAACGACTTACTTGGCAAATCACAAAAAAGCTGGGTTGTGGCCGTGGACCCAGCTGTCAGCCTCTCCATGTACAGTACTGTTTCGATGGAAGTTGTTCTTGACCACGTTGACCATGCCGCGCGGAGAGCACCACGGCGGTGGACGATGGCGAGGCCTAGGAAGGGGACGACGCGGAGCCAGGGAAGACGCGGCAAAGGAAGCCAGCGAGAGAGAGTACGAGGTTCACCGGTTTGGTTTGGCGGTGTGAGGCTGCCGTCGCCGTAGGGCCCGGCCAGCGGTGGGAATAGTAGGGGCGGTGAGGCCTCCTTGGCAAAGACACCCGCCACGGGAGGCAGGAGCATCCGCACGACCGGGCGCTGCTTTGGGCGGCCTGGAGCAAGAAGACCAGAGGTTGAAGAAGCACTACGGCCGTTGGATGGACTTCAGACGGTCACCGGAGCTAGAATCGTTCATATTGACTAAAGTTGACAAAGGCCCCGTCCCCACCAACTTAGTAGGCCTAAGTCAGCCTCCCACCATGGTGGGTCCCAGCTAGTGGGGAGTATTCATTATTTTGTGCATAATAAGGAGGCACTTCGGTGGGTCCGAGTGACAATGGGGGAACATTTTTCACGAATACGCTGGCCCGTCCGGTGGGTCGATGAGTCGGGCGAATCATTTTTTCACGAAATCGATGGCCCGTCCGGTGGGTCCCATTGTCGGTGGAGGAATAATTATTTTTGGCGTAATAAGGAGGCACTTCCTTGCGGCTGCCGTGGACCCAGCTGTCAGCCTCTCCACGTACAGTCCACGTCCGATGGAAGTTGTTCCTTGACCACGTTGACCACGCCGCGCCGAGAGCACCAGGGCGGTGCACGACGGCGAGGCCTAGGAAGGGGACGGTGTGGAGCTGGGAAGACGCGGCAGTGGATGCACACGCAGAGAGGAGTACGAGGGTTCACTGGTTCGGCTGCGCTGCCGTCGCCGCAGAATAACATGGGGTGTGGGTGAGTTGAGTGATGGCCTGGCCAGCGCTGGGAGTAGTAGGGGGCGGTGAGGCCTCCGCGGCAGCACAACCGACCATGGGAGGCAGGAGCAGGCGGCACGACCGGCGCTGCTTTGCGCAGCTGGACCAAGAAGACCAGAGGTTGAAGAAGCACGACGGCCGTTGGATGAACATCGTACGGTCACTGCAGCTAGAATCGTTTATATTGACTAAGTTGACAAACCCCTTGGTACGTCAACTTAGTAGGCCCACAGGTCACCTTCCGAAATGGTGCGCCCCAGATGTCAGGGGGAGGAATCGTTTTTTGGGCGGGTGAAGCTAGAATATCCGAGATTGAAGAAGAAGCACGGCATCCGTTGGATGGACATCCAACGGCCACTGCTGCTAGAACCGTGTGTCGACTATAAGTTGACAAAGCCTTGCATATGCGTCAACTCTGTTTTTTTAGGGGAAACGTCAACTTAGTAATGCCAGAAGTGTGTGGCAGAGAACTTATAGCCCATTTGAGATTTGTAAGAATGTGTAGCCCATTTTTTAATTCTAATGGAATTTACTACAGCCAATTTACAGTTTGTTAAAAGTACAACCCATTACAACCAACCGTTCAAAACAGAATTCAATAAAATTTCCCAAATTTTGATGGGATCCGAAATATTTTTATCCCGAAATTTCTAGTCAGATTAAATACAATTTCAATATATATTTATATTACGTAAAAATCCAACGAAACATTGCGCTTGCAACAATTAATGAAATTAATATTTTCAATATCCAAAAATAAAATTTTATAAAGTAATCACGTGTTTGGTGCATTTTTTATAGTTACTGCCCAGTTTTTATAATTACATCCCATTTATTATTTCTTAAAGCACATATTCTTGTTACGCCTAATGCATCTCTCCTAGGAAAGATTTGCAGCCCGGTAGCGGAGAATAACAACTTGACCTTGCCTGGGTATTCCTAAAAAAGTATAGCTGGGCTAGCCATTTTCAGCTTGAAAAAAAATAATATCTGGGCTGGATATCTGGCCTGGGCAAGACGGGGCACAGTCCACCCAGTTAATACCTGCAGCGATGTTTTTGTTGTTGTTCAGAGGAGAAAAATTAATATCTGGGCTAAACATCGAAAAAATCTGCAATGTTCACACCTCAAAAACTCAAATACTACTCGAGCTGCTTGGTCCCAGCTGTCGGCCGCTTCTTGTGCAATTCTCTCGTTTATTGACTACTACATAGGTTGACAATGGTGTGGGACCGTGATGTCAGGAAACCAGGAGGAAGCGAAATAAATTCTAGTTATAGTTGACTACTACATAGGTTGACATAGGTTGACAAATCTCTCCGCCTTCAAACGACACAAGTGCCGTCTGTCCGTCCATCTGCCGCCCACATTAATGATAAGCGGTTGCCGAGGCGGCTACTCTGGCGCCACACGTCCGTCCCTCCGCCCGCCCACGATTGCTATATAAACTGTTGCGCCGGCCATAGCCGCAGTCATCCGCATCCGTTCCCTTTCTCCTGTCCACACCACTACTGCCCACCATGGCTTCCTCGCGCCCAGCTCTTTCGACGGGCGGACGACAGACCACAAGGAGATGGCAGCCATTGCTGCCGACCGGCTGGCCGGCAGGCAGCCGGAGGACGACGACGTCCCAATGGAGAACATGGTAGTCGACGATCCGGCGCCAACCCCCTCCTCCGTGCCATCCTCGCCGGTGCATTGCACCATGACCATCGGCGAGGCCCGTGCCCAATATATGGACAGGGTGAGGCAGATGCGTGAGGAGCAGTTCCGGGAGGCGCAGGCCGACGCCGCCTACAACCACCATCTCCTCTAGGAGCACCTGCAGGCGAAGGAGCAGATCGCCGTGGAGCGGGTGGAGCAGGAGGCGCTGCTCGACTCGTACCGCAAGGGCCGCCTCGAGCGCTGGCGGTACCGCATACAGGGTGGCGAGGCTGCGGCCGCCTGCAAAGAGGCTAGCAAAGTGGGCGATGAAGTGGGCGAGGCGCTGTTTGGCGAGACCGAGGATAAGGCAGAGGACAATGCCGGTTCCGACGAGGCCCCGCTCCGCTGGCGTCGATGAGGCCATACTCCGCCGAGGCCCCGCGGTGCCAACAACGAGGCAGAGGACTCCGCCGAGGCCCCGGCCCGCCAACAACGAGGCAGAGGACATCGCCGGCTCAGCAGAGGCCCCACCCGGCCGGCAACATGGGGGAGGATTTCCACCGCTCCGCTGAGGCGCCGCCCGCCGGCAACAAGAAAGAGGACATCGCCTGCTCCGCCTAGGCCCCGCCCCGCTGCCAACGAGGCCGCGCCACATAGAAAACGAGGAAGAGTAGAACACGGTAGGTCGCCGCCGCTCGGGTCCAAGTAAGGCCACCGCTGCTACCCTCCGGTTGAAGCCAAGCTATGCGGGTTGACCATTGACGGACGGTTAGCTTCTTGGCGGCGACAATGAGTCGGAGAGCTGTTGGAGAAGAACGCTGCTTCTACTTAGCTGGTGCGATTGGCTGGTGACACGTGGGCCCAATAGGCCACATGTCGATTCATAATCGCACCTGTAGTTAAGTCACTTAAGCTTCTGTTCGGCTCAGCGGGACACAGGTGGGTAGCTTCGGTTAATTAATTATACCTCCAGCGCACCCCTTTTTAGTTGAAGAACGTATGAAATGTAATGAAATCCGGCATATGAAATCTGACCGTGTAGGAATGAATTTATTTGAATTAGTTCGAATTCCTGTATCACTGGCATTGGATGAACATGCAAAACAATACGTACTAGCATTATTCCCAGGGTGATCACCTCGTTTGCAGCAGTTTCACATGTACTCCCTCCGTTCCTTTCTAGCCTGCATACAAGTTCTGTCTGCAGTCAAAGTATCTCTACTTTGACCAATCTTATACAAAAAAGTATGCACTTTCACAATGTGTGAAGTAAAAAGGAACAGAAGGAGTACAAAGAGTTTGAGCAGCTTTTTAGCGTTTACATACATTGCAATCAAACACACAGGCCGGGCAATTCATAGAGAACATTCAAAACAATCGATGATTATGCATCTCAGCGACTCGCATGTCAAAGGCAATATTTACTTCACAACTAAAGAATAAAGAAAAAAATGATCGACGCTGCTGACAGCAAAGGGCGTCCCATTCGAAAATATCAAAAAAAATGTCTTGCTAAAATCAATGAGCAAAATTTGACAAAGTTGTCCCATTCCAAAATATCAAATGCCTATGATTGTGGAATGGGCAGGGTTTGCCATCAGTTCGGACATTGACTTGGCACCTCGTGCTAAATAAACCAGCTGTTCTTTTTGTGCAGTTCCACCAAAATCAACCAAATTTGCGTGTAGCTTGTATGATTTCGCCCTTATATGTCGCAATGCCTTGAACTTATCGGCACCTCCTTTCTTGTGGTGGAAATGAATGATTCGATGTATTCATGAACATTTTGTGTAGTTCCCATTGAAATCAAGCTGAGCACCCCTGTTTGCACAAATATAAAAAGTGATTAGTATAAAGGAAACTGTACTATGAATTGACAGTTTCAACAGGCACATACATGGTCCATGTAGAGCACACTTTTAAAAAAATGGAAGTCACCAGAAAGAATCCTAGAACAACATTGTACTCGCGCATCACAGCAAAAAAATGGATATTTGTCAGTCCTTCTGAGCTGAAGTTAGTTTTGTCTTGTGGGGAGTAATGTAACCATCCTTTAACTGCTCCTTCTGATGAGAAGATAGACAGGGCTTCTTCATCCTGGCATAATCGAAACTAGTCACTTCACGTACTCCATATTCTTCTTCAGAGGAAGATGATCCTGTTGTGCAAAGACAAGAGGACTACTAAATGCTAGCATCCTTGTTTGCTCGAAAAAAAAGAAAGGAAATATTTAAAACATCACAGATGAAGCACTTCTATAGGACAATACCACTCTTTCATGACAATATCTAAACAGTAGCACAACACCAATAGAGATGACAAAGCTCAATCATATGGATGAAATCAGTGGGTGAGTACCAACCTTTGTCAGGAGGCTTATTGTGTAGAGCATACAGATGAAGCACTTCTCCGGAACCATCTGTTGCTATCTACGGTGGTGGCCATGCTTACTATATACTCCTCGATTAGTTTAATGTTTCCAACATCTTCTTGTGCAGTTCCACTAAAATATATGGTATCTTCAAAGAAGATCCCCGTTTGCACAAGTAGAGATAATTACATATTACATTGAGAGTGGCATCAAATCAATGGCAAAACAATTGCTCGTTCTAGCCATAGCAATAAATTAAGATGCAAAACTATATCATTACTTGTGTCATCACAGTTCCAGTGCTTCATTACATCACCGGGAGTTGATTTTTGTTTTTCTTCCGCTTGTTCTTCCCCTTCATCACTTGGTTCAATAACAGACAAGCTTCAACTTCAATGTATGATTTGGCATGTCAATTAGGGATCACAAGTATAGTACTAAACTTAATTTTTTGATGAAAGTGGCAAAATACAGGCCAGCAGTTGTGAAATATCCTTATCTTACCTCAATGGGATATTACGGTGCACATACAGATTGGAAGTCTTGTCTCCATTTGTGCAGTTCACTAAAATCAAGCAACATTATCGTACAAGTAGCACAACATATGAAAGAACACTGCAGAATCATGTGAAAGAAGGCTAGTACTGACCTCTCATGATGCAGAATTCAAACAACTCACAAGAAGAAGATCTGAACCAAATTCGCCTTAACGGATAGGAAGTAAGATCTCTTATGCAGTTCCACTAAGATCAAGCAAACAAGCAACGTTGTTGGTGTGACATTTTGGTTGAACTGCACAAAACACTCTTATAACAAAAATGTGTTGTGCAGTGCAACAAAAGGTCACAATGGAAACAAGGTGAAGTAGATAACCCTGTTTACCCAGAGGTGCAAAGGAAACAATTAGTGGTCAATAACGGTGGATGACACATAAGCGAACAAAAAGAAACATCTACCTTATCTAAATGGGAAAGAAAGCAAGACAGTAGCATATCTCAAACGGTGGCATTGATTAATATTAACATAGAGATTATGTTAACAATAAAATTTGTGAAACATGTAATTTGCTTTTAACTGTGGCATTGCATCAATTTTCCAGCGGCATTATTAGAGGGTGTTTGTTTACAGGGACATTTTGGTGTTGGGACTAAAAAAACTTCGTGCCAGTCCCATCTAAACCAAACAGGAGGGACTTTTAGGGACTAAAAGTGGGCATTTGGGACTAAAGAAAGAAGACCCCGAGGGAGTCTTTTTGGGACTTTTTCCAACAGTTACCCCTGCCACGCATCGCACCTTGTCTCTATTAGTTCATTACTAGGGGTAACATGGTCTTTTAGCATGTCATTTAATAACCTCTAGTCCATGTTTAGTCTATGGAACCAAGCAGGTAGGGAATAGGGAGTTTTTAACCAAACATAGCCTTAGATTAACAACAGCTAATGAGTTGCAGACGGTGGGCCTTTTGACACCATGTGCATCTACCGATGTACTGTGGTCATGCACAGTCTGCTGCAACAAAGAACAAACAACTAAGGAGCATATTTGTGTTGGTCCCAGTTTTGTTATATTTAGACACCTTTCCCTATGTGAGCGCAGCAAATCTAGTCCTGCTCAAACTCTACAGCCTTATCCCTTGCTTTCCTTTTTGAACTAGTACTTTCGCCCCTTCCTTTCCTCTTTGAACCACGTCGTAGATTTATGCGATACAACTTTCCCCACAACTTTCCCCCATTCCTTTCCTCTTTGAACCACATCCTAGATTCATGCTATACAACTTTCCCCCTACATTTCCTCTTAGAACCACGTCCTAGATTAATGCTATATACAACTTTTCCCACTACTTTCCCCCACTCCTTTCCTCTTTGAACCACGTCCTAGATTCATGGTATACATGCAGCTAGAGCAATGCATGTGGAGTAAGTAAATTATACCTTAAGGTTCTTGGGGCGTGGTTCGGTGGGCGACGGGACGGCGGCAAAGAAGAAGGGGTCGGAGGCCCTCCCGCACCGCCGCTGGGTGGAAAGTGAACAGCTGCGCCGGTAGTCCCTCGCCGACGGCGACAACGTTAAGCCTCCTTCCCTTCCCGGCGGACGGATCCTGCCGGCTCTTTGAGCAGCAGTGAGGGGAGAGAGAGGCCAATGAAGTCTTGTTTAGATCTGGAGAGGGCGAGAGAGTGTGAAGAGAACAACTTCAAGCGCCGAGGCTCCAGCGGGAGAGGGCGAGAGAGTGTGAAGAGAGCAACTACAAGCGCTGAGGCTCCAGCGGGAGAGGGCGAGAGAGTGTGAAGAGAGCAACTACAAGCGCTGAGGATCCAGCGTGTATATATATACTGGAGAGAGAGTGTGAAGCGTGCAAACCCTAGAAAACATTTTGACCAGTCAAAGAATCCTCCTGGCACAAATTATGCTCAAGTGTAGTTATCGAACCCGAGACCTCAAGTTTGATGAGCGAACAGGCTAACTAGTTACACAACCCTCCCGTTATGTTCAACGAGAGGGAAAGAACCTTTATACATTCCCGCATTCGTGTGACAAGCATGCCGTGTTTTTGTGTGTGTGGGAGTCATTGGGATTTCAATCATAATCGTGTCATGTGGCTTTGGTGGTAAGACTATCCATAGTGGTGCAGAAATAATGCAGCCTTAGTCACCTTACCTCTCTCCATGTAGTACGTTGGGTCCCACCAGTCAGAGGGTTAAACCAACAAATTTATAAGAAAAATTAAAAGCACCAACGGTGTATCTTAGCTCACACATCTCGCTACTGCTCGGGAACACTGTCCAATTGACCCCTATGTTCGCTCACGTACTATTTTAAGTGAATCCTTATTATAACATGCACACACATTTTGGGCACTTGTATTCGACTTAAGTCAGTGTGCCACCGTATCTCGTGTACTTACTACTCCCTCCGTATAGGTGTAATAAGTCACGTTAGAAGGTGCAATGGGACCAAAGTGCGTGCGTGTGCGTGCGTGTGTGTGTGTGATTAACATCATGTGTGTGTTAGAGAGAGCGATAGATCGACCTACTCCTACAGACAGATGTTGTGTAGTGTACGATTTTAGCCGCGAGAGTCGGTGCATCCTCTCATTTCCGGGCGTGTCCGGTAGTGACATGCGGACAGCTGCCACGCCCGCTCCTGACCAACCTGGCCCACCCAAAGCCCCTCCATCGCCCGCGCGCACTTCCCGCTAGAAACTGTCAGCGCTGCTCCAAAGAGTTGGTGCCGCATTCATGCCCGGGCAGAGCGGACGCGACCTCTCACTGGCGCAAGAGTGATGGTTGCTTCATCTGTCCAACATACTGCTGGGTCTATGTGATTTGACGGCTCATTGATCTTTATTACTGAGGTGGTAGGACTGCTGGATGTCCCACGCTTTCGGCGAAAGGAGGTACTACTACTAGATTACAACTTTCTCCATTCTTACAGTGGAGGCGTGCAAGAGCAGTGAAAACACGCAGGCTCAGTGATTACATGGCCCACCTCACACTATCACCGTGCGACACCTAACTCTTTACATAGTAGTACTCCCTCCGTTCCTAAATATTACTAGATGAGTCTCCGCGCGTTGCCGCAGAAGAGCGGTATATCTCTCTGCGCAAAATTATCGATTTCATAGAACTAAAAAAACTCTATAACCGCATGAAAAATGTGGTAGCCAAACTGAATAAACTCCCATCATCTTTTAGATCATCCCGTGAAGGTAAAAGATCAGCCAACTCCTACTGCATAATGGGATTATATTTTTCTTTTTGACATGTTAATGGGACTTAAAAGCTCACTTACATGCATGATACCGGTGCATGCTTGCATGCAGACATGTTGATGTGATTTAAAACCCACTCACATGCATGTGCCACGGTATTTCTGCATGCTTGCATGAGGCTTAGTGCGGAGCCTCTCAATGTCTAGATCAGACGGCTATTCTGGACTGATTTACTTCATCTAACGGCTACATCAATTTTGATGATGTGGCTCAAGGAGAGGATAGAGAATTCCTAGTAGTGGGGGCTAGCTATTACTAGTAGATAAGTCTTTGTAGAGATTCCACTACATACGGAACAAAATGAATGAATCTACACTTAAAATGCATCTATATACATCCGCATGTGGTTCATGGTGAAATCTCTACAAAGACTTATATTTAGGAACGGAGGAAGTACTAGAATAGTACGTACTGTAATTTATCAGCGAGATAAATTTGTACAATGCTATGAAGCTCCTTGCTTCTGTTACATGTATCTTGCGTCCAAGGTTGCCCGTTGCAACATTTCATCAAATACAAAGGAGACTAACATGCATGCTATTGCATCTCAACAGTTGACAGATCATAGCAAATATGTACTCCCTCCGTTCCAAAATAAGTGTCTCAACTTTGTGCAAACTTTATTACAAAGTTGTACTACTACTAAAGTTGACACTTATTTTGGAATAGAAACAGTTAAAGAAAAAAACGATCCATGCAGTCCCTAGCCCTTGAACCGTAAACCCTAACCAGGCTTTAATTTGCTGGCAATGTGGCGCTTCCTAAGAAATGAAGTTTGCAACCTTTTGACCATCGGATCATTTTGTGCAGTTTCACCAAAATCGAGATGAGCATCCCTGTGGCAAATAAATTGAACAAGTGTGATTAGAATAAGATTACCGGGACTAGTTGATGAGACAAAAACTCATCACAAATACAGTATGTAGAAGCCAGTAGAGGTATGTGCGGGGCAAAGAAGTATAGAGAAATATCCACAGGGAGTGATGTGGGCAGCTAGAGCAGTGGTGCAAGCAGGCTGTAAAGGGAATTGTACCTGAGGGACGTAGCTCAACCTTGAGGAGGGCGGCGGGAGGCGGCAACTGCCCACGTCGCGGCAGTGAGCAAGGGATGAAGGCAACCTCACTGACTTTGTGGGAGAGAACGGCGGGGACCCCTGATCGGGACGTGCCGACAATCGGTTTTCGCCGTTGGCGACGGCCACCGCATCTACACTAAGCATCCACCCCTTCCCCAAGCAGACGTGATCCACCGGGATGTTAGAGATGTGGGCACAGTCATTTTGTGCGAGAGAGTGTGAAGAGAGCAACCCCAGCAAGCAACCGTGTACGCTGGCCCATCCAGACTATGTATATAGTGGAGCGGTTTCCTTTTCTCTCCATATGGACCTATCATATTGCGTACGTGCCACTGAAGGAAAAAACTTTATTTATAAATGACGCGGCACCTACTACTCGTTCTCCTATAATCTTGCGCTTGGCATCTCCAAAATATTAACCTTGCGATTGGCTCTTCGCCTCTTCGGGAAGTCGAGCAGTAATGGTAGTGCAGTATATATCGTTCTGGCTATATGAGACCGAATGAATTGCTGCACGTCCACCACGTAGGCGAGGGTCGAGGGGTGAGGGAGAGTCTTACATACGGAGCAAAATGAGTGAATCTACACTGTAGAATACGTCTATATACATCAGCGTTTGGAGTATGTACTGGTAGTTCATATTGAAGTCTACTAAAGGACATATATATTCCAAACAATATGATATAATCTCTATAACCAAGGTAGTAGGGACGAGGAGTAAACAGAGGGAGTAGTAAATTTTTCTCCTCGTCCTGCGAGCCACCGCGCACATGGGCGAGGGAGCGGGCGTAAGGCCGAGCAAGCTTCACCTCATCCTGCGAGCCACCGTGCCCGTGGGCAGGGAGACGGCGTACTAAGCAAGCTTCTCCTCGTTCAGCGAGTTGACGAGACACATCAAAAGTACTCCAGTGTATAAAGTCTTGCCTCTAAGGTAGGTGAGGGAGTCCTAGATTAGGGGGTGTCCGGATGGCCGGACAATAACCTTCGGCCGGACTCTTGGACTATGAAGATACAAGATTGAAGACTTCGTCCCGTGTCCGAATGGAACTTTCCTTGGCATGGAAGGCAAGCTTGGCGATACGGATATGTAGATCTCCTCCCATTGTAACCGACTCTGTTTAACGCTAGCCCTCTCCGGTGTCTATATAAACCGGAGGGTTTTAGTCCGTAGGACGAACAACAATCATACCATAGGCTAGCTTCGAGGGTTTAGCCTCTCTGATCTCGTGGTAGATCTACTCTTGTACTACCCATATCATCAATATTAATCAAGCAGGAGTAGGGTTTTACCTCCATCGAGAGGGCCCGAACCTGGTAAAAACATCGTGTCCCTTGTCTACTATTACCATCCGCCTAGACGCACGATTCGGGACCCCCTACCGAGATCCGCCTGTTTGACACCGACATTCGTGCTTTCATTGAGAGTTCCTGCGTGTCGTCACCTTTAAGCCCGAAGGCTCCTCAGATCATCAACAATGATGCGGTCCAGGGTGAGACTGATATCCCCTGACAGAACTTCGATTCGGCGGCTGTGCACTGCGGGCAAATTCGCTTGGCCAGCTGGAGCAGATCGAAGCTACGCCTGGCCATCAGGTCAGATTTGGAAGTTTGAACTACACGGCCGACGTCCGTGGAGACTTGATCTTCGACGGTTCGAGCCACGGCCGAGCGCGCTGCCTTTATTACGATGGGCATGATCTAGCTCTGCCACGAACAGTGCCTCGAGGCCGCACCCGTGTCCGCTCCGACCCTTACCTCGAGCCGATGCGCTAATCGAGGACGGGTGGCTGGACATCGCCTCGGGGCTGCAATCTCTACGGCGATTGAGCCAAACACCAGCCTTGTCCTCTGCGAAGCTCGTGACTCCAAGGTGCCGGACTCCTCTCCGGACTCCGAACCTTCCGCGCCCCTGCCGATTGAATCTGATTAGGCGCCGATCATGGAGTTCGCCGCCGCGGACATCTTTCAGCACTCGCCCTTCGGCGACATTCTGAATTCACTAAAGTCTCTCTCTTTATCAGGAGAGCCCTAGTCGTACTATGGTCAGCAAGGTTGGGATGCGGATGACGAATAAATTCAAAACCCACCCACCACCCACTTCGTAGCCACTATCGATGATTTAACCGACATGCTCGACTTCAACTCCGAAGACATCGACGGTATGGACGACGATGTAGGAGACGAATAGGAACCAGCGCCTATAGGGCACTGGACAACCACCTCATCTCACGATGTATACATGGTGGACACACCTAAAAGAAACAATGACGAGGAACAAAGGGACGCAACGAGGGATCGTTCCCTCGAAAAGCAGTCAAAGCGGCGGCGTAAGCGCCACTCCAAACCCCACCTCGACAGAGACAGCAGCCATACAGACCTAGCCATAGAGTAGAGCGGACCGGCGGATGATGAACATGCCATCGAGCAACCGTCCGAACAGGGCAACTTGGATAAACAAACCGAACAACCCGTCCCCGACGAAGATAACAGTCCGGACGAACTCACGCCGGACAAGTTGCTGGAGCAGAAGAATCTCCACAAAAGGCTCGTCGCCACTGCGCGTAGCCTGAAGAAGCAGAAGTGGAAGCTCAAAACAGCGGAAGATGCACTCGGAATTAGATGGACAAAGTACTCAACACCACAGAAAAATACGGTGACATTCGCCACACAAAGAGCTATCCAAAGCGAAAATTACTGCCGGAATTTGATGAGGAGGCCTTAGAGCCCCCGCAATCAAAAAATAAGGAAGCCACCCGGTCGGGTAAACAACCCAATGGCCAACATAGAGCGGCAAACGGCGCCAAGACATAAGCCAAAGACGCGATCCGCACAAGGATTCGCATCAAAAAGATGGCCCAGCTAGATCTATCTACGGGCCAAGAAAGCCAACTTTAGTAAGAAATGGAACGCAACAAGTATCCGAACATCATGGCACACCCAAATATAGGGGTGCCGCACACCCCCTATGTTTCACCGATGAGGTGCTGGACCATGAATTTCTAGCTGTATTCAAGCCCGTAAACATAGAGGCATACGACGGAATAACAGACCCCGGAGTCTGGATTGAGGATTACATCCTCCACATACACATGGCTAGAGGAGGTGACCTCCACGCCATAAAATACTTATCCCTCAAGCTCTAAGGGCCAGGCTGGCATTGGCTTAAAAGCCTTCCCGAAAAAACCATTGGAAGTTGGGAAGAGCTCAAGGATGCTTTTCGGGCAAATTTTCAAGGGACCTATGTCCGACCTCCCGATGCAGACGATTTAAGTCACATAACTCAACAACCCGGAGAGTCAGCCCGGAAATTCTGGAACAGATTCCTTACTAAAAAGAACCAGATAGTCGACTGTCCGAACGCCGAAGCCTTAGCAGCTTTCAAACACAGCGTCCGAGACGAATGGCTCGCCAGACACCTCGGCCAAGAAAAGCCAAGAACAATGGCCGCATTAACAAGCCTCATGACCCGCTTTTGCGCAGGAGAGGATAGCTGGTTGGCAAGATGCAGTACTAGCGACCCAAGCACATCCGAATTTAGGGATGGAAACGGGAAACCGCGATGCATCAAGGACCAGCGCCGGACCAAGGGAAACAGTCCGAAGAGCACGACAGTCAACGCCGGATTCAAAAGCTCTCGGCAGAATCAGAAAAAGATGCCCCTCAAGGATAACAGGGACGAGCTATCTAACCTAAACAAAATATTGGACAAGATATGCCAAATCCACAGTACACCCGGGAAGCCTGCAAACCATACCCATAGAGATTGTTGGGTCTTCAAGCAATCCGGCAAACTCACGCCGAACACAAGGGCTCGACACACCAAGTGAGGATGATGACGAACCCCACAAGTAGAGCACCGGAAAACAAAAGAATTTCCCACAAGAAGTCAAAACAGTAAACTAACTTCACGTGACAAAAGGGAAAAACAGAGTGGCGCCTATAGAGATATGCGTCATACGGCCTATCCCAGAGAAGTCCCGCCACTGGTTGTTAAAACCAATCACCTTCGACCATCAGGATTACTCTAGAAGTATCCGGAATGCAGGCTGGACTGCCTTGATATTAGATCCGATAATTGACGGACTCCACTTTACACAAGTCCTAATGGACGGCGGCAGTGATCTAAACCTGCTATATCAGGATACAATCCGCAAAATGGGGATAGACCCAACAAAAATTCACCATAGCAACACTTCCTTTCAAGGGGTAACGCCAGGCCCAGATGCCCATTGTACGGGCTCTCTCCTGCTAGAAGTTATGTTCGGCTCTCCCGACAACTTCCGTCGCAAAAAGCTAAACTTCCACATCGCCCCATTTACAAGTAGCTATCAAGCACTACTGGGACGCGAAGCTTTCGCCCGCTTTAACGCAATATCGCATTATGCATCTCTTAAACTTAAAATCCCGGTCCGCGAGGCATCATCTCATTAAAGGGAAATATCGAGTGTTCCTCGAGCGCGGAAGATTGTGCGGCTGCCTTGACAGCCACACACTAAACCGGCTTCACTAATCAAAGCACCTAAACAGGTCGTTCAGACCCCGGACATGGCTGGACGAGTCCGGCGTAAACATACAAGGGCTTACTAGCCGCATACCCCCGTACGGGCTCCGCGCATATGAACACCGTGCTACACCCGTCCAGGATACGGCACAACAGAGACACATGCGCAGACGTGCAGTAGGGACCCGTTCCAAGGATTCTTTTTAGATTAAGGCCCTGCGTAAACCTTTTTTACTGTCTCTTGTTGATACACATCCCCTGATTTCGTGATATAACTGAGGAGGAGGCTGGCGTCTTGGTATGTGGCCACGTCAGAATTTTGCGCGTACCTGGACACCAGGGGCTTATTACCAAGGGCGTTGTTCAGCCCGTTTTCATGAAGACCGGATACCTTAGGGAGAGTTCGGCGCCGCGAGTTTGGCCTTATATGCATCAGCTCCGAATCATGTTTTGGTCAAATGTTGGGTTTGCCCAGCTCATGTGTTTTGCTGCCTTACGTTCCGCTCTATCGGCTAAGGCGGCACCAGGAGAACTACTGCGATTGTGCCCCGGTTCGGCCAGGCGAGCACCTCAGTAGAGAAAGCCGAAAACTGACTGTCATGATATAGCGTGAGACTGGTCAACCACTCGATGACCCGTCGGAATCTTTAGGATTCCTCCGCATTAACGAAAGGCGTTTCCGGCCAGCACACGCGCCCGAATCGGGTGAGCGCGGTGCCCCTAGGGGCTATATAGTAGCCCCACTATCAAACTCCTATGGCTAAGTGAAAGTGATAAAGCATTATAGTCCGGTTGCCTAGTTCGCTGCGCTATCACCTCCTTAATAGGACCAAGACGTTGGATCAAGAGTGAAAATGCGCCTTTTGCGAACACCCCCGCATTATATGCGTGGGGGCTGAAGCCGAAGACTGCCATCTTTCAGGTTATATATACATATACATTAACGGCCGCACAGGAGGTATTTTAATTCTTGAAGGCACAAGTATAATGTCACATCCCAGTTAGACCATGCATTAGGGTGTGCATCATGTTTAAATTTCATTTGAATTTGAAATGGGGAAGACAGGAAACCCCCAGAACACACCCCCTTAATTCAACTAGGGTTTACTAAAATTATTTCAATGAACCTGAAATGCCCTTCAAAATGCTCATCATCTTTGCTTTGGTTGAGCCTATGTCAAAAGTGGTGCATCATTTTCTAGGTCATCCAAAGGTCCTTGGATTAATTCATAAGTTTTTGAACTTGAGCCTTTCAAATTATATAAAATATTTTAAATGTCCAAAAATTACCAAACCAAAATGTTTCATGTTGGAAATATTCCAACAAGGGACCAGGAGCATTTTGGTGAATTTTAAAACTGTTTTGGTATTTTAGAAAACAACACAAAGTTGCAGAATATTAGAAAATAAATAAAAACAGGAAACTCTTACCTGACGCCACCTACTCGGCCCACCTGCCGGCCCAGCCAGCCCAGCGGCCAATGGCTGCTTAGCTCGGCCAGCAGCAACCAGTGCTTTCGGCTGGCACCGCATGGGTGCCACGCACTGGTCGCCGCCTCGCCGCTCCCTCGCCCGGCCGCGGCGTGGATCGCTCTCCTCCTCTCCCGAACCCCCTGACACCCCTCTCCTCCCGGTCCCTCTCCATCGTGCTCCCCGCCTTGGCCGACGCCGCCCGCCGCCAAGACCACCGTCAGAACCGTGCTCCCCGCCGCCCGTGCTCCTCCTCATCATGTCCAGAGCTCCGCCAAGACTCCACTACCCCGAACCAGCCGAGCCCCGCTCGCTCTAGCGCCCCGAGTCCACCCCACCGACCTCGACCGAGTTCGCCGTCACCGGAGATCCCTTTCAACGTCGCCGACGCTCCGGTTCGTCCCCGACCTCGACGAGAGCTTCTACGCGTCGCCCGTGAGCCCATCTACCTCCCCTTCCCTCTCTCTCTCGCTCTCGAGCAGCGTAGCAACCAAACCGAGCTCACCGCACCCGCCGCCGTGGAGCTCGTCGCCGACGTGCTCCCGGTCACCCTCCGGCCACTCCATGGTGCCCATCACACTCACCGCACCCCATGGAGTCTAACCGTACACTCCTCGCACCTCACCGACCCCTCTAGCCCAAGTTCATCTTCGGCCGAATCCCGGCGGCCGCCTAGCTCGTCGCCGGCGCCAACTCCGGCCACCCCGACCCCAACCGGCTCCACCAACAGCGGCTTGCACCCAGCTACCCGTAGCCACCCTCCATGACTCATTTGGTCACCGGAATCACCAAAAGCACTTCCTCACTTGGCGTCGGGCTCGCCCGTGACTAGTCGCTGATGCAGCGGCGTGGACCTTGACCACGTGGGCCAGCGTTGACTCCGACGAGTCAGCGGCAGATGGGGCCCGACCCTACTAACTAAATAGATTAGTTCTAATTATACATTAGTTAAGTTAATTACCACGACACGCGGGACCCAATCGGGTTTGACCTCAGACGTCTCTGTTGACCACGACGTCATCTTTGGCGTCATCTTGACGCATTAATCTAATTTCTGGATTTATTCTAATACAAGAAATTCAGAATATAATTCAAATTTCACATGCTTATAACTTTTAATCTGTAACTCCAAATGCAAAGATTTATATATGAAAAATGATCAGAAAAATCCATTCTATCCATTGTTACAGGTTTCATGCATGTTAAAACAAGTTAACCTTGCTGTTTAACCAGAATAAGATAATGCACCTTTAGGACTATTTCAAATGAGCTATCATTTGAATCTTTGATTCAAATGAGTTCATCCCCTATTGTTTCAGCTTGCATTAGGCCAACACACATCCATATTGCCATGTCATAGCATGCATCATATTGTTGCATATTGTCATGGGTGTTTACTTTCGATATGCTTTTTTCGTGATAGGTTACGCTTCGAGGATAACCTCGACTATCCATCTGAAGGGCGTTACTCTATTCCCGTTCCATCGGGCAAGCAACTCATTGATCATTCCGATACAAACCCATGTTCTCGCTTCTGCTCGTTTACTGCATTAAGACAACGCGATTCAAACTGTTGTGTGCTGCGGTAGTTGAACCCACTTCCTTTGCATGACCTGTCATTGCCACAAGTAACTAGATGAAACCCACTAGTATGTGTAGGAGTTGATTGAGCCATGTTTGTGTTTCCTACCATGCTATGCTTGCTATGCTTAGAGTTGTGTCGTACGGCTCATCGGGATGATGAACTGGAGTGAAAGGTTGTGTTGGTTCAAGAGTGAAAGTGTTGAACACGTTTTGGTAAAGGTATCGATGAGAGGCCATGTAGGAGTACATGGTGGGTTGTTTCATTGAAGCCGATCCTAAGAACTGAGATCTGTGTTTGTGATCCATGAAACAGTTACTACCACGCATTGGGCCCGAAACCAATGGACCCTCTCGGCTTCTTAACCACTCTTGTCCTCGGTCCGGGAGTTGCAAGTAGTTTACGGTGTTTGTAGCATCTTGGGGGCACGCAACGCTGACCATAGGGGTGGGTTGTGTTGCGGTAGGCACCGTGTTGGTGTACCGATTCGCCCGTTTGGTGTCTCGGGAACCCTGTACACATCGTTCGGGGCCGTATGGGAAACCTCGGCGGACTCCTGCGGATGGAACCCGAATAGGCGATCAACTGGACTTGGGACTTGTGTGTTTGGGTAGGCTGTGGCCGACACCCACGTTGGGCTTCCGCTTGAAGGTTGCCGAGTACATGTCGTGTAAACGCGGTAAGTGGTGAGAGCGTGTGTGAAGAAGTACACCCCTGCAGGGTTAATATGATCTATTCGAATAGCCGTGTCCACGGAGAAGGACTTCTCGGTTACCTATATCAGTTCATAGACAAGTAAATGGATACTACTAAAAGCCTCAAGATAAGTGTGAGTATCGTGGATGGCCCTCTCGTGGGATGACGAGAGAGGATCCACGGTGGAGTATTGTGATGGTGATTAGTGGACTCGTAGCGACAAATGCTTTTCAAGTGGTGTCACGTGGGATAGCTTAGCCAAGAGTCAAAGGCGGCTTCTTTGCAAATAACTCCACCACCTTCTTGAGAATGTGCATGTATGATAGGATTACGTGGTAAGACTTCCGAGTACCTCCGTACTCATGTTTGCTTAATTAATGTTTTTCAGACGACAACACTGCCCTTTCCGATGGGTTCTACGTAGACCTTGACATCGACGAGTGAATTAGCCACCCAGGTGGCGATCTAAGACTTGTGAAGGGCCATTGTAGACAGAAAGGCTCCAACAAGCTTTCTTTCTTTCTAGAGTCTGTACTCAGACTAGTTTGCTTCCGCATGTGCTTGTATGATTGTATGACTTGAGTGTTGGGTCATGTGACCCCTACCTGTATGATTATGTTATGTATGGCTCCTCGGAGCCTTTTAAATAAAGTACTTGAGTTGTAGAGTTTTGTTGTGATGCCTTGTTGTATTTACTCATATCGGGCATATTGCGTGTATGATTGAAATGCTTGGTATGAGTGGGATCCGACAAACTAGTTGTTTATCCTTGGCAGCCTCTCATATGGGGAAATGTAAGTCTCGTGCTTCTGAGCGATAGTAGTCCGGCCATGCCCGGGTTCACCGGAGTCCCGCTAGCCCAAAGACTACTGCTTGGACACTTGATCGGCGGCATGTGTTTCACTTCGTTCCTATGTCTGTCCCTTCGGGAAATGTCACGCGATGGTATTCGAGTCCCGCTTAGCTCGCTACAGCCCGGTATACGGAGTCCTCATAGCCTGCTACAGCCCGAATATATACGTTGATGACCGACATGCTCGATGTGATTCATGTATGCCTGTCCCCATAGGTTAGTGCCGCTTTGGGTTCACGACTAGCCATGTCGGCCCGGGTTCTTTGTCATGTGGATGCTAGCGGCCTTTGTCTTATACGTGAGCCAAAAAGACGCAAACGGTCCTGTGCCATGGTAAGGCGACACCCGTGGGAATACCGTGCGCGAGGCCACAAAGTGATATGAGGTGTTACCGGCTAGGTCGATGTGACTTGGAATCGGGTCCCGACAGCGTTGGCATCGAGCAGGGCTGCCCGTAGGTTCGCTAAGCCAAACCGGTCGATGTTGAGTCTAGAAATGCTTTAGTTATATGTAGGGGAATTGATTGTGGGAGGAACGTAAGGCTCTTTTACTCCTCTACCTTATGCCCTCGATCTCGAGTCATCCTCTTCTCATTCGACGTGGGTATAGGACTAGGCTCTCTTCTCTCTATCGTGTTCACGTGTTACTAATCCGTAGTAACTTATAGGATTGTTGGTTACATCCTCGATTCAGTTCCTATTATTTTTGGTATGCTACCAGTTGAACCGTAACCTTGATATGATGTTGATGAGTGGTTTTGCAATCTGTTTTGAATGTCTCAAATCTGATTTTGAGCATTTACAGATGTTATGCTGCCCGATTTTCCCTAGAAATTCTAATGTCTTTGCATTGTGGCTGTGCTTTCAGATGGCCACCCGTCCCCAGAACCAAGTGGTTCGTCTGACCCGTTGCATTGATGTGTGTGGTCACACGGCAATGTTGGTTCGGGTGATGGTCGAGACAGGTTACCGATGGTATCCTGAATATACCGTCGAGGAGCAGTTTAGGGATTTCAACCAAATCCAATATCTGTGCACGGTCAGGATTTATCCATCCTATCCTCGAGCTCTTGAACCGCTCCAATCGTTCTTATGGACTTGGGATCACTATTGGGATGTCTGTGCAAGATGCAGCCTATTCTATGATGACTATTATTTGAACCAGAATCGCCTTTGTCGGGTCAACGGTGATTTCCGCTACATGCCAGCATCCCTCCACTGGGCGCATGGCTACCTTCGTGGTTTGTACAGCGATGCATCCCATGAGGACTCACTTCTTCGCACCACCACGGAGATCTTTGGAAGACAAGGACCGTGAAAACCGGGCCTTATGTATGGAGCTCTTTAATGCCCGTATGATCACTGGGCTACTCGACTAGGTTTGCACCTGCCGTGCAAGCCGGATACATGGATATGAGGGACTTGTACCCAGATGCGGGCAAGTCTGCCAGATTTTATGGAGTGGCGTGAGGTTGGAGGCATCACTCCTCCTCGTGGGCCTCGCTCGCCACCGCTTGTTGGACCACGGCCACATCCGAGTCCCTATGGTCCATGTGCTCCACAGGATTGTCTGCTTCCGGATGATCATGTTCCACTTCTGTGCTTGGGTGGTGACTTCTATGAGGACTACTACGGAGCTGTCTCGAGTAGTAGTAGTATCCCTAGTATTGTAATAGCTGTATTTCCGCCCGTCCTGCGTGACTTGTGGAATATGACTTAGTGTGTATCATTAGGAAGTGTAGAAAAATAATGTATAGGAGTTGGAATGCTTCCGATGAGATGTAACGCCGTTCGCTATAGTTGTACCCGTCACGCTTGTACTAAACTATGAATGGTGTGTATGACCGTTGGTATATATATATGGCAGCTTTATATTACCATGTCATACGGATGAACATCTTTGCATTCCATGCTATCCATTACCTTCCGCAGTTCCTTGTTAAATTCTGCCATCCTGGTTTAAACCTTTGCTTTGTCTCCTAGGATGGTCAACACCCGCAACAATCCTGCTGCTCCGGAGCGGGCAGAAGTCAGCGCAGCTGGAAATGCAAATCTGCCTCAACCGCCATCTTTGGCCGAGGTTATGCTGGAAGCGTAACGCAATAAGCGTGAGACCAATCGCCTCTTTGGGCGGATTGAGCAAAACACCGCACGCCATCGAGAAATGATGTGGTTTCACTCAATGACTTCGTTAAGTTGTATCCACCGGGTTCAAATATTCCGTTGAGCCTCTCGACGCGGATGATTGGCTTCGCAAAGATTCACCACAAGCCGCGCCTCGCTAACGTGGCTGAGGTGACAAGGTTACTTTTGCCGCTTATCATCTTGAAGGCCCCGCTAGTCTCCGGTGGGAGAATTATGAGGCTATGTGTCCGGTTGGACAAGTTACAACTTGGGCTGAATTCAGTGCCGCCTTCGTGAGCATCATATCCCGAAGGTCTTATGGATCGCAAAAGGGAGGAATTCTGCAGTTTCACCTGTGGTAGGTCGACGGTGGATGCCTACAGCCGTGAATTTGGGAGGTTAGCACGTTATGCTCCCAAGAAGTTTCTACCGATGCCAAGAAGCGTGCAAGGTTCCGCAAGGGACTTAGCCTCGAGCTACGCCGAGACCTTAAATCGCATGAGTGTACCTCTTTCCGAAGCTAGTCAACAAGGCTATCGGCCGAAATCAAGGGCAGACTGATTTTGAGGCTTCACGCAAGCACATCCGTGACTCTGGATCTTCATCCGACTCTGGATCCCGGAAGCGCCGGGTTTGGATTTCAACACTTGCTCTACCACCCAGTTCACCCCGAGGCCATCTTTTGAGGCGCCTCGCCCCAACCAGCAAGATGTTCCGCCTAAGACTTATGGAGGCCCAGCTGCTAGTGCTGCTCCACGTCCCAATATGATAACTTGCTTCAAGTGTGGAGAGACGGGCCACTATATCCGTGAGTGCCCCCAAAACAACCCCAGTCAAGTTGGAAAGTCTGCATTGGCCGTGGCAAGCCAGCCAGGAAAGGTGCCCTATGCTAAACCAGTTGCCACCGCCGTGGCCATGTCAACTATGTTTCGCTGAAGAAACCTATGAGGATCCCAACGCCGCCCTCGACGCGCTCCTTGTTAATTGTCATCCGCAACTGTTCTTTTTGATACCGGAGCATCTCATTCATTTATTTCTCGAGAGCTATGCTCGATTGCACAACACCACATTCTCGTGACATGCACACCTCCATGGAAATTCAGACCCACGGTTCTAGATGGCAAACCTCTAGAATAAGTCATGGGAATGAAATTCTTGTCGATGCACTAGTCTTTCTTGCTTCCTTAATAGCTCTCAAGTCCTCGGACATAAACATCATCTTGGGTATGGACTGGATGTCAGCCCATTATGCTAAGATTGATTGCTCTACTAGAACTGTTCAGCTCACCCATCCCTCGGGCAAGACAGTAAATGTTCTAACCCGAGTGTCTAAGCGCCAGCTTTACTCCTTAAACGCCAATCCCCTTCCAGACCTCGAAGATATTCCGATAGTCCGTGATTTCCCGGATGTCTTTCCAGAGGAACTGCCAGGTGTTCCACCGACGGGATGTCGAAGTTCATGATAGATCTTGTTCCCGGAACCGTCCCAATCTCTAGAAGACCTTATAAGATGGCACCCCTAGAACTAGCTGAACTTAAGAAACAACTCGATGAGTCCTTGCAAAAGGTTTCATCCGTCCTAGTTCATCTCCATGGGCTTGCCCGTCCTCTTCGTCAAGAAGAAGGATGGTACGGATCGGATGGTTGTGGATTACCGACTGTCAATCTGGTCACCATCAAGAACAAGTATCCGCTCCCCAGATCAACGACACGTATGATCAGCTCATTGGATCCTCGCCTTTTTTTCAAGATGGATTTGAGGTTGGGCTACCATCAAATCAAAATCAAGAACGAGGACATTCCTAAAGCGGCCTTTGTTACTCGTTATGGCCAATACGAGTACACCGTTATGTCCTTCGGATTAACCAATGCTCCACCACCTTCTCTCGGTTAATGAACTCAATCTTCATGGAGTATTTGGATAAATTCGTCGTGGTATACCTTGATGATATACTCATCTACTCCAAGAATGAGGAAGAACATGACTAACATCTAAGGCTAGTATTGATGAAACTTCGAGAGCACCGCCTTTATGCCAAATTCTCTAAGTGTGAATTCTGGTTACCGAAGTGACCTACCTAGGCCATGTAATATCCGGTAAGGGCATTGCTGTCAATCCCGAAGCGAGTTCAAGCCGCCCTTGATCGGACTCCACCTGAATCGGTTAAGCAAGTTCGGAGTTTTCTCGGTTTAGCGAGCTATTGCCGTCGCTTCGTCGAGAATTTCTCTAAAGTTGCCAAACCTCTAACCGAACTCCTCAAGAAAGATAAGAAGTTCGAATGGACACCACAAGGCGAAGTTCAGCTTTCAGAACCGAAAAGACGCCTCGACATCTGCTCCCGTGCTTATTCCACCAGATTTTTCTAAGGACTTTATTATCTATTGCGACGCCTCGCGACAAGGACTAGGTTGCATACTCATGCAAGATCGTCATGTGATTGCCTACGCTTCTCGATTAGCTAAGGCCCACATGAGGATAACTATCCCACACACGATCTAGAGCTTGCAGCGATGGTTCATGCACTCAAAACTTGGCGACATTACCTTCTTGGTAATCGTTGCGAAATCTACACCGATCACCAAAGTCTGAAATATATCTTCACCCAACCGGATTTGAATCTCAGGGCAAAGACGTTGGGTCGAAGTTGATTACAGATTACGACTTAGGAATATCTTACACCCCGTGCAAAGCCAATGTCATGGCCGACGCCCTAAGTCGGAAATCTTATTGTAACAATCTGATGTTACAACAAAGTCAACCATTTCTCCACGAGGAATTTCGTAAGCTTAATCTCCACATTGTTCCTCGAGGATTCCTTTCTACCCGGTGGCGAAACCTACCCTTACGGATCAGATCATCAAAGCACTGAGAAGGTAGATCCGGAATCTCCCGTGTCGGGAGAAACATCAAGAAAGGAGTCGCAGATCAAGCTTTCTCCATTGATGAACATGGTGTCGTGTTCTTTGGAGATCGCCTAGTGGTCCCCAAGGTGCGCAACCTGAGGCGATTGATCCTTAAGGAAGCTCATGACTCTCCTCTCACCATTCATCCCGGTAGTACTAAAATGTATCAAGACCTACGCCAGAGGTTTTGGTGGACTAGGATGAAGAGAGAAATTGCTCAATACATTGCTAATTGCGACGTCTGTCGTCGAGTTAAAGCAGAGCATCAACGGCCTGCTGGTACCCTTCAACCTTTGGAAATTCCTGAATGGAAATGGGATAAAATCGGTATGGATTTCATTACCGGGTTTCCAGGACCAAGAGAGGAATAACGCTATCTTCGTTGTCGTTGATCGTCTTTCCAAAGTAGCCCACTTCCTACCCGCTCGTGAGAGTATAACCGCTCGCCGGCTAGCTGATTTGTACATCTCACGAATAGTGTCTCTTCATGGTGTTCCATCAGAGATTAACTCAGACCGTGGAAGTCTCTTCACCTCTCGATTTTGGGAAAGTTTCCAAAACGCTATGGGAACTCGTCTCTCCTTTAGCACCGCTTTCCATCCTCAATCAAGTGGTCAAGTAGAACGAGTCAATCAAATCCTAGAGGATATGCTTCGAGCTTCGTTGCCTCTTCGGCATGAATTGGGAGAAATGCCTTCCATTCGCCGAGTTCGCTTATAACAATAGTTATCAAGCCAGCTCGGCAAAGCCCTTCAAGTTCTTTATGGACGGAAATGTCGAACGCCTCTTAATCGGGTCGAAACCGGGAGAGACAACTCTTTGGCCGGACATGATTCAGAAGCGTAAGAGCAGGTTCGCGTTGTTCGTGAGAAATTGAAAACAGCCCAATCTCGGCCAAAAGAGCCAATATGACCGCAAGCATAAGCCTATGACTTATGAAATTGGCGAGCAGGCTTACCTTCGGGTTACTCCTTTGAAGGGAACCCATCGATTCGGTATCAAAAGGCAAGTTGGCTCCTCGTTACATTGGACCCTTTCGCATTCTCGCCAAACGAGGAGAAGTTGCCTACCAATTGGAACTACCTCCGCATCTTTCCAGAGTCCATGATGTCTTCCACGCTTCCCAACTCAGCGTTGCTTCTCGGATCCTATCCGTGGAGTAGACCAATAAACGCTTGATCTCCAAGATAACCTCACCTATCGAGAATATCCCGCCAGATTCTCGATCAAGCCGAGCGCATACCACTCGGACGTCAGAATATCAAGTTTCTAAAGGTTCAATGGTCAAACCATTCCGAGCAAGAAGCAACTTGGGAAAGGGAGGATCGCCTTCGACTTGAGTATCCCACCTTTTTCGCGAATCAGATCCTAAATCTCGGCCGAGATTCTTTTGAGTGGGGTGAGTTGTCACATCCCGCTTAGACCATGCATTAGGGTGTGCATCATGTTTAAATTTCATTTGAATTTGAAATGGGGAAGACAGAAACCCCAGAACACCCCCTTAATTCAACTTGGGTTTACTAAAATTATTTCAATGAACCTGAAATGCCCTTCAAAATGCTCATCATCTTTGCTTTGGTTCAGAGCCTATGTCAAAAGTGGTGCATCATTTTCTAGGTCATCCAAAGGTCCTTGGATTTATTCATAAGTTTTTGAACTTGAGCTTTTCAAATTATATAAAATATTTTAAATGTCCAAAAATTACCAAACCAAAATGTTTCATGTTGGAAATATTCCAACAAGGGACCAGGAGCATTTTGGTGAATTTTAAAACTGTTTTGGTATTTTAGAAAACCCCACAAAGTTGCAGAATATTAGAAAATAAATAAAAACAGGAAAGTCTTACCTGACGCCACCTACCCGGCCCACCTGCCGGCCCAGCCCAGCAGCCGCGCCGTGGCTGCTTGGCTCGGCAGCAGTGCAGCAGTGCTCGGCGGCGGCACCGCATGGGTGCCACGCACCTGGTCGCCGCCTCGCCGCTCCCTCGCCCAGCGACGTGGATCGCTCTCCTCCTCTCCCGAACCCCTGGACACCCCCTCTCCTCCCGGTCCCTCTCCATCGTGCTCCCCGCCTTGGCCGGCCTTGCCGCCGCACAAGACCACCGTGCAACCGTGCTCCCCGCCCGTGCTCCTCCTCATCATGTCCAGGAGCTCCGCCAAGACCTCCACTACCTCGAACCAGCCGAGCCCCGCTCGCTCTAGTGCCCCGAGTCCACCCCACCGACCTCGACCGAGTTCGCCGTCGCCGGAGATCCCTTTCAACGTCGCCGATGCTCCGGTTCGTCCCCGACCTCGACGAGAGCTTCTACGCGTCGCCCGTGAGCCCATCTACCTCCCCTTCCCTCTCTCTCTCGCTCTCGAGCAGCGTAGCAACCAAACCGAGCTCACCGCACCCGCCGCCGTGGAGCTCGTCGCCGACGTGCTCCCGGTCACCCTCCGGCCACGTCATGGTGCCCATCACACTCACTGCACCCCATGGAGTCTAACCGTACACTCCCCGCACCTCACCGACCCCTCTAGCCCAAGTTCATCTTCGGCCGTACCCCGGCGGCCGCCTAGCTCGTCGCCGGCGCCAACTCCGGCCACCCCGACCCCAACCGGCTCCACCAACAGCCGCGGCTTGCACCCAGCTACCCGTAGCCACCCTCCGCGACTCATTTGGTCACCGGAATCACCAAAAGCACTTCCTCCGCCGCGTCGGGCTCGCCGGCGGCTAGTCGCCGATGCAGCCGACGTGGACCTTGACCACGTGGGCCCGCGTTGACTCCGACGAGTCACTGACAGATGGGGCCCAGCCCTGCTAACTAAATAGATTAGTTCTAATTATACATTAGTTAAGTTAATTACCCTGACACGCTGGACCCATCGTCAGGTTTGACCTGGACGTCTCTGCTGACCACGACGTCATCTCGACGATTAATCTAATTTCTGGATTTATTCTAATACAAGAAATTCCAGAATATAATTCAAATTTCAAATGCTTATAACTTTTAATCTGTAACTCTAAATGCAAAGATTTATATATGAAAAATGATCAGAAAAATCCATTCTATCCATTGTTACAGGTTTCATGCATGTTAAAACAAGTTAACCTTGTTGTTTAACCAGAATAAGATAATGCACCTTTAGGACTATTTCAAATGAGCTATCATTTGAATCTTTGATTCAAATGAGTTCATCCCCTATTGTTTCAGCTTGCATTAGGCCAACACACATCCATATTGCCATGTCATAGCATGCATCATATTGTTGCATATTGTCATGGGTGTTTACTTTCGATATGCTTTTTCGTGATAGGTTACGCCTCGAGGATAACCTCGACTATCCATCCAAGGGCGTTACTCTATTCCTGCTCCATCGTGCAAGCAACTCATTGATCATTCCGATACAAACCCATGTTCTCGCTTCTGCTCGTTTACTACATTAAGACAACGCGATTCAAACTATTGTGTGTCATGCGGTAGTTGAACCCACTTCCTTTGCATGACCTGTCATTGCCACATTAACTAGATGAAACCCACTAGTATGTGTAGGGGGTTGATTGAGCCATGTTTGTGTTTCCTACCATGCTGTGCTTGCTATGCTTAGAGTTGTGTCAGTCCGGCTCATCGGGATGATGAACTGGAGTGAAAGGTTGTGTTGGTTCGAGAGTGAAAGTGTTGAACATGTTTTGGTAAAGGTATCGATGAGAGGCCATGTAGGAGTACATGGTGGGTTGTTTCATTGAAGCCGATCCTAAGAACTGAGATCTGTGTTTGTGATCCATGAAACGATTACTACCACGCATTGGGCCGAAACCAATGGACCCTCTCGGCTTCTTAACCACTCTTGTCCTCGGTCAAGGGAGTGGCAAGTAGTTTCGGTGTTTGTAGCATCTTTGGGGCCGCCGCATACGCTGACCATAGGGGTGGGTTGTGTTGCGGTAGGCATCGTGGCCCGTGTACCGATTCGCCCGTTTGGTGTCTCGGGAACCTGTACACATCGTTCGGGGCCGTATGGGAAACCTCGGCGGAGTCCCTGTGGATGGAACCGAATAGGCGATCAACTCGGACTTGGGACTTGTGTGTTTGGGTAGGCTGTGGCCGACACCCACGTTGGGCTTCCGCTTGAAGGTTGCCGAGTACATGTCGTGGTATGGCGGTAAGTGGTGAGCGTGTGTGAAGAAGTACACCCCTGCAGGGTTAATATGATCTATTCGAATAGCCGTGTCCACGGAGAAGGACTTCTCGGTTACCTATATCAGTTCATAGACTAGTAAATGGATACTACTAAAAGCCTCAAGATAAGTGTGAGTATCGTGGATGGCCCTCTCGTGGGATGACGAGAGAGGATCCACGGTGGAGTATTGTGATGGTGATTAGTGGACTCGTAATGCGACAAATGCTTTTCAAGTGGTGTCACGTGGGATAGCTTAGCCAAGAGTCAAAGCTGGCTTGTGCAAATAACTCCACCACCTTCTTGAGAATGTGCATGTATGATAGGATTACGTGGTAAGACTTCTTTGAGTACCTCCGTACTCATGTTTGCTTAATTAATGTTTTTCAGACGACAACACTACCCCTTCCGATGGGTTCTCGTAGACCATGACATCGACGAGTGAATTAGCCACCCCGGTGGCGATCTAAGACTTGTGAAGGGCCATTGTAGATAGAAAGGCTCCAACAAGCTTTCTTTCTTTCTAGAGTCTGTACTCAGACTAGTTTGCTTCCGCATGTGCTTGTATGATTGTATGACTTGAGTGTTGGGTCATGTGACCCCTACCTGTATGATTATGTTATGTATGGCTCCTCGGAGCCTTTTAAATAAAGTACTTGAGTTGTAGAGTTTTGTTGTGATGCCTTGTTGTATTTACTCATATCAGGCATATTGCATGTATGATTGAAATGCTTGGTATGTGTGGGATCAGACAAACTAGTTGTTTATCCTTGGCAGCCTCTCATATGGGGACATGTAAGTCTCTTGCTTCTGAGCGATAGTAGTCCGGCTGCCCGGTTCACCGGAGTCCCGCTAGCCCAAAGACTACTGCTTGGACACTTGACTGGCGGCATGTGTTTCACTTCGTTCCTATGTCTGTCCTTCGGGAAATGTCACGCGATGGTATTCGAGTCCTGCCTAGCCTGCTACAGCCCGGTATACCGGAGTCCTCATTAGCCATGCTACAGCCCGAATATATACGTTGATGACCGACATGCTCGATGTGATTCATGTATGCCTGTCCCCATAGGTTAGTGCCGCTTTGGGTTCACGACTAGCCATGTCGGCCCGGGTTCTTTGTCATGTGGATGCTAGCGACACTGTCATATACGTGAGCCAAAAGACGCAAACGGTCCCGGGCCATGGTAAGGCGACACCCGTGGGAATACCGTGCGTGAGGCCACAAAGTGATATGAGGTGTTACCGGCTAGGTCGATGTGACTTGGAATCGGGGTCCTGACATATAAAAAGCTTTTATATTCCCCCGAAACATTGTTTTACAATAATACATGTTATTCGAACATAATATCCTTCGTGCACTGCGTCTCTATTAAACGAGCGCCCTGCAGAACATCCTGAAAATAGTGCTCGGCAGGTACTCAGCTCCCGTCCGAATCTTGGGATGCAACAGCGACGGCCTTCATCTCCGCCCAGTATGTCTTGACACGGGCAAGAGCCATATGCGCACCCTCTATGCACGCTGACAGTTTCATTGCATTAATATGCGGTACCGAACCAAGGAACTGCTGCACCAAGCTAAAATAACTCTTTGGCTCAGGCCTTTCCGGCCACAGATGACTCACAACATACTTCATGGCGAGTTCGGATAACCTATTCAGCTCCACCCATGCGGCCAAACGATCGGTTAATGGAAGTGGGCACTCTGGATTGTGGAACTGCGACCAAAAAAGCTTTTCCACTTCGTGATCCTTTTGATCTCGGAAGTGTTCGGCGCGTCCACGGCACTCGCCAAGTCCGGTAAGTGTCCGCCGCACTCCACGCCGGTCCAATGGAGCATATTTAGGATCCCGAACTTCATCCGCAGCATAAAGGGCTTTCCAGCCGCGATATCTCCGGCCTGACCTAGCTCCTCCTTCATAGCTCTCATCGCAGAGCGAGCATCCTTGGCCTCGGTAGTGGCCTTCTTCAGGTCCTTCTGTTCCGCCCGATCTTCTTTTTCAAGAAGCTTGCAGCGGTCGGCAGCATTCTTCAACTTCACAGCCATCTCGGCCATTTCCTTCTTGCTTCGGCAGTGAGCAGCCTGTTCGCTTTCAGCTCTTACGCCGCCTTTAAGGCAGCCGCATCGCTTTTCTGGCCTACTCCTTGGCTCGGGCAAGTTCCGCCCGAAGGTTCTCCATGACAGCGGCAGCATCTGCATCAAGCACACATGTTGTAAGATACGGGCATCAAGCTCCTCTTACCAGGTGTCTTCGGAGAAATTACATACCTTGTGCCTCATCAAGCCGCTTGTTGACAAGCGCGATGTCATCGGCATCTGCCACGTCAAGTTGCCGCTTTAGCTCGGCAAATTCATCATCCGCTTAGCCACGAACACTTCGCCACCTACATACGAAGGGCGACATATTATACCTGGATTATGATACTCGGTGGCGTCGTCATTTTGACAACGCACCGAGTCTCAGGGGCTACTATCTACACAGGGCGCATCTCATATATGCGGAACTGTCAAAAGGTACATCATTTCACGTACCTCAAAACCTGTCAGTAAACTCCTGACGGCCTCGTACAACCCGCTCTCCGCGAATGAAACCCTTTCAATCACCGTACCCATCAACGCATGGTGTTCTTCTGAGATAGACGCTCGCCCGAGCAGATCCTTCAGCTCCTCCGACCGTGCACTGGACATTGCCGGACTCGTCCGATGGCCTTTTTCGAAGGCCGGACACGGAGGACCTTGGGGGGCCATACGATTGCCTTCCGGCCCTGCCGGATTCGAAGAAACCCTCCGTGACGACACCTCAGGGTCGCCCGCCTGGCAAGGCGGTACGGCAGGGGGATGCGTTCAGCTCTCTATCATCTCCGGACGAAGATCCCCTAAAGATGAGCTCTGCTGAGAAGGGCTGAGATCCGAACTACAAGGTAAAATTTCGGTTATCTTCCTCAGAAATAGAACAGGGATGTCTCTTATTTTAAAACTCCCCTCTTTACTTACGGCTTGGTGGAGGGCTGATCCCCTTGGGGGCACAGTGCAGCCGAGGCATCCCCCAGCGCAGGACCCTCTGACGAAGATTTCTTCCCCCGCTTTGAGACCATGGTCTCCGGGTCTTCAGAGGCGGTCCTCTTCTTCCCCTGGATAGGGGAATTCTCGATTCCTCCTATCCTGGCAGCCTCCTTCGGGGAGGCGGTGGCTTCCTTGTTCCCCCCTTCGCCTTCTTCCAAAGGCGCAACCTCCAGCATCCTGGTTAACACGGGATCCGGTGTGGTCTCACGGAGGGGGGCCGGACACCTGATTAGCTTTGCTTTCGCTATCCACTCCTGTTTACGGGACAACTCTTTTAAGGGCAATTTTATGATAAATATACGGATAGCGTGTCCAGGTACAGGGCTACTCACTTTAGTATCCGGGCAATTGCAGCTCAGACCTGCGTCCTCGGTCGAGTCCGGACACATTGCTTGTGATCCGAAGAACAATTTGTACATCTCCATGGGCGTCGTGCCCGTAAAATGTTGGAGGGCTCGTGGTCCCTCCGGATTAAACTCCCACAGGCGGAGGGGGCGACGTTTGCAAGGCAGGGTGCGGCGAATCAACATGACCTGCGTCACTACGACCAGATTGATGTCTCTTTCTAGGAGATCTCGAATGCGGCCCTGCAACAAGGGCACGTCCTTGGACGGCCCCCAGTCAAACCCTTTATTGACCCATGACACTAGCTGTGGTGGGGGACCCGAGCGAAAGGCAGGTGGCGCCACCCACTTGGTGCCCCTGGGAGCTGTGATATAAAACCACTCTCGTTGCCATAAGCTAAACTCCTCTTGAAAAGAGCCCTCGGGCCATGGAGCGTCAGCATTCTTGCTTATGACAGCACCTCCACACTCTGCGTGCTGCCCCTCGGTCATCTTCGGCTCTACTTTGAAGGTCTTAAGCCACAATCCGAAGTGAGGAGTAATACAGAGGAAGGCTTCGCACACGACAATGAACGATGAGATGTGGAGGATGAACTCCAGAGCCAAGTCGTGAAATTCCAACCCATAATAAAACATGAGCCCCCTCACGAAGCGGTCCGTCGGGAAGCCTAGCCCCGAAGGAAGTGAGACGCGAACACCACGCTCCCACCAGGCTTGGGAGTGGGAATAACCTGCCCTTGAGCAGGCAGCCTATGCGAGATTTCGCCGGTTAGATACCTGCCATATCTTAGCGTTAGCACGTCTTCTTCCGTAACGGAGGAAGGCATCCACCGGCCTTGAAGGTCGAAACCGGACATCATCGAAGGTCCGAAGCGCCTGAATCTGGAGCTTTGGATGTTGGAACTCAAGGTGAGAGGCGGATTCGCTTGAGATTGAAAGAAAGGAGTCGAGCCTTGGTCTCTTTATAATGAGGTTGAATACCATGAGCCCTCCCCGTGACCGTTTGGGACTCGCCTTCGATAGAGGAGACATGCCAACGGGCACGATTGGGTTACCCACGCCCGTATTGATGAGAATCCCGGAATAAGGGGACACGATCTCTGCTTCGACAAGACGTTCCAAGGAAACCGCCTCGCTAAACGCGCTGAGGTGGGACAGTAAAATGATTCGAATAAAGGCTTGGCCATGGGGTTATGTCATGCTGCGGAGTACGCCAGCAGATTGGATTTGTGTAAATATTATTCTCTCCACGGTGGTATGTGGAACTTATTTTGCAGAGGCGGACACTATCCTTGTGTTCAAAATCTTCTATGAAGTATTCGGAGGAGGAACCCGCCTTGCAATGCCGTAGACAATCTCTTGGCGCCCGGACTTCGTCATTGAAGCCTGGTTCGGGGCTCTTGAGGAGTCCTGGATCAGGGGGTGTCCGGATGGCCGGACTATAACCTTCGGGCGGACTCCTGGACTATGAAGATACAAGATTGAAGACTTCGTCCCGTGTCCGAATGGAACTTTCCTTGGCGTGGAAGGCAAGCTTGGCGGTACGGATATGTAGATCTCCTCCCATTGTAAACGACTCTCTGTAACCCTAGCCCTCTCCAGTGTCTATATAAACCGGAGGGTTTTAGTCAGTAGGACGAACAACAATCATACCATAGGCTAGCTTCTAGGGTTTAGCCTCTCTGATCTCGTGGTAGATCTACTCTTGTACTACCCATATCATCAATATTAATCAAGCAGGAGTAGGGTTTTACATCCATCGAGAGGGCCCGAACCTGGGTAAAAACATCGTGTCCCTTGCCTCCTGTTACCATCCGCCTAGACGCACAATTCGGGACCCCCTACCCGAGATCCGCCGGTTTTGACACCGACAGTAGGCCCCACATGGTTTTGCCTCTTTTTTTAACATAACACGTCAAGTCGCAATTTGTTTGTTCACCCGTGGTAGATGATCCTCCCTCCACCATGTGGACAACCAGTACACGTGCCAAATTACCACGTGGGCTGCCTTTTTCATACAGAAATGAGCTCCACCGTGTACCCGCGCGGGTGTGGTTGGGAAAGAGACGGGACTACGTGCGCCGTGCATGCACCTCTTCTCTTCGTGCACGTCCCCCACCTACGTGCGCCGTGCATGCACCTCTTCTCTTCGTGCACTGTTTTTTTGTTTTGGGGTGGGGGTGGGGTGGGGGGTTGATTTCGTGAATTATTTGTGGGAATATGTGTCGATGACATATCAAACAAAATTTTGCATGCAATGTGTGTGAAATGGAGGCCTATCCATATCATACATAGAGGGTCGGGCGATCCACGAGATGAGAGGGAGGGGTCATAGCTATCGATAGAGTTGAAGAGAGGATCAAGTGGGTGGGTGCGAGATCGATGAAGAGATCCTTCGAAATTGTGTGTGTGTGCAAGTCAAAGATATAGGGCGACTGGCCTACAGGAACGTTAGAGGGTACATGTCAAGTTTGTGTGTGGCAGGGAGACATGACTAGAGCGCTTGATGTATCGGTGTGTGTGGGGGGGGTGGGGTGGGGGAGGGTAGGCAGAGGCCTAACTATAGAGGTAGAACGACTCGTATATGTGTTGAGAAGGAGAGACCCAGCTATGTCTTGAGGGAGATCGGTCGACATCCATACATAACTGAAGGACGGGAAATATGATGGGACAGAGAGAGAGAGAGAGAGAGAGGAGAGAGAGAGGGAGGGAGAGGGAGGGATAGGGGTAGAGTGCTGGATGGGTGATGTTGTTGCTTCTCGAAGATGGTGGGAGAGGCCTACTAGACAAACTGAGGGTGGAGCTGCAATGTTATCAATAAGAGTGGGGATGTGTTTCTGTGTGTGCCTGTGCGTGATAGATCTGTCGGGACACATCCATGGATGATGAAGGGGAACCATGTGTTTGGTAAGCAAACCTAACTAGATCGGTAGATCAATTGTTGTTTGTCAGAGGAAGGGAGAGACACAAGTAATGAGGTAGATCAATTGACGTGTGGGTAAAAATGAGTTATAAGGACCTAGCTAGCTATATGTATAGCGAGAGATCGCTCGGTGTACGTCCATTTGTTAGAGGCAAATAAGGCCCAGCGAGATGGATAGACAGAGAGAATGGAGCTAGGAGGTGGTGCGAGAGGCCCAACTACTAGCTAGATAGGGGGAGGAGTGTGCGGTTGTGAGATCGATGAAATGAGGGGCGAGAGTTTACACGTGTGTCTGACCATATGAGAGACACGAGGCAAGGACACATAAAGGAGGAGCTTGAAGGTGTGTGTGTATGTTGTAGGTAGGCATCGCTGGGGAGGTTTATCGGTCGGTGTGTGTGGAAAAGGAGTTGTGGAGACTCTGGGAGAACGACCTATAGAAAAAAATGAACGTGCCCAGTGGATAGAATGCCGAGGGAGGGGGAGGGCGAGGAGGGTGTGTGCATGCACGAGAGAAAGTTAGTGGTAGCTACAAAGGTTAGAGGATTGTGTGGGTGTAAGAGACTAACAAAGATCATAATTTGACATGAAAGCGTATGCATATATTTGAATAGGAGATCATAGTGTTTTAAACATTGCATGCATGAATATAGCGGTGATACACGTGTTGTGCACATGTTATACCATAATGTGATAATGCATGGCGTTTGCAACTCACAAATATATGTCGAACAATCTAAACCATTCTATTCATCAAACAATCTCACATTTTATTTGAATTTGTGATAATGTGTGGAGTTTGCAGCTTACAACTAAATATCGAACAATCTAAACAATACTATATATCGAACATTCTCACATTTTATTTGAGTTTGTGGTAATGTGTGGTGTTTGCAACTCACATCTAAATACTTGTAGGCGTAGGGGGCGGGGCACCATACATAATGTGATAAACACATTATACATATGAGACATGGTTTAGATTATGAAGATCTAGCTAGAGCTAGAAAAGTAATGTGATTTGAAATCAAAATAAAGTGGATTCAAAAAATCTTGTTCGAGTTCATATAGTACACATAGTTCATATGTAACTCGAGGCTAATCATGTGGTGTGATGTGAAGATAATACACAAACGATGGTTTAACTTGACAATAATGATGATTGTCGATCTTATTTAAACAGAGAAACGAATTCAAATGCTTTGACTTCACGACAATCATTACTGTAGATCTTATTCGAATAGAGAAACGAATTCAAATTTAGTTCATATTGAAGCGGTAGTATATACGTTTGGAATGCACTAAAACGTTCATTTGAGTAGTAGGTGGCATGCATTATACACGTAGCAAAATATTTTAATTGAACATAACATGAATTCATAGTTTTGAATGACATTTGTAGTGCGCATTGATTTGGTACGATTACACGTTAGGCTTGTCCGAAATTTCAACCAGCGCCTTGTTAGCCTGAAATATTAAAGATATATCTTTGTCTCGTTGTGCTCCGACAACTCCCTCCATCTCAACCCGCGCCTTGCTATTCCGAAATTACAACGCGCGCGAAAACTCCCATCTCCTGTGAAATCCCGACACGTGAAATGCCCGTGGTACCCCTGAACCGAAAGAACCGCCTCAAATCGGTGGGGGTACTTTCGTAACTTACCCCACATTTCGGACAAGCGCATCTCTAAGCCATGGTTCCCCACTGCCATCCCATCTGCCCACCCATTCGTACACCGAGGCCACAAAAACCCATGACGAAACCCCACACCCTGCTCCGTCCGCCACCCAGCCGGAGCCTCTTCCCCGACGACGTCGTCCACAACAACACCTCGACGTGCCTCATCCGCCATAGCGGATGAGGATCCGTCGTCGATCTCATCGTCTCGCCGGTTCAGCCACCCGATCCTCCACCTCCAAGGAGCTGCCCCGACGTTCCCCTTGTCTTTTGCACCACCTCCATTCCCACACCGCCGTCTTCACCTACACCACCGGAAGAGCATCATCATCACCGTTTCCTCGGATGAAGCTGCGGCCTAATCGGCGCCACCAAAGAGGTTGTACACTAATCGCCGCATTTTCTTCTTGATTCGATCTCACGGTGCTGCCGGCGCTCGGTCCCGAGCCGACATGGCGCGGCTCCATCCACGGCGGCGTTGCTGGCCACTTCCTCCACGACGTCGCTCCCTCGGCGGCGACGTCCACATCAGTAGGAGCTGCTGCTACTTTAGCTCTCGCTCGCGCTGCTGCTCTGCTCTTGCTCTCAATCCCCTGCCTGGTCTACTCTTGCTATTGCTCTTGCTCGCGCTGCTACTCTCGCTCTTGCTCTTGCTTGCGATGCTGCTCCGATTTAACTACACTTCAGTCGAATGAATCGACTTTTGGGTGAGTCGATTTTCAGGGGGTGGGGGCTCACCGGGGTGAAGGAAGAACCCGCTGTAGCGGGGAGGGGGGCTCGCTGGAGAGGTACCCCGCTATCTATCTTAGGGTTCAGGATGGGGGCGGTGGTCGCCGGCGGTGGCGGGGCGTTGGCGTGGGGATCGCCGGAGAAAAAGCTTGCACGGGGCTAGAGGGATGGCCGGGGCGGCGGCGGACCGACGGTGGGGAGTGTTTTCGGGGCGGGCGGGGAGGCACACGGCCGGCCGCGGGCGGCGGGGGGCTGTTGTTTGGCCGGTGGTGGCTGGCGGCTCAGGGGGGTGGAGGTTGAAGATGAACCACATGCCCTTGATTTCGTATCCAACGGCTGCAAAATCGACTGACCAGAGATGAAAAGTCGATCGACCGACGTGTAGCCTCACCTTGCTAGTGCGTTCAGTTTCGACAGCAAAATTTAGTTTCGACAGCAAAATTCAGTTTCGACAGTTAAGTTCAGTTTCGACAGTTAAGTTCAGTTTCGACAGTTAAGTTCAGAGATGAGTGGCTGATGTAGTTTACATCTAGCACTTTGTGGTTATGTATTTTACGTCATGTATTGGAGATGCTATTAGAATTCCACTCTGGTTAACGTTGTTCGTTGTCTCTCTTGTCCTCCTTCAGCGTCGGCATCGTACAACTCACCGGAGCTGCTCCAACGACGAAACCCTCCATCACAGCGGAGCAGTACCTCAGGCTCCATCTCCAGATGCCTAAGATCTTCTTCCCCTCCTCCGATAGCAAAGTCAGCCGGAGCATCCTCACCGGCCAACCCAATCACGTTGAGATCGACATGGCTTCGCCAAAGAGGTTGTACACTTGTTGCATCTCTTTTTTACTCTACATGTTATATATATTGTCCACTGAGCATACTGATTTGTTCCATTAGGGTCTCCTTGAAAGAAAAAACTTAGGAATTTTAATTTTCACTTGTCCTCCTTTCAAATTCCTATTCATGAAGCACAAGACTAAGAGATAGTAGCATAATAGCATTATAACCGTACATTTTCTTGTGGTTTGACTTAATCTCACCATGCTTCTTTGCATCCTGTGATGTTCCAATTGTTGTGAATCAAACACCCAGATTGACAGAAATCCTGTGTTTTTAAATTCTCTGTTTTGCACGTGCATTCCTATCCTATTCCTGTCTATTCCTATCCATGCATTGTTGGAATCCTCCAATTCAAACGAGCCCTTACAGAATTACTTCTCTTACAGATAGTTGTCAAAGAAAACCTTGCGTGGTTTGTCCCGCTCCTGCTGTGCCGTCGTCCACCCCAGCTCAGCTGCTCCAACGACAGAAGGGTCCAGAACACCAGGAATCCGGCCTCCAGACTGTCTTTCGCCACCTCAGATCTTCTTCCCCGCCGCTGGCAGCCATGAAAACTGCATTACCATCATCAACCGAGCAGATGACCTCGAGGAATACACGGGTTCGCAAGAGAGGTCGCACTCTTTCGTGTCTGCTTATGTTATGCATCGCTTAATAATACATGCTACTTTATCGTCCTGTTCACAGATTAGACTCTGAGTAAGCTCCAAACTAATGGTCAAACTTGAGTTTTTAAATGGTTGTGGGGTACATATCGGGGCTGCTATCAATAGTATCTATCTACTATTTGGTTAACCTCCGGTGTCTACTATGAGTTTCATGTTGGGTGGGAAACAAACAGTAAAGAAGCCATTATCTGTATTCTTTAACTGAAGCCATTATCTGCCTGCTGTTACTGGTTTTGGGTCTATCCACAGGTTGCTACCATCACTCTGGATTTCTGCATGCACTCCTTACATAATCTCACTATGTTTTATTCCTATGCATGACAGTTATTGTAAATAATGGAACTGAACATGTAGAGCAAAAGAGACGAGCCTTGCGTGGCAATAAAATTTCATGCAGACATCGCTCCATGGTAGGCGCAAAGGCAGCCCCCCCTCCACGCATTTCGGATTGTAATCAAGAGGAAGATATCTATTCTGAGGGGGATTCAGAAGGAGAAGACAACTCCTATTTAACCCCTGAAGTCTTCGCTCTAACTTGGCATGGTGATGTTGGTTATATCATGCATATGGTGTCTTGCATTGCTTACTTTATACATCAAATATGTCATCTGCTTAGTTTAGACATCCTTTGTGCGAATGCCATCTGTTTAGTTTATTCATCATTTATGTGAATTATGCAACACCATCTTGTTTAGCCAGGCATCATATATGTGAATTTTGCAATGCCATCCTGCTTAGCCAGTCATCTTATATGTAAATTATATCAGGCCATCCTTTTTTTTTGTTACATATTACATTTGTCAACAATGTTAGTTCATTCAATTGCTCTTCGTGTGCATCAGCCATTTGACATGGTGATGGCAAATTCTGGAGTGAAAACAAGGTCTTCGTGAGCATTATGCTATTGACGAAGCGCATATCTCGCTGGTTACGGATAGCTCCTCAGAGGAGGATTCAGAGACAGATGACCAGTCCTATTCCCCCCCCACAGGTGTATGCTCTAACTTGGCAGGGTTATGTTGCTCATATCATGCGTATGGTGTCTCACATTGCTATGTCATTTGACTAGTTTAGACATGCTTTGTGTGAATGCCACCTGTTCAGTGTCTAAATACCATATATGTGAATTATGCATTGCCATCTTGTTGCAAGACATTATATATGTGAATTATACGATGCTATCTTGTTGCAAAGGCATTATCGGATTTCGGGTACCGGCAAGCCCTTGAGGTTAGAACACTGGGGTGCGCACGAAGATCTCTCCCCTACCAGCTCACGTCTCGAAGTCTCGCAAAGATCTAGGCTAGAAAGATGAACACACAGAGGACACATGATTTATACTGGTTCAGGCCACCATTGTGGTGTAATACCCTACTCCAGTGTGTGGTGTGGTGGATTGCCTCAGGGGATGATGATGAACAGTACAAAGGGAGAACAGCCTCGCGAGGGGCTGTTCTTGAGCTGGTGCGATGAACTGCTTGGGTGAGTTCAGTCGCCTCTCTCTCTCTCTCTCTCTCTCTCTCTGTGGTCGATCTCCAGATCCCGTTGTCCCCACTTCCTTGTGGTGGCTAGTCCTATTTATAGAGCGAGGCCCTGGTCCTCTCCCCAAATTATGAGCGGGAAGGGCGCCAACAATTGGCCATTTCGAAGGGGAACATCTGGTGAACTTATCCTGATTAAAGTTGGTCTTAGGCTGCCAAAGGCTCTAGCGGTGACGCAACCCTGGGCTCCACGATGACCTCCATCCGGCCGTTCTGCTGGTCTTGGTCTTGTTGCACCGAAGCGGTAACCTTTGCCCGATGCCTTGGCCTGTGCTTGCCCCCTTAGCACAGAAAGGGAACACAAGGACGCTGCGCTGGCCGACGCCTGCCTGGCACCCGCCTGGCCTCTGATCGTCATGGCTTGCGTCACGGGTCCCTCGGGAGGTGCCCTGCCTTGATCTTTCCGCCTCCTCACGAGCCCGCCTGAGGAGGCTGCTCCTGAGGAAGCTCCCTGTTGTCCGCCCCACGAGGCTTGGCCCCTCGAGAGGGTCTTGAACTTGAGCTGATGAAGCTGGCCTGCATTGGGCCCCCACTTGAGCCACGCCGCGGGCCACAGGCAGGCAAGTCTGGGGACACCCGTTCCAAGAACACCGACAGTAGCCCCCGGGCCCACGGCGTGCCTGAACTTGGCTTAGAAAGAGAAGCGAAGGGGCAAGTGCGAAGCGCCACGGGCCCCAACAGCCTGCAGCCTTGGGCGCCGCGTGGCGGTTGATTGGACGTGGGCGTCTCTGCTTCCCCACGATGCCCCATTATACGCCTGGCTAGGCGGACCCGTGGTTGCACATAGCTACTCCCTTCTTGCCACCCACGCGCTTCCTGCCCTTCCTTCTTCCTCGAGCCTCAGCCTCCGCCTCCAATCCAACTCGAGCTCTCCCCATGCTCGCCTGCCATGGCGCCAACGAAGAAGGAAAAGGGGAAGAAGCCCGCGCCTCAGCCCCGCTCGCCTCTGGCGGTGGCTCCCGCCGTCGATTGGTCAATCATACTTAATCCTGAGGCCCTGCGCAAGGTCCGCTCTGCTCTTGCCACCATCTTCAACGAGTGTGGCTAGACCACGGCCTGGCCTGCATCCCACACTTCTATCAACAGGGTCGTCACAGAGGTCCGTTCTTTGCCGACGCCTTGTGGGCGGGTCTGGTTCCCCCTTTCTCTTCTTTATTCAATGCGGTGCTCTCCCATTATCAGATCCACGTGATGCACCTCGGACCTGAGTCCATTACTGTCCTGGCTGTCTTTACCTTTGTTTGCGAGGCAACGGTGGGCATTCCTCCTTCTGTTGCCCTGCTGCGCCACTTTTTCTCCTTGCGAATGAGCGATCCCAATCAATGCTCGTGGTGGGCTTTCTTGCATGCCAGAGACGGCTGCTTCAGGGAGCGGTGGCTGTATGTGGACGTCGGGGTACCCAGCCCCCTGCTCTCAAGACCCGATTGCGCTGCCGTTCAGCCAGTTGGGCTCATGAGGCGCTCGTGAGCCCCCGGCTTGTCTTCGTCTGGCGCCGTTTCAAGACCATGAGGGCGCTCAACGTGACGGCGCCCAAGGTGGTGAGGGAGTTCCTCCAGTGTCACATTGCTCCTCTCCAGCGCCACTCTCGCCGAATGTGGGACTATGCAGGGCACAGGGACCGCATGAGGCTCCAGGAGGAGGACCTGGCTGTCACACCCTGGTTTTCATGGCACAACACTTAAGATGATAAATCATGATAAATTGTGGTTTGACAAAAACTTTTGTGTGTTTTGTTCTTTGCTTGATTTGACTTTGTCTACTGTTTGCAAGTGCTCTAAAAATCAAATAAATCCTCCAACTCTTATACTCCTTCTCCTTGATCCAAGACTTCTACCCAATGATCATGCCATGTGTGTAGGACATAAAAATAATTTCTTGTAAAAATATTTTGGCCAAAAAGTATTTTCTAAATTTAGTTTTCCAAAAAAACCCTTGAATTGAGGTTTGCACTGCAAGTACTTAATTAAGGGCAGTAAAAATCTTTCCAAAAATATATTTGACTCCTATTAGATATAGGATACCCAGAAACCATAAAAATATAATTTTAAAAGTTAATTTACTATTTTATTTAAAAGCTTTTTCTTCAGGCCAGAAATGGTCTTTAATAGGTTAAAATTGTTTTTATTGTTTTAAAAATATTTGACAAAAATCAGGAAAACTTCGGTGGGCATATATTTCCCATATATAAGAGTTTCAACACATGGTCATGTTCAAAATATTGGTCAAATCCTCAAATACCCTTTCTGGATATTTCAAGCTTTTGAAATATTTACAAAGGAAATATTCTCCAAAAATTCCAAGAACATTCTAGCATGTCACATATGACATGTTTGATGATCTGGACAAGTATCATGTCATGGAGAATAGTATAACCCCATGAAACCCTCTCAAAACCACTTCTGTCCTCTTTCAAGTTTGAACAACTTTACATTGCCAAACATGTCCAAATGCTCTCAAATCTTGTGGACATGCTCAACTGGTCTAATCATTCATCTAGACCAAATGGCACAAGTTGGAGAACAAGTTAACTTGATCAAAGTGCCCCAAAACCCTTTCTATCCAGAACCAAATTTGAACAACTTTGTACTACCAACTTTATCTCCTTGACCCCAACTTTTGTGAGCATGATCACATGACCAAATGAGGCCACCACACCAAGTGGTGCATCAATGAGAAGTGATTACTCAACTGGATCTGCACAAGTTCATTTCTGCTAATTTCTAGGGTTCACAAAAGTTGCATTGGCAACTTTGCCCAAATGAACTCAAGATTGGTGGAAGGCCCTAATTATATGTGTCATTTCACACTGTGGAGTCTCATGACAAATGGAACTCATCTTCTTGCCCAAACCAGCATCAAACACCTTCTGCCATTTTTCTAAAAACACCAATTTGACCACTTCCACTAATCTCCATGAGTTCTCCTTTTTACCACCACCCCTCCTAGTTCCCCTCTACCTCTGGTATGCTTCCCTGTCCGAGAGGCAATGATTAAGGGGGGCAGGGACCCATTTTTCTTCCCTGGACATCCACTTTTTCCTCCCTTTCTCATCTCCCTCTCACTCCTGGCAAGTTCCAGAATATCCAAAGCCTCCACCCTTCTTGTTTATTCCTCCTGCAGACGCCAGACGCAAAGTGTCCACGCGAGGACGCGGAGAAAGGCCGCTCATGCCGGCCAAAGACGCGCTCTGGAGCACGCTACCGTGCTCTCGACCGTTGACACCGCGCTCCCGTCTACCTCGGGCTGCCCAAGCGCGCCAGTCGACGCGCCTCGGCGTCCGCATCACGCCAGCAGGTCTCCCACTTGCTCCCATGCCCTTCTCTCGCCCCTACGGCGCGTGCCCGAGCACCGCCCGCATCCGCCAATCGCCGCCCGCGTCCCTGTCCCGCCTCGCACTCGCTCCTCTCTTCCTCTCTCTTTCCCTGGTCGTAGACCACGCCCAGGAAGACCCCCGACTCGAATCCAAGCCCTCCCGTGGCCTCCAGCGACGGCTACGGCTCGCCGGCGCACTCGTCCACGGTGCACCATCGCCCCGCCATAAAAGGCCACCCCGAGCCCTCTCTAGCCTCCTTTCGCTCCCTCTACCTCCTTTGCATCACCCCGACCGGCTCACTCCTTTCCTCGCGCCCTCCTTGCACCTCTATGGCCGGAGCCGAGCCACCGGCCTCCTCCTAAATTCCCACGAACCAGGGCTCCTTCCCCCCCCCCCCTTTCTCCATCAGGAAAACCCCCAGGCCACGGAGGAGCTTCCCCCCTCTTCTTCCTCTGCTCCGGTGCACCGTAGAGCCAATGCCACCTTCACTGTCGCCTCCGTCCGCCGCGGGCGATGCACCGCTCGCATCTCGCCACCCCAGTCGTCGTGGCGCACCTTGGCGGGTGTGTCACGCTCTCCTGAATCGGTCGGCATGCTGGGCGTCGCCGGAGGCGGCCCGTGCTGCCCGGGAGAGCACCAGCGCCCACTCGGCCTCCCTCCTCGCTTCGCCTGCTCGGCGGGAGGTAGGCGATGGCTCAAGGCTGGGCCTCAAGGCCAGCGACTCCAATGGCTGGGCCCGCCGTTTAAGTGAAGACGGGCCGGGAGAATACGCCTTCGACGTCGCCTGTCGTCCGCGTGGCCGAGCCGCTGGGCCGGCCCACGGCTATCTCTCGCCATTGCGCAGGATAAGGGTAATGCCTTATATTTCTTTTTATTCTTTTCGAGTGAGTTTCTAAAATCCATCAATAATTCAAATTAACTCCAAACTTGATGATTCAAATTTCTAGTGACTCTATAAATCATGATCTACCTGTTGGTGCAACATGCACATTTTTTCAGAGACCTTTTCTTCACAAATATTTATCAATTCCTATTTTTCCTATTTCTGTGATGAACTTTAGAAAATCACAGACAGCTCAAAATTGATCCAAATGCCATGATTCAAATTCCTAGATGCATCTAAGTTCATAACTTAGTTTATGGGCGTTTTTCCTAATATTTTCTGTACCCCAAAAAACAATGAGCCATTTCTTCATATTTGTCAACTTTGCAAATTCATAGGAAATTCATTTGAACTCCAAATCTAGTGAAACCAACTCCTAGATGCTTCTAAAATCATGGTTTGTTAAATGGGTGCCTTTGCTAATTTTTCAAAAAATATATTTTCTGTAGACTTCTTGCAAATCCATAAACCCCTTGATTCCATCATATTGAAATGTTAACAAATATCCACTGATCCAATTCCAATGAAACCACTCTGGTTATTTTTCATATAACCAGAGATGTCCTAGAAAAGTCAAATTAATATTTTTAGAGCACTTTTATTTTCTGCCTTGTTGTGTTGCTTATTATGCTTGCTTTCGATGATAGTTGTCGAAGTAGACGGAATGCTCGGAGTTGGACCAGAGATATTTGAAGACCTCGAAGACTTTGTTACAACAGGCAAGAAGCCCTTTGACCATGTCCATGAAACCCTTTTTATGCATGTCATATATCACTTATTATTGTTGCATCAGAATCATGATGAGATGGTAAACCATGTTGGTTGGTTGCCTCTGTTACTTCCTCATTGGTACTTGCATTGTGCATGACCCTACCTCCTTACGAGGGTTATGCCGGTGGGAGTAGATAGGATGCTAAAGTAGTTGCTATGCAAAGCGGGTCAGGGTTATGCATGGAAAGAAACAAGTGTGGTTTGACATACTTGCAAGCAGCCCCAGAGGGTGCCACTGATGCCCCTGGGAGATGACGATGAACTAGGTCACTACTTGGTGGAGAAGTAGTGTACCGAGGCTTGATAAAAGTGTTGTTTATAGAGACGGATTAGATTTAAGATTTGTCGACTGTCCCAACCTTACATGCGCAACCACTCTACCCTTATATGGGAAAGGGCATTATTGATTACCTAGGCCGATACTAGCTTGGAGCCCGCATTACTAGTGACGGGGGAGAGTTGGTGCTCTCTCTCGGGGACGGGGTCATGCCGGTAGGGCGGCCATGACTGTCTTCTGAGGCACCGGATACACCGTTGTGTCCCCTCTCGGATGTTACGATCTCGAGTGTGTCTCGTATGATGTACATCGTGAGGATACGGAACAACGAGTGGACTCCTTGTTAGTGTCGTCTAGGGAAAGGTAGTGATCGGGTGCTTACCCCGGGTACTTGAGGTATCGCGGGTCGTGGATGACACGGAAGTTCCCCGGATCTTGTGGGTAAACCGTGCAACCTCTGCAGAGTGTAAAACTATTCGAATAGCCGTGTCCACGGTCAAGGACATTTGGGTGGTCCTTCTTAGACTACGTCCATATGTTTCTGACAAACAACACGGTTTTGGTAAATCTATTGACGTGATTCGTGAGGAAGTCATGATGAGCTTGAGCATGAGTTCTTCATAACTCTCTCTCGATGTTGATGTCAATAACGTCCGAATACTTATTGCAGACGCATTCATATCCTTGATAACTATTGATCATACTTGCATGAGAAAAACTAGCTTTCCGCAAAAATGTCAAATTAGCAGTAGTGCCTTGCATAATTATTCTGTTATCACCCTTGGGTTGTTTGCGAGTACATTCAAAGTACTCATTGGCTTGCCACTGGTTATTTTATTGGCCAGGCATGAAAGAACAGGATGTGATGAAGGACACGTTGGTGACGTACATGCGAGCTAGGACGCTTTCGGTCGAGAATGCCCGTAGGGTTAAGGCGGATGGCATGGGTCCAAGTTATCGACGAAGATATCCGCTGCAATGTTATACTCAAGACTTGACCATAATGGTCCTACTTGTGTAATACGGTATGTATGGATGTAAGCCTCTTGTTATTCAGCTTCTGTGTGTTCAGTGAGCATTGATCTCTGGGATCACTGTACACGTGCATTCGATGATCACGACTTATGAGTCGGGGACTGTAGGAAGCCTTAGTTAGCATGGTCGTTAGTTAGGGTAAAACTATTTTCAAAACTATCGCTAGTTTTCAAAAACTGTCTATACTTCTCTTCCCTTCTCTGTTTTTCGAAAGTTAAGGTATACTTTCCCCATTAACCTCTTCCCCTTCAAAACCTTTGGTCGCTATAACCCTTATGCCCCTGACCACTGGATTCCTTGTAATCCTCGTGGATAATCTAGAAGGGAGATGCCTTGCCAGACATTCACCCACATCTCCTGAACACAAGATTGGTGACAACACAACAAGACGATACCAACAGAAGATACACCCTCGAGGAATGAGGACCTGAAGACCCAGGAGATGGTGACACCCTTGACACTGCCCCAAGAGATGCAACCTTAGCCTACGACGATCAGGGCATAGGATATGCAAGATCATGATATACGTCGCTAATAGGGTAACCCTGTCACTACCGTTGTTGTATCGGCAACCACCGGTGGATGAGAACCTAGCCATTTGGTCCGCCTCACTATAGTGAGCAGGAAAACGGTTCTCATCATCCCCCACTCTCGGTGACGATACTAGCAACAGTATATCCGGCAGATTGGACCTCTACTATGCCTTGTTAGTGTCATTACATAAAGGATTGCCTACCTGGTACACTCGACGCCTTAGAAGGCAAAAGGAATCGTCATGATTAAGAAGACAAGAGGAGACCACGTCAATGCCAGCTACAAGGATCCACCTTCACCCCATCACTCCAACAGGCGAGAAGTTGTTGAAGACTCTTCAAGCTCAACCAGGATCATTTCATCGAACAACTACAAGAGATGTAGCAACACCTGAGGAAAACCCGGAAGACTGCACGAGGCACAAGGCACAACTACTGAGTCCGAGGACCCCTAGGGTAGGATGAGTCGTGTAACCCCCCTATGCGTAGTCGAGTCCGTATGATGGTTCGAATAGAACCATGACTGTGTGTTGCTTGTTTTTATTTGTTTGTGTTTTGATATCAGTCACCCTTTTTGCCCTAGGCAACAAGTACGTGACTATATCACCTTACTTATCTTAATGCATGTGTTTGGCCCTTTTGGCACCTGTTTGTTTGCACTTGCACTATAGAACCCCCTTTAGGCATTCCCCTCCTTTATGCTACCTCTCCCTCTCATCTCTGTCCTCAACTGAAGGCTAGCAAGACAGGATACACCAAGGATTCTACTTTGGCAACCAACCAGCACTGAAGACTTTTGCTACAACCTCCTCGACCAAGTGCAGCCCCGTAGAGTTATGCTTATCCCTCATGACTGGAACTCCATCCCTAGACCCTTCGAGACTTCATGAAATAACCCATCTCGAATCCTTAACCATGTGCTTAACCCACAGTCTTGCAAAGAGAACCAGTTAAGCCTCCGTAACCTCACTCAACATTGGGTTCACTATGGAACTAGTGGACGTAGGGAACGAGCACATTATCATCCTAAGGTAGCACCAAAACTGATGATGCCATAGGAGAGACCAATTTGGGGATATAGGAACGGAGGACAAATGACTTGATGAGTCTATATCAGAGACCCTGAGGAATTGACTGAGACTTTGGTAGATCATGAGGATTTCATGTTGGTAGATGAACTTGGTGGGATCATGATTATAGATTAGCATAGCTTCCATTATCCCTGAGTAAATTGGATTTATAGGACAATTATGATCGCAAGCTGAAACTCCTGGAAGTGCAAGGATTTGACTTGATCAGATGATATTGATAGGAGATAGTTGATATTACGTAAATAACTTGAGGGAGACATGTAGGATTCCTCGTTGGACATGAGATTTGGATTAAATAGGTTACCCTAGTGGAGTATGGATGCAGAGTATTTTTACATGGTTCGGAGTAAATTGGATTTAGACTGATGATCTTGATCATGATACCATGTTTCTCGGTGGACCATAACTAGGAGATTGGAATAATTGTCAGAGTTTATTTAAGGATCTATATATGCTTGACCTTGGAGTTTGCATGACCATGATAATGGAAATTGGTGGACTGACTATAGCAAGGTAGCCCTTTCAAGTATTTGGTGATTATAGGACATTAGAAGATCATGTGGGACACCATAGACTTTGGATTTGTAGAATTAATGAATTATGTAGCTAATGGGCTGTTGGAGTTGACCTATGCGAGATGATACTTTCGGAGGCATAAGGTGATCTGTTTGGGGGACTAGATAGAACAATTGGCATCTCAGGAACTGTGCTCAAGGATGGGATGATGAACATTCACTCGCACACTAGAATCCTTGAAACCCTTTACGCCCTACCAAGCCACAACATGGCCGGATCCTGACCTTGGGCTTTGGCTCTAGATCGATAAGACCTTGGCCAAAACTGAACCATGACTATCACCAATGCCTCAGCCCACTTTACGCATCCCATAGACTTCATGGAGTGCTTGGACAAGTTATTTGTCATCTTTCTTTGATGACATACTCGTCTAGCCGAAGACGGAAGAAGAATCGTTGAGCTGGTCAAGGAACATCTGAAGACCGTCATGTCTAAGAGGAAGAACTACACCAACCACCATCTTCAAGAAGTATACTTCCGCATGAAGGACCATGTGTATCTGCAAGCCACTCCTCTCTAAGGAACCAAGCATTTCCAAGACAAGGAGACCCACACCAAGATTCATCGACCCCCTAGCCCAATCTAACCTACCGCGAGCTACCCATTAGCAACCTGGATCAAGAAGAGCGTCATACATGGAGCCACACCATCAAGTACTTCAAGATCAATGGAGCACTACTTGGAAGCAGAAGAAGTATGAGGACGTAAAGACTACCCCAGATCCAAGTTTCTGTATCCCTTTCCGCGCCTAGTTTGGGAATCTCGGGGACGAGATTCTTGTAAGGGGGGTAGGTCTGTCACACCCTGATTTTCATGGCACAACACTTAAGATGATAAATCATGATAAATTGTGGTTTGACAAAAACTTTTGTGTGTTTTGTTCTTTGCTTGATTTGACTTTGTCTACTGTTTGCAAGTGCTCTAAAAATCAAATAAATCCTCCAACTCTTATACTCCTTCTCCTTGATCCAAGACTTCTACCCAATGATCATGCCATGTGTGTAGGACATAAAAATAATTTCTTGTAAAAATATTTTGGCCAAAAAGTATTTTCTAAATTTAGTTTTCCAAAAAAACCCTTGAATTGAGGTTTGCACTGCAAGTACTTAATTAAGGGCAGTAAAAATCTATCAAAAATATAATTGACTCCAATTAGATATAGGATACCCGTAAACCATAAAAATATAATTTTAAAAGTTAATTTACTATTTTATTTAAAAGCTTTTTCTTCAGGCCAGAAATGGTCTTTAATAGGTTAAAATTGTTTTTATTGTTTTAAAAATATTTGACAAAAATCAGGAAAACTCAGTGGGCATATATTTCCCATATATAAGAGTTTCAACACATGGTCATGTTCAAAATATTGGTCAAATCCCTCAAATACCCTTTCTGGATATTTCAAGCTTCTGAAATATTTACAAAGTAAGTATTCTCCAAAAGTTACAAGAACATTCTAGCATGTCACATATGACATGTTTGATGATCTGGACAAGTATCATGTCATGGAGAATAGTATAACCCCATGAAACCCTCTCAAAACCACTTCTGTCCTCTTTCAAGTTTGAACAACTTTACATTGCCAAACATGTCCAGATGCTCTCAAATCTTGTGGACATGCTCAACTGGTCTAATCATTCATCTAGACCAAATGGCACAAGTTGGAGAACAAGTTAACTTGATCAAAGTGCCCCAAAACCCTTTCTGTCCAGAACCAAATTTGAACAACTTTGTACTACCAACTTTATCTCCTTGCCCCAACTCTTGTGAGCATGATCACATGACCAAATGAGGCCACCACACCAAGTGGTGCATCAAGGAGAAGTGATTTACTCAACTGGATCTGCACAAGTTCATTTCTGCTAATTTCTAGGGTTCACAAAAGTTGCGTTGGCAACTTTGCCCAAAAGAACTCAAGATTGGTGGAAGGCCCTAATTATTTGTGCCATTTCACACTGTGGAGTCTCATGAAAAATGGGACTCATCTTCTTGCCCAAACCAGCATCAAACACCTTCTGCCATTTTTCTAAGAACACCAATTTGACCACTTCCACTAATCTCCATGAGTTCTCCTTTTTACCACCACCCCTCCTAGTTCCCCTCTACCTCTGGTATGCTTCCCTGTCCGAGAGGCAATGATTAAGGGGGGCAGGGACCCATTTTTCTTCCCTGGACAGCCACTTTTTCCTCCCTTTCTCATCTCCCTCTCACTCCTGGCAAGTTCCAGAGCATACAAAGCCTCCACCCCTCTTGTTTATTCCTCCTGCAGACGCCAGATGCAAGTGGCCACGCGAGGACGCGGAGAAAAGCCGCTCATGCGGGCCAAAGACGCGCTCTGGAGCACGCTACCGTGCTCCCGACCGTTGACACCGTGCTCCCGTCCACCTCGGGCCGCTCAAGTGCGCCAGTCGACGCGCCTCGGCGTCCGCATCACGCCAGCAGGTCTCACACTTGCTCCCGTGCCCTCCTCTCGCCCCTGCGGCGCGTGCCCGAGCGCCGCCCGCATCCGCCAATCACTGCCCGCGTCCCTGGCCCGCCTCGCACTCGCTCCTCTCTTCCTCTCTCTTTCCCTGGTCGTAGACCACGCCCAGGAAGACCCCCGACTCGAATCCAAGCCCTCCCGTGGCCTCCAGCGACGGCTACGGCCTCGCCGGTGCACTCGTCCACGGTGCACCATCGCCCCACCATAAAAGGCCACCCCCGAGCCCTCTCTGGCCTCCTTTCACTCCCTCTACCTCCTTTGCATCACCCCGACCGGCTCACTCCTTTCGTCGCGCCCTCCTTGCACCTCTATGGCCGGAGCCGAGCCACCGGCCTCCTCCTAAATTCCCACGAACCAGGGCTCCTTCCCCCTCCTTTCTCCATCAGGAAAACCCCCAGGCCACGGAGGAGCCGCCCCCCTCTTCTTCCTCTGCTCCGGTGCCCCGTAGCGCCGATGCCACCTTCACCGTCGCCTCCGTCCGCCGCGGGCGATGCACCGCTCGCATCCCGCCACCCCAGCCGTCGTGGCGCACCTCGTGGTGCGCGCCACACTCTCTGAATCGGTCGGCATCTTTGGGCGTCACGAGGCGGCCCGTGCTGCCCGGGAGAGCGCCGACGCCCACTCGGCATCCCCTCCCCTGCCTCTGCTCTGTTCGAGCGGGAGGTAGGCGATGGCCTGGGCGCTGAGCCCCGCGCGTCAGCGACCAGCGGCTGGGGCCCGCCGTTTAAGTGGAGACGGGCCGAGAGAATACGCCTTCGACGTCGCCTGTCGTCCGCGTGGCCGAGCCGCTGGGCCGGCCCACGGCTATCTCTCGCCAGTGCGCAGGATAAGGGTAATGCCTTATATTTCTTTTTATTCTTTTCCAGTGAGTTTCTCAAATCCATAAATAATTCAAATTAACTCCAAACTTGATGATTCAAATTTCTAGTGAATCTATAAATCATGATCTACCTGTTGGTGCAACATGCACATTTTTCTAGAGACCTTTTCTTCACAAATATTTATCAAATCCTATTTTTCCTATTTCTGTGATGAACTTTAGAAAATCACAGAGAGCTCAAAATTGATCCAAATGCCATGATTCAAATTCCTAGATGCATCTAAGTTCATAACTTAGTTTATGAGCATTTTTCCTAATATTTTCTGTACCCCACAAAACAATGAGCCATTTCTTCATATTTGTCAACTTTGCAAATTCATAGGAAATTCATTTGAACTCCAAATCCAATGAAACCAACTCCTGGATGCTTCTAAAATCATGGTTTGTTAAATGGGTGCCTTTGCTCATTTTCCAAAAAATATATTTCTGTAAACTTCTTGCAAATCCATAAACCCCTTGATTCCATCATATTGAAATGTTCAGAAATATCCACTGATCCAATTCCAATGAAACCACTCTGGTTATTTTTCATATAACCAGAGATGTCCTAGAAAAGTCAAATTAATATTTTTAGAGCACTTTTATTTTCTGCCTTGTTGTGTTGCTTATTATGCTTGCTTTCGACGATAGTTGACGAAGTAGACGGAATGCTCGGAGTTGGACCAGAGATATTTGAAGACCTCGAAGACTTTGTTACAACAGGCAAGAAGCCCTTTGACCATGTCCATGAAACCCTTTTTATGCATGTCATATATCACTTATTATTGTTGCATCGGAATCATGATGAGATGGTAAACCACGTTGGTTGGTTACCTCTATTACTTCCTCATTGGTACTTGCATTGTGCATGACCCTACCTCCTTACGAGGGTTATGCCAGTGGGAGTAGATAGCATGCTAAAGTAGTTGCTATGCAAAGCGGGTCAGGGTTATGCATGGAAAGAAACAAGTGTGGTTTGACATACTTGCAAGCAGCCCCAGAGGGTGCCACCGATGCCCACAGGAGATGATGATGAACTAGGTCACTACTTGGTGGAGAAGTAGTGTACCGAGGCTTGATAAAAGTGTTGTTTACAGAGACGGATTAGATTTAAGATTTGTCGACTGTCCCAACCTTACATGCGCAACCACTCTACCCTTATATGGGAAAGGGCATTATTGATTACCTAGGCCGATACTAGCTTGGAGCCCGCATTACTAGTGACGGGGGAGAGTTGGTGCTCTCTCTCGGGACGGGGTCGTGCCAGGTAGGGCGGCCATGACTATCTTTACAGGGCACCGGATACACCGTTGTGTCCCCTCTCGGATGTTACGATCTCGAGTCAGTCTCGTATGATGTACATCGTGAGGATACAAAACAACGAGTGGACTCCTTGTTAGTGTCGTCTAGGGAAAGGTAGTGATCGGGTGCTTACCCCGGGTACTTGAGGTATCGCAGGTCGTGGATGACACGGAAGTTCCCCGGATCTTGTGGGTAAAGTGTGCAACCTCTTCAGAGTGTAAAACTATTCGAATAGCCGTGTCCATGGTCAAGGACAGTTGGGTGGTGCTGCTTAGACTACGTCCATATGTTTCTGACAAACAACACGGTTTGGTAAATCTATTGACGTGATCCGTGAGGAAGTCACGATGAGCTTGAGCTTGAGTTGTTCAGAACTCTCTCTCGATGTTGATGTCTGTAACCTCCTAATACTTGTTGCAGACGCATTCATATCCTTGATAACTGTTGATCATACTTGCATGAGAAAAACTAGCTTTCCGCAAAAATGCCAAATTAGCAGTAGTGCCTTACATAATTATTATGTTATCACCCTTGGGTTGTTTGCGAGTACATTCGGTGATCACGACTTATGAGTCGGGGTCCCCACACTGGCACCTGAAGCGTTGAGGACGGTGCTCAAGGTCCTGGCTGGCGACCTTTCCCCAGGCAGCCTCAGACATAATGGTGCCCTCCTGTATCTTTGTTCGAGCAGGGCCGATTTCGTGAAGCAGATGCCCAGCTTCGACGAATGGGGACTGCGCTCGGCTGGCCTCAGGGAGCCTCGCGAGAATCTTGTAGCCATGGTTGCTCTTCCAGTTGCCCAAAGCGGCCCCGTCTCAGGTGACGAAGCAGGGAGACGAGAGCCGTCAGGAGCCGAAAAGGATGATGTTGTGGAGGTGCAGACGCCGCGCGGGGCCCCGGGGGCTACATCTCATGAAGCCCGCCCGGGAGCCGCGGCAGGCGAGGAGCTCCGGCCTACGGCTCCCGAGGTTGGGGCTCCCAAGGCTCCGGTCGTCCCTCATGAGGCGGTGTTTGGTGGTGCTCCTTAGGCCAGTCCCCTTGGCGCTGATCGTTCCGACGCCTCAAACATGCCACAAGCCGACCTCTGCGCCATGCGCTTAGGCTGGTTTCGAGTAGATCTCGAGGTCGTCCGCAAAAGGAAGGAGGCCTTGGGCGGCGAAGATCGCCCTTGCCGCCTGCTGAAGCGTAGGAAGTACTTTTCCACGGAGGAGTAAGTCCTCTTTCTTCTTTGCTCCTTTATTTCCCTGTTCTCGCAGCTGATCGCGGCCTTCTCAGGGCCCTCCCTGCTGAATTCGTGGAGACGGCCAAGGAGCCATCCCCCCAAGCCTCGTCTATGCCGCTGACCCTGGGCGTGCCGGGCGCGAGCGTCACTGCCGCTGCTCGGCCAGCTGGAGGAGTGGCCCTTCTTGCCGGGCATCTTGATCCTGCGCGTCGGCTGTCCTCCCTCCACGAGTTCCCCTAGGGCACAACCAGCTTGCCCCGTGCTCCATCCTTGATCGTGAGCGGCGATTGGTTGAAGTCGGTCTTAAGCTCCTCTTCTGGGGACGGGCCAGTGTCAGGTCGGGCTCCTGGCGCGCCCCGTCCGCCGATCGCTGGGGCACCAGCCCCCAGCACTGCACCGGGAGGAGCATGCCGCCCCAGTGCCATCCGGGCTCGCCAGAGGCGAAGGATGACGCGGAAGACGTACTCAGGAGCGCTCGTGAGCGCAGTGCCCTTCACCAAGAATTCCTCCAGGGGGCGGTGGACGCAGTAAGCCGGATCGGTGCAGAGCTTGCTGGCGAGGACGCACGCCTCGAGGCCGAAGGTTTGCGCCTTGCTGAAGAGAGGTGCAAGCTGAAGGTAGACGTTGCCTTTGCACGTCACCAGCGGGACCTTGACAATGTGAAGGCTGAAGCGTCACTGGCGGCCTCGCGAGAGGCATGCTCCCGAGCCGTCGAGGAGGCCCGGGAGGTAGACCGACCACGCAAGGATGCGGAGGAGCACGTGTGGGAGCTCCAAGCCTGGAGCAACTATCTGGAGGAGCAGGTGGAACTGCGCCAGGCGGCCCTTGTGTCGCTGAAGGAGGCCTCCGTCGACCAGGTAGGCTCCAGAAGCACGAAGAAGCGCTGACACCGGAGGCTGCCGAGCGCAACCTTGACCTTGAGCGGCTGGAGACGAGGGAGCGCCTGGTGGCTCAGGCGGAGGATGATGTCACCGCACGCGAAGCCCGAGGCCAGGAGGAGATCAACCGCCGAGTGGCGGAAACTCGTTCGGGTCTCGAGCGCCAATACGAAGCGAGGTTGGAGCTGATCAGGGCCGAAGCTGAAGGTAGGACCGCGGCCCTCAGGGCCAAACTGGCTGAGGTGACGCGGGGTGAGGACCTCTCCGCGGCCGCCCTTGGTGCGGCGCAGGCAGAGCTGGTCTCTTCCCGCGCCGAGCTGCTTCTTCTTCGACACAGGGTCGACGGCGCCGAGGCTATCGCGCGGCAGAACGAGGACGAGATCCGCCAGAGGCGGGTCTTGGAGCATGAGCACGCCCCCATGCTCCGAACGCTCAGGGAGCAGGCTAACGCGGCCCTGGGCAACATTTGCGAGGCCGCTGCCGAGGTGCCGCACGAGACCAACTATGCCGGCAACCTCCAATATTTCACTGACGTGGTGACGCTTCTGGAGAACCGCTCGGAGAGGTCTCGCTGGCTCGTCGAGGAGAGGATCTGAGCCTTGCTTGGGCGTGCCTTCTCCTGTGTCTTCAACCATCTACAGAACATGGATCCCCACTTCGATTTCGACGCCGTCATTGCACCTGTGCCCATAGCCATCTGGGGTGACCTGGCGTAATGGGTGGAGGACAATGTGGACGCCCTCGTTAGGGCCTTCGCGTCTGATGATGATGGTGTGATCGTGGCTGCTGATGAAGGTGGCGCGGTGGACGCGCCTGGCACTGGCGGAGGTGTCGGTGGTGATGGTGATGACACCAGCAACGCCTCTGGAGGCGCCCCAGATGATGCGGCGAGCGATATGTCCGACTGATCGTGCGTCCCCACGGTCCACCCTGCGTGAAGAGAGTTTGGGCTCGGCCCTGAAGTTTGTAAGAGCATTTTGGGAGGGGAAGTCCCTCATGTAAAGGTTTGCGAACAATATCCCTGTAAGTGTAACGCTGCGTGTGAGCCTAGCTACTGGCCTGGCGATGGGGCAGCCGACCTGTTTACCCCTTGATCCCGACGAGTCCCAAGCGGGTCCGTGGGGGCCGCTACGCATCGAGTGTCTTCTAAATGCTCCCATTGATCCTGCGGCGTGAACCTCCGGAGAGGGTGTGGCGACAGCGGTCCAGATTGTAGACATGCCTGGCCTGGCCCGGCTCGCGAGGGGCTCGCGAGGGGAGGCACCTGACGCTAACTCGGACGTAAGGTCAAAACCAGAACACGAGAGATTGCTCAAAGGAGACTAAGTTCCCCTTCCCCAGACACACGCAAGTCTCAAGTTCAAATCCAAACTTAAATTCAAATAGAAGAAACTTGTCAACAAAAGAAAAGTCAAAAGGCAAAAAGCCGCGTCCGGCATCTATTCTAGTCTTCGACGTCTTCTCACAAACGCGGAGCTAAGTTCTGCCACTGGGCGTGGGCAGCAGCCCCCGAGGCCCGAGGGCGGCTCTCCGGAGACTCCGGGGCGTGTACAACCCCACACATTATTACGTGAGAGTGTCACGGGGCGGCGAGCTTCACAGGCACTGGGCCTTCTTCACAGGTACCGGCCTTGCTTCATATCGCCAGACGAGGGCCCCGCCTTGCACCGCACTCTACCGCCATTGACGGCGACCGAAAACCAAGGACGACATCAACGGGGTAGAGCGGTCGCCAGCGGTTCCCCCGACGACCACGGGTCCTCTACCGGGGGCAGGCCTTGGGGCACCTCCCCGGCAGAGGGCCTACCTCCGGAGTGCGCCTGGTGCCGAGCACCGCGGGCACGAACCCGGATCCCGGCCCCTTTCCTGCAGCCCCCGGTGCCATCCTCTCGAGGGGTAGGAGGCTGCAGCATTGGGGCAGCCGTCTGCTGCAGCGACCTGTACCTCCTGCGACCCATGGTTAGCATAAGTTTGCTGCTGAAGAAGTAGTGGTACCAGATAGTTGCTGCCGCCGACGCGGACGTTGAGGCCCTCTTGGGGCTCTTGAAAGAGCTCAGCTTCTGGTGACTCCTCGCCCCAGCCTGGCCCAAGGAACGAGCCGTGGTCTTCTTCTAATGCGCATTCTCGAACCACCATGTGGGGCACATAAGCTTCGGGTACCGCAACCCCACGGTTCTCGCTGTAGTGCCCCACGTGCCACGCAGTTTGGCCTGGAGCATTGTCTTGAGGGTGACGGTGTGGTGGCCCGCCAAGGCTGAAGGTTGCGGCGTGTGCTCCTTCGCCGGCCAGAGGCGTGGCCGGCGCGACTTGGTGCCCCGCGCCGACGGCCGGGTTGGCGTTGGGATGGGCCTGGAGTCCGCTCGGAGTCGCGTTGTTACGTATGGGGCCGCCATGCAGCCCGCCCTCGACCTGGGGTGGCAACTGGACGCACAAAGGAGGCGCTCCCGAGGCGGCAGCGTCCAGGAGTTCGGATACCCGCTCCAGTAGCTCATCAGGGCGGCACTCCAGCAGCTGGCATCGCAGCAGCTCTCTGGCTACCAGGAGCGCGGCCCTGGAGTTCGTCTGCTCCCGTTGGGTGTGCGGCGCCATGGCCGCGGCGTGGTTCGAAGCTCTCGCTGCTGACCGTACCTATTGTGGTTTGAGGGCGGGCGACGTTTGGCCGCGTCGCCCACGCCCCGCAGTGCCCTGCGGAGCGCGAGCTGCCTGAGGAACAAGGTTGCGGTCGCCTTGGGCCGGTGGCACGGCATGGGCGGGCCACGCCGCCCAGCGGTCGGTGTTTGTAGCCGGGTCGCTTGACATCAGGATGGCGAGGCGACAAAACGCGGGGAGGCGGAAGAAAGACTCCGGCGCACCCCTACCTGGCGCGCCAAATGTCGGATTTCGGGTTCCGGCAGACCCTTGAGGTTCGAACACTGGGGTGCGCACGAAGATCTCTCCCCTACCAGCTCACGTCTCGAAGTCTCGCAAAGATCTAGGCTAGAAAGATGAACACACAGAGGACACGAGATTTATACTGGTTCAGGCCACCATTGTGGTGTAATACCCTACTCCAGTGTGTGGTGTGGTGGATTGCCTCAGGGGCTGATGATGAACATTACAAAGGGAGAACAGCCTCGCGAGGGGCTGTTCTTGAGCTGGTGCGATGAACTGCTTGGGTGAGTTCAGTCGCCTCTCTCTCTCTCTCTCTGGTCGATCTCCAGATCCCGTTGTCCCCCCTTCCTTGTGGTGGCTAGTCCTATTTATAGAGCGAGGCCCTGGGCCTCTCCCCAAATTATGAGCGGGAAGGGCGCCAACAATTGGCCATTTTGAAGGGGAACATCTGGTACACTTATCCTGACTAAAGTTGGTCTTCGGCTGCCAAAGGCTCTGGCGGTGACGCCGCCCTGGGCTCCACGATGACCTCCATCCCGCCGTTCTGCTGGTCTTGGTCTTGTTGCACCGAAGAGGTAACCTTTGCCCGATGCCTTGGCCTGTGCTTGCCCCCTTAGCACAGAAAGGGAAACAAGGACACTGCGCTGGACGACGCCAGCCTGGTACCTGCCTGGCCTCCGATCGTCATGGCTTGCGTCACGGGCCCCTCAGGAGGTTCCCTGCCTTGATCTCTCCGCCTCCTCGCGAGCCCGCCTGAGGAGGCTGCTCCTGAGGAAGCTCCCTGTTGTCCGCCCCGCGAGGCTTGGCCCCTCGTGAGGGTCTTGAGCTTGAGCTGATGAAGCTGGGCTGCATTGGGCCCCCACTTGAGCCACGCCGCGGGCCGCAGGCAGGCAAGTCTGGGGACCCCCGTTCCCAGAACGCCGACAGGCATTATATATGTGAATTATGCAATGCCATGCTGTTTAGACAATCATCATGTATTTGAGTTATATCATGCTATCATTTTTTGTATTACGTGTTCCATTTGTCGACAACGTTTGTATATTCAACTAATCTTCCTGTGCATCAGGCATTTGAAGTGGTGATGGAAGTATCTGGAGTGAAAACAAGGTATTCAGAGCAGACAATGGTACCTGCTGAAGCAGATATCTTGCTGGTTACAGAGAGCTCCTTAGAGGAGGATTCAGAGACTGATGACCAGTCCTATTCCCCCCCTGAGGTCTATGCTCAAACTTGGCAGTGTTATATTACCCTTGTCATGCATGTTGTCTTGCATTGCTTAGTTTTTACATCATATATGGATTGCCATCTGCTTACTTGCTTACTGTATAAATCATATATTTGAATTATATCATGCCATCATGTTTACATAGCATACACATCATCTATCTCAATTATGGCATGGCAACCCATTTAATATAGACATCATATAGTTATATCATCTCATCCTGTTTAGTGTTTACAGTCATCATATTTTGAATTATGGCATTCTATCCGTGAATGTATGTGAATTATGGCATGCCAACCTATTTAATAAACACATTATATAGTTATGTCATGTCATCCTGTTTACATAGTCTCATATTTTGAACTGTCTTTCCATCTTTTTTAGTTAGCCATCATAATGTGAAATTGTGTCATGCTATCCTGTTTAGTTAGCCATCATATATGTGAAATTGTGTCATGCTATCATGTTTGGTTAGACAACATAAATATGAATTATTTCATGCCCTCTTTTATTTCCCACTATCCATTGCACCTGTCTATCATACAATGTCTATACTTTCAATTACTTTTCTTGTTTATCAGCCATTTGAATTGGAGAGCGTGATGGCGTATCTAAGGGAGTAACAACACGGTCTTCGTAAAAGATAGTGCTACCAGTTGATGCAGATAGAACCACGGTTGTACTTGCCCAAGGACCAGATCCACCATACATAACCCAGACTCCCGCAGATTGTACCCCTGCCCAGTTGGACAGAGAACCAGCTACACCCCTTCTAACCCCAACCCCGGCATATAGTAACCCAGGTCCAGTTCACACAGCACCATCTCCACCACGGAGCACCCAAGCACGAGCAGTTAGTAAGGGAACTGCAGTGCCCAAAGCACGAGGACCACCACTCACTACAACGAAAACACACATATAGCAACGCCTAGTTAGCAACGGTGTGCCAACATGTGTTGTGGGCCGTGGGATCAACCTCTCCCACCTCCCCACGAATAGCTAACCTCCTCCACATACCTACATCCTCCTCATCTTCCTCTCTTGCTCCTCAATTATCCGCGGTCTTCCTTCTTTCCACCCACAAAACTTGGAGGGGCCGATGTCTTCCCAGAAATAACTAGAGGGCCCGCTATCGCTGGGGCGGATTCATGGCCTTACTACCTGATTGTGCCACAGGTTGCCAGGATTTGGGGCGGCGGCGAGGAGCTCAGCCGACATGTCTAAGTTGCTGATCTGGGTTAAGTTCGCGTCAAGACAATCACAGGTACGCCGGGCCAAGACACCGGCCGCGACGTCGCCATCCCGAGCAGAACGCCACTCATTTCGAGCAGCAGTTCGTGTACTAGGTCCGCTTCCGCCTCTGCCACACAACTACATCTTCGTAATCGTACATTCTACAATCCTCTTTCTTTTTCTCCCACCACCTCATCCCCTTGGTCGATCTTACCTGATCCACGACCACAGGCACTAGCATAGTGACAAATCCATGTTTCAGCGTGGGATCCTCTGCTTCTAACTATCTGTCCTATTATTACTTGAACATATGCACTCTGCACTAGGTACCCGCCATGGTGTTGTAGATCACGGCAGGCTGAACCATCCGCTTCTCTTCTCTAGGTATTTCAATTTTATATGTGTCTCCGCAAATTTTATATTGAATTCCCCATCTGCAAGATGTTGCTAGTGAGATTTATTAATTTTGATATACCTACTGTGTTAATTCGAGAGATTGCATCCTCTTGTTCAAACAAATTGTTTCTTAGGACGCATTATTATTTTTTATTGCTGCTAGTAAGTGGATAATTAATCAAGATTAGAATGTGAAGTTGATCATCACACGCTCATTCAACTGGCTGTCGTTTTATCTAATATATATATATCCTAGTTGTGGTCTTGTCATCAAAGAGCATTGCATACATGATCCTTGAAGATACACTAGAAGTTTGTACGTATAGGGACATACACTGCAGGAATTGATCAGCACTACTATGGTGTCATGATTACTTTAAGTATAGGAAAAAATCCCTAATTACTCTTAGGGCATGGCCAATGCCAAGACTCTTATTAGGTGCTTAACTACTGCCACCTAACTAAGCGCCGATATAGGAGGCTAGCTTGCAATGTGTAAGTGCGCAACCGGGCGCTTATTACATCACACAAATCGCCTTAGCGTCTGGCACCAGGTGTGGCATCGGGCGCCCAGGAATTTTGTCGGTGCCGTGAAAATAGCTGTGATTTAAATCCCTAGCGCCTATGTAAGCGCCCCCATTGTAGACGCCCTTATGATTTCTTAATTTTTTTTCATTTCAGCTGCCCTCGAGTTCTGGAAATGTCAACGTTAACAGCTCATCTTATTTACCATTGCTAGTTATGTATTGCTGAAAGGGGTTCGTGTTGTACTAAGCGGATTGATGGAGAATACATAGTACCAAATTTGCATGTACACTAGTTCTGAGCTCTTTACTATACACATGCACGTAGACAAGTTGATCTTATTAAAATATTTTCCTTTCCCTGGCCGACTATTACAAATCAACTTTTTATGATGACAAGGGTATTTATTTGTAGTGAACGACCATGACATATATAGCTAGTGCAGCTTCTGTAGAAAGAGGACGCAACTGCATGATTTTTCTTTGACATAGCCTCCACAAAGAAGTGATCTGAGTTACTGAAGTTTCCCTATTCTGTACAATTTGTCTTTGTTTCATATAAATAAATATATGCCATATTTTTCCTATACTCACTTATTGTAGAACTTGGTTAATTTAGTAAATGAGCATGTGTTGGTTTATGCAGATTCTTATTTAGATAAGCGGTGGATATTCAAGACTTGTGCAGGACAATTAGGAGAAATATAATGTCATCATCCTGGTGTTCATTATTTTATTTGAAGTGTTTTTAAATTGTTGAAATCTTGCATCTACTTGTATTTTCTGGACCACAACAAATTTTCTTAGGAAACAAAAGACGTGTGGTATGTCAGCAAATGATTTTATTCAAGAGAGGTAACTTGTTTCTTACTTAGTATGTTCTTTTCAAGGTTTGACCTATAGCAAGTTTGTTCATAAGAAAACACAATGATCAAAGTGTTTGTCAGATGTAGGCTCTTTTTCTGCGTACAGAACTACTGATGTCATGGTCTTTATCCTTTGTAAGGTGCTACTCCTTTAAACTTTACTACTGATCTGTTTACTTGCTTTTCTCTACTGTTAGTTACTCATCTGATTTCCTTCATTGTTGTAGATTGACAAGATGAATGGATGATATATGGCTCAAATGTTGATTCTGAGGTCGGGAGTGGGGCTGCTAATAAACAATTAGAATGTGATTTTCATGGTCAATGTTTAAGACTATGTTTTGGAGTAATAGAGAAGTTGGCTGCAAGGTCGAGAATTAGGCCACTACTAGTAGATAGTTTCACATCTTGTAACTTTTGACCGTATTCTTTATAATGCAACATATTTGATATAATATAATATATGATACCTTTTTGTTCGTTTTATTGTGTGTTTTTATGCACTATCAGCATTGACCTAATTATGTTGGAAATACCATTCATTGTTCTTGCTATCTAGAAAGCTTCTGGTAGTTGCAATGATTTGTTATAGACCCTTCCAGAAAGGTATCTGTCCATTTGAAAATCCTATTGTGCAGGGTAGCCACCAACGCATATGAAGTGTTGTTAGATTGTAACTATATATGTTGCTATTTTATAACGTTTATACACGTTGTTTACCAACGAATCTATATACGTTGTTGTAGGCCCTTCCAACGCCACAAACAACAACGCATAAAAATCCGTTGGTGTAGGCCATAGCAACGCATATAGGAACATACGACAACGCATCGATGCGTTGCTGAAGGGGGTTCCTGTTGTAGTGACTCCGAATCCCAACTCAACGCTTAAAGGAGAAGAAGATTTGTTCTCAAGTTAGGTTCTGTAGCTATGTTCATACTCCTTTGCTCTTGCATTACTGTATTTACTCATACCAACTATTTTCAAATTTGAAGGATGGAATTGAAACTCCAATGGCGCAATAGTTATGTTTTAAACCCGTTTCTTTAACTGGTTTGCTGTTGTAACCTGCTCTAAGTTGATTTCAGTTTCAATTGAATAAACAGTTATGTTCTCATGTCATGCACATTACAAGTGTTGTTATTGCTCTATAGTTACCCACACTTATATTCTGTCTATTCTGCTTTGTCTTGAACAAATATTATTTGAAATGTGTCTCTATCTTGATTTGGCAACAAAAAAATAGAATGATATAGACCATAAAGTGACCATGGTACATAGATATATGTTTGTTTCATGTTGTTATCCTGTCCACTTTACTATTGAACTCATTTACCAAAATGAGTTTCATATACAACATGGTAAACATGTGATGTGTCTCGCTTGTTTCTCTTTTAGAATGCGGACAAAATATTGGAGAACAAAGACGACGTTATCCAATGGTAAAGGAAGTAATGCAGATAAGGTTCAAGATAGTGAGACATCCCTGTTGGTCTCCAAGAAAGCTGATAAAAACTATCTTGACGACAGTGAGGGAACCCAAAAGTCCTGTCTTGATGTAGTGTTTGAGTTACTGGCCACTACTGCTGGCACAAGCTCTTCGAACTCGCTGCCTGAATCAGTTCGTCTTCTTGAGTCTCAACTTCAAGTTGAAAGACATCGATCAGATGTGCTACGACAGGAAGCTGAAGGACTGAGGAAGTCCCTGCAGAATTCAGATGCATATTTCCTGGTGCAACAAAGAATTTGGAGGATTTAAGCGCCACACAAGAGAATGTTAATAAGCTTGCTAAGAATCTTGCCAGCATTATGAGTACCCAGGATATTGTTTCTTGAGATCTTCTGAAGTGGTTTCAGTTCTGGATTTGTTTTGCTATGGCGTTTATTTGCGCTGGTCGCCAACTTTGACAACCAGTGTATATGATATGCTGCTTTGTTCCCTATATTTGCACTGGTGGCGAACTTTGATGCCCAGTGGATGTAATATGTGTAATAGACGTGATAGCCTAGCGTTAGTTGCTTGCTTATTTATTTCCTTGTTGTCTTGTTTATTTGTTTGCTTGTAGTCATTGTAGTTCTTTTTCCGCGGTTAGCTAGTCGCTGCAATAACCTATTTTTTAAAACTAGGCCACAATAACCATGGGCTAATATTTACTATAGTGACACCGGGCCTCCTACTGGCCGTAGAAACAGTGGGCCTTCTACGGGCGTAGAAACAATGGGCCTTATATGGGCCATAGAAATAATGGGCCTTCTGCGGGCCGTATCATCAATGGGCCTTATACGGGCCGTATGATCGATTGGCCAAACATGGGTCAAACAAACCGCATTATGGCCGTAAACGGGCTAGAGTTGGAATCGTCCATTCATGGGCCGACCATAACGGGCTATCGTTAATAGGCCGTATTTGATGACGCTATGAAAATGGCCCAACGTATTAACGGACCACAAACGGGCCGACTGTAACCACGGGCTGAATTTTGCCCACAAGCAGAAAATGACAGTAACGGCCCGTAAGTAAACGAATGCCGAAAATGCGCCCAAGAGTAAATGGGCTCTGAGAAGACCGAAAGATAACATGGGCTGGAAACGGCCCAACGGAATGACGGCCCGTTAATGGGCATAAAGTGATACACTGTTCATTACGGGCCAGTTTCACCACGGGCCGTTAATGGGTGTAAAGTGATGCACTGTTCATTACGCGCCAGTTTCACCACGGGTCGTTAATAGGCCAAGAGTTACATAGGGCCTCATATGGGCCGAAAGACGTCATGGGCCATACATGGGCCAAAAGTGAAAGCAATTTGGAATCATATTGGGTGGCCCAGATGACGCCATCGGGCCTAATTCGGATAGGGCGAACGGGCCTTGGGTTAGCGGGTCGTAAATGGGCTATATGCAACAGGCCGTTAACAGGCTTTACATGGGCCGCCCGCCACCTTTTGACCAAGTCAAACGGGCCGCCTTTTCACAGAATGGGCCTCTGTTGGGCGTGCCACGTGTCGACGTATCATAGGCGCCTTCATCCAATGAGTGGATGACATCTGTCCCAACGATGAGCCGACACGTGTTTCCTCCAGCCAATGATGATTTTACACATGGAAAATCCCCATTGGTCGGGGCTGTTAACGGGTTATCGGATCCAAAATCGAACCCGATAGCTTAACGGAGTTCCGTTACGGTGGATGCCACGTGTCGGTCACCCTTGACGAAAGCACTTCTGTGACGCGCGATTTATCGTAATGGAAGTGGACACTTCCGTGATGACAATTTTGGTAATGTCATGGAACACTTCTACGACAGCGCATGTATGACTATCTTGATTCTGTCATAAATTTGTCATGGATGTACATGCATGACAAAAAACACGACCTACTATGACAAACACGTATCATCACAGAAGTGTATTTTTTTGTAGTGCTATATAAACCGGAGGGCTTAGTCCGTAGAGGGGAGTTAAACAATCATAGTCAGACAGCCTAGACTTCTAGGGTTTTAGCCATCACGATCTCATGGTAGATCAACTCTTGTAATACTCATATTCATCAAGATCAATCAAGTAGGAAGTAGGCTATTACCTCCATAGAGAGGGACCGAACCTGGGTAAACATTGTGTCCCCCGTCTCCTGTTACCATCGACCTTAGACGCACAGTTCGGGACCCCCTACCCGAGATCCACTGGTTTTGACACCGACACACCCCTTCTCCAAGAATCCGTGTTGGATACCCCTGAGCTAGTTGGTTAAGCCAAACAACAACTTGGAGAGTTGGAAGATAGAAGCTTGTCTGACTTAGTTCATGTTAAGGGATAACTATTTGTATATGTGTGTTGAAGAAAGATGGTATTCTCATTGATTGACCCTCGTGATCAGTTAATGGACCTATCATTTTATCCACTCTTTGATTCGAGTATGGGCTATCCTCAAATCAAATCAGAACCAACGATATTCGTAATGTTGTCTTATTCGTGGTTGTTTCCTCGAGCATACACCATTATATCTTTTAGGTCTGACCAATGCTATCACCTTGTTCACATAACTATGCAATTCCACTTATATGGAAACCTGGATGAATTGTTGTTGAGCCCATCAGCAACATTTTTCTCTTCTCCATTATTGGTGTTGAACATCCAGCTAGTGTTGGAAACTTTGTGAGCAATGCCTTCGTGTTCTGTTCATGAGGTATATGTTTGGATGAAAGGAGTGACTTCCTCTAACTCACGTGCATTTGATGTAAGTTGTCGTCGTGGATCCGAGAAAGCTTTCTTTTGTTCCTATGGAATCATTCCAAGTCAGTCATGTACGTGCGGAGTATTCTATGGTCTGGTAGACTGATCATCTTCATTCAATATGTATTCCCTAGCACATCAATCCACTGATTGATTTGTTCAAGGAGAAGAAGTTCCTACTTAAGAGCTAATCATGAATTATGCAAGGACTTTGACATCCTCATTATTGGTTCCCCACCTGAACCCGGTAGTGTTTTATTGTAAGACTACTATGTGGTCATGCTTGTCTTGGATGGCGTGTTCACAGGCATGTAGCAGATTCAGCTCATGTTTTGGAGCTTACTATCGTAGTTCATTTCCTGAGAATCTCGCAACATCATCTCGTCGATTTGTGTTGCAAACTTTCTTTTCACAAATGCTGAGTCTGAAGTATCCTATCACCATTCGGATCTGAATCTCACGCAGATATGATGGTTGGAACATCCCCAGTATTAGCATTTTGTTCCCAGCTTGCACTGCCATTGTGCCAATTTCCATGGGCTGCCCTTCTCAGTTGTTACTATTCAGGATCATCTCCAAAAGTGGTCCTACCATGGGTCCTATCCATTTTCGATGATAGGCAAAAACCATCCATTGCGTTGTCTTCAACAAGGTAGTCCACATCATCCATTCTAGTCGGAGTATGCCATTCTTCCGAACTCCTTCAAACAATCGATAGCAAATTGCCTTGGGCTGGTATGAAGAGTTTCAATGATCTATGTATCAAAAGTAATTATTTTGCCACTTAAGGGAATAACTCTATGAGTCAACTTCCCTAAGGTACCCCATTTGGAATCATGGCCATTATTTCATCGCTATCCTGAAATCATGCACCATCTTCTTTAGTATGGAATTTTTGCCTACCCAATTGAACCTCTTCATCTATCTCTTTCCATTGCTCCCGATGTGCATTTTATGCCTCAACTCAAGAGATGTTCCTACGTCTCACTCCGTGAGTTGATCTTGAGTGCTCGATCTTCGAGAAGATCGATTCTTCTAGAGTTTCCCTTCCTTCTCGTTGTCATGTTGGACGGAGTTCTCAGAGCAAGATGTGGGGACAAAGATGATGATCGAATCAATGTTCTTATGAAGTGTAGTTGGATCGTGAAGATTGTGTTAGCTTGGTGTCCCCTCTGTCTTCTTACCACACGTCTTGAATCTCGGAACGAGATTCTTGTTTAGTGGGGTTGAGTTGTCACATCCCTAGTTTCTGGTAATGCTTAGTGCTAGCATCTTGTGTTGCATCATATTTAAGTTTCAATTAAACTTGAAGTGGGGAATGACCAAACCCTAGCACCAAATGAATTCAAATAGGCTCAAATAAAATAATTTTCAATGAACCCAAAATGCCCTTTGAAAATGTTCATGATTTCTGATAAAGCTGAAAACCTCTGCCAAAAGTGATGAACATATTTCTAGGTCATTCCTGGATTTTTTGAATTAAATCATATTGTATTTGACTTTGGGCATTTAAACAACATAAATAATTTAAATTCTCAAATAATGTTGGAACTGTTTATGGGCTACTGAAATAATTTAGAAAGTGCTCATGAATATTTTCAGGATTTATAAAATTGATTTGGTTTTTAAAATTTGGATAAAAAACAAAGTGCAAATTAGAAAAAAGAAACAAAAATAGAAAAGGGTTAGAAACTCACCTAGCTTACCTGGCGCAGCCCAGCTGGCTGGCCCACCCCAACTCCCCGCCTATCGCCTTCCTCCTCGCGCCAGTAGGCGAGGGCGCGTGCCCCGCGCCCGCAGCCACACGCCCGCCACCTCCTGCCTCCCTGGTCACTTCCCCGACCACCTGGAGACGCCACGCGACCCTCGACGCTCTCTCACTCTCCCTCATCCTCATCCTCTCCCCTGGATCCCTCTCTCTCACCACCCGAGCGACCTCGTCGCCGCCGCTCGCCATTGCCGTAGCCACCATCATCGCCTCGCCTCGTCGTTGATTCCAGTCGCTCCGCCATCGTCTGCATCATCTCAAGCTGACGAACGCAAGCCGAGGATCACCACGCCGTCGTCTTCGAGCTCATCACCACCGCAGCTGCTCGCCGGACTTCGCCGGTCGATTCACCGTCTCCAACGCCTCCCCGAGCCCGCTGATCTGCTCTACCTGTCCACCGTGAGCCCCTACATCGAACCCCTCTCTCACCTCGCTCGTTTTCTTCCTGCAACAGCAACGACCATCATGGCCGAGAGCTTGGCTCCGCCGGCCATGCCGCTGGCGTGGCCACGGCCACGCAAGCTCACAGCCGAGCACCCTAACGTGCTCAGGGCGACCCTAGGGTCCTACCACGACCAACCGCTGCTCCATTCATCCACCGTAGCGCCAATCTCGTCATTGTCCGAACTCTGGCCACAACACTAGTTATCGCTGCCGCCGTTTTGATCCACGCCGACTCGAGCCGATGGCACCGCTGGACGCGCACGAGTGCCAGCATCACGTAGGTGGTTTCCGCCGGCCATTTGGTCGCCAGAGAAAGAAACCCGAAGCCCTCTTCCATCTCTGGCCTCGCCGGCAACGAGCCATGGGTCAACTCCGGCGAGTTTAACCATTGTTGACTGGGTTTGACTTCCCTCTGAATCACTGACTTCTGGGCCCAGCCTATGGCTTAATTAAGCTGATTTGCTAATTAATACTAACAGTCTCTGTTAATTAGTTAAGACACTGACACGCGAGTCCCACCGGTCAGGTTTGACCTGGACCGGCCTTGTTGACCCGCTAACATCACAGTGACGTCATGCTGACGCCGTAAATATTCTCTGGGATTTAAAATAAATCAGAAACGATTTATTTATTTCAGAAAATATCCAAAACTTCTAAAATTCATAGAAATTCAACCGTAACTCCAAATGAAATAATTTATATATGAAAAATGAACAGAAAAATCCAATCTGTCCATTGGTACTGTTTTCATGCATGTTAAAGCAAGTTAAAACTTCTGATCAGGTCAAATCAGTTAAATGACATTTGAATGATCACATATGGAGTTTGAAGTTGAATTTAGTGTTCAAACCAACTCCATTTAAATCATTTCGAAATGACCCATGGGGGGCATTCGTCCCGGTTCGTGAGCCCACGGGGCCGGCCGGGGCCTCGTGGGCATTGGTCCCAGTTCGTCTGGAACCATTTGTCCCGGTTCTAGGCATGAACCGGGACCAATGGTCCTTGCTCCTGGCCCACATACATTGGTCCCGGTTCTTGCCTAGAACCGGGACAGAAGGGGGGGCTTGATTCCCGGTTCCTGCCACGAACCAAGATAAATGAGTTGCCTATATATACCCCATCGCTGTAGTAGAGCACTCCACAATGCTCTGTTTTTTCTGGCCGGCGAGGGGAGGGCATTTGGGTGCTCTAGCTCACCTCCTATGCACATGAGGTGTTCGATGAAATGCCTGAGCCACACTAGTTAAGCTTTCTCCTCTCGAACTTCGACCTCCGAGCTCCATTTTTCCCGAGATTTGTCTAGGTTTAGCGGTCTGTCATGCCCCCTCCCCGTCTTCACCGCGTCGATCGCCCGTGCCGATCTCGTCGCCGGCACCACCGTGGTGAGCCTCTTGTTCTTATCTTCTTTCTGAAAGAAAAAATTCTTACTTTAGATAGATACTTGTCTAATGTTCTTACTTTTGACGCACATAATTATATATAATGCACGCAGATGAACCGGCAATGGATATACGGTGACAGACACACCAACGAGTACATTAAGGGCGTGCATAATTTTCTCGAAGTGGCTGAGGCAAACAAGCAGAATGGTTTTATGTGTTGTCCATGCCCTAATTGTGGGAATACGAAGTCTTACTCTGACCAGAAAATCCTTCACACCCACCTCGTACGCAGCAAAGAAGGTTGTATGCCCTCTAGGATTGGAGGTGCAGAAGATACATGCATGCCCTAATGACTGCATCCTCTACCGCGGTGCGTACGAGGATTTGAACACATGCCCGGTATGCGGTGCATTGCGGTATAAGATCAGACGAGATGACCCTGGTGATGTTGACGGCGAGCCCCCCAGGAAGAGGGTTCATGCGAAGGTGATGTGGTATGCTCCTATAATACCACGGTTGAAACGTCTATTCAGAAATGAAGAGCATGCCAAGTTGATGCGATGGCACAGAGAGGGCCGTAAGAAAGACGGGAAGTTGAGAGCACGCACTAACGGGTCGCAGTGGAGAAAAATTGAAAGAAAGTACTGGGCTGAGTTTGCAAATGACCCAAGGAACGTATGGTTTGGTTTAACCGCGGATGGCATTAATCCTTTCGGGGAGTAGAGCAGCAATCAGCACCTGGCCCGTGACTCTATGTATGTATAACCTTCCTCCTTGGATGTGCATGAAGCGGAAGTTCATTATGATGCAAGTTCTCATCCAAGGCCCTAAGCAACCCGACAACGACATTGATGTGTACCTAAGGCCATTAGTTGAAGAACTTTTACAGCTGTGGAATGGAAACGGTGTACGTGTGTGGGATGAGCACAAACAAGAGGAATTTAACCTGCACGCATTGCTGTTTGTAACCATCAACAATTGGCCCGCTCTCAGAAATCTTTTAGGACAGACAAACAAGGGATACCATGCATGCACGCATTGTTTAGCTGACACCGAAAGTATATACCTGGACAAATGCAAGAAGAATGTGTACCTGGGCCATCGTCGATTTCTTCTGACCAACCATCAATGTCGAAAGAAAGGCAAGCATTTCAAAGGTGAGGCAGATCACTGGAAGAAGCCCACCATGCGTACTGGTGATCATGTACTTGCTATGGTCAATGATTCTAGCTGTCCAGCATGACGCTGAGGGACGCGCACCCATGTGGAAGAAGAAATCTATATTTTGGGACCTACCCTGCTGGAAAGACCTAGAGGTCCGCTCTTCAATCGACGTGATGCATGTGATGAAGAACCTTTGCGTGAACCTGCTAGGCTTCTTGGGCGTGTATGGGAAGACAAAAGATACACCTAAGGAACGGGAGGACCTGCAACGTTTGCATGAAAAAGACGGCATGCCTCCAAAGCAGTATGAAGGTCCTGCCAGCTATGCTCTTACCAAAGAAGAGAAGGAAATCTTCTTTGAATGCCTGCTCAGTATGAAGGTCCCGACTGGCTTCTCGTCGAATATAAAGGGAATAATAAATATGCCAGTGAAAAAGTTCCAGAACCTAAAGTCTCATGACTGCCATGTGATTATGATGCAACTGCTTCTGGTTGCATTGAGGGGGCTTCTACCGGAAAATGTCCGATTAGCCATTGTGAAGCTATGTGCATTCCTCAATGCAATCTCTTAGAAGGTGATGGATCCAGAACTCATAACAAGGATAAGGAGTGATGTGGCGCAATGTCTTGTCAGTTTCGAGCTGGTGTTCCCACCATCCTTCTTCAATCTCTGCGCTCCAAACACCCGGAGCAGTGTGACGACTGGATTACATGTGAGCACATCAGGACTTTCAGCAGTTGGTTGGAAACACGTCTCAGAGGTGACAACACTGTTTGCGATGAGCTGTACTCATTGTCCAGGGGACCATCTTCGACTGTATTGACTTACAAAGGATACGAGATAAATGGGAATACATTTTACACAATGGCCCAAGATCAAAAGAGCACCAAACAAAACAGCGCTGTCCGCTTTGATGCAGCAACCAAGAGGGGAAAGGACACATACTATGGTTACATAGTGCACATATGGGAACTTGACTACGGACATGATTTTAAGGTCCCATTGCTTAAGTGCAAATGGGTCAATCTTTCAGGAGGCGGGGAATAGGTAGACCCATAGTACAGAATGACAATAGTGGATCTGAACAACCTTGGGTACACTGACGAACCGTTCGTCCTAGCCAATGATGTGGCGTAGGTTATCTATGTGAAGGACATGTCTACCAAACCGAGAAAAAGAAAAGATAAGGAAGCGAATACATCGTACGATGAGCCAAAGCGCCACATAGTTCTTTCAGGAAAAAGGGACATCGTGGGAGTGGAGGGCAAGACAGACATGTCTGAAGATTATGAAAAGTTTCATGAAATTCCTCCCTTCAAAGTCAAGGCTGACCCAAGCATCTTGATAAACGATGAAGATTATCCATGGTTACTACAAGAATAAGCAAAGTACACAAGCGAAGAAATAGTGAAGACTTTCTCTCCACAACTATTATGATGATGCCTTTGATCTAGAATATCACTGCAGTTACATGTGAAGAAATGAAATGCCTTTTGTATCATACGAGTTTCCATATGAAATGAAATGCTTTTCAATTTCAGGGTCATATAGCTTTGAATGGGGCTTTGAATGGTGCATTTTGAACATAGAAAAATATCAGTAAATGCATGAAAAATAACAAATGAAGTCAGAAAGGGTTGAAAATTGATGATGTGGCTTTCAATGGTGTATTTTGAACACAGAAAAAGTCTGGAGTTCAAATAAGTTCAAAAAAATGAAATCTCTTTGTAATGCATTTAGTTCCGTGATGAAACCACGATACTTCGAAAGAGATTGTCCGTTTTTTACACGAAGTGCATCTAGTTTTTGCTGTAACCCTCTCTACTTTTTTGCACATGCTATGTGGGTGAAATGTGATGCCATGCCAACTTTCAACCTTTTCAGAGTTCATTTGAAATGCTTTTCAATTTCAGGGTCATTTAGCTCAACCAAATCAGTAAATGCATGAAAAATAACAAATGAAGTCAGAAAGGGTTGAAAATTGATGAGGTCCCGGTTGAATGGTCCATTTTGAACACAGAAAAATTCTAGAGTTCAAATAAGTTCAAAAAATGTTGAAATTTTCTGTTTCTGTTTGAAACATTTAAAGCAAAAGGAATTTTCTAAGAATTTATGAAACTAAAAGAAAAAGGAATCAACTAAAAATCTTTTATAACCTCTAGTATTTTTGAAACTAAAATTATATAAAATTTATGCAACTAAAATTATCTATTCAAAACATTAAAAGAGAAAAGAATTTTCATGAAGAAAGTTTTTGTTAGAAACTTTAATAGCAAACTAAAATAACAAAATCTGTTTTTCGTTAAAAGAAATATTTAAAATAACCTAAAATTACCAAATTGAGTATAATGATAAAACACTGTAACATTAAATAGTTGGAAAAAATCACTCAAAAATCAAATTTGAAAACTAATGGCACTAACAGAAAGTTTATAATTTTTTTTACCTAAAAGCTAATAGAATTAAAACAAGCAAAAAAAAAGAAAATAAATAATGCAAAAATCAAAACAAAAAAACTGGAAAAAAATTGCCGCCTACTGGGCCACCACGGCCAACCAGCCAGGTGGGCCAGGATTCAGGCCCGCAGCAGGCCCAGTAGGCCCACAGGCACATAGTAACAGATTAGGCCCGAAAGCTTGCAGTTGAGAGGAGCTCGAGAGGGTGGGCACAACAGCGCTTATAAACCACTCTCGAGCTCTCTCAACTAGCAAGGTGGGACTAAACTTTTGGCCGCGACGCGGGCAGCACAAGGCCGTTGGTCCCGGTTGGTGGCACCAACCGGGACCAATGGGGTGAATTCGTACCGGTTCGTGGTACCAACCGGGACCAAAGGCCCCCCCTTTGGTCCCGGTTGGTGCCACGAACCGGGACCAAAGGCCTCTGCTTCCCGCCCTTTGGGCTGCTGAAAAGAGACCTTTGGTCCCGGTTGATGGTACCAACCGAGGCTAAAGGTGGCATTGGTCCCGGTTGGTGCCACGAACCGGGACCAATGCTCTGTCTATATAATCAAGACTTGTGAAAATTTTCATTTAGTTCATCTTCCCTGGCCCGCCGCCGCCAGGCTGCCCCTCTGCCTCGCCGTCGCCGTTGTCGCCTGCCTCGATCTTGATCCAGCTGCCCACAGCCGTCGCCGCCGCGCCACCCCTGCCCAGACACCGCCGGCCCTGCCTCCTCGACGCTCGTCGCCGCACCCCTACACCACCATCGTCGTCGCTGTGCCCTGCTTCCTCGTCGCCGTCGCTGTGCCCTGCCTCCTCGTCGCCGTCCCCGTGCCCTGCCTCCTCGCCGCCCCTCCCCAACTATATATAGAAGTATTTTATTTTTAGTAAGTACTACTTTATTTTATTTATAGTAAGTGCTTAGTAGTTGAACTAGTTGATTTAATAAAACTACTTTATTTTACTATAGAAGTAGTTTATTTTTAGCAAGAAAATTAATAGAACTAGTTTATTTTTTCGTGCAAGCAATTATTCCCGCATCGACGTCGACGATGCCTATCCCGCATCCTCATCGTTGACTCGGCGGAGGAGGCCTGCTTGATCAGAGGGGCCATGTCCAGGACTGGGCTCCACCGGGCTGGTATTGGGAGGTGCTACCTTCCGAGGGGCGTAGGTTGGTGAGGAGCCAGCCCATCGTTGACCCGAACCTTATTTGGTGGCGGTCGGCGTGGGCGATGTGTGCCGAGGCTTCCGGACACCGGAGGTGGTATGCGTCACCGTGTCAGCGAGGAGGACGAGCACGTCCCATCGGTACATGGTTGCTTTGGAGGGCACGTTCGACAATACCTGGCAGGTTCTTCAGGGATCTCACTGGAGCTATGATCCTGTGATGGTTCCTTCTCTTTGGGTGTCCACCGCCCGTTCTGATACCCGTCGGGCACTACGGTTCTAGCAGTATTAGCGTTGCTATATGTATGATACTATTCGAGGTGTATTAGTGATAATATTCGACGATGTACGGGCGCAAGAGATGATGTAGTTTTGCTTATAATTGAATGCATGCTAATTTGAATACTACTTTATTTTACGATTTGCTTTTGCTTATTGAATGCTCAAATTGGAAAACTACTCCTACTTTGAATGCTAAAATTGGAGAGCACTATGCAAGGCGTATGCATTTGATTAGTTGATAGCTTATAGGGTTTATGTTTTTGCAGAAATCTAGGAGCCCCCTCCATCATCCCCGCTGTCGTCCCCATCACCGACCCCCCTCCGACCTCGAGGTGAGACCAGCCAAATCTCCATATAATAAAACGATATTTCGGGTTGACTTTAAGTTTGTCGAGTCTCCACCATATATGAGAGGACGAAGAATCCCGACTGTTGTCGTGGGGGTAGCTTCTCCTTCGTTCCCATGTGCTAGACAATTTGGTGTAATGCACTCGGGAACAAAAGGAGGAGCTAGCATCACCGACGGTCGCAAATGTCAGAGGGGAATCAGTGAGGGAGAGTCTCCACCATATATGAGAGGACGAAGAATCCCAACTGTTGTCGTGGGGGTAGCTTCTCCTTCATTTCCATGTGCTAGACAATTTGGTGTAATGTACTCGGGAACGAAAGGAGGAGCTACCATCATCGACGGTCGAATATATACACACGTGAGCTGAGAGTTTTCAAGAAAAGACTCAATAGACCGATAGTCAACCCGTGATGAATAATAGTGTTCTAATTTAGTTTTTGTAGTACATATATTTAATTGTACAAGTTTAATCTTTGAATTATGAACATAGGAAATGTCGTACTCGGATGACGAAAGTCTCCCGGGGGAGTGCGGCTAGTGCCACGACGACCGAGGTCTATGCGACAGGCCTCACCTGGACGAAGATCGGCGCTTCAGCATTAAGCTCGAGGAGACCTGCGATGTTGAAACGGTACGCCACGATGACAAGTGTTTTTTTCGTAATTAAGCATGATTTCAAATATTTCAACGTGTACTTTTCATCTTTTACAATTCAACTAGCTTATCCCATGCCATGCAAGATGCTATGTCTTGGAGAGGATGGGTTTTGAAGACCATGAAAGTTTTGAAACAAAGAAAATTCAACTAAGGACTGTGGATTTTGAAGTAAAGTTGTACAATTCTGAGAGCGTAACCCATTTTGGTTGCAAAAAATGGGAAGAACTTTGCAAGATGTATGGTTTTTATGAGGATATGATTGTCACCATGGATCTTTGTGATCCTGAAATCGAGCAAGACAATATGGACATTTGGGTCCTTGTTGATACGCCTCCAATTCTACCGCTATGTGAGTTTCACAAACATAGTTACTAGCTAATTTACATTGTTTATTTGAAAATAGTTGACAACTTATTTCCATTGACAGCTTATTTTCATTCTTCAAAGAATATGCAGAAGATGGCAGATAGAACCTACTACACCGAAGGCTCCGAATTAACTTATCAGGAGAAAAATCATCTGATCGCATTTTGTACTGATCTTGAGAATTACAATATCTACAATCAAACTCCTCAACATTATGGTCAATACGTGCCACAAGTTGTCGGTGTACAAAACTAGGGGCACATTTTTGTACCCCTTTACCTGTGCACGGGCAGTCGGAGCCGCGCCCACGACCACACCAAGCAGAGCGGAGGAGGTGAGCCAAGGTAAGACCGAAGTCCAAGACGAAGCAAACCAATGACGAGGAGCATGGCCACAAAGAACAGATGGACGAAGCAGGTTTCCCCGGCAGGGACCCTTGCCGGGGGCAGCCTCAGCGGCCCCGGCAAGACCCTTGCCGCGGCAGCTCGCCCACGCCAGCCGAGCGAGCCACCCTCGAGCCCACCAACACTCAACATGTGTGTTGGGACAGGGCTCGGGAGGCACCTCTGTGGTGGCATGCAGATCTTTGTGAAGACATAGAATAGTCAAGATCAAGTGAGGATAGGAAAGGCAGCCATCCTCACCGAAGGAATCCACAAAACCCCCGGCAAGGACGCCTGCGCACCACGGCGAGACCCTTGCCGGGCCACCCGGCAAGACCCTTGCCGGGACACCCGGCAAGGCCCTCGCCAAGCGCACCAGCGGGGCCACCGCCAGGCCCACACCAGCCAAATCTCCGACGCCGTTCGCATGCAGCTGCCGACCCAACCAGCTGGGCAGGCACCTGCGTGGCAACATGCGGCCCTTCGTGGAGGATCCACCACCGTGCCACCTCAGCTGCCTTCCTGCCTACATGGCACCGCATGCATCGCTGTCCAGGGCGCGTGTCGAAGCTTGGAGGAGCGGCGACGGACGGGACGGGCCTCGCCCCCGTCCCCGATAAAGTGAGAGGACACCTAAGCGATGCATTAAATGCACCTTGTCCTGTAATACGAGGGATAACCTCGTGCCACTGTATACCTTTCCACCTCCTTTGTGCCACTGTGGCAGCCCCTTTTTCCTATAAAAGGAGGCCCAGGCGACCAGGAGAAGGATTCGGCTTTTTGGAGCTCGTTACACTACGTAGCTAGTTCAAGAACACAGAATACAGCCACCGAAGCAGGAGTAGGGTTTTACCCATCCTCGCGGCCCGAACCTGGATAAACAAATTGCGTGCTCTCTGTTAGACCCGCTCTTCTCTCAACCCCGCGCCCACAACCGCAGTAGGGATTCTTGTGATCCCATAGGTGTCGTTTCCCACCGACATCTTTGGCGCGCCAGGTAGGGGGCGCAATTGTGAGAATCTGGTCTGGTAGTTAGCCTAGTGGTTCTTCGTTGCCATGGCTCCTAAGATGAAGACGGCCACGACGATTGGCTCGTTGGGGGCCGAACGGCCCATGCCGGTGCGGACGAGCAGCGGACTGGTCGCGGACAGGACCAGGGCCGCGGCCCGCGAATACCAGCACCACCCAGGCAGTCGGAGCCTGGCGAGCGGCGTTGTTCGTGCACCGGATGATTAGCCCCACGCCGCCGGACCCATGGACGGACCTGGGCCCCCTGCCGGCGGCGCGGGGCCCTCCGGGGGACTCATTGCACCGACTCCGGGAGGCGCGGCGACCTCCAGGATGCATACACCGGTGACCACCATGCGTTCTTCCCATGGTGTGTGCGCCAAGCAGCGTCACCACATTGGTGACCCTAGGCACCGCCGTGGGAAGAGCCCTGTGCCTCATCGGCAAGACGAAGGAGTTCAACATGCTCGCTGAAGCGCTGGTGAAAATGGCACGCATCCGATGGGTCGTGACAGAGCTCCTTCTAACATAATTAGAAGTCAAAGAGCCCTGCGATCCACTCAGCTGTCACCGCCACCCACGCCAGCGGAAGCCTTGGCGCGCGCGCAGCTGCTCCTCGACTACCCTCCTACTGCGGAGAAGCTCGATGAGTGGAGGGCCACCATCCGGAGCCTCGTCGCCGTCGCGAGCAAAGACGATCCGTGACCGGCGGGGCCATCGGGTCGGCGCTCCACCGAACCACCACATGCCGGCGCTGGGAGGACCGGGGGAGCTGCGGCCACGGTGCACTCTCCTCCTCCTCGCCAGCCGCCGCGGGCGTCGGCCCGTCGCGACGACGCTGGTGATAACATCTCCATAGCGTCGTCCGATCCACGGTCCCTCCGCGACCAGTGCCAGGTTCTTCGGGGCGAGCTCACGAAGACGCTCGGACCACCGTCGAGTGCCGGCGCGAAACGCGCCGCTAGTCGGACAAGCAGGCGGGACCCGCTACGGACCACCCGGCACCGGGGGTCCCCGGCGGCCTACCTTACGAGGTGGGCTGCCCAACTTTTACCCGTGAGCTGAGGCAGTTTCAGTGGCCGTCCCACCGCACGTTCAAGACCGACGTCGGTGAGAGGTTCACCGGCAAGACCCATCCGTCCGAGTTCCTCAGCATCTACACCATCGCGATGTAGGCCGCTGGGGCTCGCAACGACAAGGTGCTCACCAACTACTTCTCGCTGGCGCTCAAGCCCAACGTAATGTCTTGATTGATGCACTTGCCGGCGGACTCCATCTCTTCCTGGTCAGATCTGTGCCATGAGTTCGTTGGCGCCTTCACAGGAGGCCACCAAGCTCATGGCCCAAATCTGCATATCATTCCCCAGAAGGAAGGGGAGACCCTGCGCAAGTACATCCAGAGATTCAACCGGGTGTAGTACAACATCCCCGACGTTCATCCCGCCACTGTGATTAGCGCGTTCCATCAAAACGTGCGCAATCGCAAGATGCGCGAGGAGCTGGCGATGACCAAGGTTAAGGATGTGGCCGAGCTCTACGTTATGGCCGACAGGTGCGCCCGAGCTGAAGATGGAAGGAAGTACCCCGGCGAAGACGCCGGCATGGAAACCGAATCTACCGATGAGGACGTCGCCGCCCCGACGAAGAAGGGCCGGCGTCGCAACAAGAAACGCAAAGGCAAGGTTGTGCTTGCCATTGAGGGATCTGACGACATCAGTGCCGACAAGAAGGTCAAGGCAGACACCCCCGGCAAGGAGATTGCCGGGTGCGTCACCTGCCGCGCCTTGGCGGCTACCGACAAGCCAGGAAGATCCGGCAAGCAATACTGCAAGATCCACCGCACCAAGGGCCACGATCTCCAGAACTGCCGACAAGTCGAGCTGCTTGCTGAGAAGCAAAAGGCTGAGTACGAAAGGCGGGACAAGGAGAAGGACCAAGATGGTGCTGAGGGATCCGGCAAGAAGCGTGGCGGCCAAGGAGGCCGCCCCGGCAAGTTCAACCAGCAAGAGAAGCCCGCCCGGGGCCGCGACAAGAAACAAAAAGACGACGATCACGACGAGGAGGACGAGTCCGGTGGGCAAGGGTTCCAGAAGGCCACGAAGGCCATGTGCGTCGATGGCGGCGCCTCGCTGCATACCTCTCACCGCCAGCTCAAGCAATGGGCAAGAGAGGTCACAGCAACGGAGCCATCGTTCGATGCTCAGAAGCCCCTAAAGTGGTCCAGCACGCCCCTCATCTTTGACGCCGAGGACCACCCTGATCGCACTACCGCGGTCGGGTGATTGCCGTTGTTGGTTTTGCCAACAATACGCTACCTCAGGGTGAACAAGATGTTGGCTGACTGCAGGGCCAGCCTGAACCTGATCTCGCCTGTCGTGATCAAAAGGTTGGAAATCCCTGACGGAGACCTCGAGGAAATGGGCATGTTTCAGGGGGTCAATCCGGGGAGAAGCCAACCAAAGGGAAAGGTCACACTGCCCGTGACATTTGGAGGAAAGTTGAACTACCGGACGGAGAGGATCGTCTTCGACGTGGCCGAGATCCCCTTGCCCTAAAACGGGATCCTCGGCCGCCCGGCACTAGCCAAGTTCATGGCGGCATCACACTACGCCTACAACACGCTAAAGATGCCCGGGCCGTTGACCATCATCTCCGTCCCCTCCGACAAGAAGGACGCGCTGATCTGCCCTGACCAACTCTACCGGGAGGCAGTTGCAACAGCTGCCGTCAAGGCACCTGCTCCTACCGCCGAAGGCCCGGGAGGAAAGAAGGAACCCGGCAAGACCTCTCGCACCCACTCCGGCAAGCGTACCTCCTCGGGGTGTTGTGCTACCGTTGAGGACGTGCCAGAGAGCTCTGCCGACAAGAGCAAGAGATCCAGAGCCGAGCCGCCGCAGACCAAGAAGGTGCCCGTCATGGAGGACGGCACGGGAGGGGCCTTCACTATAGGCTCCGCCCTCAACAGCAAATAGGAAGGGGAGCTCGTCACCTTCCTGCGGGCGAATGTCAACGTGTTTTCATGGCAAGCGTCTGACATCCCCGGTGTTCCCAGGGAGGTGATTGAGCACCACCTAGTTGTCTGCCACCAACGGCCCGTCAAGCAGAAGGTCAGAAAGCAGGCTCTGGAGAGGCAGGAGTTCATCACAGAGGAGATCTGGAAGCTAGAAGCGGCAGGTTTGGTGAGAGGGGTGCTCCATCCGACATGGTTGGCCAATCCAGTAGTGGTGCTCAAGGCGAATAGGAAGTGGAGGTTGTGTATTGATTACACAAATATCAATAAGGCTTGTCCTAAGGACCCCTTCCCATTGTCGCGCATCGACCAGATTGTTGACTCCACGGCCAGGTGTGATCTGTTATCATTCCTCGATGCCTACTCGGGCTACCACCAAATCTTCATGACAACAGAAGATGAAGAGAAGACAGCATTCATCACCCCATGTGGTACGTATTGCTTTTTATGGATGCCTTTCGGGTTGAAGAGTGCTGGCTCAACGTTTGCAAGAGCAGTCCAAATTGGTTTTGAACCTCAGCTCCATAGAAATATGGAATCCTACATGGATGACATAGTGGTCAAATGTCATGACCGGTTTTCCAATAAAAATATTTATTGAGGAACCGATCTTTGAATTCCAGTGTGAGGAAAATCCTCCATACTGGTAGACAAAACCTTGATACAATAAGCCAGTAGCATTTAATATGTTACAGGGTCGAGCTGAGGTTGCTCAACAAATTATTACAAGCACGCAAATAATTATACATAGTGGCGGATATGACTCAGGGGAGTGGTGGCATGCTACTGACTCGAGGTAAGGTAGTGGAATAACACAATGGAGTGGATAACATGACTCCTACACTGGCGGCTCATCGAGCGTCGAGGTGAGGCTCGATGAATTTATTTGGGTAGCGGAAGCGGATATAACACAGTGACTAATCCAGGGTCGCACGAGACTGACCGATTCCTCTAGGCATCGGACTCGCTATCGAACTCTTCATCCATGAGATCGCCTTCGTCAGCATCTGGCCAAATCAACAAGCCAGGTGAGTACTTTGAAAGTACTCGCAAGACAGTTCGGACAAAAGATATAACAAATATATGCGTGAATGCGTCATGAGTAATTAACGATGCGCAATCAAATCAGTATAACAACGTAAGTGAAAAGGGAGACGGCGGTAGTCCGCTCGAAAACCCAATAAAATAAACTGAAAACCGATCGGGTGTCTGAAGCGACTCCACGAAGGGTGAACAAATAAGTAAAACATGCCGCAGTCGGGCGTCTAAGCGACACCTCATAAAGGGCTTATACTGAAAGAAAAGACATGCGTGCCACATTCGGACATCGGAGCGACATCACAGAAAGGGCTTATATCAAAAGTAAATGAATAACAATGCCACAGTCGGACGTCTGAGCGACATCGCAGAAAGGGCTTATATCAAAGTAAATAAATAACAATGCCGCAGTCGGACGTCTGAGCGACATCGCATAAAGGGCTTATATCAAAAGTAAATAAATAACAATGCCGCAGTCAGACGTCTGAGTGACATCGCAGAAAGGGCTTATATCAAAAGTAAATAAATAACAATGCCACCGTTGGACGTCTGAGCGACATCACAGAAAGGGCTTATGTCAAAAGTAAATAAATAACAATGCCACAGTCGGACGTCTGAGCGACATCGCAGAAATGGCTTATATCAAAAGTAAATAAATAACAATGCCACAGTCGGACGTCTGAGCGACATCGCAGAAAGAGCTTATACTTCATTATTCATAACTTTCAAGAAATGGTGCTCACGAAAAATATTCATCACATGATAGTAAACGGGTTAGTTCATCCACAGGAAATAAACATTTAACACTCATGTGGTTCTCGTGGAGTTTCTGTCACGGAATGACATTTGACAAGATAAGATGAACACAGCACTTGGACCTGGATAAGATGATTTCAAAGATTATTGACTCTGCAGAGTTTGTACTAAATTATCCACAGCCAACGGATTTCCGTAGTCACAAAGGACTAGTTCCGTTTACGGTATTTTGGAGGAAACACTGCTAACCAGTACACACCCATCCCACCTTACGTTGCCAGGAATCACCCTAGACAGCGTTCAAGAAAAACTTTGAGACGGGGAGATCACAATCTCAAATAGCATGGGATCAAATTTATATACGCGCGCTCTAAGGGGTGCCCTCTCGGTCCCAACCGAAACACCCATGCCCCCGACCGGATGATAGGCTTTAATCCAGGGCCATGGAACCCTCATCCCGGCCTCTCGATTTGGTGTGTACCAGAAAGCGGTTTGCAACTTACTAAGCCGTATACCTTGTGGAAAACATGTGGTAGTACGGAAGGGAAAACGGACGGAATCGGACTGATTCATGTCGACACTGGGTCAAACAATCTGGCATAAGACTGGCATGCTACAAGACTGCCATCTTACCCATTCTCATGCCAACTCATGGCCATGCAAACTCATTTCCATCAACTCATGGATTTCCGAAACTTACTTGCCTCAACTATTTACGTGATAAATCTTTCATCGAGTGGCTCATGAACATGCCATGAGACTAATTAATGCAAACATGCCCAAACACTCATCATAACAAAAGTTCACACATGCTTTCCTGGTTCGGAGTAGTTGGGGCCTAGCTCGGTGAAGTTCGCGGTTCCGTCACCTCCTTCGGTATCTACGGTATACAAAAATACACGCACTAACGTAAATACCATGGGGTGCACAAAAATATTCCAAATATTTTTCAAACAAATCTGATAAAAAACTAGACAAAATTTTGAAGAGGACATAAAAAGAATCACTCAAAAATCCTTTTCTGTTTAAATGTTATAAGAGTTTTGGTCCAAGGACCTCTCTGTAATGAAACAGAAAACTCTCAGGGGTCTAAGCAGAAATGTCCAGAAAAACGATTCAGATTAGAAAGCGCATTTGCCAGAATACGCTTTTAGAAACGGTTCGAAAAAAAGAATAGAGAGGCTGACGGGCGGGTCCCACCCGTCAGGTTTTGATATTCAAAAGAGGCGGCAGAGCTCGTCGGCGCCCGAGAGCTGCGGTGGTCGCCGGCGGCGATCCACGGCGAGGCAGGGGGGTCGGGGGGTACCTCTGTGATCAGCGCACCCTTCCGCGTCGGTGGGTGGTGGTGGTGGTCTCCGGCGAGCACCACGTCGACGGCGGCCCTTGCTCCGGTGGACGGTGGTTCGGGAAGTCGTGGGTCTCGTCGGAGAGAGTTTCTGGGATCAAATTGGAGTGGGGGTTAGTCTCCTAGAGTTACCATGAGGCTACGGGCAAGTCTAGGGCGGTGGAGGACCTCTCAACAGAGAGAATGCTGCCGGAGCCCGAAACGGACGGAGGTGGCCGGAGTTGAGGAAGAAGGGCCCCTTGAGGCTCTTCCAGTGGCTGGGCGGGGTCTGGTGAGATGGTGGAGGTGTGCGGGGTCGAGAGCGAGCTCGGAGGCGCTATATATAGCCGGCCCGAGGCGCTTGCCGAGAATGGGATAAGTCCGGCGAGCGATTACGGCGGTGCTGTGGTTGGACGGTAAGTTTAGGAGCTGGAGCATTGACTAGACGGAGCACTGATTCCATCCCGGTGCCTAACTCAGCAAGGTAGGGGCGGTTACGGCCTATCCCCAATGGAACGGCCGTGCGGCACGTCGGCGGCAGAGGGCGCGCCCCATTCGTGCCAGGCCACGGCGACGGTGCTGCATGCGTGCGCTGGCAAGGGAGACGGCCACGCGGAGCTCCCAGGTGGCGTGGGCGGTGCCGAACGGCGTTGTGCCGCAGGGTGCCCCCTGTTGGCCGCCACGGGAGGTCCCGACGCCGCGGAAGACGCCGGCGCGGACGGACCATGGTGCTACCGATGCCAGGAACCAGCCAAGTGCTCAGGCGGCGCCTCGACAGGAGGAGGAGGAGCCATGCGCAACGCGCCAAGTGCACAGTTGACAGGTGACCAGCCTCTCATGAAACTGAATTTCTGAATGTCTGAATTTCTCTAAAAGTGCAAAGTGACAGTGCATGCTAGGTGTTCGACAGAATGATTTTGGCATGTGGGGATTTTTCCTTGAGCAGATTTTTGGTGGAGTGGCTTCTCATTGCAACTGGAGGTTGCCTGAATTTTGGTGGAATTTTTGGAGAAGAGGAGATATGAATTTCACCAAATTTGACAAATCTGGTCCAAACTTGCGTGTTTGAAACTTGAAAATTTTGACAAGAAGAAGAGTAGATCTTGATGGTTCTAGGTTGTGGGTGCTAGGGACTATCCAGAGGAGTTGATTTGAGATCAAAGTTTAAAGGCATTAAGGTACTTGCTTTGCAAATCACCTAGGCTAAAATATATGGACATAATTGTTTTGGGCAAAGAAATAAATGAAATAAAAAATCCAAAAATGAGTTGGACTTGTTGGGTCAGAATATTTGGATTGTCCCAAAGTGGAAGGAGGGGTTTTGGGAAGATTTTCCACAAGAGGCAAGATAAAGCCATGGGTGGTTTTAAAATAAGAGAAGAACCAAAACTCCTAGGGTTTTCTTCTAAAAGAAAATAAATCCCAAAAATAAATTTGAGAAGGGGAGAATCAGAAGAAAGGTTTTTAAATAACCAACACCATAGTTGATGAAGATGCCAAAATAAAATCCTTTGCCAAAGGGGAAATTTTTGAGAGAAAGAGATTTTTGGAAGGTTTTAATGACCTCCTTCAAAACCAACAAAGTTTTTGTTGAAAACCAAAACAAAAATTTTGGAGTGTCACAACACCTACCCCCTTAGGAAAAATCTCGTCCCCGAGATTTCAGCTGATTCTCAAATAAGTGTGGGTGCTCTGTCCGAAGAAAATCCTCTCTTTCCCAAGTGGCTTCACTCTCGGTGTGGTTGCTCCACTGAACTTTGAAGAACTTGATGGTTTTCTGTCGGGTCCTCCTTTCAGACTCCTCCAAGATTTTTATTGGATGCTCTCGATATGTGAGGTCTGGCTGTACGTCAATGTTTTCATGGGATACCTGCTTCTCTGGGTTGCTCACACACTTTCTCAATTGCGAGACGTGGAACACGTCGTGGACGTCGGATAAATCTTCGGGTAAGTCTAGCTGGTAGGCTACCGTGCCTCCCCGTGCCACTATGCCGAATGGTCTGATGAATCTTGTTGCCAGCTTCCCTTTAATCTTGAATCGATGCAGGCCTCTCATAGGGGACACCCGTAGGTACACAAATTCACCGGGTTCAAAGCTGATTCCCCGATGTTTTTGATCGTAATAACTCTTCTGTCGACTTTGGTATGTCTTGAGTCGATCTCTAATCACCTTAACTTTATCTTCAGCCTCCTTGAGCATGTCTGGGCCGAAGATATGGTTGTCTCCGGTTTCTGACCAATTTAGCGGGGTACGACATTTCCGCCCGTACAGAGCCTCAAATGGTGCCATTTGCAGGCTGGCTTGATAACTGTTGTTATATGCGAACTCTGCGTATGGTAAGCTGTCTTCCCAACTGGTCCCATAGGTGAGAACACATGCTCTCAGCATGTCTTCTAGAATCTGGTTTACACGTTCAGTTTGTCCATCTGTCTGGGGGTGGTATGCGGTACTGAACACCAGTTGAGTTCCCAGAGCTTGTTGTAAGTGATCCCAAAATCGGGAGACGAATTGAGTGCCTCTGTCCGATATTATTTTCTTTGGGACCCCATCTAAGCGGGCAATCTGAGGAAAGATAAAGCCTAGCAAGCTTCTGAGTGGTGTGGGCAGTCTTCACGGGGATGAAGTGTGCTACTTTAGTCAGTCTATCAGTGATGACCCAAATGGCATTATTTCCGTGCCGTGACCGAGGTAGCCCAACAATAAAATCCATTCCAATCTCATCCCATTTCCACTCGGGTATTTTATTTGGCTATAAAAGTTCGGCCGGTTTCTGGTGCTCGGCCTTGATGCGTTGACAAGAGTCACAACATGCGATGAACGTGGCTATGTCCCTTTTTAGACCGTGCCACCAATATTTTTCCTGAATATCCTTGTACATTTTTGTCCCTCCGGGATGTATCGAATACGGGGCGGTGTGGCCTTCAGCTAAGATCTGCTGTTTAAGGTCCATGATATTTGGTACGCAAAGCCTATCTCTGTACCACAATATTCCATGCTTATCGATGACGAACTCTGGGGCCTTGCCCAAACTCACTTTCCGTTTAATGCCTTCAATGCTGGGGTGTCCATGCTGAGCCTTTTTAATCGTTTCCATCATGGTAGGTTGTATTTCTAAATTTGATATGCTGCCTTCGGTGACTACTGACAAGTTGAGTTTAGCAAACTCCCGCCAAATTCAGGTCTCGGGTTTGGCGGTTTGTCGTCGTTTGGGCTAGGGTTCCGACTTAGAGCGCCTGCCACTTCATTTTCTTTTTCCGGATGGTAGTGGATTCCAACGTCATAATCCTTCACTAGTTCCAACCAGCGTCGTTGTCAGAATTCAGTTCGGTTGTGTGAAAATATACTTGAGGCTCTTATGGTCCGTGTATATCTCACAACGATTTCCAAGTAAAAAGTGTCTCCATTCTTTGAGTGCATGAATAACTGCTGCTAACTCTAGGTCATGAGTAGGATAATTTTCCTCATGCTTGCGAAGTTGTCTGGAGACATATGCGACTACCTTGCCTTCTTGCATTAACGCGCATCCGAGGCGTTTCCGGGAGGCGTCACAATACACCTCAAAATTCTTGTGTATGTCTGGCACAATTAATACTGGTGCTGTCGTTAATTTCCTTTTTAACTCTTGGAAACTTTTCTCGCAATCTTCCGTCCATTCAAACTTCTTGTCTTTCTTGAGTAGCTGCATCATTGGCTTTGCTATGGTGGAGAATCCTTCAATAAATCTTCGGTAGTATCCTGCCATTCCCAAGAAGCTTCAGACGTCCACATACCGCTGGTTGGTGGCTTCCACCAAGTACGGCCTTGACTTTTTCCGGTTCACGGCAATACCTTATTGGGTCAGTACGTGGCCCAGAAAACCTACTTGCCTTAGCCAAAATTCACACTTGCTGAATTTAGCGTACAATTGGTGTTTCCTGAGTTCCCCTAGTACAATTCGGAGATGTTCAGCGTGCTCTTCTGGTTTCTTGGAGTAAACCAGAATATCATCGATAAATACCACAACAAACTTGTCCATAAACTTCATAAATACTTTGTTCATGAGGTGAACAAAATATGTGGGGGCGTTCGTTAGTCCGAATGGCATTACGGTGAACTCATACAATCCAGATCACGGAGGTTAAAGCCGTCTTGGGAATATCTTCGGTTCGCACTTTTAATTGATGGTATCCCGACCTCAAGTCAATTTTTGAGAATACCTTGGCCTGAGCGAGCTGATCAAATAAATCATTTATCCGTGGCATCGGATATTTGTTCTTGATTGTGACCATGTTAAGCGCTCGATAGTCTATGCACAATCTCGGTGTCCCATCCTTCTTTTGGCAAATAAAATTGGTGAACCCTGTGGTGAGGAGCTGGCTCGTATATAACCTTTGTCCAAAGAATTCTTTTATTTGCTTCTTTAGTTCTACCAATTCGGATGGTGCCATTCTGTATGGTTTCTTGTATATGGGGCGGTTCCGGTGCTAGCTCAATGCTGAATTCTATCTCTCGATGCGGTGCCATTCCTGGTAGTTCTTCGAAATACGTGCTGAAATTCACACACTACTGGAACCTTGCTTAATTCAGAAATATCCACCTTGTTCAATCTTGGTTGTCGGGATATTTTTCTTTCTTTGGCTGAAACTTTTATGGTCTTCCCGTGGTGGTGGGTGAGAATCACGGTCCGGTTGAAGCAGTCAATAAAACCTTTGTTGGTGGTTAACCAATCCATCCCTAAGATGACATCCAGTCCTTTATTTTCCAACACGATAAGGTTGGCGTGAAACTTCAACCCTTCAAACTCAATAATCACTCCTTGGCAATAACTCTGGGTGACTTGCTTAATCCCAGGGGACTTGACAATCATAGATTTTTCCAAAGGAAGCATCGGAAAATTATTTTGCAAGGCAAAACTTTTCGAAATGAATGAGTGAGAAGCTCCAGAATCAAACAAAACCATGGCAGGTATTGTGTTGACAGGAAACATACCGAGTCACGATATCCGGAGCGCTCAGGCTTCCTCTTTGGTCACGTGGTTCAGATGACCCTTCCGTGGTTGTTATTTGGGTTGAAATTGTTGCGCTTTGGCGCCAAATTATTGCCTCCGTTGTTCGGCTTTGGGGTCGAAGTTCCTTGGCTTGGGGCACCGCTTGGCATAGTGCCCTTCTTCTCCACAAGCGTAGCACGTAACGCTTGGGCGGTATGTGAACTCCTTGTCCCTTGCATGGAAATTCTTGATTGGACGTGAGACGTTTGTCGTGGGTTTGGGTGTCCAACCTTTCTGAACGTCTGTCTTGCTGCGGTGGTTGCGAGCATGATTAGTCTGGTCCCTTTTTCGCTTGCGGAAATCTTCCAAGCTGCGTCTCTCATTTTCCAAAGTAACGGCCTTATCCACCAGCGTCTTAAAGTCCGGGAAGGTGTGCACAACCAACTGGCATTTAAGCGCGGGCATCAGACCGTCTAGGAATTTTTCCATCTTCTTGCTTTCAGACATACGCTCCTCGTTGGCGTAGCGAGACAACAGAGTAAACTGACTGTTGTATTCTGACACCGTCATTGTCCTTTGCTTGAGGTCATCAAATTCTCTCTTTTGATCTTCATAAGACTCTTAGGAATATGTGCCCCACGAAAACCTTCTTTGAACTCCTCCTGTGTTATATTATTTTCGTTGGGTGCATGTGTAGGAAATTTTCCCACCACGATGCGGCTGCTCGGTGAGATAGTGCGGTGCATAAAGTACTTTCTCAAGATCTGAACACTGGGCAATAATTAACTTTCTTTCCATGTCTCGAAGCCAGTCCTCGGCTTCAAGAGGTTTGTCAGTGTGAGAAAATGTTTGGGGACGCGTCTTCTGTAGCTCAAATAACTTTGATTGCTGCTGATAGTGTCCACGGTGATTTCCCATATTGATGACTTGGTTCATCATCTCCTGATGTTGTTGCTGACTTTGCTAATAAAGACGGCACATTTGGGAAAGTGTTGTTTCACTATCCTGTTGACTTGACTGCCCCTGTGTGAAATTGTTGCTGGGTTGTGTGCCATAATTTTGCTCTGGCGGAGTTGGCATGGAGCGCGTCCAAGGAAGAGACATTGTTCACTGGGGATATATTTTGTAAAACTCATAAGAAAAGAAATTGAGTCATAAAAGTCAATAAATTCATGAAGACTGAAAAGTCTCAAATGCTCCAAGATTTTTCAAGAGAATAAACGCTTATGCACGGAGAAGGACTGCTCATTACATATCTTACACGCAAGCAGTAATTATACAATACATCACTCAGGATATGTGTACATATTCCTGACATGTTATTTAGGCTAGTGCACTCCTCCAGTTCCTACATGATGCGCAAACAAGCTACTTCTCACAGCCTATGTACATATAAACATATCTTACGAGTCGGTAGGTTGCATGGCGGCTAAGCGTACTCAGTCGGAGATGGTAAGGATTTCCCTTGGCCTGCCGAGGGTGAGGCGCCGTGAGGCTGGGGACTCAACCTCCTCTTTGGTAATAGGCTCCAGACGTGAAGTGCTGCGCTGAGTTGGTGGAGCAGGCGCCCTATGCGGGACAACGTGAACCTGTGCGGGCGCAAGGGGTGGTGCAGAACGAACTGGAGTAGGCGCAATGACATGGTTGAACTCCTCAGTGGTAGTCAGGCGATGAGTAGTGGCGAGAGCAGTGGGAGCAAAAGGTGCTGATGACGAGACGAAAGTCAGTGGCGGTGTGGTGCGCAGGAGCTCCCTCCTGTTGGCGGCACAGCCATGGACTGAGTCCATGCGGGCAGCCACAAAGTCGTCCACCAGGTTGTCGAAGGCTGCCTCCAAAGCCCGGAGATACTCGATAAGCATCTCAAAGCCTCGCCTCGTTCTCCTCTCGGGGAAAGAGAACGCATAGTGTCGTGTGTATGGCACGTGACATGGAAGGTAGCGGTAACGACGAAGTCTTCATCGAAGCGAAGGATATCCTCGAGACGAGCTATCGCCTCACGGGCTGCCATCTGCAGTGCATGCTTCTTCGTAGGCATGGCTCTCCCCAAGAACCGTAAACGCTCAACTTCGCCTCCCTTGAATTGCACCGCGGCTCGGTGCATGGTTAGACGGTCATTGACCTTGTCTTTGAGAGAGTGAGAAGACTGGGCGCACAGATGGCCCCATCGCGACTTGGACGATGAAGGAGAGAAGCTTGACGAACCCATCAGGCATGTTGGCGAACATCTATGACTCGCAGTCGTTGCCAGCCATCTACAAAAGTAGGCAAAAATTCTGAGTGGTCAAATCATAAATTTATGCTGACTGTCAGAGATTGACTACATTTGTAAAAAAAAGGATTAGCTCTAATATGCTAATAACCGATTGGAGATCGCACCTAGTGGCTTCCTACAGTCAGCCTGGCTCTAGTACCAAGCTTGTCACGACCGGTTTTCCAATAAAAATATTTATTGAGAAACCGATCTTTGAATTCCAGTGTGAGGAAAATCCTCCATACTGGTAGACAAAACCTTGATACAATAAGCCAGTAGCATTTAATATATTACAGGGTCGAGCTGAGGTTGCTCAACAAATTATTACAAGCACGCCAATAATTATACATAGTGGCGGATATGACTCAGGGGAGTGGTGGCATGCTACTGACTCGAGGTAAGGAAGTGGAATAACACAGTGGAGTGGATAATATGACTCCTACATTGGCGGCTCATCGAGCATCGAGGTGAGGCTCGATGAATTTATTTGGGTAGTGGAAGCGGATATAACACAGTGACTAATCCAGGGGTCGCACGAGACTGACTGGGATTCCTCTAGGCGTCGGACTCGCTATCAAACTCTTCATCCATGAGATCGCCTTCGTCAGCATCTGGCCAAATCAACAAGCCAGATGAGTACTTTGAAAGTACTCACAAGACAGTTCGGACAAAAGATACAACAAATGTATGCGTGAATGCGTCATGAGTAATTTAACAATGCGCAATCAAATCAGTATAACAAGGTAAGTGAAAAGGGAGTCGGCGGTAGTCCGCTCGAAAACCCAATAAAATAAACTGAAAACCGATCGGGTGTCTGAAGCGACTCCACGAAGGGTGAACAAATAAGTAAATCATGCCGTAGTCGGGCGTCTAAGCGACACCTCATAAATGGCTAATACTGAAAGAAAAGACATGCGTGCCACAGTCGGACGTCGGAGCGACATCACAGAAAGGGCTTATATCAAAAGTAAATGAATAACAATGCCACAGTCGGACGTCTGAGCGACATCGCAGAAAGGGCTTATATCAAAGTAAATAAGTAACAATGCCGCAGTCGGACGTCTGAGAGACATTGCAGAAAGGGCTTATATCAAAAGTAAATAAATAACTATGCCGCAGTCGGACGTCTGAGCGACATCGCAGAAAGGGCTTATATCAAAAGTAAATAAATAACAATGCCACCGTTGGACGTCTGAGCGACATCGCAGAAAGGGCTTATGTCAAAAGTAAATAAATAACAATGCCACAGTCGGACGTTTGAGCGACATCGCAGAAAGGGCTTATATCAAAAGTAAATAAATAACAATGCCACAGTCGGACGTCTAAGCGACATCGCAGAAAGGGCTTATACTTCATTATTCATAACTTTCAAGAAATGGTGCTCACGAAAAATATTCATCACATGATAGTAAACGGGTTAGTTCATCCACAGGAAATAAACATTTAACACTCATGTGGTTCTCAGGAGTTTCTGTCACCGGGACTGACATTTGACAAGATAAGATGAACACAACACTTGGACCTGGATAAGATGATTTCAAAGATTATTGACCCTGCAGAGTTTGTACTAAATTATCCACAGCCAACGGATTTCTGTAGTCACGAAGGATTAGTTCCGTTTACGGTATTTCGGAGGAAACACAACTAACCTGTACACACCCATCCCACCTTACGTTGCCAGGAATCACCCTAGACCGCGTTTAAGAAAAACTTTGAGACGGGGAGATCACAATCTCGAATAGCATGGGATCAAATTTATATACGCGCACTCTAAGGGGTGCCCCCCTCTCGGTCCCAAGCAGAAACACACATGCCCCCTGACCGGATGATAGGCTTTAATCCAGGGCCATGGAACCCTCATCCCGGCCTCTCGATTTGGTGTGTACCAGAAAGCGGTTTGCAACTTACTAAGCCGTATACCTTGTGGAAAACATGTGGTAGTACGGAAGGGAAAACGGACGGGAACTGGACTGATTCATGTCGACACTGGGTCAAACAATCTGGCATAAGACTGGCATGCTACAACACTGCCATCTTATCCATTTTCATTCCAACTCATGGCCATGCAAACTCATTTCCATCAACTCATGGATTTTCGAAACTTACTTGCCTCAACTATTTACGTGATAAAACTTTCATCGAGTGGCTCATGAACATGCCATGAGACTAATTAATGCAAACATGCCCAAACACTCATCATATCAAAAGTTCAAACATGCTTGCCTGGTTCGGAGTAGTCGGGGCCTAGCTCGGTGAAGTTCGCTGTTCCGTCACCTCCTTCGGTATCTACGGTATACAAAAATACACGCACTAACGTAAATACCATGGGGTGCACAAAAATATTCCAAATATTTTTCAAATAAATATGATAAAAAACTAGACAAAATTTTGAAGAGGACAGAAAAAGAATCACTCAAATATCCTTTTTTGTTTAAAAGTTATAAGAGTTTTGGTCCAAGGACCTCTCTGTAATGAAACAAAAAAGTCTCAGGGGTCTAAGCAGAAAAGTCCAGAAAAACGATTCAGATTAGAAAGCGCATTTGCCAGAATACGCTTTCAGAAACGGTTCGAAAAAAAAGAATAGAGAGGCTGACGGGCGGGTCCCACCCGTCAGGTTTGAATATTCAAAAGAGGCGGCAGAGCTCGTCGGCGCCCGAGAGCTGCGGTGGTCGCCGGCGGCGATCCACGGCGGCAGGCGGGATCGGGGTACCTCTGTGATCAGCGCACCCTTCCGCGTCGGTGGGTGGTGGTGGTGGTCGCAGGCGAGCACCACGTCGACGGCAGCCCTTGCTCCGGCGGACGGTGGTTCGGGAAGTCGTGGGTCTCTTCGGAGAGAGTTTCTGGGATCAAATTGGAGTGGGGGTTAGTCTCCTAGAGTTGCCATGAGGCTACGGGCAAGTCTAGGGCGGTGGAGGAGCTCTCACTAGAGAGAACGCTGCCGGAGCCCGAAGCGGACGGAGGTCGCGGGATTTGAGGAAGAAGGGCCCCTTGAGGCTCTTCCAGTGGCTGGGCAGGGTCTGGTGAGATGGTGGAGGTGTGTGGGGTCGAGAGCGAGCTCGGAGGCGCTATATATAGCCGGCCCGAGGCGGTTGCCGAGAACGGGATAAGTCCGGCGAGCGATTACGGCGGTTCTGTGGTTGGACGGTAGGTTTAGGAGCTGGAGCATCGACTAGACGGAGCACTGATTCCATCCCGGTGCCTAACTCAGCAAGGTAGGGGCGGTTACGGCCTGTCCCCAACGGAACGGCCGTGCGGCACGTCGGCGGCAATGCGCTCTGCGCGTGCTGTGCCACGGAGACGGTGCTGCATGCGTGCGCTGGCAAGGGAGACGGCCACGCGGAGCTCCCAGGTGGCGTAGGCGGTGCCGAAAGGCGTTGTGCCGCAGGGTGCCCCCTGTTGGCCGCCACGGGAGGTCCCGTCATCGCGGAAGACGCCGACGCAGACCGGCCATGGTGCCACCGACGCCAGGAACCAGCCAAGTGCTCGTGCAGCGCTCTGGACAGGGAGGAGGAGCCATGCGCAACGCGCCAAGTGCACAGTTGACAGGTGACCAGCCTCTGACGAAACTGAATTTCTGAATGTCTGAATTTCTATGAAAGTGCAAAGTGACAGTGCATGCTAGGTGTTCGATGTAATGATTTTGGCATGTGGGGATTTTTCCTTGAGCTGATTTTTGGTGGAGTGGCTTCTCATTGCAACTGGAGGTTGCCTAAATTTTGGTGGAATTTTGGAGAAGAGGAGATATGAATTTCACCAAATTTGACAAATCTGGTCCAAACTTGCGTGTTTGAAACTTGAAAATTTTGAAAAGAAGAAGAGTGGATCTTGATGGTTCTAGGTTGTGGGTGATAGGGACTATCCGGAGGAGTTGATTTGAGATCAAAGTTTAAAGGCATTAAGGTACTTGCTTTGCAAATCACCTAGGCTAAAAAAATATGGACAAAATTGTTTTGGGCAAAGAAATAAATGAAATAAAAAATCCAAAAATGAGTTGGACTTGTTGGGTCAGAATATTTGGATTGTCCCAAAGTGGAAGGAGGGTTTTGGGAAGATTTTCCACAAGAGGCAAGATAAAACCATGGTTGGTTTTAAAATAAGAGAAGAACCAAAACTCCTAGGGTTTTCTTCTAAAAGAAAATAAATCCCAAAAATAAATTTGAGAAGGGGAGAATCAGAAGAAAGGTTTTTAAATAACCAACACCATAGTTGAAGAAGATGCCAAAATAAAATCCTTTGCCAAAGGGGAAATTTTTGAGAGAAAGAGATTTTTGGAAGGGTTTAAATGACCTCCTTCAAAACCAACAAAGTTTTTGTTGAAAACCAAAACAAAAATTTTGGAGTGTCACATCAAAACCAAGGACAGGCCGACTCTTCTGCAAGATCTAGAAGAGACGTTTGCCAACCTGCGCAAGATCAACCTCAAGTTGAACCCCGAGAATTGCGTCTTCAGCGTCCCATTCGGCAAGATTCTCGGGTTCTTTGTGTCACAGCGCGGGATCGAGGCAAACCCAGACAAGATCAAGGCTATCGAGCAGATCAAGGCACCCAAGCGGATCAAGGATGTGCGTCGGCTCACCGGCTGCGTTGCCGCCGTGAGCCGGTTCATCTCCAAGTCCGCCGAGCGCGCCCTTCCCTTTTTCAAGATCTTGAAAAAGGCGGGCCCAATGGAGTGGACGCCAGAAGCCAAGGACGCACTGCAGGACCTGAAGAAATACCTTTCCTCCACGCCAATACTAGTTGCGCCTAACCCACAAGAGCCGTTGCTGCTGTATCTGGCGGCGACGAATCAAGTGGTCAGCGCCGCACTAGTGGCACAGAGGGAGGTCGACAAGGAGGCAGCAATGGCAGCAGGACCAGCGGAGGGCGAGCCAAAGATTCCCCCAGCAGTGCCCGGTGCCGACGAGGCGCGGCCCCGACAGAGTCTAGTGCCACCAAGGCGATGCACGCGCGGTCGAGTGAAGCGGTGCCCAAGAAGAAGATGATGCAGCACCCGGTTTACTTTGTCAGCTCCCTCTTGCAGGGGGCTAGATCAAGGTATTCTAGTGTGCAGAAATTGCTCTTCGGCCTCCTTATAGCCTCGAGGAAGCTGCATCACTACTTCCGGACCCACGAGATCACTATCGTCACCCGCCTCCCTTTGCAACGTATACTGCACAACTCGGACGCAACCGGAAGGATTGTGGAATGGGCCGTGGAGTTGCCAAGCTTCGGCTTAAAGTTTGAGAGTTCCTCGACAATTCAGAGCAGAGTCTTGGCGGAGTTCATCATGGAATGGACCTCGACGCCTGACGAAGAAATCCAGGAGACTACTCTCCCCGGCAAGGAGGCAGACTGCAACTGGGTCATGTACTTTGATGGAGCCTTCTCGCTGCAAGGCGCCGGTGCCGGTGTGCTACTCGTCGCACCCACCAGAGAGCACCTCAAGTACGTGATCCAGATGCACTTCCCCAGGGAGATGTCCACCAACAACACCACCGAGTACGAGGGATTGCTTGCCGGTCTTAGGATCGCGGCAGACCTCGGGGTTAAAAGGCTCATCGTCAGGGGCGACTCGTAGCTCGTTGTCAGGCAGGTCAACAAAGATTATTAGAGCCCACTAATGGAAGCATACGTAGATGAGGTGAGGAAGCTGGAGGAACGCTTTGACGGTATCCAGGCGGAGCATGTCCCTCGAGCGGAGAATGACATCGCCGACACTGTCAAAGCGTCGCATTCAAGCTACCTGTGGAACCAGGTACCTTTTTGCTCCGGTTAACTCAACCATCCGTCAATCCATCAGCGGGGCAGAGCAAGCAGAGAAAATCAGGTTCCGGCATGTACTTTCCTACCGAGCCCCCCGGGGCTGCCGGCAAGGGTACTACCGCGGACGCTGAGCCTGCCCAAGAGCAATCGACTCGGCTAAGGCGTCAGCCCGTCAGAGAGACAGCCGCTCCCATGGCGGAAGAGATGCCTTTGGTCCGAGCCGTCGAACCTCAGGCTCCGGCATGAGCGCAGCATACCGTCTAATTCCACCAAACAGGGGAGCTTCCTGAGGAGCAAGAAGAAGCGGAGAAATTAGCCCGTCGGTCTTCCCTGTAACAGTTCGTCGATGACGTCCTGTACCGGAGAAGGCCGAACGGTGTGAAACTCAAGTGCATCCCCCGAGAGGTAGGATTGGAGCTGTTGGTAGAGATACATGGAGGCATATGTGGCTCCCACATAGGGTCAAGGGCCCTTGTCGGGAAGGTGTTCCAGAAAGGTTTCTTCTGGCCCACCGCCCTCCAGGATGCGACGGCACTAGTCACCAAGTGTGAAGCGTGCCAGTTCCATTCAAAGAAGTTGCATCAACCAGTTCAAGCCCTTCAAACAATCCCTCTCTCCTAGCCAATCTCGGTATGGGGGCTCGATATACTAGGGCCCTTCCCCCGCACCGTCGGGGGCTTTGAGTACTTGTACGTTGCAATCAAGAAGTTCACAAAGTGGCCAGAGGTGGAAGCAATGAGAAAGGTGACTGCTCAGTCAGCCGTCAAATTCTTCGAAGGACTGGTCTGCCGTTTTGATGTGCCAAACAAAGTCATCACCGACAACGGCACGCAGTTCAGAAGCTAGACCTTCATGCAGTACATCCAGGACCTCGGCAGCAAGGTCTGTTTTGCTTCCGTGTCACATCCATGGAGCAACGGCCAAGCGGAGAGGGCAAATGCTGAAGTGTTGCGAGGCTTGAGAACGAAGACCTTTGCCAAGCTGTACAAGAGCGGAAGGCGCTGGATTGATGAGTTGTCGGCGGTTCTTTGGTCGATCAGGACGACGCCAAATCTAGCCACCGGCCAGACACCTTTTCCCCTGGTATACGGGCCAGAAGCAGTTCTCCCCACAGAACCCATATACGGGTCACCTCAAGTGCTCGCTTGTGACGAGCTTGAGCAAGAGCCATTGCGCCAAGATGACGTGACGCTCCTTGAGGAAGATCATCTTCGGGCGGCTGTGAGAGCGGCATGCTACCAGCAAGCCTTGCGCCGCTACCATAGCCGCAAGGTTCATGCCCGGAGCTTTGAGGAAGGCGACCTTGTTCTTCGGCGCATTCAGTTGGCCAAGAATACCAACAAGTTGACGCCAAAGTGGGAAGGCCCTTATCGGGTAATACGAGTCACCAGGCCCGGCGTAGTCTGCCTAGAGACCAAAGATGTCGTCCCAGTGAGCAACTCCTGGAACATCGAGCATCTTCGCAAGTTTTACCCATAAGGCGCGGTTTGCCGGGCCTCCCGGCAAGCCACCCTTTTGTACAACCTTTGCCGGCAAGGCATGTGACCCTTTGTACAAAGCCAGTCGCAGACCCTGAGCACAGATAAATGAAGCGCTGGTGCCCTAAGTTATAGCATGCATGCTAGGTCGAGTCTCGTCCTTGGTTAGGGTTGATAGTGCTTAGCGGCGGCTAACCCCTAGCTTAGAGATCGAGTGCGCGTCTATCTATTCTTCTCTGTCTTCTTTGGTTCGCAGGACACATGAATATCCTTGACGAGCTGCTTTGGAAGAAAGGGGATGGACGGCGCCGCCCCAAAGAAGCCAAGATACTGGGGCTACAAGAGCAAAGATCCACCCGCAGCAAGCCAAGGTTGCCGGGGGCTACAGATTCAGATAAGTTCTCTATCCCTTATCATGAATTTCGTTATGGACCGAGGTATGTGAAACCTCGTTTTATCCTTCGGCTACCGTGCTCCCTTATTCCGGACCCTAGGACTCGTTTCCTGGGACCGAGTTTGGTCGTAGTCGCGGCAGCAAGGAAATAAAACGAGGAGCCTAAGCCCACCTCATCCCTGCCTCCGCCAAGGGCGTGAGAAAGGTCGAGCGAAGTGGGGGGACGGCAAGGCCTGTTGCCGGGCGAGAAGACGTTTATCTTAAAGGTAACAAGGATTTACTCCTTGTCGTGGATTTTACCTACGAACGAAAAACCCGGCAAACTTCCCTTTTTCATTAAAAAAATATCTCGTATAGGTACAGTTCATATGAAATGAAAAACATGAACAAGGGGATTACAAGTTCTAAAGTTACCAAAGGCCCGAAGGCTTACAAGACTAAAAAGAGATAAGATGCCCGTAATCCCTTTCTTGTCCCTCTCCTCAGGAGGCAGGTCAAGGAGGCGAAAAGGGCAAAAGGGACGCCTAGGCAAGCCACGAGCAGCAGAAGACACCGAGAGAACACCTCGGCGGCCGCCCATGGGCAGGCCGGTGATGATGGTGCTGGGAAAAGAGCTGGGAGACGAGCCGGCAGGACCGGCAGTATGCGACGAAGGCGTGAGTACCCGCGTACTCCGAGTTGACGGCCTTGCCGCCCGCCCTCTTCCTCTTCCGCAGCCTCCCGACACCAGCCGCCCAAGGAGACGGCCCCGAGAAGTTCAAGGAGCTGGCCCCGCCCCCGGCAAACCCCTACCGGAGGAGAGGCCAGGTGCAGATGCTGCTGGTGCCGCACCCGCCCAGGCGCGGGCGTCCGAAGCCTAGTCGGACTCGTCCCCTCTATCTGCCCTGCTGTCCTCCTCATCACTCTCGCTCGAGGAAGAGCTTCCATCGTCAGAATCTCCATCGGAGGAGCTCTCCACGCAGCACTTCAGGTGAGTCCCGAACTCCCCGAAGACCTTGACGGAGAGTAGGCCATCCTCCATCAATTTGAAGTAGAGGATGAGCCCTGTCGTCAAGCTATGGATGCGAGCGAACGTCTTCCACCCACGACAGAGGTACATGACGTGAGGGGCGGGTAACTCGACGTCGGCCCATGTGCCGATGTTCCCACAGCCCCTCATATGCAGCCGCAACGACTGCGGCGGATCCAGCTCCATCTCCCGCGTAAATGGAGTCGGAAGGTGAAGGCGACGGCGCGGCGGCCGGCGCGGCCTGACAAAGAATTCGCAGGGGTTGTCCCCAGCATGGCCCTCCATCGGAGGAGGAGCTGCTGGTGGGGGCGAGGCCGGCGCACCACCCCGTCCTCCTCTTCCCCGAGCGCTGCAGCCTCTGTCCCGGCCTCGCCCATGGCCTCGCCCCCTCCCCCTTCCCCTCACGGCCGGCTCTGCCACCGCGGGCGCAGGAGGAGGAGGGACGCGTTGTCGAGCGGCCACTGTCTCCGCCGCCACCGTCGAAGGACCGGGATTCCCTTTCTCCATGACGAATGGAAGGAAGGAGCAGAAGTAGAGGGAGGGAGAAGATGGAAGAATGCGGGATGCCATCCCCCCTTCCCGCTCTTTATAAAGGAACGGGGTTGGGGCTCGGCCGCCCCGCTCGGCCAATCAAGACACGGGAGGCGCAGGGAACGAGGACCGACCCGCTGCCCCAACCAGCGACGGCCCGGTTTCCCACCTCCACCGTTTGCCACCCCGAGAGCATGGAAGATGCGTGGCAGACGTGCAGAACAGAAGGGACAAGTGAGGCGACCTCTCCCCACCCCGTGATCGTGGGGAGTGGACGCCTTGAAGACTAACTGCCTCGGCCCCATTCAAGAATGAGCCGCGCCCACACCTCCCTCCTTTACGGGGAAGGCGTGAGCCGCCTCTTTATTGCGATGTGACGCATGCTTGTGGAAACCGCCCCACGCATGCCGCCCACGTCACGCACACCCCTCCACGCCACGCCGCGCGCGCGTGTCTTGGGAAGCATAGTGCGCGAAAAATCTTACCGCAGTAAAAACCACCCCGCCTGCCCGCGCACCGTTTTGGGACTGACCCAACAACGTGTCGGTGTACAACACTAGGGGAACATTTTTGTACCCCTTTAGCTATGCACGGGCAGTCGGGGCCGCGCCCACGGCCACACCAAGCAGAGCGGAGGAGGTGAGCCAAGGTAAGACCGAAGCCCAAGATGAAGCAAAGCAACGACGAGGACCAAGGCCACAAAGATCAAATGGACGAAGCAGGTTTCCCCGGCAGGGACCCTTGCCGGGGCAGCGGCCCCGGCAAGACCCTTGACGGGGCAGCTCGCCCACGCCAAATGAAGGCGAAGCCACCCTCGAGCCCACCAACACTCAACACGTGCATTGGGACAGGGCTCGGAAGGCACCTCTGTGGTGGCATGCAGATCTTTGTGAAGACAAAGAATAGTCAAGATCAAGTGAGGATAGGAAGGCATCCATCCTCACCGAAGGAATCCACAAGACCCCCGGCAAGATCCTTGCCGGGGACGCCTGCGCGCCGCGGCGAGACCCTTGCCGGGCCACCCGGCAAGGCCCTCGCCAAACGCACCAGCGAGGCCACCGCCAGGCCCGCACCAGCCAAGTCTCTGCCGCCGTTCGCATGCAGCTACCGACCCAACCAGCTGGGCAGGCACCTGCGTGGCAACATGCAGCCCTTTGTGGAGGCTCCACCACCGCGCCACCTCAGCTGCCTGCCTGCCTACATGGCACCGCATGCATCGCTGGCCAGGGCGTGTGTCGATGCTTGGAGGAGCGGCGACGGATGGGACGGGCCTCGCCCCCGTCCCCGATAAAGTGAGAGGACACCTAAGCGATCATGAAATGCACCTTGTCCTGTAATACGAGGGATAACCTCGTGCCACTGTAGACCTTTCCACCTCCTGTGTGCCACTGTGGCAACCCCTTGTTCCTATAAAAGGAGGCCCGAGGCGACCAGGAGAAGGATTCGGCTTTTTGGAGCTCGTTACACTCCGTAGCTAGTTCAAGAACATAGAATACAGCCACCAAAGCAGGAGTAGGTTTTACGCATCCTCGCGGCCCGAACCTGGATAAACGAACCGCGTGCTCTCTGTTAGACCCGCTCTTCTCTCAACCCCGCGCCGCGCAACCGTAGTAGGGATTCTTGCGATCCCATAGGTGTTGTTTCCCACCGAAACTAGTGCACGTGTTGAACTACGGTAACTTCCATGGAGATACCCTGATAAGATTTTTTACTTTACGACGTTCATGCATCTTTTGCATACTTCTAAAAATAGTACATCATTGCTAACTATGAAGTTATTACTATGTTTTTCAACAGAGAATCCCGATGGGTTGTGTGCCTCATTTGATGTATCAGAATGGTAGCCTTGATGTTTTGAACATACAGCCAGGTCATCCTACGAATCTCAACTGTCCATACCAGATTTCTAAAAGAAGTGGAGACATGAAAATCAAAGAATGGAAAAATGCATGGACATTCGTAAGGAGGTTCTTGGAAGCAAAAGGAAGCGAAGCGCAAGAATTGGAGACAGGATGATCTCCATTCTCCATAATGGAGAGTCAGGGTCTATATTGTTTTATGCTAGGCATTTAGGTTCTACCTAATACTGATGATCATGTGCTAAGAACAATTAAGTAGGGTTGGTTCGATGACTATGAGGATGATGATCGTATGACTTGTTATTAATAGCGAGTAGAAGTTGTATGATGATGATTAGTAGGACTTGTTATTATGATGATGCATGATGCGAGCATGAAGAGTTATTATATATCAGTGGGTGAAAATGAACATGGATTGGATTGAAGTGAAGGCAACATGCATGTGGTGCATGTCGAAACTAGTACAATCCAAACTTGATCAAGTTAGGATTAGTATTACTTTCGACATGCACCACATGTTGCCTTCACTTCAATCTAAGCCATGTTTAGGCATAGCAGTAGAATTGGTAAACCAAGCATGGAGATAAGAGAGGACACTTCTCTCTATTAGCTAGCTAACAACCTAAATAACCCCCAAAACCCCAAAACCACCCCCTTTTAAAAAGAACTAAAACCTCAGCTCCTGCCAGCTGCTGACGCGTGGATGACTTTTGGTCCCGGTTGGTGCCACCAACTAGGACCAAAGGCCCTCCAGCCTGGGCTCGCCGCAACGGCCACATGGAGGCCCATCTGTCCCGGTTTGTGTAAGAACCGGGACTAAAGGCCTAGGGCTTTAGTAACGACCCTTTAGTCTCGGTTCCACAACCGGGACTAAAGGCCTAGGGCTTTAGTAACGACCCTTTAGTCCCGGTTCCACAACTGGGACAGATGGGCCTTACGAACCGGGACAAATGGCCCTTTTTCTACTAGTGTTAGCTCAAATCACAGCATACCACCATTTCAAATTCATGCATCATATTGTTGCATTGCATCGATTGTGTTCCCTCTTGTTTGCCGGTGGTTGTTCCCCCTTAGTAGACGTATGTTCCGACGATGAGTTTGATGACACTGATGAAGAGCTATATCATCTTCAGAAGTGCCAGGCAAGCAAAAACCCCTTGTTCATTCTGATACAATCCCTCTCTCTCGCTCCTGCTCTCTTTTACTGTATTAGGACAACAACGATTCATCTGTTACATGCTGCGGTAGTTGAACCCCTTTCCTCTGCATGACCTGTCATTGCCACAGTAAATAGATGAAACCCACTAGCATGAGTAGGAGTTGTTTGAGCCCTGTTGTGCCTACTCATTCATGTTTGATTGTCATGCACACTCTTGCTTAGAGTTGAGTCAGGTCTGATTCATCGGGAATGAATTGGAATGGTGATGAACATGTCCTACTGTGTGTGAGCTAAGTGTGTGAACACGATTTGGTAAAGGTAGCGGTGGGAGGCCATGTAGGAGTACATGGTGGGTTGTCTCATTGAAACCGTCCTCAGGAACTGAGTTCTGTGTTTGTGATCCATGAACAGCTACTACCACACATTGGGATCCTTAATTGACTCTCTTGACTTATTAACCGCCCCTGTCCTATGACCAGGAGTTGCAAGTAATTTCTGGTGTTTGTAGCATGCTGGAGGCCGTGTGTAGCGCTGACACGAGGGGTGGGCTGTGATGTAGTAGGCACGTGGCACGGTGTACTGAGACGCCAGTTTGGTGCCTTGGGAACCCTGCACACATCGTTTGGGGCCGTAGTGGAAACCTCGGCCGGACTCCCTGTGGATGGAACCTGAATAGGCGATAAACCTGGACTAGGGACTTGTGTGGTTAGTCAGGTCATGGCCGACACCCTCGCTGGGCTTCCGCTTGAAGTATGCCGAGTACATGTCGTGTAAACGGCGATAAGTGGTGAGAGCATGTGTGAAGAATTATAGCCCTACAGGGTTAACATCATCTATTTGAATAGGCTCGTCCGCGGTAAAGGACTTCTGGGTTGCCTATACAGTTCATAGATAAGTGTAAGTTTATACTCTAAAATGCGCAAGGTAAGTGTGAGTGCTATGGATGGCGTTCTCGTAGGGAGACGGGAGCAGATCCATAGTGGTGTATTAATATGGTGAATATGTGGACTCGTGCGTGCCACCTCAAAAGAGTTACTTGCAGTCGTAGTTTAGGATAGCCACCGAGTCAAAGCTGGCTTGCTGCAGTTAAACTCCACCACCCCGTTTGTTGATACTGATGCATATGTAGATAGTTCTGATGTAAGTCTTGCTGGGTACATGTGTACTCACGTTTGCTTAATTTATGTTTTTGCTGAGAGACTTCAGTCTCACTAGTAGTACCGCGTGGACTTCGACGTTTAGGTTGTTACCTCAGCTATGATCTTGTGCCCTCGGCAGGGTCTTGTAGACTGTCAGGATTCTCAGCCTTTTTCATTTGTAGTTGTCTGTACTCAGACAAGTTAAGCTTCCGCATGTGCTTATTGCTTGTATGACTTGAATGCTGGGTCATCAGACCCATGTTTGTAATATATGGCTCCTCAAAGCCTAATGAATAAATACTTTGAGCCGTAGAGTTTTGTTGTGATGCCATGTTGTATTTGCACATATCGAGCATATTGTGTGTATGTTATTGAAATGCTTGGTATGTGCTTGATCTGATAGTCTAGTAGTTTATTCTTGGTAGCATCTCTTACCGGGAAATGTCTCCTAGTGCTTCCACTGAGCCTTGGTTGCTTGCTACTGCTCCAGAACAGTTAGGCTGGTCGGCATGGGTCCTTCTTCGTTCCTGTGTCTGTCCCTTCGGGGAAATGTCACACTTTGTTAGGCTGGTCGGCATGTGTCCTTCTTCGTTCCTGTGTCTGTCCCTTCGGGGAAATGTCACGCTTTGTTAGGCTGGTCGGCATGTGTCCTTCTTCGTTCTCGTGGTCTCCCTTCGGGAAATGTCACGCGTTGTTCCTTTAAGTCCTTGTAGCTTGCTACGACTTGGGTTCATACGTTGATGACCGACACGTTCGTTGCTGGGTCATGTATGCCTGTCCCTGTAAGTTAGTGCCACTTAGGATTCACGACTAGTCATGTCGCCCCGGGTTCTTTATCATATGGATGCTAGCGACACTATCGTATACGTGAGCCAGAAGGCGCAAACGGTCCCGGGCCACGTAAGGTGGCACCCGTGGGAATACCATGTGTGAGGCCCCAAAGTAATATGATGTGTTACATGCTAAATCGGTGTGACTTAGGATCGGGGTCCTGACAACGTGCCACATCATGTTATCATTGTATAGGTCATGGTGAGATTCAGACCTAATTAAGTTTGAGCGCATATACTATGCACGCACGCATGCATGAAACCCCATCGTTGGCTTGAAGTGTGGTGTGACATACATTTGCATCATCAACCTAAACCTCACTCAGTGTGGGGATTTCTAGTTCGAAATCACGGTGCCACATCAAAGTTGTTCCATTGTTACTCAAAAACACACCTCTCCATACATATGTTTGGGACACACGCATGAAGTGGTTGTCTTCGGGGACTAGCTACTTGCGTGATTATTGGTGAGCTAGCCCATCTCCGGGGTCGCATGGACGGCCATCACTTTGACCAACAACAAGAGAGAGGTTGTACGACCAAGGTTGATTATTCTTGGTCCGTTTTACGATCCATCTTGGTGAGATATGCCTCTCTTGCCCGCCGATTGGAAGTGTGTGTGTGTAGGGGGCTGCTACTTCGCACTTTGCTAGGTGAATCTTGGTTGGGGGGCATGCATTCATAGCTTAGGATTCCCTTTGTGGTGACGCGAGGGGGGCTGCTAGCTACTTCGCACTTTGCTAGGTGAACCTCGGTTGGGGGGCATGCATTCATAGTTTAGGATTCCCTTCGTGCCGACACGAGGGAGGGGGCTGCTAACTACTTTGCGCTTTGTTAGGTGATCCTCGGTTGGGGGCATGCATTCATAGCTTAGGATTCCCTTCGTGCTTATTACACGAGTGAGGTGGGGGCTGCTAGCTACTTCGCACTTTGCTAGGTGAACCTCGGTTGGGGGGCATGCATTCATAGCTTAGGATTCCCTTCGTGCCCACACGAGAGAGGGGGGCTGCTAGCTACTTCGCACTTTGCTAGGTGAACCTCGGTTGGGTGGGGCATGCATTCATAGCTTAGGATTCCTTTCGTGCCGACACGAGGGAGGGGGGGGGGGCTCCTCGCTACTTCGCACTTTGCTAGGTGAACCTCGGTTGGGAGGGGGCATGCATTCATAGCTTAGGATCCCCTTCGTGCCGACACAAGGGAGAGGTGGGGGCAAGCAATACCGTGTGCTTTGTGAGATAGGTGCCACATCGAAGTTGCATTTGGTATTTAAAAATTAAACCACCCTTTTCGTACATAAATTTGGTCCACATGCAAGTGTGTTTGCGTTCTGACCCACTCCCGCGTCATTTTTCGCCAAATTTATGAACATTAGATAAGCCGAATGACGCAGTGATGTCTACTACGCAACCTTCTTCTTGTAGATGTTGTTGGGCCTCCAAGTGCAGAGGTTTGTAGGACAGTAGCAAATTTCCCTCAAGTGGATGACCTAAGGTTTACCAATCCGTGGGAGGCGTAGGATGAAGATGGTCTCTCTCAAGCAACCCTGCAACCAAATAACAAAGAGTCTCTTGTGTCCCCAACACACCCAATACAATGGTAAATTGTATAGGTGCACTAGTTCAAGAGATGGTGATACAAGTGCAATATGGATGGTAGATATAGGTTTTTGTAATCTGAAAATATAAAAACAGCAAGGTAACAAATGATAAAATTGAGCGTAAACGGTATTGCAATGATAGGAAACACGGCCTAGGGTTCATACTTTCACTAGTGCAAGTTCTCTCAACAATAATAACATAATTGGATCATATAACTATCCCTCAACATGCAACAAAGATTCACTCCAAAGTCACTAATAGCGGAGAACAAACGAAGAGATTATGGTAGGGTACGAAACCACCTAAGAGTTATTCTTTCCAATCAATCCGTTGGGCTATTCCTATAAGTGTCACAAACAACCCTAGAGTTCGTACTAGAATAACACCTTAAGACACAAATCAACAAAAACCCTATTGTCACCTAGATACTCCATTGTCACCTCAAGTATCCGTGGGTATGATTATACGATATGCATCACACAATCTCAGATTCATCTATTCAACCAACACAAAGAAGCTCAAAGAGTGCCCCAAAGTTTCTACCAGAGAATCACGACGAAAACGTGTGCCAACCCCTATGCATAGGTTCATGGGCGGAACCTGCAAGCTGATCACCAAAACATACATCAAGTGAATCACGTGATATCCCATTGTCACCACAGATACGCACGGCAAGTGATACATCAAGTGTTCTCAAATCTTTAAAGACTCAATCCGATAAGATTACTTCAAGGGGAAAACTCAATCCATTACAAGAGAGAAGAGGGGGAGAAGAAACATAAGATCCTACTATAATAGCAAAGCTCGCGATACATCAAGATCGTGCCAAATCAAGTACACGAGAGAGAGAGATCAAACACATAGCTACTGGTACATACCCTCAGCCCCGAGGGTGAACTACTCCTTCCTCGTCATGGAGAGCGTCGGGATGGTGAAGATGGCCACCGGTGAGGGTTCCCCCCTCCGGCAGGGTGCCAGAACAGGGTCCCGATTGGTTTTTGGTGGCTACAGAGGCTTGCGGCGGCGGAACTCCCGATCTAATCTCCGTTCTGGAAGTTTTACGATACGTAGGTATATATGGGTGAAAGAAGTATGTCGGTGGACCCAAGGGGGGCCACGAGGCAGGGGGGCACGCCCCCACCCTCGTGGGCACCTCCCTTCTTTCCTGACATGCACTCCAAGCTTTTCTGGTAGCTTTCCTTCCAAAAATAACTTCTCCAGTTGATTTCGTTCCGTTTCGACTCCGTTTGATATTCCTTTTCTTCGAAACATTGAAATTGGCAAAAAACAACAAATCTGGGCTGGGCCTCCGGTTAATAGGTTAGTCCCAAAAGTAATATAAAAGTGGATAATAAAGCCCAAGATTGTCCAAAACAGTAGATAATATAACATGGAGCAATAAAAAATTATAGATACGTTGGAGACGTATCACGCAGCAGACACGGTTCACTCAAACTAACCGTGTGCATTGGGCTCCACGAGGCTTCCTCTCTCAAAAATATCTACCCGCCTGCAGCTTTTTTCTGTTTGATAACACATGGTTATTGTGTTTCGACCACGTGTGATGTTTCTTTTTCCCAATCCCGCCCGCATCCATCGAAAATATATGCCCGCCTCGAGGGTTTTTCTGTTTCATAACACACAGTTGTTATCTCCGGACCGTGTGCGATGCACCATCATCAAAATTTTCAATAGCCCCGGCATTTCACTCTCGCGTAGCAAAATTTTTAGTACCCACTTCATTTCCTCAAACACACCCCCCGCCCACCGCCGACGCTGCAAGGCCTCCATTGTCAACATCTCGTGCGTGCGCGCACACACACACACCCTCCCTCGCTCGAAACCCTAGCAAGGTCCCCGCCGCCGCCGACGCTGCAAGGCCTCCATTGTCAACATCTGCCGGTTTGCCGGTGCAGCTTACCCACCGATCTCCATACCCAGGGCAACCTGAGTTTCTTAGATGATGCATACCAAACGCCCCCTTTCCCATAGATACCCATCCCCATCCCCCACTCCAGAGCGTCGCAGCCTAAGCCCGGCTACGTTTCCCATGGAGCTCGAGGAGAGACTGGCACAAAGGAGGTGTAACGTGGTCTCTTCGCCTGACATCGCCAAGGAAGCTAACGACCATTACTGGCGGCAGGCACTCAAGCAGCGGGCTAGAGTATGCGGGCATGTCTCGGCCGCCGGCTACGACATCAAGGTCATCGACAGTGACGGCCTGAGGGAGTCTAGGTCACATGTTAAGTAGCCCACCCCAACCCCTCAAGTTCAACTGCCATCGATCTCATCCATGGCCCCGCTGCTAATCTCCTCTGGCTCGTTGTCAACAATTTGCCATCCTACATCGCCGTCGAGCCCCTTTTGTCATTTTTGAAGGACACGTTCTGTGACGGTGGCTTGGGATCCACAGCTTCCAAGACAGACCTCATCAATGGTTACCACGAGGAGGGCACCCTCTCTGGCTCTTCCATGGGGAAAGAGCCCATCTGCTCTTCCAAGGGGAGCGCCCGTCTGCGACATCAGGGAGGGCACACTACAGCCATGCTCTTCCAAGGGGAAGAAGCCCATCTGCGACAACATGGAGCGCATCCAGGGTCCGTGCTCGTCCCACGGGAACGAGCCCATCTGTGACAAGTGAGGAAACCCATGATTTTTTTGCCGTGCCTCTTCACAGGGGGAAACACGTGATTTGTTTTGTCGAGTCCCTTTTGTAGTGTAGTGAGAATAAGTCCAGTTTTAATTGCTATATCTTGTTGTTTGTAGTATGCCTTGTTTATTTCAGTTGCTCATAATCTGATGCTCTATATGTGCGATTATTTACTCTGCAGTACATTTCATCGATCCAGGTTTAAACATACTAATAGGATTGCATATATGTTCTTGCTGTTAAGCCTGATATAGCTAGCATATGCCTCTTTTGAAGTTTCTTTATCGTTCGGTTGTTTGTAGTTCGCATATGTCCAGTTTCAAATGCTATCTTTGGATGTTTGTAGTATGCCTTGTTTATTCTAGTTATTCAGAACGTGATGTTCTATATGTGCAAGTATGAACTGTGCAGTTCAATTTCATCAGTACCAGTTTAGACAATACCACTATGAATGACTACATTTGGTTGCCACATCTTGTAGTTAACATGCCTTTCCATTTTTATTTAACAATAACTAGTGTACTTAGACCGGCACAATACAAGTTTGAATGACTAGGTTTGCTTGTTGTTAAATGTTAGGCCTGTTGCAGTTAACACACCTTTCCACTTGTTTTGATTTACTAGCATTCTTAAACATACACACTGAAGCTATCTTTTGGAGATTATTTTGTCTGCCATGGATAATTTTGGTTGATGTTTAGCCTGTTGTGCTTAACATGCTTCTCGATGTACCTACACAAGACAATTTTGGGAACACCTGTTGTTTTCCATCGAGGTTAGTTTGATCCCATGGATTATATATGCTCACTGTTAAGGATATCGGTAGCTGGTACCATATAGGCCGGGGGCTGATACGAGACTAACCGGTGAATCATACTTTTAACTAAATACTGCAACCCATTTATCATTAGGTTAACTAGGGCCATATGTAATATATCTGAGGCTACATAGCAACATGCACTGTACTTAATGTCTAAATATGCAATCCTAAGCTACATAGCAACAAGGAAGAGTGTTACATTAATGTTCTCATGATGTCTAGATATACGTAGAAGAGCAGCAACAACAACAACAACAACACAGCCCTGTTTGGATACTCAACATAGCTAGAGGTTAGAGTTAGTTTCTAGCTCATGACTAACCCTGAACTAACTCCATCCAATGAGTTGTTTGGATGGCAGGATTAGATTGCAATAAATGCACTATGAGAACTAGTTCCAATTAGCACCTCTTGGGTTGGATAGTTTTTTTGGTGGGTTATTGATGCAAATAGCTCAAACTAGCCCTCATGTTTAGATATACTTTAGGGCTATTTGAGCCCGAACTAGCTCAAACATACTGTAACCCATGGATACAACAGCAGTTAATCAGCTGATAATTTGTAAGAATGCACTAAACTCCTTCCGAACCATAATTGTAGCGACCAGACCCGAATGGATCTAGTGCTCTGTGCTCAGTGTCATCCCTGGATCAGTAATGCTGACACCACACAGTACTTCGAAGGATTTATAACAGAGTAGCAATCAAACACTTATTATATCGTTGTCCACAAGGGAACTTAATACAATAATATGGCTTAAGGCCATCTAATAATAACAGCGGAAGGCTTGGAAGACAAGTGAGTCCATCAACTCCATCGGCATCATCGAGTATAGAACCACGACCTAACACCTTACTCGTAAATGCGAAAAGTCTGCAACGTGAAAGTTGCAGCCCGAAAACGGGTCAGAACATGGAATATGCTGGAAATGTAACACATAGAGAACAATGAAGCAACAAGCCTATACTACATGCATATATGGCTGGTGGTAAGGCTCTACGGTTACATTTTTGCATAAAGCTGGTTTTTCCTACATCAAAGGAATAATTTTATTTAACTATCATGGTGGTTGTTAAACATTGAGAATGGTTGACGGCATCCTCAATCCCAATTAAAAGTACTCATTAAAAACCCAATAACATTTATTTGAAGTAACATGTTGAGATTCACATGATATTCAAGTACTAGATACTCAAGATGTCCATAACCGGGGACACGGATAATCATGATTAGTTTATACACTCTGCAGAGGTTTATGACTTTTCCCCACAAGACTCGATCGCCTCCGTTTGGTTTCTCGCACTACATGGTGTTTGAGAGACGGATGACCGAGACACAGTCTTTCAGAAGCGCTAGCACCTTACTTGTGGGTAGACCGGTACACCTACTTTCCCCTACATCTGCTAGTCTGCCCGTAAGAGTTCGCACAACTTAGTCAACTATGCCAGAGCCCATAATTGGCTTGTGGCTGCACACGGAAGTTTCTAGTTTGAATAATCTTATGATCCCTTAGAGCCTGGGTGGCGGTCCGAAGAAATACAGGCAAGTCCTGATAGAAACCAGGTGCCTCAATCCACCCAGATGTGTGTTTAAGTTGCCACCTTAGATAAACCATTAAATTAACAATCTCACATCTGTCATGGATATCACTCACCCAATCCACGTCTACTAGCATAGCATAGCATAATAAGCAAACGTAGAAGTAACTCCCAAGGTTTCATAAGTAAAACAGGTAATAGGTACAACCTCAATCTACTTCCCATCCCACAATTTAATTAGATCCTATTCATGCAAGTGTTTGAGGATTGATCTAATGCATAAAAACTGGGTATGAGAAAGTATGATCAAAGTGTTACTTGCCTTGCTGATGATCCGCGAGACCTAGAGATTCGAAGTAACAAGCGGCGCACTCCGGGTGATCTAACGCAGACAAACAACAAGCATACAATAAGTACTCATCTAATGCACGGGTAAATCTCGAATAAAAGATCTAACCAGATAGTTCAACTTAAGAACCCTGGTTGCAAAAGAATCGAATCAAATAAAGCATCGAAAGTCGGAACTCGAGAGAGAACGACTCGGTTTAGCAAATCTGAAACTAAGTCAAAATTTTACAGTAGCAAAACTCTGTAAGTAGGTTAGTCGAACGGCGGTTTCAGAACGAAACTCCAGCGCTTGAATCACCGATTCCGTTAAACGAGCAAGAAATAAAACATATTTGAAAATCGGATCGTAAATCGAATTCGAAAATTAACGGATTAAATCCGATTAAAACAAAACGCATTTAACGGATTAAATAACGGACGCTCGTTAACGTAACTAATCCAACGAACACATTCATTGAAACGAACGGGTCGGTGAACGCTCGTTAATTAAGAAAACCAAAAATTAAAACCATCTAGGGTTTTGAAAAAACCGAACAACGCTTAAAAACCGGATCGGGTCTTTTAAAAACCAGATCGGGCGAGGCGGCGGCGGTTACTGACAAGCCACGGGCGGAGCTCGCGGCTCCGTGCGGCGAGGGGGGGGTCCGCGGGTCGGGCGGGTCGGCGGTGGCGACGGGCGGGCGGCGGCGACGGGCAGGCGGCGGCGGCGTCCCTCGGGCGGCGGCGGCGGCTCGGATGAGGGCGGCGGCGGCTCGAGGTGAGGAGAGAGGGGGGGCTCCGGTATAAATAGAAGGGGGGCTCGCGCCTTGGGAAGGGGCCAGGCGGGCGGCGACGGCATGTCCGACCCGGACACGGGCGGCGGGCGGCGTGTCATGGGCGGGCTCAAGGGCGGGCGTGGCGCGCGAGGAGAGAGGGAGGTGGGCCGGGCGGCTGTTGGCCGGCTGGGCCTTGGCCCAGAAGCGATTTTTTAAACAAAACTAAACGAAATAAAAAAATACCAAACGAACTCCAATTTAATAAAATAAACTTTCCCGACTCCTAAAAATGAGACGAACAAAATGAACTTTAAAACGGCAAACATGCATATTTTTAAATATGCTCATTTTTGCCTAAGCAAAACAAATCTTCCAAAACCAAATTTTGATTTATTTATAATATCTTCATTTTTCCTAAATATTGGGAAAGTCATATTATTCCCTCTCTTAAGTTTTTATAGGAAAAACTTTATGAAGATAATTAAATAAATCTAATGATCCTATTTTCAAGATTTGAGAAATCCCAAATATGAAAATAATGAAACTTCCAACTTCTCCGAGGGTCCTTGAGTTGCGTGAAATTTTCTAGGATCGGAAAATGCGAGAAAAATATGATATGCATGATGACCTAATGTATAACATTCCAAATTGAAAATTTGGGATGTTACAAACCTACCTCTTAAGATGAATCTCGCCCTCGAGATTCGGGTTGGCTAGAAAATAGGTGAGGGTGGTCCTTGAGCAAAACTTCCTCTCTTTCCTGGTGGCTTCATCCTCGGTGGTGGCTCCACCGAGCTTTGCAAAACTTGATAACCTTGCTGCGGGTAACTCGCTGGCATAATCGAGAATCTTAACCGGTTTTTCCTCATATGTCAAGTCATCCTTCAACTGAATTGCTTCCAAAGTGGCACCGTGTCTCTTAACGGTACCTCTCGCTATCCCGGGTGACATTTCTTCAATCGAGAAACATGGAATACATCATGAACTCCCCGACAGTCCTTCCGGTAATTCCAACTTATAAGCAACTTCTCCCATGCGTTGCAAAAATCTTATACGGTCCAACGAAACGGGTGCTAACTTTCCTTTAACTCCAAAACGCTTAACTCCTCGAAGTGGGGATACTCGAGATATACTGCCTCCAACTTCATACTCAATCGCTGGCGCTTTGAATCGGCATAGCTCTTTTGTCTGGACTGGGCTACCTTGAGCCTGTCTCGAATCAACTTAACTCTCTGTTCAGACTCCTTAATCAAATCTGGTCCAAACAACTGACGATCTCCAGTAACAACGGTGTCCTGCACCTTCTTCCATACAGAGCCTCGAAAGGTGCCATCTTCAAGCTGGTTTGGTAACTATTGTTGTAGGAAAATTCTGCATACGGCAAATTGTCAGCCCACCTAGATCCATAATCTAGGGCACAAGCTCTCAGCATGTCCTCCAAAATCTGATTGACTCTCTCGGCCTCGTCCATCGGTCCGTGGGTGGAAAGTCAGATCGAATTCCAATCGGGTTCCCAATGTTTCGTGCAAGCTGGTTCCAAAATTTCGAGGTAAACTAGGTTCCTCTATCTCGACACGATGCTCCTCGGAACTCCGTGTAAGCACACAATTCTGGTCATGTATATCTTTGCCAACTTAGCAATCGCTATAGGTGGTCTTGACCGAATGAAATGAGCTACCTTTGTTAAACGGTCGACTATAACCCAAATCGAGTCATATCATGAACGAAGTCTTTGGCAATCCTGTGATAAAATCCATGCCTAGTTTATCCCACTTCCATTCGGTATCGGCAATGGTTGTAACAATCCTGCCGCTTCTGATGTTCTGCCTTTACTTTCTGACATACATCGCAAACTGCTACATACTCCGCAATATCCTTCTTCATTCCGGTCCACAAGAAAGTATTCTTCAAATCCAAGTACATCTTGGTATTTCCTGGGTGAATCGAATAGGGTGAATCCTGAGCTTCTTGTAAAATCAACTTCCTGATCTCTGGGTCATTGGGCACATAAACACGGTCTTCAAACCATAGGGTTTCGTGCGCATCCTCACGAAATCCTTTAGCTTTTCCTTGGCTCATTTTCTCCTTTATAGAGGCAACTTCCTTAGCTGCCTTTTGGGCTTCTCTGATTTTGTCCATCAGCGTTGACTGAATCTCCAATGCTGCTACATAGCCTCTCGGAACTATTTCCAAACATAGCTCTCGAAGGTCCTCGGCTAACTCATTGGGTATTCCTCCCATCATTAGAGTATTGACGTGGCTCTTACGGCTCAATGCGTCAGCTACGACATTAGCCTTTCCGGGGTGATAATGCAATCTCATGTCATAATCCTTGATAAGCTCTAACCATCTCCTTTGTCTGAGATTCAATTCCTTCTGTGTGAAAATGTACTTCAAACTCTTGTGATCCGTATATACTTCACAATGATTTCCAATGAGAAAATGTCTCCACGTCTTCAAGGCATGCACAACGGCTGCTAGCTCCAAATCATGAGTGGCATAATTCAACTCATGGGGCTTAAGTTGTCGTGAAGCATACGAAACAACCCTTCCTTCCTGCATAAGCACTGCTCCAAGTCCTCGACGTGAAGCATCGCAATACACCTCATAATCCTTAGTCTGATCTGGCAATATCAAGACTGGTGAGGTGACCAATCTTTTCTTCAACTCCTGAAAACTTGCCTCACAGTCCTCAGTCCATATAAATTTGTTTTCCTTTTTCAACAATTCTGTCATAGGCTTAGCAATCCTTGAGAAATTCTCAATGAACCTTCGGTAGTATCCTGCGAGTCGAAGGAAACTCCGGATCTCTCCAACTGTCGTTGGTGCTTCCCATTTGGTTACGGTCTCAACTTTTGTGGGGTCAACGGCTATTCCTTCTCCGGATATAACATGTCCGAGAAATCCAACTTCCTTTAGCCAAAACTCACATTTGCTGAACTTGGCATACAACTGGGGTTCCCTCAGTTTCTCGTAACCAATCGCAATGTTCCTTATGTTCCTCTTCATTCTTCGAGAAAATCAAAATGTCATCAATGAACACCACTTAATTTAACTTATCCAAAAACTCCATAAACACTTTGTTCATCGGGTTCATGAAATAGGCTGGTGCGTTAGTCAGTCCAAATGACATAACGGTATACTCAGATAGTCCATATCTCGTGGTAAATGCTGTCTTGGGTATGTCCTGCTCCGAATCTTCAATCGATGGTACCACGATCGCAAGTCGATCTTGGAAAACACCTTGGCTCCTTGCAAGCGATCAAACAGATCATTTATCATAGGTAGTGGGTACTTGTTCTTGATTGTTACTTCATTCAATCCACGATAATCAACAACCATTCTTAACGATCCATCCTTCTTCTCCACTAGCAAACGGGTGATCCCCAAGGTGAAGAACTTGGGCGTATAAAACCTTTATCCAAAAGCTCCTTAAACTGCTTCATGATTTCCGCCAAATCCTGTGCGTGCATCCTGTATGGTCGCTTCGATATTGGGCCTGTTCCTGGCAAAAGCTCTATCAAAAACTCAATGACTCTATCCGTGGCATTCTCGGCAACTCTTCCGGAAATACATCAGGAAAATCCTTCACCACCGGGTACTTCTTCCCGCACCACTCTCGATAGGCAATTAACTTGCGCTCTTCTACCGATGCCGTGATACATACTTAATCCTTCTTCCTTCGGTGTTGTGAGAAAAATCGTCTTACTTGGCGCAATCGATGTTTCCTCCATACATCGACAGCCAATCCATACCGAGAATTACATCAAATCCTTGCGATTCCGTAATGATCAAATCCGTCGGAATACATGCCTTCCTATACTTAATGGCACTTGAAAACATCCTTGTTCCGGCCATATACTCCGCTCTGGTGAGCTTACTAGCAAAGGGGTTTTAAGAATCCGGTAGGTAGGCTATACTTCTCTACAAATCCCCTTGATATGTATGAATGCGATGCACCGGTATCGATAAGAACTAGTGCGATAAATGACTTAACCAAAAACTTACCGACATCGCATCGGGCTGATCTTCAACCTCCTCCACATCAATGTGGTTCACCTGTCCCCTATTGAAAGGGTTGGGCTTCTTTCTAGAGCTTCCATTGCCATTTCCATTCTGGCCTTCTGGGCAGTCATTGGCATAATGCCCAGTCTTGCGGCACTTAAAGCAAGTAATATGACTCAGGTCTACTTTGGATGGTGTTGACGGGTTGGTGTGATTCTGTCCGTTGCTTCCTCCATTCCCGGTCCCATTCTTGGTGCTGTTATGGTTATGCGAATTACCTCCTCCATGGGTATGCTGAAACTGAATTCCTGATTTAGGGGTATAACGAGGTTTCTGCTGAGCTCCAGAGTTATACTTCCCTTGCCCATACTTCCGCCTGCGGTTCTCAATTTGCTGCTGCTTTCCTTCAATCATGAGGGCTCAGTCTACCAACTCCTGGTAGTTATTGAAACTGGCTACCATCAACGGCATGCTGAACTCATCATTCAGTCCTTCTAGGAACTTCTCCTGTTTAGCTACATCGGTAGCAACGTCATCTGGGGCATAACGTGCTAGTTTACTAAAGTCATCCACGTACTGGCCAACAGTCCTTCCTCCTTGGCGTAAGTTGCGAAACTCACGCTTCTTCATGGCCATAGCTCCTGCTGAAACATGGGCAGTGCGGAAAGCTTGCTGAAATTGATCCCATGTGACAGTGTCTACAGGGTAAGTGGCTGTGAAATTCTCCCACCATGCTGCGGCGGGTCCTTCAATCTGATGTGCTGCAAACTTCACTCTTTCTCCATCTGTGCATCCTGCAGTGGTCAGCTCCCTTCCTATCTTGCGGAGCCAGTCATACCATCTGCTGAATCGGCTCGGTGCTACTCGGAATACACCGGCGGGTTTAGTCTAAGGAAACGAGTCGATGATCCGCAGTGGTGGTGGTGGTGGGTTGTTGTTGTTGTTGCCTGGTTACGCACCAATGTTTGAATCAGGGGTATTCTGCTGGATCAGTTGGGTGATCTCTAGCGGGAAAACGAATCCAGGGTCGCGTCTCGGAGGCATCTGATGGGTTTAGAAAAGATGAGAATTTAGAATAGAATGAGGTCTAAGGGGAATCACTACCCAAATGCACATGAGCAAATACACACAAAATCACTTCATTCAATCAAACAAGGGCTTACAACGATCTAACTATCGCAAAAGTGCGTGTACTATAATGTTTACATGGGGGTGGAAATACTACTAATATGTGGGGGACTTCTACTAATTTGAACCGGTGGAAGACTCCATAATGTCTGCTCCAGCTTCGTCTTCAAAGTCGGGTTCACTTGGATCCGAATCGGTGTCGTCGATGTTGATGTAGTCGCTTGGGCAATCGACATACTGGTCTTCATTCTGAGCGCCAACTTCTTCTTGAGTTCTTCAATCTCGCATTACTTAAGATCGTTATTGTGTCTTGCTAGAGCTACGATCTCGTCCATATAGTCCTTGCGAGTTGTCTTTAGTTCTTCTTCAAGTTCGATGATCCTTCCCTTTGCATTACGCAACTCCAACATATCATTGCACATCCGGTTCTCCTGGCGCCGAATGTGCTGGTTTAACTCCTGGATGAACGCTGCAATGGATCTATCCTTCTTGGTGCTGACGACGTCCCATTTGTCATCTCGGCGTCCGCAAATCTGGTAGATAGTGTCCTTGAGGTCTTCTTGATAAACTTCTCCAATGCGTCCCATGGTGATGTGAGCTGCCATGCTCTTTCCCAGACTCCAAGTTGGTGCACTGAAAACATTATCTATAGGCTTGGTGATTGGGGCGAATGTCCTTCCTGGAACGTGAGCGTGAATCTTCCAACGCTACTCTTCAGGCAGAGCGGCGTTGAAAGTCCCGGTGAAGCTGGGTAGTCCAATGTTCAGGTATTTGGTAACTTCCTTCAAGTGAAATCCAAAAGGTGTGCCTTCATCCGGTTGGGTGTACTTGATCTTCGCGTCCTTCATCCTAAAGAGAGTAGAAAAGATGAGGAGTTAGAAAATGGGAAGAGAATAGTGATCTATGGCTTTATCTTAGTGGTCGGTGTCCCTACAGTCGTGTGCTCGATACCATTCTCTGTAGCGACCAGACCGAATGGATCTAGTGCTACGTGCTTTGCTCGGTGTCATCCCCGGATCAAGAATGCCGACACCACACAGTACTTGAAGGATTTATAACAGAGTAGGAATCACACACTTATTACATCGTTGTCCACAAGGGAACTTAATACAATAATATGGCTTAAGGCCATCTAATAATAACAATGGAAGGCTTGGAAGACAAGTGAGTCCATCAACTCCATCGGCATCATCGAGTATAGAACCACGACCTAACACCTTACTCGTAAATGCAGAAAAGTGCGCAACGTGAAAGTTTAAGCCCCAAAACGGGTCAGCACATGTAATATGCTGCCAATGAAACACATAGAGAACAATGAAGCAACAAGCCTATACTACATGCATATATGGCTTGGTAAGGCTCTACGGTTACATTTTTGCATAAAGCTGGTTTTTTCCTACATCAAAGGAATAATTTTATTTAACTATCATGGTGGTTCTTAAACATTGAGAATGGTTGACAGCATCCTCAATCCCAATTAAAAGTACTCATTAAAAACCCAATAGCATTTATTTGAAGTAACATGTTGAGATTCACATGATATTCAAGTACTAGATACTCAAGATGTCCATAACCGGGGACACGGCTAATCATGATTAGTTTATACACTCTGCAGAGGTTTAGCACTTTTCCCCACAAGACTCGATCGCCTCCGCTTTGGTTTCTCGTGACTACATGGTGTTTGAGAGACGGATGACCGAGACACCGCTCTTCGTAAGCGCTTAGCACCTTACTTGTGGGTAGACCGGTACACCTACTTTCCCCTACATACGCTAGTCTGCCCGTGTAAGAGATCGCACAACATAGTCAACTAAGCAATAGCCCATAATTGGATTGTGGCTTCACAAGGAAGTTTCAAGATTGAATAATCTTATGATCCATTAGAGCCTGGGTGGAGGTCCGAAGAAATACAGGCAAGTCATTATAGAAACAAGGTGCCTCAATCCAACCAGAAGTGTGTTTAAGTTGCCACCTTAGATAAAACCATTAAATTAACAATCTCACATCTGTCATGGATATCACTCACCCAATCCACGTCTACTAGCATAGCATAGCATAATAAGCAAACGAAGTAACTCCCAAGGTTTCATAAGTAAAACAGGTAATAGGTACTACCTCAATCTACTTCCCATCCCACAATTTAATTAGATCCTAATCATGCAAGTGTTTGAGGATTGATCTAATGCATAAAAACTGGGTATGAGAAAGTATGATCAAAGTGTTACTTGCCTTGCTGATGATCCGCGAGACCTAGAGATTCGAAGTAACAAGCGGCGCACTCCGGGTGATCTAACGCAGACAAACAACGAGCATACAATAAGTACTCATCTAATGCACGGGGAATCTCGAATAAAAGATCTAACCAGATAGTTCAACTTAAGAACCCTGGTTGCAAAAGAATCGAATCAAATAAAGCATCGAAAGTCGGAACTCGAGAGAGAAACGACTCGGTTTAGCAAATCTGAAACTAAGTCAAAATTTTACAGTAGCAAAACTCTGTGTAAGTAGGTTAGTCGAACGGCGGTTTAGAACGAAACTCCAGCGCTTGAATCACCTGATTAGATAAACGAGCAAGAAATAAAACAGATTTGAAAATCGGATCGAAATCGAATCCGAAAATTAACGGATTAAATCCGATTAAAAGAAAACGAACGGATTAAATAACGGACGTTCGTTAATGTAACTAATCCAACGAACACATTCATTGAAACGAACGGGTCGGTGAACGTTCGTTAATTAAGAAAACTGAAAAATTAAAACCATCTAGGGTTTTGAAAAAAAACCGAACAACGCTAAAAAAACCGGATCGGGTCTTTTAAAAAAAACCGGATCGGGCGAGGCGGCGGCGGCGGCTACCTCCGGTGCTTCGCCGGCGGGGCTCCGGCGGGCTCCGGTGCGACGAGGGGGTGTCCGGCGGGTCGGGCGGGTCGGCGGGTGGCGACGCCGGGCGGCGGCGGCGACGGCGGCGGCGGCGGCGTTCTTCGGCGGCGGCGGGCCGGGTGAGGGCGGGCGGGCGGCTCGAGGTGAGGAGAGAGGGGGGGGGGCTCCGGTATAAATAGAAGGGGGGGGGGGCTCTGCGCCTTGGGGAAGGGGCCAGGGGGCGGCGGCGACGGCGTGTCCGACCCGGACACGGGCGGCGCGGGCAGGCGTGGCGGCGGGGCTCAGCAAGGGGCGGCGCGTGAGGGAGAGAGGGAGGTGGGCCGGGGCGCTGGGCCGGGGCGCGGCTGGCTGGGCCGGCTGGGCCTTGGCCCAGGGGGGGCGTGCGATTTTTTTTAAACAAAACTAAACGAAAAAAAATACCAAACGAACTCCGAATTTAATAAAATAAACTTTCCCCGACTCCTAAAAATGAGTCGAACAAAATGAACTTTAAAAACGGCAAACATGCATATTTTTTTAAAATGCTCATTTTTGCCTAAGCAAAACAAATCTTCCAAAACCAATTTTTGATTTATTTATAATATCTTCATTTTTCCTAAATATTGGGAAAGTCATATTATTCCCTCTCTTAAGTTTTTATAGGAAAAACTTTATGAAGATAATTAAATAAATCTAATGATCCTATTTTCAAGATTTGAGAAATCCCAAATATGAAAATAATGAAACTTCCAACTCTCTCCGGTCCTTGAGTTGCGTGAAATTTTCTAGGATCGGAAAATGCGAGAAAAATATGATATGCATGATGACCTAATGTATAACATTCCAAATTGAAAATTTGGGATGTTACAATAATATAAGATATTAATTCATCTAATATGTGAGTATATTGGATGTTATAAGATATTATAAAAGAGTGTTGTACTACACCATTGTCCAATTGTTGTTTAGCTTCTAATATTAACTTGGTGCTTTTAGGTACATATGTCATTGGTAAAGATTCGCGCTTCGACCCTTTCTACGTATGGTGCAATGGGATATCGATGAACCAACATCAAGTGAGGAAGCTGATGTAAAATGGGTCCAAAGATGGCAATTAAACTATTTGTTTAGACTTTATCCAAGACAATAGTGAACTGCAGGATGGTAAGTAAGAACTCTGCAGCCTTCTTTTTACTGCCCATAATGAGTTGTGTTAGATGACAATGTCTGAATCTTTTTCCTTTGCAGTGGTTGCCAAAGCAGTTTACTCAAGATAACCTCTCAAACTACATGATTGGTGGGCATGCAAAAATTAAAGTATTTCTACTAGAACACGATGATTATCTAGATGTTTTCATGAAGATCGTGAAGGATGGGCGGTCGACCATCACAAGGGGTTGGACTAGAGTTGTGCGTGCCTTCTGCATGGAGGAGGGCACAATTTGGGCATTCCGCTTCACCTTGTTCAGCAACCAGAATGTATTTCGCCCCTTTCTTTACCGTCTTTAATAGTACAAGTATACAACTATGGTTCATCATTCTTTATTTGGTTCTTATGTAATTCTTGAACATATGTACCTATGAATCGAATAATGTATTGGTTGTTTGAACCTGATGGATATGATTAAAGCTATAGCATACATTCAAATTCAAATTCAAATTCGGTACTTTTTGAAATAGCAGCAATTAAATTACGGTGAAATTACGCTCTCCAGGTCGTTACAGCACACACGGTTGGTAAAACACAAACATTTGTGATATACACCATAATCCGAGATGGTTCATAGAGAGGAAACATGTGCAAGCATGCACAAAGTTGCCATTTGCAAAGCGTGTGCGATGTCAGACAATATCACAAACAGTGCGGGAAAACTAAATGTTTGTGTTAGTTGCCTTATCGTACACGATTCGCAACCACGAACTGTTTCTGATGAAGTATGCGTCGTAAATGTTCCAACACAGAATAGCGTGTGCGATAGTTGTCGTGTACGACGATGTTACGACGGTCTGATGTTTCCTAATCCTGTCCGACACTCGTACGACGATTAGCTAATCTTCTTAATTAGTTATCGCATACGGTTTGGGAAAAGCGAATGTGTGTGATTGTATGCTTATCATACACGTTCTATAATAGTGAACCGTTTCTGATGGGCCGCGTATCATAAACGTAGCATCACAGAATGCCGACTGCGATGGCAATGTGAGCACAAACGAGTAGGAGTATTGTATATGCATCTTGGCTCCCTATCCCCGACGGTTTCTGGGTCGTGTGGGAAGGACCCCCCTATCACCGTCACACACTAGGCGACAGTTCCAAATGCCGTCGCGCAAAGGGGGTAAAAACCGTTTGTATAGCACCGACGCGTACTAGTGATATGGTATTCTATATACTACTTTATCATTATAAGTATGTTCACAAATATAAATTAATCCAAAGTGGGTAACATAAAAAAATACAAGTTGGCCAATGGTTTTTATTATATTTGTGCAATACGTATATATTTGTACGTAAAATGAAGCATGCTGAAAATACGATGCATACTACCTAAAAATTACTATATATACTCCCTCCGTTTCTTTATATAAGGTGTATTTATTTTTTAATAAAAATCCACAATATAAGGTGCATTTCTTCTAGATCCTCATAATTCCCTTTTTACCCTTCCAGAAAGAGGAAAGTATCTCTCTCCTGATTTCTCGTATCTCTCCTTGTTTCAATAGAAGGAAACTATCTATCTCTCGGTTGTAGATATCTCTTACTTTCCTGGACTCACTGATTTACTTGCCATTAACAAACAAATTTGTCAAGGGCAATTTTGTCCTAACACCTCTATAATTATGAGCCTTGATCGCCGTGCGAAAAATAATACACCTTACATAAAGGAACGGAGGGAGTACTACCTAAACATTCTTATATACATACTACGCGTACATACTCTCCGATTTAGTAGATACTACATACAACATACAAATCTCAAGTGGTGGTAACTACCACTGACAAATCTTTCCTACTACCGGGTGTAGTTACTCCTACTTTTGTATTGTATGTTTTAAGCAGTATCTATCACATCGAAGAGTGTGTACGTGTATTATGTAGTATATAAGAAGTTTAGGTATTATATATACTACTTTTTAGGTAGTATATATCGTATTTTGAGTATACTTCCTTTTACATACAAATATGTATGTTTTTCATAAATATAATAAAAAACGTGGGCTCTCTTGCAATTTTTTCATATGACTCACTTTGGAGTATTTTAGATATAGTATATGGACATACTCCAAATGATAAAGTAGTATATATAGTACCACATGGTACTATATAAGACATGGGTGTAACTACACCCGGTAGGAGGTTGCATTTTCCCTATATATATATATATATATATATATATATATATATATATATATATATATATGTACTAAAAAAAAGGCCCGTGCATTGCAACGGGAGAAAAAAATACCACATGCTCTTAATTTACAAAAAATGTTCTATAATTTGAGAATTTGTAGCTATTTCTTAAATACATGAAGAGTTGTTAAAATGATATAGTATTTTTTATCATAAAAAGAGTTTTTTTGTCTGGGAAATAACATTTTTGTATGGTCTCCTATTGACGCAGGTACTTGTGCTCATATTTCCTCACTATTTCTTGCCATACATGTCATAGGTATTGGTCCCTGTTTCATCACTATTTATATCTTATCAAACTTGTCTTTTATTCTATTTTTTATCATGCATACCTCCTTTTTACCTTTTTTATGCATGTCCTCTTTTTCTTCTTCTTATATATCGGAGAATAGCGCAACATCTCATCTTTATCGGATCTCCTCTGCATTTCTTCTTTTACTTATTTTATAGCGGACATCCCATCTTTATTGGGTCATTCTTTTATTTCTTGTCATGCATGTCCTTATTTTTGGGTGTCTTTGGCAAATTTATCTAATTTCATATTCAATCCTGATTTGGCTGAGGTGTTCATCCCCAATCTAAATCAGTACCGGTATAAAAAGACGGATAATGCATTGTTGATTAATATTGTAGCCTAGATATTATTATTTTTAATTGTTAATAGGTAAAATAAAATCATATTCAAATTTTACATATTTTTCTAATCAAATTTCATATATAACAAGTTAAATTTGGAGTTACGGTTTAGAAGATATGAGTATTTTAAAAAACATTCGATATGTACTGCGGGTTTAATGTCAAAAATATCAAGGGGTTTTCTACAAAATAGCATGACGGACTAAGAATACCTATTTCTTTTATTAGTAGGTATAGATATAGGGTGGGTATATTCTGATAACACCGTTAAGTGTCTTATTCTACTAACACCCCCTTATTCCACTAACACCTGACGACCACTCTGTAGGTACAAAACCAACCACGCAAAGAAACCGAACGAATTGCACGGGCAGTCAAAAAACCACCCCACCTCATCCCCTCTCCAGCCACCCAATCCTCTCTCTCTCCCCCCGTGCTCCACCATCACCCCAATTGCGCCGCCGCACCACCTCCCATGCGATGCCGAGCCAACTCCCTCTCCCACGCCACCGCACCACCAACCCCCAACCCCGCCGGCCATGGCGCCACCTTCCCCAGGGTCGGGCGCCACGCAACCGCGCCGACCCACCACCTCGCTCGGCACCGCACCACCTACCTACTACCCACCTTCTCCGCGGCGAGGCCCCATCTACCCACGCCACTGGGCCGCCCCACCACCTCGCGCTCTGCCACAACCCGCAGCCATGGTGCCGCCGCCTTCCTTTCCCTTCCCCGGTGACCTTCCTCTATCCTCCCTGCCCTCTCCATTGGATCTGGTGAGATCCGACGCTTCATGCCCTCACCACCACCGTCTAAGGTTGCTCGGGCACTGGATCTGGCGCGACAATCCTCCACGGTGCATATTCCTATGCCACGCGCTGAGCGGTGACTTGCTACCCCTGACCTCTAATGGCTCTGCCTCCCACCGCCGCGATCTTGACCTACGACGCCTCATCCCGTCCACAAGTTAGAGCACAGGTCACCGTCACCACTGTGATATCCAGCACCACTGCCTGCATTGCCACTGTCCGTGACTATGATATGCATTAAAGCAGTGGAGATCACTAGCATGGTGCGGTTCAAATAAGACTTCGATTTGTGGTTGTCACTTGGGGGTGCTTTTGGTCTTCATCAATTTTTGATGCGTTTGAGATTTTGTTTTTGTCGGCGTCTTGGGAACGGGGGTCCCCAGACTTGCCTACCTGCGGCCCACGGCGTGTCTCCACCCGCGGCCCTGTACAGCCCATCTTCACCAGCAAACTCTCAAGACCCTCGCGAGGGGCCATGCCTCGCGAGGGGTCGACACAAGACCTCCTCGGGGGCGGCCTCACCAGGCTGGCTCGCGAGGGACGGAGAGATCAAGGCCAGGGGCAACTCGCGAGGTTCCCGTGACATAAGCCATGACGACCGGGGCCAGGCGGGCGCCAGCGCACGCAGTGTCCTCGTTTCCTCTTTGGTAATAAAGAGGCAAGCGCAGGTGAGGAGTCCCGAGGCATCAGGCAAAGGTTTCCATATCGGTGCAACGAGACCAAGACCAGCAGGACGGCAGGACGGAGGTCACCATGGAGCCCAAGACGGCGTCACCACCAGAGCCTTTGGCAGGCGAAGACCACCTTTAGTCAGGATAACTTGTACTAGTTGTCTCCCTTCAAATTTAGCCATTATGGCATCCCTTCCCGCTCAATATTTGGGAAGAGGACCAGAGCCTCTATAAATAGGACTAGCCACCACCTTAGCAGGGGACAGAGGATTCAAACCACCAGCTACCTCACAAGCTCACCAAGCACAAGAGCATCTCTCCTCGGGAGGCTGTTCTTCCCTTGTTACTGTTCATCCTCATCTTAAGAGGCAATCCACCACACCACACTGGAGTAGGGTATTACACCACATCGGTGGCCCGAACCAGTATAAACCTTGTGTCTCTTGTTCTCTGAGTTCAACGCATTGAGATTTGAGATCGCGGTGAGGGCGTGAGCTAGGGGGAGGAGAGATCTTCGTGCGCACCCCAGTGTTCGAACCTCAAGGGTTTTGCCTGAACCCGAAATCCGACATTTGGCGGGCCAGGTAGGGGTGCGTCGAAGCTTTCCTTCCGTCGATCCACGCTCCGTCACTGCAGCACCTTGCCCCCATGGCCGACGTTGCTCTTCCGGCTGTGATGGCGGATGCCCATGGTGGGGCCAGGGGGCTCAGAGCCTTAGCCCCCGCCTTCTGGCGGGTGCAGTGGCCACCCAATTTCAAGCCAGAGATGACGCTGCGTTATGACGGCGTGGCGGACCCGTCGGCCTTCCTGCTGGCGTATGAGGAGGTCGTCCTGAAGGCCGGGTGCGTTGACAAGGTCATGGCCAACTGGCTTCTCGTGGCCCTCGCTGGTGCAACACGCGCCTGGCTGCTCAACCTCCCAGGATCCATGGTGACATCTTGGGAGGAGCTGCGCAGCCTCTTCGTTGCACGCTTCGCGGCAGCGGCGCTACCCGCCGTTGCGTCCCTCCTCGGCGGCTCGCAAGCGCTACCCTCGGGCCGTCACACCAAGTGGTTCTTTCGCCAGATCGGCGCCGCCTCCGCATGGCAGGAGGCTCCCCCGAGTTGGGCGGTGCCCAAGGCCGACATGACCTTTGACTCAGGGGATCACCTTGTCACCATCGTCGGCTCGTGCGTGCTCCCCACCATCTACAGCGTAGCCGTCACCAAGACCCTCATCGACGGCGGCGCCGGACTCAACGTGCTCTCTGTGGAGGCTTTCAGCCTCCTTCATGTACCGCTCGAGCGGCTCCGCCCCAGCAAGCCCTTCTCCGGGGTCGGCGGCGGCTCCTCCAGCCCCCTGGGGAAGATCCGTCTTCCCGTGACCTTCGGCACCCGCAATAACTATCGCACTGAGCTGATCAACTTCGACATCTCCCGGATTGGCCTCCCGTACAACGCCATCCTCAGTTACCCGGCTTTGGCTCACTTTATGGCGGCAACCCATCCGTCCTACAACCTCATGAAGATGCCCGGGAGCAAGGGCGTCCTCATCGTAGTTGGAGATACCAAGGAAGCTCTGGTAACGCTCAAGCTTGCCCTCAAGACCGCCGCGGTATCGCGGCCGGCCAACGAGGTAGCTGCCGGAGTTAAGGAGGCCGCACCACCAAGAAGAAGCAGTTGTTCACTCAAGGTTGGGCAGAAACCAAGCAGGTACCGGTCAAGGAAGATGGGTCCTCCGGAGCTACCTTCACCATAGGTGCCAACCTCAACCCAGATCAAGAGGAGGCATTGGTGAAGTTCTTGCGCACCAACAAGGAGGTATTCGCCTGGGAACCCAAGCAGATGGTAGGGGTCCCGACAGGGGTGATCGAGCATCACTTAAGGGTGTGCCCCAATGTGCGCCCTGTGAAGCAGAAGGCGCAGCGACATACCACGGAGAAGCAGTCCTTCATCGTCCAGAAAACCCGCGAGCTGGAGGCAGCAGGTGTCGTCCGCGAGGTTCGGTACCCCAAGTGGCTGGCGGACCCCGTCATCATGCCAAAGAAAGGCGGGAAGGAGCACACGTGTGTCGACTTCACCAACCTCAACAAGGCATGTCCCCAAGATCAGTTCCCGCTTCCATGCATCGACCAGATCGTTGACTTCACCGCTGAGTGCGACTTGCTATGCTTCCTAGATGCGTTCTCAGGCTATCATCAGATCAAGATGGCGGTAGAGGATGTGGAGAAGACGGACTTCCTAAGCCCGTGCGGGGTGTACTGCTACACTTGTATGCCGTTCGGGCTGCACAACACAGGCGTGACCTTCCAATGGCTGATGCACATTGCCCTGGGTCAGCAGCTCGGGAAGAACGCTGAGGCCTACGTCGACGACATTGTGGTAAAGTCTCGGGAGGAGAGAACTTTGATTCTGGACCTGGAGGAGACCTTCGCGAGCCTGCGCCAGGTGAACTTGCGGCTCAACCCAGATAAGTGTGTGTTTGGTGTCCCTTCAGGCAAGCTGCTGGGCTTCCTCGTGTCGCACAGGGGGATCGAGGCCAACCCAGAGAAGGTCAAGGCGATCGACGACATGATCCCACCACAAACCCTCAAGGAAATGCAGAAGCTTGCCGGCAGCATGACTTCACTAGGGCACTTCATCTCCAAGCTGGGAGAGTGCGCCCTATCATTCTTCAAGCTGATGAAGAAGAAGAGCCCATTTGAGTGGACCCCGGAGGCTGACCAATCGTTTCAAGACCTTAAGAGATACCTGACCAGCCCTCCGGCGATGGTGGCGCCCCGCCCTCTTGAGCCCCTGGTGCTCTACCTCGCCGCCACTCCTTACACTGCCAGCGCAGCTCTGGTGGCGGTCCGGGAAGATCGCCAGGCCAAGGAAGCGTCACGCCGAGTCGCGCCCCCAGCTAGGGCGATACAAGACCCAGAGGTCACCGCAAGGGCTACGGCGATGCCAACAGACAACCAAGCTCCACAAGACCGCGCCCTCGGGCTTGCAGAGGCCCCAATGAGCGACTAGGCTTCGGGGATTCCATCGCCTCAGGGGGCGCCTCAACCTCCGACGGATGTAGGCCCTGTCGACGCGCCCGCCCTCGTCAAGCACCCAGTGTATTTCATCAGCACGGTTCTGCGGGATTCAAGGGCATGGTACCGCATGCCTCAGAAGCTCTTGCTCGCGCTCTTGGTATCCTCGCGTAAGCTACGACACTACTTTCAAGGTCACCCAATCAAGGTCGTCTCGGCTTACCCACTGGAGAAGGTACTCAGGAGCCCCAACGCAGCTGGAAGAGTCGCCAAGTGGAACATCGAGCTGCAAGCATTCCAGTTGGAGTTCAGCACAACCAGGGTCATCAAGGGAGCCGCGCTCGCCGACCTTGTGGCAGAATGGACCGACGCTCCGGGGCTTGAAGCAGGCGAGGATCGATCCCTCTCGCCAGGAAGTGAAGCACCAGATGGCTGGGTCATGTATTTCGATGGCGCGTTCGCACGCCAGGGTGCGGGAGCTGGAGCAGTGCTCATCTCGCCTACTCAGGACAAGCTCTACTACGCCGTGCAGCTCTACATCCAGCATGGTGAGCAGGTCTCCTACAACGTCGCAAAGTATGAAGGCCTCATCGCTGGCCTTAAGGCTACGGTGGCCCTGGGGTTGAAGCGCCTCACCATCAGGGGCGACTCGCAGCTCCTCGTCAACTTCTCCAACAAGGTGTATGAGCCAAGGGATGAGCACATGGAGGCGTACCTCGCGGAGGTGCGCAAAATGGAAAAGCATTTCCTGGGTCTAGAATTGCAGCACGTGCCTCGTGGCACCAACAAGGAGACTGATGACATTGCCAAAAGGGCATCCAAGCGACTACCCCAAGAACCGGGCGTCTTCGAGGAGCGTCTCTTCAAGCCGTCGGCAACACCTCTGCTTTCGAGGCCGGCGCCGCCTCGGGAGGAGCTCCCCCAGCCACCAGCTTCGGTAGCCCCGGCCTGCAGCCCGACCTCGAGAGCGCGCCTACTCTTGGCGCTTGAGCCTCAGGAAGGGTGTTGGACCAAGGAGTTCAAGGGATACCTGATGCAAGGGACAGTGCCGGAGAAAGAGGAGGACGCGAAGCGTCTGGCCCGGCAGGCCATAGCGTACTGCATCCAGGACGGTGAGTTATACAGGAAGCGACCGAATGACGTTTCTATGCGTTGTATCTCCAGGGAATAGGGGAAAGAATTGTTAGCTGACATTCACGACGGAGATAGTGGGCACCACTCGTCTTCACAAACCCTCGTCGGCAAGGCATTCCGCAGCGGGTTCTACTGGCCTATGGCGCTCAACAATGCGACTGAGCTGGTGAAGTCCTATGAGGCCTGCCAATTTCACGCCAAGCAGATCCATCAGCCGGCTCAGGGCCTCCATACCATCCCGCTCTCGTGGCCATTCGCAGTCTGGGGGCTCGATATCTTGGGCCCGTTCCCCCGAGCGCCTGGGGGCTACCGCTACCTCTACGTCGCCATCGACAAGTTCACCAAGTGGGCGGAGGTAGAAGTTGTCCGCACCATCTCGGCCGGATCCGCGGTCAAGTTCATCAAGGGTCTCGTGAGCCAGTTCGGGGTCGCTAATGGCATCATCACCGACAACGGCTCGTAGTTCGCTAGCAATCTCTTCAAGACATATTGTGCTAACCTTGGAACGCAGATCTGCTACGCTTCGCTGTCACACCCCAGGAGCAATGGCCAGGCCGAACGGGCCAACACGGAGGTCCTGGGGGCCTCAAGCCCAGGACCTTCAAGAAGAAGCTCGAGGACTGCGGTAGGGGCTGGCACGATGAGCTCCAGTCTGTGTTGTGGTCCATCCGCACCACCGCGACCAAGCCAACAGGCGAGACCCCGTTCTTCCTCTTCTACAGAGCAGAAGCGGTTCTCCCTCACGAGGTCAAGCATCGCTCTGCGCGGCTCCTGGCATTTGATAAGACGAGGCAGGACGCCATGCGGGGGATGGACCTCGTGCTAGGGGAGGAACGCCGCCTCCATACCCTGCCGCGAAGCCACGCTACGAGCGGCAAGATACCAGCAGGCACTGCGGCAGTATCACTGCTACATCATCCGCTCCAGGACGCTCGAGGTGTGTGACCTCGTCCTAAGGCGGGTGCTCTCCAGGGAAGGGCAGCATAAGCTTTCACCCATGTAGGAGGGCCCGTTTAGGGTCGCCCACGCCTGTGCTTCTGGCGCCGCTACCGAGACGCATGACGGGGTCCCCATCCAGAACGCCAGGAACATCCAGCACCTCCGGAAGTTCTACCCATGAAGCAAGGCCCGGCGCCTGTGAAGCAAGGCCCAGTGCTGTGAAGGTCTCCACTCGTGACACTCTCACCTAATAATGAATGGGGTTGTACACGCCCGGAAGTCTCAAGAGTGCCGCCCTCGGGCCTCGGGGGCTCCCTCCCATGTCCTAGTGGCAGCACTTAGCTCCGCGCTGGTGAGAAGACTAGACTAGGTGCCGGTCACAGCTTTTCATTTGCTTTCCGCAATTTTCTTGCCCCTCTTTAATGAAAATTTTCTTTCTGGTGTTCTTTGCCGGCTTGGTTCCATCGCCTTTTGCCTTCTTTTCTGCCCTTGGTTCCACGTTTTGACCCGTACTCTCCCTTGCGTGCCTCATGAGGGGGCTGGACAGGGCCCTCATGAGCGCTTTTTCCTGTTCTTCGCGAGGCACCCGCGCTCGAGCTCACAAGCTGGCGCACCCCTCTCAATCCATGCCCCTTGGCTACCGTGATGCAAAGCGCTGGGTCATGGCGAGCTGCGCCTGCGACTAGGGACCGGAAGAATAAGAGTTCCCTAACGAATTTTTGCAGTTCCTAGCACTACAAAAAAAGACACATCCGTGACATTTTGGGCCGAACGAAAAAAATTCTATCATACATATGACACTTCTATGATGATAATTGTGACATAACCCGGTATCATCATAGATGTGGTGGGCTCCTACTTCTTTGACAACAAATCATGACAGAAAATGGGCTTTTTGTCCTTGGCGGGCCGGAGACGCAGCTGCATGACATTGTTTGGGCCGTCCATGATGGAAAAACCGTGGTAGAAGCGAGGGGGAGGAAAATTTCGGGGAGTTCCCGGTTACGGTGGGAGTTCGGGGCCGGCGTTATGCGCTGCTTCTCTCAGACACGTGACGCTGCTGCGTGTGTAGGCGTTGGCTCTAATCGAACCCGAGCGAGGCGTTGGGCTCTAACTGAACCCGAACGATTGCACTGCAGGCTACGCATTACCGAACCCGAGCGATCGATCGATGGCTGTTAACTGAACCCGATCGAGCGATTCCTTCGCTACTGCTGCTAACTGAAGCCGATCGATGCTGCCTCTGGGATGAACCTTTGGATGAACAGTGAGCGGTGGCGTTACCTTTGGATGAACAGGACACCGTGGTGTGGTGGAGGGCTAGATGAACAGTAGATGGTGGAGGGGTCCCCGTGGAGGGGTGGTTGAACAGGACCCAGTGGTGTGGAGGGCTGGATGAATAGTATACGGTGGAGGGGTGCCCGTGGAGGGGTGGTTGAACAGGACCTCGTGGTGTGGAGGGCTAGATGAACAGTAGACGGTGGAGGGGTGGTTGAACAGTAGCCGGTGGAGTAGCGCGCGGTGGAGGCTGGATGAACAGGAGCCCATGGAGGCTGGAGGAGGTCGACGTTGGAGATGAACAGTATCTCGTGGAGTCCTGCTTTTGCGGCACGCCACACCCCTCCCGGCGAACAGGACCCCTGCTTGACCGTAGGGAGGTTCGCTTTGGTCCGCTTTTGGCGGCACGCCACACCCTCCCGATCAACAGGACCCCTGCTTGAACGTAGGAGGTCCGTTTTGTCCGTTTTGTGGTACGCCACACCCCTCCCGATCAACAGGACCCCCATTTCGACCGTAGGAGGTCCGTTTCCTCCATTTTGCGGTACCCTAGACCCCTCCCGATCAAAAGGATCCCGTTTCGAACGTGGCCGGTCAAACACAAGGTTGTTTCCTCCGTTCTGCGGTACGCCAGGCCTTATTTCCATCGCATGTTCCGTCCAAGCCCTCCCGATGAACACGACCACGCATTCCGTTCCGACCCAGCCGGTTGGCTCCCACGCGTTCCGTTGCCTACCGATGAACACGACGCATTCCGTTGCCTCCCCGTGAACACGACGACGATGCTGTGTCTCCGTTCCGACCCAGCCATGTCAACGAGCCCTCGCCGTACGTATGTGCGAGTAGGCGTTCGAGATCGCACCCGTATGTACACATACATGGCCGTATTTTCTTTCTTGCACCCTGGCCGCAGACGACGCGTGTACATGCTACGCGGCGCCTCTACTACGACATGTGCGCCGCCTACATCCACCAGATATATGTAATGCACAAGTTTGCGACCAGAATGACAACGCTATGTATGCTTCGACCAGGTGGGTCCCGACTGTCAGGCACTTCCTTGCGTGCGAAGATGTAGCTGGTGGGTCCCAGCAGTCAGGGGGGCGAATCGTTTTGTTTTTTTTTGCCCGGACGCACTTCCTTGTGTGTGAAGGTGTAGCTGGTGGCTCCCAGCAGTCAGGGGGGAATGTTTTTTTCGCGAAATACGGTGGCCCGTCCGGTGTGTCCTTGCTGTCAGGTGGAGGAATCATTATTTTCCGCGTAATAAGGAGGCACTTCCTTGCTGCCACCGTGGACCCAGCTGTCAGCCTCTCCATGTACAGTCCATGTCCGATGGAAGTCGTTCCTTGACCACGTTGACCATGCCGCGCCGAGACCACCAGGGTGGTGGACGACAGTGAGGCCTAGGAAGGGGACGACGCGGAGCCGGTGAAGACGCGACAGTGGATGCCCACGCAAAGCGGAGTATGAGGGTTCACTCATTCGGCTGCAGTGTGAGGCTACTGTCGCCGCAGGGCCTGGCCAGCAGTGGGAATAGTAGGGGGCGGTGAGGCCTCCGCGGCAGCACAGCCGGCCATGGGAGGCAGGAGCAGGAGGCACGACCGGCGCTACTTTGGGCGGCTGGAGCAAGAAGACCAGAGGTTGAAGAAGCACTACGACCGTTGGATGGACATCGTACGGTCACTGGAGCTAGAATCGTTCATATTGACTAAGTTGACAAAGCCCTCTGTCCCCATCAACTTAGTAGGCCCACAAGTCAGCTTCCCACCAAGGTGGGTCCCAGCTAGCAGGGGGAGTATTCATTTTTTATGCGTAATAAGGAGGCACTTCCGGTGGGTCCGAGCTGACAGCGGGGGGAACGTTTTTTTCGAAAATACGGTGGCCCGTCCGATGGGTCCCAGCAGTCAGGGGGAATTTTTTTTTCGTGAAATAAGGTGGCCCGACCGGTGGGTCCCCGCTGTCAGTTGGAGGAATAATTATTTTGCGCGTAATAAGGAGGTACTTCCTTGCAGCCGCCGTGGACCCAGCTGTCAGTCTCTCCACGTACAGTACTCTTCCAATGGAAGTCGGTCGTTGACCACGTTGACCACGCCGCGCCGAGAGCACCAGGGCGGTGGACGACGGCGAGGTCTAGGAAGGGGAGGCCGCGGAGCCGGGGAAGACGCAGCAGTGGAAGCCCGCGCGGAGAGGAGTACAAGGGTTCACTGGTTCGGCTGCGGTGTGAGGTTGCCGTCGCCGCATAATAACAGGGGGTGTGGGTGAGTGGAGGGATGGCCTGGCCAGCGGTGGGAGTAGTATGGGGGCGGTGAGGCCTCCGCGGCAGCATAGCCGGCCACGAGAGGCAGGAGCAGGCGGGACGACCGGCGCTGCTTTGGGCGGCTGGACCATGAAGACCAGAGGTTGAAGAAGCACTACGGCCATTGGATGGACATCGTACGGTCACTTAAGCTAGAATCGTTTATATTGACTAAGTTGACAAAGCCCTTGGTACGCTCCAACTTAGTTGGCCCACAGGTCAGCCTCCGAAACGGTGCGCCCCAGATGTCAGGGGGAGGAATCATTTTTTGGGCAGCCGAAGCTAAGAATATCTGAGATTGAAGAAAAAGCATGACATCCGCTGGATAGACATCCAACGGCCACTGCTGCTAGAACCGTGTGTTGACTATAATAAGTTGACAAAGCCTTGCATACGCGTCACTTATTTTTTTAGGGGACGCGTCACTTAGTAGGCCCACAAGTGTGTGGCAGAGAACTTATAGCCCATTTGTGTTTTGTAAGAATGTACAACCCATTTTTGAATTCTAATGGAATTTACAACAGCCCATTTACTGTTTGTTAAAAGTACAGCCCATTTTCTAGCAAGGATAAGGATTAATAATTTCAACCAACCGTTGAAGACAGAATTCAATAAAAATTTCCCACATTTTGATGGGATCCAAAATATTTTTATCCCAAAATTTCTAGTCATATTAGATACAAATTTGTATTACGTAAAAATCCAACGAAACATTGCGCGCGCAACAATGAAAATTTAAGATTTTCAAAATCCATAAATAATATTTTATAAACTAATTTTGTGTTTCGTGCATTTTTTTATAGTTACTGCCCAGTTTTATAATTACATCCCATTTATTATTTTTAAAGCCCATTTTCCTGTTAAGCCTAATGCATCCCTCCTAGGAAAGATTTGCAGCCCAATAGCGGAGAATAACAAGTTGACCTTGCTCGGGTATTCTTCAAAAATACGTATAGCTGGGCTAGCCAGTTTCATCTTGAAAAATTGGTATCCGGGCTGGATATCTGGCACAGGCTAGACGGGCCACAGCCCGCCCAGTTAATACCCTGCTCTCCTCTGAACAACAACGAAATCATCGCCAAGAAAAACTTTGCGGTGCTCACGCCTCAAAAACACAAATACTGCTCGAGCTGCTTGGTCCCAGCTGTCGGCCGCACCTTGTGTAATTCTCTCGTTTATATTGACTACATAGGTTGACAATGGTGTGGGAACATGATGTCAGGAAACCAGGAGAAAGAAAAAAAAATATAGTTGTACAAAATAAGGAGGCACTTGCGTACGTACGGCTATGGCCCTAGTGGGTCCCTAGTGTCATCCAGTCAAAATAAAGTCATCTCCTGAATCCTCATGTTCGTTGACGATGTTAACAATGCTCGGCGCCACGACGAGTGCAACAACTCGAAGGACAACGGAGAGGGCCTCGCGGGCCCTACGGATGGTCTAATACAGCGCCCGCTGCTCATTCAAGAAGCCAGGATCATCGGACACCTATGAGCACCTTCGAGAAACTGAGACGGCATGAAACGGTAAGGCCGCGCTTGGGAGCTCTGTTTTTTTCAAACATAATGAAACATACAAGTGTAATTTACTCGTCATCGGAAACAACGCGTAAAATATAGGCGTAGTGAAACCGAGGGCCCGAGGTCTATAAGTGAAACTGGACGGTTACGCGTGTAATTTGAGGGACCAGTGTATATTTTGCGAGCACTGCTATATGGACGACATTACCAGATGATACATGCACGACGTGCATATCATGCCATCCATGGGCAAGGCTGAAACAGTAGCTAACGGCTGGATTAGCAATTGTCCGAGTGTCGTTCAGCGTTTTTATCGTGTGTGAAGTACTTCCGATATTTTACTAGTCAAAATCGACCAACCAAGCGCCTTCGCCCGAGACCATCTGCTTTAATTTGTAAGCGTCAATTTTACAAGTGGTTTTGGTTGGAAAACGACGATCCAATCACGGCCTATATCATGAGTTGGTCAAAAATCATATGGTTTCACGTCTAAACTACCCGACTTGTCGTATAGGCTATGAATGAAACATCAGACGATGAACTTCTTAAGCACGAAAACAACAGAAGAGGATGATCTTCTTAACAAGAAAATCACTGGCATTAGATCGACATGCAAAACAATATGAAGCATTATTCTAAGGCGCGTGAACTGATAGAGGCAAGGGTGTCCCGATCTTTCGATGAGATGATAACTATCGATTTGGTGGAGCCGACTTTGACGATCCGACTACAAACGTGCACGACATTGCGCCTTAGCAATCGCTAAACCAATCCCCCGAGGTTACTGACGATGCTGGAAGCACAATCAGCCTGACCACGAAGGTCTATTCCTGCACGCAATCGAAGAACAAGCAAGAATATGATACTGCAATCTGAATATTGTGAATATAGATGAATTATTGATAAAGGCGGGGATCCGTAAGCGGTCTTGGTCTGGTCGTTGGACACAAACAAAGTACATGAAGTTGCAATGGCTAACTTTTAACTAAACAAATCACAAGGAAAAACCTACTAGATGGATCTACTTATATAGGAGCAAGGGGTGGCGGCCAAGGAGGTGGGAGGACGTCCCAAGGCAGCCTAAAACTAACCCTAGGTCGTACAAGGCCAACGGGCCCAAGTGGAGGTGACGTAACACCATTGGACTTGTAGTTTGACTCGGATTTTGCTGACATCAGATTGTTTCATCCATAACTCAACGCTTCGGATGAATTTGAAGGTGAATCAATTGGGTTGGAAAGTGCACGAAATCTACTTTCCAACAAAAAAGAATCATTCAATTTGGAGTTCGGATGAAAAAGTTATTGACGCTTTTGAGTCGTGTATGTCTGCAGTCCGAATCTGAGTCCAGAACGTGAGAGACTTGGACTCTATCTTCTCTTGGGCCAAAAGTGACGTGAGAGAACTTTTTGAACAGAAAGTAAATTCCTCTTTCTCCTTATATTCATATGTGGATTGTACAAATGTCCCATACACCTGCAATTAGACATGGCATAAAAAGTTTGTGAAGTATTTTGTCTGGATGACATAAATAAATTATTGCATAGTTTGCATTAGAAATCACCTCACAAATATACATGTATGCAATATTTTTGGTCATATCCAAGGTAGTCATGTCTTCATCATGAACAGCTCGTGATGCCGCATGCCACAACATTCCAAGCTCAACTTTGCAATCAAAGACAAGGCTTGGCATTACATAGACAATATTCAAAACAAACTCTTAACACAGGAATATCTCAGCAGAGTAACTTTTTACTTCTAAACTGAACACAGGAATAGGAAAAAACACTCGACGCTGCTCATAGCAAGGGTGTCCCACTAAAAAATATCAAATGCATGTCTTCTGGCTAACATCAATGAGCAAATTTTGACAAGGTTTTCCAGTTCCAATATATTAAACTAACGTCTACTTGCTAACATCAATGATTAAACTTTGACAAGCTTTTCCCATTCAAAATATGTCGCCTATGATCGTGGAGTCTTTGTCGTAGCTTCTTGTACTTGTTTGGGCACTTTTTGCCCAGGGCACTCCACGTGTTGTTAAATTGCCAATGGTCTCTGCAGACTAGCCATGTCACCGGTGTCTAATAATACTCTGTAAAGCTTCTCGGTCATTCCTTCTGTAATGTAGGGCAAACAGTGATTGCTTCTTTCTGCAAAGTGGAACGACCAACTGGACCCAGTAATGCAGCAGTTTGCCTTGGACACATTGGCTCATTTTGCGCAGTTCAACTAAAATCAAAGTCGGAATAAAATCGAGCTTTAATTTTGATATCCCTATAAGCAAAAATAAGTATAAGGGAAACAATTACTGAGAAATAACGGTTGATGACTTGTACTCCCAGAAGAAAATCATCTACTGATTTACTTTATCTTAATGGGAAACAAAGCAGGAGAGTAGCAATTCTCCATCAGTGTGATTCATTCATATGGACTGAGACATTATCTTAACAATGCCTTGTTTCAACATGTATAAAGAATGACAAAGCAGAAAAGTACCATTCCTAAAACAATGCAACTGATTCATTTTAAGAGATACATTATCTTAACAATACCTTGGTTAAACATGTAGAAAGAACTACAAAGCATGATAGTACCATTCCTAACAAGTGTTGCAGTTTTGAACTAAGATTCAGTAGTTAATTAATTCTGAGAGTGGCATTCCTTAATTTCACCAGTGGCATTAGATTAACGAAAAGCATAAACAGTTCCAGGGGAGAGTGGGAGCAACAATAGTATGTGCTTCCATCTACTTATAAAGGGGGTGATGAAGAGTTTGTTGTAACAAAGCAACAAGCATCATGTCTGGGTTGGTCCCATTTTTGTTCACTACTTAATGGGAAAAGACAGCAATACAATAGCTTCAATTCAACATTTACTTAAAACAGTACCAATACAAGTAGCACAACATCTCAAAGCACACTGCACAATCATGTGGATGAAGGCACATCTTGACCTTTCATGAGACGGACAAGATAAAATACGAATATGCCAACACGAATAGGAAATCCAATCTCGTTTTGTGCAGTTGCAATGAAATCAAGCAAAGTGTTTCGCGTAGTGAAGCAAAATGTCGCAATAGCAACAACTTGAATAGATATCCCTGTTTAAACAGAGGCAAAAAAGGAATCAATTACTTGCTAATAAAGGAGGATGAAACATGCGGCCACAAAAATGGTAGTCCCGCCAATCCCTAACAAGTGTTGCAGTTTTGAAATAAGATTCAGTAGTTCATTCTGAGAGTGGCATCAATTACTGGCTTATAAAGGGGGTGATGCTGAATTTTTTGTAACAAAGCAACAAGCATCGTATGCAGGTTGGTCCCATTTTTGTTCACTAATTAATTGTAAAAGAAAGAAATACAATAGCTTCAATTCAACATTTATTTAAAACAATACCAAAACAAGTAGCACAACATCTCAAAGCACACTGCACATCATGTGGTTGAGACCAAGATTTGAAACAACTCGCCACGAAGATTGGAAACAAATCTCTATCTCCTTTTGTGCAGTTCCACTAAAATTAAGCAAAGTCACCGGTGTGACATTCAAGTTGAACTGCACAAAACACTCTTAAAACATAAGTGTTTCGAGTAGCGAAGCAAAATGTCGCAATAGCAACAAGTTGAATCGATACCCCTATTTCAACAGAGGCAAAAAAGGAAACATTTAATTGCCGATAAAGGAGGATGAAACAAACGGTGACAGAAAGAAGCATCTAACTTATCTTGGATGGAAAACAAAGTAGGACGGTAGCATTTCTAAAACGGTTGCATTGATTCATATTAACAGAGACATTCTTTTCAAACAACATTCATTAAAAAATGTAATTTACTTTTAACAGTTGCATTGCTTCAATTTTCCGGCGGCATTCTTAGATTAACAACAGCAAAATAGCTGTATGGGACATGCCAGCACCATAAAAGGCCCACACGTATAAATGGGTGATGCAGAGTATGTAGCCAAGCAGCATATATGCGCTGGTCCCATATTTGTTCTCTTTGAACCTTCTTCCTATGTGAGGGCTGCAAATCTAGTCCTGCACAAACTACCCGACTCCCCAGTTTCTTTCCCTTTTCAACAAAGATATCGGTTCCTTACAGATGTGTGTACTGGGTTACCCCCTTTTTCCCTTTTCGGCCTACAAAGCGGCTGGATAGCCAGTCTATACTAATTTCCGCCCCTCCTTTCCTCATTGAACCACGTCCTAGATTCTTGCTCCAGCCCACCGCACCCTTTTTTCTTCTTTGAACAAAGACCTAGATTCGACTACAGATCGAAAAAGATCCACATGCAGCTAGAGCAACGATGGTTTCAAAGAAACTTATACCTTAGGGTCGTCAGGATGTGGCAAGGCGTGCGGCGGGAGGCCGGATCTACCCACACTACGTACGGTAGCGAGGAAGAAGGGGTCGGTGGCCCTCCCGCACAGGCGCTGGGTGAAAGAGAACATCACAGCCGACAGTGGATTGCCTCCCTCACCGAAGGCGATAGAGTGAACGCTGCACCTCCTCCCTTCCCGGTGCGACGGGATACGGATGCCTCCTTCACCAGCTGTGAGGGGGGAGAGAGAGGCAAGAGGCCAACACAGTCTTGTTTAGATCTGCTGAAAAGAGGGTGAGAGACTGTGAATATAGCAAACCCTAGCAAATGAACGCTGAGCCTCCAGCGTGTAACATATATGTAGTGCGGCGAGCGTGTGGAGAGTGTAAACCCTAGCGAACAAGCGCTGAGGCTCCCGCTTATGTATATATACTACAGTAGTATGGACTGAGCTCCGATGCCTTCACTGCACCTGCTTTTGGCTGTATGACAGGTGAGCCAGCCACATTTTGGGCCCACCTGTCATAAATCCAAAGGTAGGTGCACTAAGTCAATGAAGCTGCATCCATATAGTACTCTCGTGTATACGACTAATATATAGTGGAGTGGTTTTCTTATTCTCTACGGAACGAAACTCTTTATTTAATGTACAGTGAAGAAAACTAGTACTACTTCCGATGAACTAACGATCCACGCCCACGCGTCCTGGTCGCACTTCCTATCCTTCACGTGTGGTACACTACCCTCCCTTAAGTGAACAACCACACATGCGCCAAATTATCGGAAACGTGTGAGAGTGTGTATAAATAAAGAATTTTATTTTCAATTATCGGAAAGTTTTGAGAGTATTACAGAGTTTGAATTCAGTCAAAGCTAATATGTGGAGTAAATAAAAATGGAGGGATACTACGTCCATCCGGGTTTTTAGTCCACACCATTTTTTAAACCAAACTTAATAGCTGGACAAATAAAATTACAGGGGAGCTGGAGACAAAGTTGTGAGAAGGCTTAGAAATCAATACAAAACTTATGCTCTTAGTACCAACGTCGATCCTTCTTCGAGGAAACATTTATTTCATAGCCAATTGTGTGATAAAATTGCTCCAACGTGAAAGACGACTGTGTCTCCAACGCAACCAAGGTGAACTGACAAAGGATATCATCTTTGTGCGTAACAAGCAAAGAGCACTGATGGAAGACAGCTTGTTTTTCATTGAAAATCGATCAGCTTCACCAGCCGACGCAACCATGAGGCGCAACCATGAGCATCGATAGGTCATCGTGGTGATGCATCATCCATTTGGCATCAAGTTTGGGTGAGGTACCTATGAAGTTCGACAAATCCTCCCTGTGGTCTGTTTCTTCTCAGTAATCAAGCTCGAGAAAGGAAGAACCACGTGGCAGAGGACAGTGAGGCGGAACAACAATGGCCATCCAATTTTGTGCAGTACCACTAAAATTGAGGAAGACATGCCGGGGTATGGAGACACGCATCGCTGTTTCCAAAAATATAAAAAAGGGCTAGCAACGACATCTCTATTGTCAATAAGAATTAATGTAATTTACACCTACATTCATAAGCATCATATTTATCTTGATGGGAACTATACGTTGATACCCGAGAATAATTTCATTTCTTCATATAACCTGTGATAGTACTTCAACCATATGGACAATGACCGCACAACCACCATGTACTTTTGTCGAAACAACATGTATACCTCCACCGAGGCATAAATCAGGACAACTTTTCGAGTGGCATTTCCTCTATAATAGTACTAGTAGGTGATGTTGGACCAGCCGACGAACCCTAGCTACTATGCATTGGGAGCTGGGGAGTAGTCGCATAGAAGACAACCCGCACGCAGCGACCTGTGGAGCTGGACCAGTACCTCAGGTGGGCGAGATGTCGTTTAGGCGGGCGGGCGGGATCTGCCCACACGACGGCAGTGAACAAGGGCGTGGAGGATCTTCGTCCGCGCCAGTGCCGGCTCCGAGAGGACGGTGCGCATCGGCTTCCTCCGTCGCCGACGGCGATAAAGTCAACGCTGCACCTCCTCACCTCCCGCAGCAGACGGGATTCGGCCGGATCTGTGACCACCGGTGAGGAGAGAGATAGAGTGGACACTGTCATCTTGTTTTGATATGGAGAGGGTGAGAGAGCGAGACGCGAGAAACTCTATCAAACAAGAGGCTATAATGGAGTAAAAATCTCTCCATAGCAGTGGTTTTAAATAGAATACGCGTGTTCCGGAAAAAAAGAAACGAAATCATGGACAATTTTTAAGGTTCTGTCTAGGACACATCTAGATGTGACATAGTTATGTTACATCTAAGTTGATGTCCACTGCTTTGTGGTCTTTTTTTTCCTAGTTTTTTTGTTTCTTGTTGCTACATTATATACTTGTGGGCGCTTAGATGTGATATCCTTAAATAACATCTAGATGTGAATTAGACAAACTGATTTTCTAACGTACCAAGAAAGAAAACTCGATCAAAAACACGCCCCGCTTCTGTGTCGCGAGAGTCATCGCGCACACACACATAGACATAGACATGTATATCCGTGTTTACGTAAAATTCCATTTCCATCTCCATCTCCAATCATATTTTTCCAACTGGCACATTATTTATGTTGTTAATTATATACGCAGCAATATTAACGTACAACATCTCTTGTTTGCGCGCACTGGACCCGACTGGCATGACGGCCGGTCCTGACCAAGCCGAACCCTCTTCATCACCCGCGCGTGCTTCCCGCCCGAAACGGTCAGTGCCGCATTCATGCCCGGCCAGAGCGGATGCGACCTCTCACTGGCACCGGCATTGAAGCGGCACGGCGGCCGAGAGAGCTGTCGGCGTTCTGGGAACGGGGGTCCCCAGACTTGCCTGCCTGCGGCCTGCGGCGTGGCTCAAAGGGGGCCCCATCACGGCCCATCTTCATCAACACAAGCTCAAGACCCTCGCGAGGGGCCAAGCCTCGCGGGGCGGACGACATGGAGCTTCCTCAGGCACGGCCTCATCAGGCTGGCTCGCGAGAAGGCGGAGAGATCAAGGCGGGGTACCTCACGAGGTGCCCATGATGCAAGCCATGACGACCAAGGGCGCCAGCCCGCGCAGTGTCCTCCTTTCCTCTTTGGTGCAAAGGGAGCAAGCGCAGGCGAGAGCATCAAGCAAAGGCGTCCATTTCGGTGCAACAAGACCAAGACCAGTCCAACGGCAGGAAGGAAGTCATTGTGGAGCTCAAGCCGGCCATTACGAGCCTTTGACAGGCGAGGACCGACTTTAGTCAGGATAAGTGTACCAGATGTTCCCCTTCAAAATGGCCAATTGTTGGCACCCTTCCCGCTCAATATTTGGGAAGAGGCCCAGGGCCTCTGCCTATAAATAGGACTAGCCACCCACAGGGTAGAGAGATCAAGAAAGGTAGCAAGAGAACAAATGAGAGAGACAGAGAGAAGCGGCTGAACTCCCCCTAGCAGTTCATCGCACCAGCCAAGAACAGACCCTCGCGAGGCTGTTCTTCCTTTTGTTGTTTATCACCATCGGCCCAAGGGGCAATCCACCACACCACAAATTAGAGTAGGGTATTACACCACAATGGTGGCCCGAACTAGTATCAACCCTGTGTCTCTTGTGCTGTTCCTTTCGTAGCTTAGATCTTAGCGAGGCGACAGGGTACAAGTAGGTAGAGGGCGAGATTCCGCGCGCACCCCAGTGTTCGAACCTCAAGGGTCTGTCGGAACCCGAAATCCGACATTTGGCGCGCCAGGTAGGGGTGCGCCGGAATTTTCCTTCCGCCACCCTGTTCTCCGTCGACCCCGCATCCATGTTCCGACGCTGCCGGGCCCGCAAGGCCAGCGCAGTAGCCGCCTGCTCGCTTCCGCCGCCTGACGGCTTTCGCCGGGCGGGCGCCTCGTTCCCGTCTTCTGCCGGGCCAACGCCGCCACCGCCACCGAAAGCAGCAAGCATCATCCCAAAGATCCTCCGTGAGGCAAGACGGCCGCCTGCTACCCCCTCGCCGCCCGGCTGGTTCTTCGTCTCGCGCGTTCCGCGCGCCCATGGAGGCTCGAGCTGCGCTCATCGCGGCAAACGAGCTCCTGCGCTAACGCCCCGTCGACGACGTCTACGAAGAGTGGCTCGACCGCGTCGCCGAGCTCGTCCACCCCGCAGGGGGCTCCCCCGCGCCGTCTATCCTGCTGCACCGAACCCCGTCCTGCGCGGGCAACGAAGCTCTGGGGGCGCCTCAGCCGCCTCTCCCTCAAGAAGGCGCCCTAGCCCCAAGGCGCGTGGTCCCTGGGCGGAACCCGCTCCGTCCGGCGCCAGCGCGGCAAGAGAAGAGCTGTCAGGAGGTCCCTCGCCCGCAAGAAGCTGCCCGAGTGCTCCCTGCTCCAGCTCGTCGTGACCACGCTCCTGCCCCGGCACGTCAAGACCCCGCGGTGCTCCCAGCTGCAGCAAGGGGACCCGCAAGACCAAGCTCTTCGTCATCCAAGGCCTCCCGTGGCCACATCAGGCTGCCATGCCTTCACCCCCGAGCTGCGCAGCGTCGCGTGGCCCGGCAAGTTCAAGCCGGACCTGCTTCCTCGCTACGACGGTACGACCGACCCCGCAGAGTTCCTCCAGCTCTACGAGCTGGGCATCGAAGCCGCCAACGGAGACGAGAAGGTCATGGCGAACTGGTTTCCCATGGCGCTCAAGGACGGGGCCCGCACCTGGCTCCTGAACCTGCCTCCGGGCACGATCTCCTCCTGGGACGAGATGCGCACCCGCTTCATCGCCAACTTCCAAGGTACTCGCGACCGGCCACCCGCCGTGAGCGACATGCGCCGCATCAAGCAGCAGCCAGGGGAGACCCTACAGAAATACATCCAGCGCTTCAACAACGCACGCCTCAAGATTCCCAAGGTGACCGAGGAGGCCATCATCTCCGCCTTCTCCGACGGTGCGCGCGACGTCAAGATGAGGGAGGAGCTGGTGATGCATGAAGATCTGTGCACTTTCTTGGAGCTCTTCAACTTGGCGACCAAGTGCGCCAGGGCCGAGGAAGGGCGTCTCTCCCTCCTCGAGCTGCCTGCCGCAGACCATGAAGAGAAGAAGTCCAAGGCCAAGGATGTGAAGCGCAAGGGGGCTGTTGTGCTCGCGGCAAAACCGGAAACCAAGCGGGGCAAAGATCAGCCCGAGTCTTCCAAGGGCGGCCGGTACTACGTGTACCACGACCTCCACACCCACAACAGCTGCGAATATCAAGAACTCCGAGCCGTGCAAGAAGGGAGGATCGGCCGACGTCGCGACCGCAGCGACCAAGGCTACGGCCGAGGAGGAGGAAGGAACACAGGACGCTGGGAAGACCGCGGCCCTCGCCAAGCATGGCGCAACCAACCTCACGAGGATCGCTGGCAAGACCCGCCTCGCGAGGGAGGCTGGAGGGATCAGCCTCGCGAGGATCGCCCGCAAGGCAACGCAGGCCTCCCTCCTCTGCCACTTCAGCCAAGGAGAAATGAGGACCATCATCAGGACGAGCGGGCTGGGGGCTTCCAGGAGCCGCGCGCGATCGCCTGCATCCTGGGCGGAGCTCAAGCCCCAGCCTCTCAACGCATCTTCAAGCAGTTCGCCCGCGAAGTGAATGCGGTCCTTCCCAAGCTCGAAGCCACACGCCCCTCGGTGGTGGCGTGCACCATCACGCTCAAATTTCGGCGGATCAGCTCAGGTGTGCGACCACGGCCGGAGTCCTCCCGATGCTCCGTTCCCCAATCATCGCGAACGTGCTAGTCACCAAGACCCTCATCGATGGCGGGGCAGGGGCTCAACGTCCCGTCCGTGAAACGTTCAACAATCTCCAAGTGCCTTACAATCAGCTCCAGCCAACCAAGCCTTTCTCTGGGGTCACCGACGGCTCCACAGTCCCGATCGGGCAGGTTCGCCTCCCTATCACCTTCGGCGCACGCGACAACTACCGCACCGAGCTCATCGACTTCGACGTCGCCAGCATTCGCGTGCCATACAACGCCATCCTCGGGTACCCAGCGCTGGCCAAGTTCATGGCTGTAACCCACCACGGCTACAACGTCCTCAAGATGCCAGGAAGTGGCGAGGTCATCACGGTGCCCTGCGAAGAGAAAGACGCAGTGTGCTCCCTGGAGCGAGCCTTTCAGGCCGCATCACTGGAGGACCCGGATCACGGAAGAAGGAGGCTTCCCGAGAGCGCTCCTAAGAAGAAGAAGACATCGTCCGGCCCGGCCCCTCAGGAGGCAGGCCCCTCAGGGTCCGCGCCTGCTCAGGGGAACCTCCTTCTATCGCATAGGAAGCGCGGCGCCCTCCTCCTCAGAGGCTCGGGGCTCCCCCCTGGAGGGCCACCGACCTTGCTAAGGGCACGAGGGAGGCGCTTGGGCACCACTTGGAGGCGTGTCTCGAAGCACATTTCCCTCAAGAAGGAGCAAGGCAAGGAGGGCTAAACCCTCAGGAGTTCGTCAACAAGATCGTTCAGGAGCTGCAGGAGTCAAGAGTCATGAGTGGCAGCCGCCGCCTACCTGCCGTGGCTCCCCATCCAGGCGAGGATGGTGGGCTGCGCGTCTGCATCGACATACCAGGGCTCAACCGAGCCGCCTCTCAGGAGCGCCTCTGGCCCTCTCGCGTGGGGCGCTGCGAAGGTCCACCCCACAGCTACGTTCGCATGCCTTACGACTTGCCGAACGCGGCTGCCACGTACCAGCGCCTCATGATGAGCATCCTGGAAGCTCAAGAGGCCAGGCGTTCCGCAGCCCTGGCGGAGATGGAGATGGTCCAAGAGGAGCCACCAGCGCCTCCGGAGCCTCCCGAGGCCCCTGGGCCTGGGGGCTCGTGAGGATCGGCTCCTGCAGCCCACCGAGTCTGCTGCATCAACACCTTTCGTCTTCAACGCTACCAGGTGACATCTTTCAAGTTTCATTTCCAGCTGGGAGCGCCCCCCAGGACTGCATTATTCCCAGGCCGCGTGGGTCCGTCCCTGCGGCGTGTATCTCTTTTACTTCCTGTTCCTAGCTTAACTTGTTGGGGGCGCCCCTCGGGCTGCGTCATCCCCAAGTCGCTTGGGTTCGACCGAGCGATGTTCGTCTTCCTTGCGCTTATCTAAATGGACTTGCTCCTTTGTGATTAACATGCTTGACCTAGTTGCCCGCTCGACTGACACCAACTGATGGAGCTGCTCCCTAACGGCACGACGCTTGTGCATGGGTCCGTCCCTGCAACGCCGACAAACCTGAATGGCTGAGCTCTGGCCGCGGCAGCCAAGATAGCGCTACCTCGTCAAGCCTTCAGTGCCTCGTCACCCCTCCGGGGCAACCAACGGCTGACTGACGGTCGTGACGGTGGACTTTCGTTCTTTCTATGATGAGCCCACAGGATCTCTTCAAGGAGCAGCGTCAGGCGAGGCCCCCACGGTGTCTCCTTCACTCTCACCCGCGCGAACCGCTTGCACGTTAAAGGGGGGTGCCTGAGCATCGCGACTCAGGGCTCCTACTGGCTCTCCAGCCCTCACCGCCTTGCCCACGGCATCACGACCTGGCATACCAGCGACGGCTGAGACTGGCTGAGGGGCCGGGACCCGAGGACGAGAGTAGAAAGGGAGCAAAGGCGAAGGAGGGACACGTGAGGACCTCGCCAAGCAACCCCTCGCCTGCTGATGCAAGGACCCGACAACGCACCAGGAAGCGACTCCTGATTCTCGAGATAAGTCACCCTCCGGAAGCATTAACTAACACGGCACCGTCCCCTCACCAAATGCAATCCCGAGTTAGCAACGTCGCTCTCCTTTCTCACCGAACGATGGCTGTTTGAGCGCTAAGGGGGACCTCCTGAGCATCGTGACTCAGGGGCTCTTACCGGTCCCCAGGCCGCTCACCTCCTGGCCTTGACCATGGCATCGCGACCTGGCATACCAAATGACGGCAAGCTTGCCTTGGGATCGGGACTGTCGGCGCAGAGCATCAAGCCCTCGCGAGGTTCGAAAGGGAGAACTGAGCTAAGGCGGGATGAGCAACACGCGCTGATTCACAACAAGGATCATATTAACAAACAGGGCCACAAGCACCTTACAAGCGCCCACGGGGCGCGCTTTTGATTCCTCGCAGGGAGCAGATCCTAAAGAACGCTAACTACACGCGCTCCTGCAAAAGACGCCATCATCAACAGTGGGCCGTCGGGCACCGGCGCCAACCCCATCCAGATCAGGGGCGGCGATGGCCTGCCGAGCCCGCCCTGCTCTGAGAGCGGCGCAGGATCGGGGGCTCGTAGCTGTCGTCGCTCGTCTCTGGAGTCGCGAGGAGCTCGGTAGAGTCGCTGGATCCTCCGACGCCTCCACCGCCTGAGGAGCTGCCGAGGGAGCGGTCAGCGAGCCTAGCCCTCGCCATGGCAGGGCCTCGATCACCTCTCCCGGGGCAGAGTCCAGCCGGCGCCCTTCCGCATCGGAGACCTTGAAGAGAATGACCGAAGCACCGTCGTACTCCAGGTGGATCGCGAGATCGCCCCTTGTCCTGCAGACCCGGGCGATCTCGCCCCAGCCTCGAGTCATGAAGACCTCGCTCGGGGCAACGACCTCAACCTCTGCCCGGTTGCAAGGGCGCCGCAACCAGCGTGCTGCAGCCAGAGCTCCAGGGGTCCTACCCGCGGAATCATGGAGGCGAAGAAGGGAGGAAGGTGAATCCAAGACCGAGGAGGCATGGCGGCATGGAGTACGAACTCCTGGGAGGAACCCTCGGCGTGGACTCTAGGAGGAACGATGCGCACCTTCGTGACCCGCCGGCGCCGACGGCGGCGTCGCCCGTGGCGTTCGGCATCAACCCCTTCAGAGCCGTCGATCTGGGCGTACAAGGGAAGCGGGAACCCCGGTGGTGGCCGCTCGCACCAAGGCCTCGGCACCACCTGGTAGGCACCCTCGTCCCGATGGCAGAGAGTTAGTCGTTTCTTCGGCGGGAGCGGGTCAGGACCCTCTCGAGGAGCCTTTCCCTTCTCTGCCGCGGAGAACCGGCGGATCGGAGCCATTGTAGCAAGACGTAGCAAGAACCGGGAAGAAGAAGAAGCGAGCGGAAACGGACCAGGGGAGCGCTCATCGTTCCATACTTAAAGCCAGAGGAGGCCAACCGCCGACCTCCACGATCGCAGGTAATCATGACCCGCTCTGCCTGCAGGGACTTGTCAATTCGTGCAGTCACCGAGACGTCGTGGGGAAGTGGAGACACCCACGTCCCATCAACCGCCACACGGCGCCCAAGGCCGCAGGCTGTTAGGGCCTGCAGCGCTTCGCACTTGCCCCTTCGCCTCTCTACTCGGCCAAGTCCGGGCGCGCCTTGGGCCCGGGGGCTACTGTCGGCGTTCTAGGAACGGGGTCCCTGGACTTGCACTGCGGCCTGCGGCGTGGCTCAAAGGGGGGCCCATCACGGCCCATCTTCATCAACACAAGCTCAAGACCCTCGCGAGGCTCCAAGCCTCGCGGGGCGGACGGCATGGAGCTTCCTCAGGCACGGCCTCATCAGGCTGGCTCGCGAGGAGGCGGAGAGATCAAGGCGGGGTACCTCACGAGGTGCCCATGACGCAAGCCATGATGACCAAGGGCGCCCGGGGCGCCGATCCCTCGCAGATGTCCTCCTTTCCTCTTTGGTGCAAAGGGAGCAAGCGCAGGCGAGAGCATCAATAAAAGGCGTCCATTTCGGTGCAACAAGACCAAGACCTGTCCAACGGCAGGAAGGAAGTCATTGTGGAGCCCAAGCCGGCGTCATCACCAGAGCCTTTGACAGGCGTGGACCGACTTTAGTCAGGATAAGTGTACCAGATGTTCCCCTTCAAAATGGCCAATTGTTGGCGCCCTTCCCACTCAATATTTGGGAAGAGGCCCAGGGCCTCTGCCTATAAATAGGACTAGCCACCCATAGGGTAGAGAGATCAAGAAAGGTAGCAAGAGAACAAATGAGAGAGATAGAGAGAAGCGACTGAACTCCCCCTAGCATTTCATCGCACCAGCCAAGAACAAACCCTCACGAGGCTGTTCTTCCTTGTGTAGTTCATCACCATCGGCCCAAGAGGCAATCCACCACACCACAAACTAGAGTAGGGTATTACACCACAATGGTGGCCCGAACTAGTATAAACCCTGTGTCTCTTGTGCTGTTCATTTCGTAGCTTAGATCTTAGCGAGGCGACGGGGTACAAGTAGGTAGAAGGCGAGATTCCGCGCGCACCCCGGTGTTCGAACCTCAAGGGTCTGCCGGAACCCGAAATCCGACAAGAGCATCGCCCGCGCCGCTTCCGGGTGCACGCGGCTGCTCCGCGTTCAAAGGTCGCAATAGCCGCCTACAACATGCATGTAAAAAGTTCTTGGGAGTCCGTGCTACAGCTAGCTGTCCTCCCCCGACTCGTCAATTTCTTCCAGTAGTGCTAGTACTCCATGCCGTGATCCATCGACAAGCAGGCGGGAAAGTTATCGTATACTCGGTTTGCGGTGAGTGGCATGCCGAGCGACCGTGTGGGGTTGAGCCGTGGAAGAGGGTGAGACACGAACACGACAGACGTGATTTAAACGTTGTTTTTTCTCGATGGCGCGATCCAACGAAACAAAACGTTGGTTTCTCTCCATTTCCATTTTTTCTCCGAAAAAACGGGAACTTTCGACTCCATTTTCATTCCTATTCCAAGGTTGCCCCGTTACAACATTCCATCAAATACAAAGGAAAACTAACACACATGCTGATGCATCTCAATGATTCACCGATCATAGCCAATATTTACTTCACAACTAAAGAAAAAAGTTGTGAGAGCGTGTACGAAAGAAAAACTACTGATGGGGCCACTACGACTTAAACCCTAAACCCTAAACATGATTTAATTTCCTGGCCAGGTAGAACTTGTCGAAGGAAAGATGGCTGGCACCCTCGGATCATACGATGCTTTGGTGCAGTTCCACTAAAATCGACCCGAGCATCCCTGATGGCAAAGATATTGAAGAAGTGTGATTAGAATAATAGTACTGGCACTAGTTCATGAGACATAAACTCATCACAAGTAGAAGCTAGTAGAAGTAGAGAAAGATCGACATGGAGATGGAGCTACGGAAGTGGAGCAAACCGGCTCCAAAAGGAAGATGGACTACCTGGGACGTCGGGCTGTAGCTAGAAGGGCGGTTGGGACGCGGCATCGGCCCATACCGCGGTGACCCCCGATTGGGACGCACCGACTATGGTTTTCTCCCTCGCCGATGTCGACCGCGTGTACGCAGAACATTGTTCCCTTCCCCCAGCTGTGGGATCAGGCCCGTCGTTCTATGCTTGTGAAGAGAGCAACCTAAGGATGCATGCTTGTAGCTTAGGCTCCTGCTAGTGTATAAATAGTGGTTTTCTTTTTCTCTCAATATCAACCATTTTATATTGCGTACGTGTCATTCAAGAGTGAAATGATGGTTGCTTCTTCCGACTAACTTACTGTGTGATATGACTGCTCCTTAGTGCCCCCTACACGTACTCCCCCTACGTGTATGCAGCGATCACATGTACACATGGACGCAAAACGCAGCGGCGACGCACTAATGCATGCATGTCCGAGCACACGACGGAACACACACGGTCACGCTCAAGTGCTCAACCTACACGTGCATGCACACACATACTTAGTCAGGGTGAGCTAGTGACCGTATAAACACCGGAAAATATATATATTGAGCGCAATGAGCGTATTGTGTAGTCCACTGGCCGTATTTTTACAAATATATAGTGACAGACAGTGTATTTATCTCATTTGAAATTAAGCCATATTAACAGGAGAGGAGGCAGTATGGATTAGCATTACTTTGCTGTGTCCCGTCAACTTGCCGAACAAGGAGAAGGTTGCAGGACGAGAGAAGCTTGCGCGCGGTGGCTCGCAGGACAAGGAGAAACTTTTGACTAATGCAAGCTCTCCCTCGCTCAGGCGGTGGACGTGCAATGCTTAATTTGGTGTCGATTGCGAAGCATACACTATACTACTAGTGCTATTATTGTTCGACTTCCCGAATAGGCGAACAACCAAGCGCAAAGTTTACTAGTACTACTACTATAGTCTATAAAGGCACGTACTATACTAGTACTAGGAACCGGATGGAGGAGCGTCTGCACTCTTATTATAATTTTAAAATGTGATAAAGCAATCTTCAACACATTTGGTTCTCTTCGAGGGTTCTCGCATGTGATAATGGAAGTTGATTGCGTGGAACACTCGCCACAATTCTCTCTTAATTCTGGCTCATATCCTGTTACAAATAGTAGCACTCGGTAATATTTCCTATTTTTTTGTTATTCAGCATGTAAACAGGTCAGCAAACCTTGCGGCGCATATTCGTGCAAACCGTGCTTGCTACACTTTGAATGTGGCCGAGAGCTGGCTTGATGAAACACCTCGCTTCCTACTTCTTTTTTTGCGGGGTACCTCGCTTCCTAGTGACCAGTGTCTTGGCTGATCGTCCTAAGAATGCTTATATATGAATAAAGCTCTCTCATTTACCCGCAAAAAATATTAAGCCATAATGCTTAGGAAAGGAGGGAGTATGGACTAGCACTACTTGTTGGTGTGTCCCGTCAACTCGCAGAACGAGGAGAAGCTTGCAGGACAAGGTGAAGCTCGCTTACGCCTATTGACTAATGCAACCTACCCTCGGTGGACATGCATCAGTCCATTCGGTGTCAGATTGTCAGAGGCATATACTATAGTACCCAACATGCGGAGTACCATCATTGTTCGACTTCACGAAGAGGCGAAGAGCCAAGCGCAGTAGTACGAGTAGTACTACTACTAGAACTGCATGGTGGAGCCGCCTGCATTCTTATTTTTTATCTCTGATAAAGTACACGTTTATTCCGGAGAAGGGCGGAAAACGGCAGCCCAACATGTAATGAATGATATCGATCAATCAACCATGCTCGAATATATCTTGGCCTCCGTGCGAGCCCGTCTGTGTGTTCTCACTCCTCGTCTCTCTCAAGGAACGGCGGGTTGGCTCTTTGCCGTCAATTGAGATCGGTTTGCTCACACTCCTGTCCCACATGTCAGTGATATGCCAAGAGGAGGTGCGTTGACCGACTGGCCATACGCTACTTGGTTTTGAACCTTCATACTACTCCTCCCTCCGTCACAGTTTACAGGGCGCGCTTCATTATGATGCATTTCTCTCAATGCATTTCCACCACCAGAGAGACTATAGACGCGTTTGGTTTAATGCTCAATTAATTAGGCATGGTAACTGCAATCAAGTCTTTTCTCTCCATGTACTGTACTACGGAGTGGAGTAAGTGCATGCATGTGTGTACCCGGGGTGGAAGCACTGCATGCATGTGTGTACGCATTATTCCCTCTAGTAATAGACGTCGTGCTATAACTACCAATGCTATTTTTCAGGCCGATCGCTAGTCGCCTTGGTCCCACATATTTTTTTTTCTTTTTTCTGAAGCGCTCTGTATAAACAGTGACGGATGGAGTAGTATGAGCGGATTCAAAGAAGAGCGTATTGATGGTTGCTTCTTCAGAGCAACTTACAGTGGGAAAGGTGGGGCTTATGATTTGACTGCTCATTACTCACTATTAATGCGGCGCAACGACCGGGCTGAGTCTCCCATGCGGTTGTGCACTACCCCCTCGGTTCTTAAATATACTCCGGAGTATTTGTCTTTCTAGAGATTTCAACGAGTGACTACTCAAATATTTGTCTTTTTAGAGATTTCAAATGGAATGGCACATACGGATGTATATAGACATATTTTAGAGTGTAGATTCACTCATTTTGCTCTGTATGTAGTCACTTGTTGAAATCTCTAGAAAGATGAATAGAATATTTAGGAACGGAGGGAGTGCACATAGGAAGCAAAATGAGTGAATCTACACTCTAAAATATGCCCGTTTGAAATTTGTAAAAAGACAAATATTTAGGAATGAAGGAGTATAATTTTGTGCATGGCATATGGACCCGGATGATGAAGAGGCTTCTGGCAATGCTATCAAGCTTCCATCATTTGTTTACATAATTGACGTACTATACAAATAATTTTCCAAATGACATGAAATTGTACAATGGTGTGAGCTTTCAGCTTTTGTTTCGTGTCTTGCCATCGATGCTCTTTTCGAAACAATTAAAACTAACTTCCTTGTTAATGCATGTCAATTATTAGCAGATCGTAGCTAATAATTACATCACAACTGAAGGCAGAGTTGTGAGAAGGTGTTAAATTAAAATTGATCCATGCTTTCATTGGCAGCAACGTGCCCCCAGCTCTGTCTAAATCAACAAGGCATGTTGGGAAAAAAAGTAGCTGCCTGGAGCATGCAACATTCCGATCATTTTGTGCAGTTCCACTAAAATAGAGCTGAGCGTCCCTGTTCTAAAGATATTAAGTGTGATTACAATAATAGAGGACTGCTAATGAAACAATAAACACACAAATAGAAGCTGGTCACCTTTGCAGTCTCTCTTAAGACTAACTAGTTGGAGAAGATTAGGCTCGGAGTTGGATGAGGAGGATAGAGCAAAACCAATCTCCCTTTGTGCAGTCGACCTTTGAAATGTAGAGACGCGTTGCCTGTGACATTTTAGTACAACTGCACAAAACACTCTTAAGAAAAAAAGTGATTTCTGCAGTTCACCAAAAGGTCGCAATAGCAATGAGGTGAAATGGATAGCCCTGTTTGCAAAAAAGAGGTAGAAAGGAAATAATTACTGGCCAATAACAGTTGATGACACATGCGACGAGAAAAAAGAAGCATATTCCTTGTCCCAAGGGAAGATAACAACACGGTTGTGTTTGTCTAAAACGGTGTGAGGACGAGAATGCAATATGGAAAGTACATCGGACAAGCTACGTTTTGGGCAAAGAACTATGGAAGATCCACATGCAGCGATGTGGGAAGACGGGCAGTGGAGCAAGGCCGGAGGGGATACCTGGAGGTCGTCGGGATGTAACTAGGTGAGTGGCGGCGGGCGGAATCTACGAGCAGGTGGCGTAGGACCCGCCACGCCGGAGCTTGGTCAGAGAGAACGGCGTGTACCGCAGATCGGGACGTGCTCCCTCGGCGCCGTCGAACGGAGAAACGATGCACTTCCTCCCTTTCCCCCGGCGGACGGGATGCGGCCGGATCATTTAACGGTGACAGAGAGAGAGAGGCCACCGCACTCCCTTTCCCCCGGCGGACGGGATGCGGCCGGATCAGTGACCAAGGGTGAGAGAGAGAGAGGCCACCGCAGCCTTGTGTGAGATACTCTGAAGAGCGAGAAACCAGATAGGCAGGCTCCATTGTATATAGTGAGCGGACTACCTTTTTCTCCATAAAAATGATTTTATATTATGTGTACGTGCCATTGAGCGCTATAACTTTATTAAAAAATAACGGGGCAACACGTCAAGTCGAATTTGTTTCGTGCACGCGTGGTACACGACCTCCCTAGGTAAACAACCGCTACATGCGTTCAAATTAGCACGTGGGCTGCCATTTCGTAAAGAAATGAGCTCCACCATGTACCCGCGCGGGTGTGGCTGGGCACAAAGCGTGAGTACGTGCACGGTGCACCTATTCTCTTCTTGTATACGTACACCACCTACGTGGGGTTGTGTGAGAGAGATACAAACCTAGAGAGATATAGTGTGTGGGTTCTTGAGAGTTTTGGGGGGTCAATCAAAAAATGTAACATATGCAATGTGTGTGAAATAGAGTCCTGGATATAACATATATATAGAGGGGGCGATCCATGAGAAGAGAGTGGACGTATCATCGGCTTGAGGTGTCCATAGAATTGAAGAGAGGGATGATGTGTGTGTGTGTGTGTGCGCGCGATCGATAAAGAGTGCCATCGAATTTGTGTGTGCCCATGTCAAAGATATAGAGTGGCTGGCCTACTGGAACATGAGATGGGACATGTGCGGTTTGTCTCTGTGGCATGGATACCTACCTGCAGCGCTCGACTATCGGTGTGTGGTGGGGGAAGAGGGAGGCCCAATTAACTATAGAGGTACAATGGCTGGTATATGTGTGGAGGAGGAGAGAGGCCTACCTCATGTATTAAGGAGATCGATCTGTCTCATGTACTAAGGCAGATCGATCGGCATCCATGCATATGTGCAGGAGAGGAATAAGGTTGGGAGAGAGAGACAGAGCTAGAGTGTTGGAGGGGGTGGTAGTGGAGTTGCTTCTAACAAATGGTGGGATAGGCTTGCTAGACAAACGGAGGGCACGCCCGCAATATCAATAAGAGAGGAGATGGCTGCTTGTTGTGCATGTGCACGTGTGAGAGACGGTTCAGGAGGCATGCACGAATGATGAGGGGAGATGATGTGGCTGTGGTAAGCAGACGTAACTACATAGGAAGATCAATCACCCTTTGTTAGAGGAAGGAGAGACATAACTTGTGAGGTACGTCGATCGATGGGGGGTAGTTAAAGTCGATCTAGGTATATATTGGGAGATCGATCAGTATACATGCATGTGTGTGTTAGAAGCAAATGAGGCACGAGGAGAAGGATAGAGAGAGAGAGAGAGGGATGCATGTAGGAGGTGGTACGAGAGGCATACTATATCAAGGGGGGAGGAGTGTGCGAGTACGAGAACAATGAAAAGAGTGGTGGGAGTGAGGCATGGAAGGTGACAAGAGAAGAGGGGAAGCTTGCGTTTGTGCTAGGCACACCTGGCTAGAGAGGCATATCGATCGATGTGTGCCGTAAAAAAGGAGCTGGGGGGCCTACACACACCATGGGTGAACGACCTAAAGTGAAAAGATGAATTTGCGCGACGGAGCTAGAGAATGCTGAGGGAGGGTGATAGGGATGCGGGCATGTGCATGCACAAGAGAAAGTTAGCGCTAGCTACAAAGATAAGAGGGTTGTGTGGGTGTAAAAGACGAATAGAGATCATATATACTTCATTATAAAAAGCTTAATTGGGATATTTGAAGAATTTATCATAGTGTTTCAAACCAACGCATGTGTGAATATATATGACGGTGATACACATGGTGTGGTTATGAACATGTTATACTACATTTAATATATTTTATCTCTACTCTTATAAAAAGCGGAGTTGTTGATGATGGTGTGCCTGCCATCCTGCATTATAGGTCGTCCGATTCATATCTCAAGTGATAGCAAGGAAACTATGATGGTTGAAGTTGGCAACAATCATGATTGTAGATTCTTATTGAAATAGAGAAACGAATTAAAATTTAGTTCAAATTGCAGCAGTAGTATAGACATTTGGAATGCACTAAAATGTTGGTATGAGTAGGTTACATGCATTATACAGCAAGCAGAAAAACTTAATCGGACATAACATGGATTCATACTCCCTCCTTCCATCTATATAGGGCGTAATGAGATTTTTAAGACCGCCTTTGACTATTGGCACGATTAATAGTACATGACATGCACAACGTGAAAATTATATCATTGAAAGAACCTTTCACAGACAAATTCAACGGTGTGCTTTGTGTAGGTTGCATGTCATATATCATTGCTCTAATATTTGGTCAAAGTTAGCATCGAAAAAACGCATTAGGCCCTATATAGATGGAAGGAGGGAGTAGCTTTGAATATCATTTGTATAGTAAAACGGGGCAAGACCCTCTCTTTGTGTGGTGTGAATCGTTTTATTTTTTTCATTTTCTTTTTGGTTGAGGGAAGTGCGAATTGATTTGGTACGTACAAGTAAAATAATACTACACGTTAAGCTTGTCCCTCAAATTCAACCCGCGTCTTGTTATATCCCGAAAATTCAGATATCGTGCTCCCAAAACTGGTGCCTTCACAACCCGCGCCTTGCTGAAATTACAACGCGCGCGAAAACTCCCTCGAGCTGCCAAATCCCGACACGTGAAATCCCCCTTCTAACCCTGAGCCGAAAGGGCTGCTAGCTCAAATCGGCGGGGGTACTTTTGTAACACACCCTACATTTTGGACAAGTGCATCCCTAAGTCATGCTTCACCCCCTCCCATCGCCCCCTTTTCGCCATTCGAAATCCCAGGCCGCCATAACCTCTCCGCTCCAGCCGCGAAACCCCACCCTCCTCCGTCCGCCACGTCACCGCTGCCCAGCCGGAGCCTCTTCCCGACGACGTCGTCCACCGCAACAGCTCGATGTCCCTCATCCACCTCCCTGGATGAGGATCCGTTGTCCATCTCGCCGTCCCGCCGGTTCAGCCGCCCGGTCCTCCACCTCCAAGGAGCTGCTCCGACGATCGCCTCGTCTATCGCGGCTGCTCCATCCCCACAGCGCCGCCTTAACCTGCTCCACCGAAACCGCAGCATCCTCACCGACTCCTTAGACGAAGCGAGGCCTACTCGGCGCCACCAAAGAGGTTGTACACTCATCGCATCGCACCTTCTCCTTAACTCGACCTCCCGGCACTGACAGTGCTCCATCCCGCACCCCCATGGAGCGGCTACTTTGAAGCCGCACCATGGCGACATCTCCACGGCGGCTCTCCCCAGCGAGGCCCCTTCGGCGGCGTCCCATACCAGCCGGATCTGCTGCTGCTTGCTCGGCTCTCGCTCACCCTGGCTGCTGCTGCTCCAGCTCTCGCCGATCGCTCGCTTCGCCCACTGCTGCTGCTCTCCCCTCACTCGTCTGCTGCTCTGCTCGATTAAGCCACACTTGATGTTGAATCGACTTTTGGGTCGATCGATTTTCGGGGTTGGGGGTGGGGCTCGCCTAAGTTAAGGAAGAACCACCCGCAGCGGGGACGGGGGCTCGCCGGATAGGTACCCCACTATCTACCTTAGGGTTCAGGGTGGGGGCGGGGGGGCTAGAGGGCTGGCTGGGGCGGCGGTGGTGAGTTGTTTCGGGCGGCGAGATGGCTACTGGGTCATGGTTCGGCCGGTGGTGGTGGCGGCTGTGGGGGGTGCAGGTTGAAGATGAACCGCAGGTCCTCCCTAATACATGTCAAGTGCCTCTCTCGCTACCATTGCGTTCAGCCGACAAGAGTATTCAGATTCCACAATAAATTTCAGTTTCGAGAGTTAAGTTCAGAGTCAATAGTTGTTACCTCATCTGTTGTAGTCAGGTGGTTTTTGGTGATGTTAATTTTACATCCATTTTACATCATCTATTGGAGATGCTATTAGAATCCCACTTGAGATTGACGATGCATGTCTTGTGCTGCTTCAGCCTTGACGTCTTATCGCTCACGGAGCTGCTCCAATGATGTAAGCGATCCATCACAACAGAAAGCAGTGCTCGGACGCCGCCTACAGATTCCTCAGATCTTCCTCCACACCTCCGACAGCCACCTCTGCCTCAATCGCTTCAAATGACCAACCCATTGATGCTTTGAGGTCGACACGGCTACCAAGAAAGAGGTTGTACACTTGTTGCATCACTTATTACTATACATTCACGTCGATCCATTAGGGCTATTTTGGTTCAACGGAAAAACATCAATCCACTGGTTGTTACCATCACTCTAAATTTCGGCACGCTCTCCTTACATAATCTCACCATATTTTTTTCGTATGCATGTCAGGTATTGTACACAGTCATGATGAACATGTAGAGAAAAAGAGAAGAGTTTTGCGCGGCAATACAATGTCATGCAGACATCGCTCCATGGTGGGTTCAATGGCAAACCCTCCCCACCTCTCTCCAGATTGTAATCTAGAAGAAGATATCTGTTCTGAGGCGGATTCAGATGCCGCTGACCACTCCTATTTACCCCCCAAGGTGTTTGCTCTACCTTGGCATGATGATGTTAGTCATATCATGCATATATTGCCTTGCAGTGCCTACTTTTGACATCATATATGTCATCTGCTTAGTTTAGACATGTTCTTAATGCCACCTGTTTAGTTTCTATATAATATACGGGAATTATGCAGTCTCATGTCTTTTAGCCAGCCATAATATATGTGAAATGTGCAATGCCATCCTGTTTAACCAGGCATCATATATTTGAATGATATCTTGCCAATCCTTTTCTTCATTACATTTCCATTTGTCGACAATGTTTGTACATTAAACTACTCTTCCGTGAATCAGCCATTTGGGTGGGAGATGGAAAACTCGGAGGGAAAACAAGGCCTTCAAAGCAGGCAGTGCTACCGTCAAGCAGATCTCTTGTTGGGTCCCGATAGCTCCTCGAAGATGGATTCGTAGATAGATGACCAGTCCTATTCCCCCAATCGAGGTGTATGCTCTAACTTGGCACTTATATCGCTTCATATCATGTCAGTAGCGACCCGACCTCAGACGGTCAAGCCTTCTCGTGGTATCTGTGCCATCCTCGGATCAAGATATCGGCACACACAAAGACATCAATGTATATATCAAAGTGCAATCACATGTATAAATAACGTATAATGATATATACCTCATAATACTCTGATGAAACAATCAAACGGGTGTGGAGTCCCATCAACGCCATCGGCAGGTTGAGTGTAGACCGTAACCCTGTATCGTAACTCTTACTCGTCGAGGAAATATCTGCAACATGATACGTTGCAGCCGTGTAGTTCAGTACATTGAATGTACCGGCAAGATCACAACATGAATAAACAGATGATAAAACTATACTATATGCAATATGGCTTTATGGCTCAGATTCGAATTTTGTTTGCGTAAATGCTGATTTTATTTTACCTACATCAAAGGAATAGAAAGAAGTCTGTACTAAGGAGTTTTCTATCATGACATGGTTCCACCAACCGATGTCTCATAGCCCAAAATCATCATAAGTTGCCCACAATTAAGTTATCAATCCGGTGTTGAGAGTTCCGAGATAGATCCAAGTCCAGATGCTCAAATTGTCCGTGAATCGGGACACGGCTAATCGATTAGGTTTAAAACCCTCTGCAGAGGTTTGTACACTTTACCCGCAAGATTCGATCCCTCTCTTTACGCTCGCACTTCATGGTGTTTGAGAACAAGATGACCGAAACATGGTCTTCCGAAGAGTTCCTCTCACCACTGTCCGGTGCCCATCCAATCCTACCGTAGTTCTACATCTGCTAGCACCGTCCCAGCCAGAGTCACAACTAAGGTCAACCAAGCCAGAGCCCATATTGACTTGCGGTTGCAGGTAAGCTTCCGGTCATGAAGTATTCTTCCGTCTCTTTGAGTCTGGGTGAAGCTTTCCAAGATGTCATGGCGCTTTCTCCATGCATCCCGGCCAACCACTGGGTTCTCCAGGTGCCCACAACCGCCCTTCACCCAAAGAGTGTGTATTGAATTCTGTCTCGAGTCTTGAAGTCTTGAGGTCTTAAAGATGCAGTCCTTGCAGATTCCATCATGGAGTTGTCGTCATTGACGTAGAATCCTCCTTCTTCACACCACTCTCGTGCACTCATACCAAACCCCGTCTACTATAGCGTAGCATTAAAATAAAATATCGTCCGGGCTTGGTAACAGGGTGATGGGTTCCTACCTCATGCATACTACTCAACTACAAGAATTTCAATATCACTTCTGTGGGGTGGTTGCAAAGTTGTCACTAAATGCAATATAATATAGGTTTGAAAGCATGGTCAAAGTGAACTTGGCTGGTTGACGATCATCGAAAACTAGGGTTTCGTAGTAGCAATCTTCGTGACTCCGGAAAATTCTACCGAGACAAACAAATAATCACAATAAGCACATAGCATAGGATCACATAACACAATAGCATAGCAATAGCAACATAACACATCAAAATCAAACGAATCAAAACCAAATCCAAAGGAAAACTCAAAGAAAACCAATTCAAAGTTTTTCCTACTTCAAGCAACAACTAAAATAGGTTTATATAACAAAATTTTCTCAACATAACCTAATCATGGTTTTAGGTTAACTAAACAGAAAGGATTTCATTAATCAACTAGGAGCAAAAAGAATTAATTTAAAATCTAATATGAAACTCCTATTAGGCCTAATTCAATTTCTATTAAGGAAAATAAAATAAAACTTTTATTTATTATAAATAAAAGTTCATCCTATAAAGTGACGTAAACTATCCTAGAATAATCAATCACATGTTAAAAATAAAATTATTTACTAACTAAATTAATAGGAAAACAGTAGCTAGCTAATTAATTAGGATTAATAAGATTCTGCTTAAACTAATTTATTTATTAATCCTAAAATACCCAAGTTAATTTTTATGGTTTGGCAATGTCAAAATAAAGTTGGGACAAAAAGAATCATGCAAAAATAATTTTTCTAACTCAAGTTATAGCAGATTTACTATTCTGACTAAAACTAAATTAAAGCAGTTTTAATTAATTTTAACATAGCTAAATATGTATTCTACAGAAACTACATAAAATTTGCAATCCAACAAAAAAGAATCACCTAAAAATATTAAACAGAATAAAAGATATCAATTTTTGAAAACAGAAACTATTCTGCTAAAACAGAAAATCAAATTAAAAAGAAAAAGGCCTAATGGGCCTATACTGCACTAGGCGTTAAATAGTCTAAACGGTCCCTAGGGTTAACTAAACGAACCGGCCTAGAAAATAAAAACCTAACTAATACTAAACCGGAAAGAACCGGCCGGTTTTCTAATAAAACTTACCCCTTCTAAGCGTTTCTAATCCTAGCCGCTTATTTAGGATCGGACGGGGGATGCCCGACGACGCATCGAGTCCGGCGACGGGCGGGCGGGCGGCGGAGTGCGTCGGGGCTTGAAGGCCGGGAGGTCCGCGAGTCGTCGGGAGGATCTGGGGAGCACGGGAGTGGTTCGGTGGGGTGGGGGGTGGTCGGGGAGGGGTAGGGCGTCGACGGCGGCGACACTGGGGGCGGTGTGAGCTCGGGTCTCCGGCGGGCTCGGGAGAGCGAGGGAGAGGGCTCCGTGAGGCTAGGGGAATGGGGTGCGGGGCTCGGCTTTTATAGCCAGTGGGGTCGCCCTCGCTTGGGATCGGGCGATCGGGGATCCCGGATCCTTCGGGATCCGCGATCTCCCATGAGCTGCGCTAACGTGGGAGAGGGGAAGAAGGGGGCGGGTCCCGCTGTCAGTGAGAGAGAGAGGGGGTGCGGGCGAGCGGGCGACCGGCGCCAAAGGTTTTCGGGCGAGGGGGAGGTGAGGCCGGTCGGTTGGCTCGCTGGGCTGGCCTCTGGGCCGGCTCGGTGGGCCTGGCTGGTGGGGGGGCTTCGGCGCTGGCTGGGCCAGGGGGCCTGGCTGGCGCCTGGGGGGGGGGGGGGTTTCTTTTAAAATTTTATTTAAAAAAAAAATAAAAAAAAAACAGGAAAAAAAAAAAATATATAAAAATTTTATATAGGGTATATATATACCAAAATGATCGTGGAAATATTCCCTTTCATTTGAACATTTTACCAAAGGCAAAATCCAAACTTTATAAAAATCCATTTTTTCAAATTCAAATAAAATTCAGATTTGAATCCAAATCTTTTTGTCATTGTTTCCTCTGATATTTTTGGGGTGTCATATTTGTTCCTCTCATACTTTTGATCAAGTATTTATCGGGCATAGTTTTTGAAATGATTCCTTTGCCAAAGTTTGAATTCAAATTCAAAACTCAAAATTTGAAAGAGGGTTTCAAGCACTTTCAAATGACTTTCAACTTGATACTTTTTAACTTCCAACTCATATTTCATATAATTGAAGAAGTCATTTTATCTTCCCTCATGAAAATCATTGAGTTGCATAAAGCTTTGAATTTGAAATCTTCCCAAATGAAATTCAAATCTTTTCCAAAACCCTATTCATTTCAAAATGGAAGAAGTCATGTCATCTTCACTCTAGGCTTTGGTGTTGGAATGAATTTGAATTCATTGAGATCCAAAAGGCAAAGGAGAAAGTTTTGGGAAAGTCATTTCATTCCCTCTCATTCAACTTTCAAAAGTTTTCAAATTTCACTCGCTTTCACTCATTCAGTCAAACCAACAATCAGACAACAAGCATAGTTATTTATTATATATAACATTCCAAAATTTAGAATTTTGGGATGTTACAAACCTACCACACTTAAAATGAATCTCGTCCTCGAGATTCGAAGGGCTAGCAAGAAAAGCTTAGGGGTTGGGGTCTTCTAGCAAATGTCTTGGTCAGAAAGGTCAGGGGTGCTACCACACTTAAAAACAAGGTCATGGTTCCAATAAACTCAGATACTTCCTCTGGAGGGCTGAAAATGTATGTCCCTTCACATATCTTACAACAGCTCCTTCATTAAGGCTCTTCTGCCAGAAGTATAGAGTTTTCCTCGTAATCTTGGGTCGGTTCACAAAGTTGAAGTTCGTCCGAGGTTGTATCTTCTTAGCTGATAGGTCTGTGTCCATTCTAGACAACTATCGAAACACTCATGGTGGTCTACCATTAATGGTTTCTCCTGCAGAAACGGGTGCAGGTTGAACTTCACCGTATATCCTACGATTGGCAACGGTTGCTGTAGAAGGGTTCCATCGTACTACCATTCTATGGTTTTATGGCTTATCGTGTTGACACTCTTCTAAGGTTTTCAAGGCTCTCTCGATTTTCCATCAACATATGATAGTTCATGATAGAAGTCTCCGGTATGGGGCCAATCCATCCTGCATTTGAATCATTACCACATACGTAAATATCGAATCACGTATTCTAACACTTGGGCATACTCACAAGCATTGCAGAATTTCTCTTGTTCTCGAACTGGGTTCGAGTAATTCCATGGTTTCTACAAGCCAAACAAAACATCTATCGTTACTTCACCACTCTCAGGTTTTTGCGTAACCTTCTGGGTGTGTCCTATTTCTCTGCAAATCTTGCAGGCACAAGGTTTCTTCTTCGGGTTATCATGGTGCCTCCGGATGAGACGTGATCCCAACAGGGTCTTCTTGAATTCCTCCCAAGTCTTTGCTCCATTCCATCCTCAGTATAGCTTGATGCATCTGCCACCATGTTGCAGCACTTCCTTCAAAGTAATCAAGAGCGCATTTATACTTCATTCTTCCTTAAAACCAAATTGCTCCCGAAGTTATTCTCCATGTTCTGAATCCATAGCTCTGCCTCCGGCTGGGTTTTCGGTCAAGAGAATATCAGTCCAACTTCAATCATCATCTATGGGGTCCAAAAGTTTTGGGATGAGATATGAGAGAGGTGGGGAGGGATACACACAATACAAACAATAGTTTTTGAAGAAACGGGTTTTACTTTGTGGCTGTCGGAAAACATCAAACAAATGACAGCTCACAATTCATCGCATCTAACGTAGGTGTATAACATGGATTTGGTCCTCTAACGGTCAAATAATTCTTCTGATTCTTCAAGTCGTCGAGTCTTCAATCGGTGTAGCTTCAACTCTTCTAATGCATGGTCAAATCCTCTTTACTCTGAAGAGGCCATCAGTTATCCGATATCTTGTCCTTCTTGGAGCGGCTTGATTGATTCTTCATGTGATCAAAAGGAAAAGGGTATATTCTAACTATTTGAGGTGAGAGGGTCTATTTGATAAAATCAGAAAAGATGAGAAGTAAGAGTCTTTTTGAAAATAAAGTTTTAGAAATTTCTGTCCAAGGGCTTTCCGGTTTCTAGGGTCACGCCCTACACCAACATGTGCTCGATACCATCTCTCAGAGCGACCGACCTCGACGGGTCAAGCCTTCGTGTATCTGTGCCATCCTCGGATCAAGATATGCTGGCACACACAGTACATCAATGTATATATCAAAGTGCAATCACATGTATAAATAACGTAAAATGATATATACCTCATAATACTCAGCGGAAACAATCAAACGGGTGTGGAGTCCCATCAACGCCATCGGTAGGTTGAGTGTAGACCGTAACCTCAGATCGTAACTCTTACTCGTCGAGGAAATATCTGCAACATGATACGTTGCAGCCGTGTAGTTCAAGACATTGAATGTACCGCAAGATCACAACATGAATAAACAGATGATAAAACTATACTATATGCAATATGGCTTTATGGCTCAGATCTGAATTTTGTTTGCGTAAATGCTGATTTTATTTTACCTACATCAAAGGAATAGAACGAAGTCTGTACTAAGGAGTTTTCTATCATGACATGGTTCCACCAACCGATGTCTCATAGCCCAAAATCATCATAAGTTGCCCACAATTAAGTTATCAATCCGGTGTTGAGAGTTCCGAGATAGATCCAAGTCCAGATGCTCAAATTGTCCGTAACCGGGACACGGCTAATCGATTAGGTTTAAAACCCTCCGCAGAGGTTTGTACACTTTACCCGCAAGATTCGATCCTCTCTTTACGTTCTCGCACTTCAGGTGTTTGAGAACAAGATGACCGAAACATGGTCTTCCGAAGAGTTCCTCTTACCACCGTCCCCAAGTGCCCATCCAATCCTACCGTAGTTCTACATCTGCTAGCACCGTCCCCCAGCCAGAGTCACAACTAGGGTCAACCAAGCCAGAGCCCATATTGACTTGCGGTTGCAGGTAAGCTTCCGGTCATGAAGTATTCTTCCGTCTCTTTGAGTCTGGGTGAAGCTTTCCGCAAGATGTCATGGCGCTTCTCCATGCATCCCGCCAACCACCGGGTTCTCCAGGTGCCCGTCAACCGCCCTTCACCCAAAGAGTGTGTATTGAATTCTGTCTCGAGTCTTGAAGTCTTGAGGTCTTGAAGATGCAGTCCTTGCAGATTCCATCATGGAGTTATCGTCATTGACGTAGAATCCTCCTTCTTCACACCACTCGTGCACTCATACCAAACCCCGTCTACTATAGCGTAGCATTAAAATAAAATATCGTCCGGGCTTGGTAACAGGGGTGATGGGTTCCTACCTCATGCATACTACTCAACTACAAGAATTTCAATATCACTCTTGAGGGGTGGTTGCAAAGATGTCACTAAATGCAATAAAATATAGGTATGAAAGCATGGTCAAAGTGAACTTGCACAGTTGACGATCTTGAAAACTAGGGTTTCGTAGTAGCAATCTTCGCACTCAGGAAAATTCTACCGAGACAAACAAATAATCACAATAAGCACATAGCATAGGATCACATAACACAATAGCATAGCAATAGCAACATAACACATCAAAATCAAACGAATCAAAACCAAATCCAAAGGAAAACTCAAAGAAAACCAATTCAAAGTTTTTCCTACTTCAAGCAACAACTAAAATAGTTTTATATAACAAAATTTTCTCAACATAACCTAATCATGGTTTTAGGTTAACTAAACAGAAAGTATTTCATTAATCAACTAGGAGCAAAAAAGAATTAATTTAAAATCTAATATGAAACTCCTATTAGGCCTAATTCAATTTCTATTAAGGAAAATAAAATAAAACTTTTATTTATTATAAATAAAAGTTCATCCTATAAAGTGACAGAAACTATCCTAGAATAATCAATCACATGTTAAAAATAAATTTATTTACTAACTAAATTAATAGGAAAACAGTAGCTAGCTAATTAATTAGGATTAATAAGATTCTGCTTAAACTAATTTATTTATTAATCCTAAAATACCCAAGTTAATTTTTATGGTTTGGCAATGTCAAAATAAAGTTGGGACAAAAGAATCATGCAAAAATAATTTTTCTAACTCAAGTTATAGCAGATTTACTATTCTGACTAAAACTAAATTAAAGCAGTTTTAATTAATTTTAACATAGCTAAATATGTATTCTACAGAAACTACATAAAATTTGCAATCCAACAAAAAAAGAATCACCTAAAAATATTAAACAGAATAAAAGATATCAATTTTTGAAAATGTAAACTATTCTCGCTAAAACAGAAAATCAAATTAAAAAGAAAAAGGCCTAATGGGCCTATACTGTGCACTAGGCGTTAAATAGTCTAAACGGGCCCTAGGGTTAACTAAAACGAACCGGGCCTAGAAAATAAAAACCTAACTAATACTAAACCGGAAAGAACCGGCCGGTTTTCTAATAAAAACTTACCCCTTCGGGCGTTCTAATCCTAGCCGCTTATTTAGGATCGGACGGGGATGTTTTCCGACGACGATCGAGTCCGGGCGACGGCGGGCGGGCGGCGTGGAGGCTGGGGCTTCGAAGGCGTCGGGAGGTCCGCGAAGTCGCCTGGAGGATGCGGGGGAGCACGGGGAGTGGTTCGGTGGGGTCGGGGGTGGTCGGGGAGGGGTAGGGCGTCGACGGCGGCGACAATGGCGGCGGTGTGAGCTCGGGTCTCCGGCGTGCTCGGGAGAGAGAGGGAGAGGGGCTCCGGCGAGGCTAGGGGGGGAATGGGGTGCGGGGGCTCCGGCTTTTATAGCCAGAAGTCGTCCTCGCCGGGGGATCAGGCGATCGGGGATCCGGATCCTTCGGGATCCGGCGATCTCCGGCGAGCTGCGTTGCGTGGGCGAGGGGGGAAGAAGATGGGGCGGGGCCCACGGGTCAGAGAGAGAGAGGGAGGGGTGGGGCGAGCGGGCGACCGGCGCCAAAGGTTTTCGGGCGAGGGGGAGGTGAGGCCGGTCGGTTGGCTCGCTGGGCTGGCCTCTGGGCCGGCTCGGTGGGCCTGGCTGGTGGGGGGGGCCAGGCTGGGTCAGGCTGGCGCTGAGGGGGGTTTCTTTTAAAATTTTATTTTTAAAAAATAAAACAAAAACTGGAATAAAACAATATCTATAAATATTTTATATAGGGTATATATATACCAAAATGATCAGAAATATTCCCTTTCATTTGAACATTTTACCAAAGGCAAAATCCAAACTTTATAAAAATCCATTTTTTTCAAATTCAAATAAAATTCAGATTTGAATCCAAATCTTTTGTCATTGTTTCCTCTGATATTTTTGGGGTGTCATATTTGCTCCTCTCATACTTTTGATCAAGTATTTATCAGGCATAGTTTTTGAAATGATTCCAGCTTGCCAAAGTTTGAATTCAAATTCAAAACTCAAAATTTGAAAGAGGGTTTCAAGCACTTTCAAATGACTTTCAACTTGATACTTTTTAACTTCCAACTCATATTTCATATAATTGAAGAAGTCATTTTATCTTCCCTCAAGAAAATCATTGAGTTGCATAAAGCTTTGAATTTGAAATCTTCCCAAATGAAATTCAAATCTTTTCCAAAACCCTATTCATTTCAAAATGGAAGAAGTCATGTCATCTTCACTCTAGGCTTTGGTGTTGGAATGAATTTGAATTCATTGAGATCCAAAAGGCAAAGGAGAAAGTTTTGGGAAAGTCATTTCATTCCCTCTCATTCAACTTTCAAAAGTTTTCAAATTTCACTCAGTTTCACTCATTCAGTCAAACCAACAATCATACAACAAGCATAGTTATTTATTATATATAACATTCCAAAATTTAGAATTTTGGGATGTTACACATGCATACGGTGTCTTGCATTGCATAGTTTAGACATCATATACACAATATTCAACACCATGTTCTTAGTTCAGACATCATATCGAATGCCCTCTGTTCAGCATATAAATCACATATGTGAATTAAATGATGTGATCCTGATTACTTAGATAACATGTAGGTGAATTATGTCATGCGATCCAGTTTAGTTATTCATCATATCTTTGAATTATGTTATGCTATGCTATCCAGTTTAGATAGACATCATATATGTGAAATTATGTCATGCTATCCGTTTTAGTTAAACAATATACATGTCAACTATTTCATGCCCTCTTTTTTCCACGCTATCTATTGCATCTGTCTCTCATACAATGTCTATACATTCAACTATGTTTCTTGTTTATCAGCCATTTGAATTGGAGCGGGTGATGCCAGTATCTAGCGGACTAAAAACACGGTCTTCAAATAAAACAATGCTACCTCTTGGTGGAGATAGCACCCCGGTTGTACACTCACAAGAACCAGCCCTACCACACATAACCCAAACTCCCACAGATTGTACCCCTACTGCGATGGACAGAGAGCCAGCTTCACCCAATCTAACCCAAACCCCGGCCGGTAGTAACCCAGTTCCTGTTGACACAGCACCATCTCCACCACAGAGCTCCCAAACAACAGCAGTTAGTAAGGAAACTCCAGTGCCCAAAGGGCCAGTACTATCACGGCGAACCCCAACTCCACCAGTTAGTACGCATATTCTTGTGGAGGAAGCACAACCAGCTAGTCGTAGTTTAGCATCTATCGCATTTGATGTTGTTAAATCATATGTGCGTATTTCCCCATCGTGGAAATATTATACTGAAGATGAAGGAAAATGCGATTGCGGTGTTTGTCCAGGAGTTATGTGTAAGTAATGTTATTCATGGCAATTACTTTGCTTCGTCCCATACATCCTACCCCCATCATGGTTATAATACATCAAATTTTCCCATTTTTCTCTATAGAGAAGGACCGATTTGGAAACTCAGGATGAGGTAACCTGTGCTAATACCTCTGTTATCTTCAAGAATTCTTGGTGGTAGTATCGGAATTACCTGAAGAAAACGTACTTCACCGGCAAAGAAACTCAACAAATTCCTTTACATTCTCATGAGACACATTTACTGGACGATGACTGGGAACGCCTTATTCTGTACTGGTCCCGAACCAAGAACGTGGTAAGGGCTATGAGCTCATTTTCTATTTTTAAGTATTATATTCTTGCGTCTTAATGTACTTTGTTCATGTAGAACAAGTGCCTAAACCTGAAGAACAACTGTTCTAATTTAAGATTCCATTGCTATCATAGTTCAAAAAAGCGCTAGGCGTTAATTGTGTGTTTTGCCACCGCCTTGCGCTTTACTGACCAAAGCGCATGTTTATGCGCAATTATGCGCAATGCGTTTTGCCAACGCCTAGAGCCTAGGCGCGCTTAAGCGCTCGCTTAGGCGTGCCTTTTTTAACTATGATTGCTTTGCTCTTGTATCACTGTATTTACTCATACAAACTAATTTTTAAATTGAAGGATCCAATCGAAACTCCAATGGCACAACAGGTATGTTCACGCATGTTTCTTTAACAGTTTTGCTCTTATCAATAGCTCAGTTGATTTCGATTTCAATTGTGTATACAGTTGACTTTCATATCATGCACATTACTAGCATCACAACAGAGCCAATAGTGTTGTTGTACATGTAGACCCGTGGTACCCATCTGAAATCTTGTTGTGTCGTGTAGTTTCCCATGCTTTGTATTCTTTCAATGCTGCTTTGTCTTGAACTGATATGATTTGAACCGTGTCTCTATTTTGATTTGGCAAGACAATGTAATGACCATAGGACATAGAGATATGTTTTTTGATGCTTTTATTATGTACTAGTACTTGGCAATAGAAGACTCGGTAGTTTAATCATGTCCACCTTACTAATGAACTGGTTCACCGAAATGAGTTTCATATACTAGTACATGCTAAACTTGTTATGTGTCTGCTTGTTTCTTCTTTTAGAATGCTGATAGAATATTGGGGAAAAGTGCCTTATTAAGCAATGGTAAAGGAAGTAATGCAGATAAGGTTCAGGATAGTGACACATCCTTGTTGGTCTCCAACAAAGCTTATAAAACAGCTAAGGAAGACTATCTTGAAGACAGCGAGACAACCCCAAAGTCCTGTCATGGTTTAGTGTTCGAGTTACTGGCCGCTACCGCTTGCACAAGCTATTCAAACTCACTATATGAATCAGTTCGGTTTATTGAGTCTCAACTACAAGCTAAAATACATCGATCAACTGTGCTGCGACAAGAAGCGGAAGGACTGCGGAAGTCCCTGGAGCATTCAGATGCATACTTTTCGTGCAACAAAGAAGCGTTGGAGGATTTTAGCTCCAAACAGACAAAGCTAATCAGCTTGCTAAGCTTATTGCCCGACATGGTGGATACCAGGATAACGTTCTTGAGCTCTTCCGAAGTTGTTTCAGTTATGCTCTTGTTTTGCCGCGTTTATTTGCACCTTTGGTGGCCAATTTTGACGGCCAATGTATGTAATGTGCTGCTTTCTTCCCTATATATTTGCACTGTGGCGAACTTTGATGCCCAGTGGATGTAATATGTGTAATAGCGGTAATAGGCTAGCGTTAATTGCTTGCTTATTTATTTCCTTATTGTCTTGTTTAGTTGTTTGCTTGTAGTCACTGCAGTTCTTTTTCTGTTTTTTTCTAGTGGCCACAATAGCCTATTTTTGGTAACTAGGCCAAAATAATCATGGCAACACACGAACTATTGTAACCATGGGCCTCCTGCGGGCCGTATGATCCATGGGCCTTCATCCGGCTGTAGGATCCATCGGCCTTCTATACGGGCCTTAGGGTCCACTTTCCTTCTACGGGCCGTAGGGTCCATGGGCCTTCTACGGGCCATATGATCCATGGGCCTTCTACGGGCCGTACTATCCATGGGCCTCATACAGGCCGTAAGTTACATGGGCCTTCTACGGGGCGTATCATCATTTCGCCAATCATGGGCCTTACTATTCGTGGACCATAACGGGTCGTTAATAGGCCGTATTTGATAACTCTATGAAAACAGCCCAACGGGTTTTTTTACATGAAAATGGCCCAACGTATTAACGGTCCGCAAACGGGCCGACTGTAACGACGGGATGAATTTGGCCCACAAGCAGAAAATGACAGTAACGGGCCGTATGTAACCGAATGCTGCAAATGAGCCCGAGAATGAATGGGCCCTGAGAAGGCCGAAAGATAACTTGGGCTGGAAACGGCCCAATGGAATAATGGGCCGTTAATGGGTATAAAGTGACACACCGTTCATTACGGGCCAGTTTCACCACGGGCCGTTAATGGGCCAAGAGTTACAAAGGTCCTCATATGGGCCGAAAGAAGTCATGGGCCACACATGGGCCGGAAGTTAAAACGGGTTGAATCATATTGGACGGCACAGATGATGCTACTGGGCCTAATTCGGATAAGGCGTAACGGGCCCTGGGTTAGCAGGCTGTAAATGGGCTATATCCAAACAGGCCATTAACAAGCTTTCCATGGGCCGGCACGCCACCTTTTGACCAAGTCAAACGGGCCGGCCTTTTCACAGGAATGGGCCTCTGTTGGGCCGTGCCACGTGTGGCCGTATCATAGGCGCCTTCGGTCCAATGAGCGGATGACATCTGTCCCAACGGTGAGCTGACACGTGTTTCCTCCAGCCAATGATGATTTTACACGTGGAAAATCCCCATTGGTTGGGGCTGTTAACGGGTTGTCGGATCCAAAACCCGACCCGATAGCTTAACGGCGTTCGGTTACGGTGGATGCCACGTGTCGGTCACCCTTGACGAAAACACTTCTGTGACAGCGATTTATCGTCATGGAAGTGGACACTTCCCTGATGATAATTTTGGTAATGTCATGGAACACTTCTACGACATCACAGGTATGACTATCTTGATTCTGTCATAAATTTGTCATGGATGTACATGCATGACAAAAAACGCGACCTACTGTGACAAACACATATCATCACGTAAGTGTATTTTTTTGTAGTGTAGGTGCCTCCCAAGCCAAGGAGGCCTCGCTAGGTACTGGGAAGTGCGCACATCACGAGGCGAAAACTACTTCGAGCATGTCAAGCTAAGTTATTCCTACGTGCCTACATAAAACATCAGTGCTGCAACAAGACTGTGGTGACCCGACTCATAAGTCGTGATCACCGAATGCACGTGTACAGTGATCCTAGAGATCAATGCTCACTGAACACGTAGAAGCTGAATGACAAGAGTCTTACATCAATACATACCGTCTTACACAAATTATGACCGTTATGGTCAAGTCTTACATAGATAAAGCCACAAGGGCTGAATACCAAATAAACTTAAGCATCGGAAATCCTTGTTGAAAAGTAGAACCCATGCCATCTGCCTTAACCCTACAGGCATTCTGACTGGGTAAGCATCCTAGTTCGCATGTTCGTCTCCGAAGGACTCTTCTTCAAATTCCTGCTCTCCCATGCATGGCCAATTAAATAACCAGTGGCAAGCCAATGAGTACTCTGAATGTACTCGCAAGCAACCCATGTTTTGGTTCAAGATACAACAATGCATGATGTAGTTAAATCTTTGCAGAAAGCTAATTTTTAGTGCTATGGTATGCTCAACAACTGATAAGACATGCATCATATGAATTCAAGTAACCATAGGAATTGGTTACAAGTATCAACATAAATCGAGTGGGCTTCAACCCAACTCAATCATGTCAAGTCCTTTGACTTGACCCAAGTAGTCCTTCCCACTTATCCAAACACACACGATGGTTTGTAAACAAGTGGATGTAGCCCAAGAGCGGTTACCCAATTGTCCTTGACCGTGGACACGGCTATTCGCATAGTTTTACACTCTGCAGAGGTTGCACACTTTACCCACAAGATCCGGGGAGCTTCCGCTTCAGCCACGACCCGCGGTACCTCAAGTACCCGGGGTAAGCACCCAATCACTATCTTTCCCTAGATGACACTAACATAGAGTCCACTCGATTGGTAGTAACCCCAAAGGCCCAACATTTCACATCTTAAAATTGTGGAGCCTCGCTCCCATATTCATCACATACCACAAGCACGGGTACCAACGGTGTCCGTGCTCGTAAAACAGTCATGGCCGCCCCATTCGGCACGCATTCGGCCCCGAGAGTGACCTCGTGTCACCCCCGTCACTAGTAATGCGGGCACCATGCTAGTATCGGCCTAGGTAATCAATAATGCCCTTTCCCATATAAGGGTAGAGTGGTTGCGCATGTAAGGTTGGAATAATAGTCGCAACTTAAACCAATCCGTTTTGAAAACAACATACACACTTTCCTCGGTACACCACTTCGTCATCAAGTGGTTACCCAACTCATTATCTCCCTCGGGCATAAGTGGCACCCTATGGGGTTTTCGAAAAGTTTTTAAAAACAATCTTGCTTCCATCACCATGCATATACCCATCTGTCGGATGTTGGGTTCGGGCAAAACCCTTAAGTTTCGAACTTTGGGTGTGCGCAAAGTCTTTCCCTCCTACCGATCCACGCCCTAGCTCACTAAGATCCCGCGGACGAACTCGACAAACTCGCAACACATAAAGACGCGAGATTTATACTAGTTCGGGCCACCGTTGTGGTGTAATACCCTACTCCAGTGTGGTGGTGGTGGATTGCCTCTTGGGCTGATGATGAACAGTACAAGGGGAAGAACAACCTCCTGAGGTTGAGGTGTTCCTGTGGCTAGGGTAGGCTCTAGATCAGACCAGATCAAGCTGAGATGCCCCTACTGTGGTGGCTAGTTCAACTTATATAGGCCCTGGTCCTCTCCCCAAATATTGAGCGGGAAGGGAGCCAACAACGGCGGGAAAATTTGAAGGGGGACAACTAGTACAAGCTATCCTGACAAAAGCGGTCTTCGCCTACGAAAGGCTCATGTGGTGACGCCGTCTTGGGCCCCACGATGACCTCTGTCCTGCCGTCCTTCTGGTCTTGGTCTCGTTGCACCGATATGGCAACCTTTGCCTGACGCCTCGGCACTCCTCGCCTGCTCTTCTCTCCTTAGCACCAAAGAGGAAACAAGGACTCTGTGCGCTGGCGCCCGCCTGGTGCCCGCCTGGTGCCGGTCGTCATGGCTCACGTCACAAAAGCCTCGTGAGGTTTGCCCCATCTTGATATCTCCGCTCCTCGTGAGCCTGCCTGACTAGGCCACTCTTGAGGAGCTCTTGCGTCGACCGCCTCGTGAGGCTTGGCCTCTCGCGAGGGTCTAGGATGCCCTGTTGATGAAGATGGGTCGTACGACCTGCTGACTTAGCCACGCCGCGGGCCGCAGGCAGGCAAGTCTAGGGACCCCCATTCCCAGAATGTCGACAGTAGCCCCCGGGCCCAAGGTGCGCTCGGACTTGGCTTCGCGGCGAAGCCAAGGGTCAAGTACGGAGCGTCGCGGGCCCCAAAAGCATGCGGCCTCGGTTGACGCGTGGTGGTTGATTGGACGTGGGCGTCTCTGCTTCCCCACGATGCCTTTGAATCCGCCTGGCTATGCGCCCCGTGCAGCCTACATAGTTACTCCCCCGTCGTCCGTGCCTTGCTTCCCCAATCTCCCTGCTTCCTCGAGACTCGGTTTCTCTTCTCCAATCTGACCTGCCCTCTGCCCGCTTCGTTGCCATGGCACCAAAACAAGCAGATAAGGGAAAGAAGCCCTTGTCTCCGCTAAGCGCTCCTCCGGCCGTCGAGCCGGCGCTAGGTCAATCCCGAATGCTCAACGACGAGGCCATGAACAAGGTGCGTCCGATGCTTGCTTCCAGCTTCAACGAGTGGGGAGAGACGGTGGCTTGGCCTGCGTCTCGCACTCGCATGGCTCGGGCAGCCACTGAAGTCCCAATCTTCATAGATGCCCTCTGGGCTGGCCTAATTCCTCCCTTTTCCTCCTTCTTCAACGCGGTGCTCGAGCATTATCAGATCCACATGTTGCATCTCGACCCTCAATCGGTGACTCTTCTTGCTGTCTTCGCCTTCATGTGCGAAGCCATGGTGAGTATCGCTCCTTCGTTGACCCTCCTCCGTCATTTCTTCTCACTACATATGATCGCCCCCCAGCAATGCTTGGGGTGTGTGGGCTTCCAGACCGCGGCCGCGACGGCGGGCGCGGGGATTGACTTTGAGCTCCCTTCATCCACGAGCGAGTTTCGTACACGATGGGTGTTTGTTGATGCCGGCGTGCTCAGCCCCCTGCTTCATCTCCCGGCGGGGCCTGCTGTTCCTAACTCCGGCTGGGGCCACCAAAAGCTCACGAGCCCCCGCCTCGCTCCCGTATGGGCTAGGCTGAGGAAGCTGAAGGACCGCGGCATGACCGCGCCTATGGTGGTCAAGGAATTCGTCAAGCGCCGGGTAGCCCCGCTCCAGCGCCACTCTCGCCCGATGTGGACCTTGCTCATTAGTCAGGACCATATGAGGTTTCAGGAGTCCGGGCTCCTTCTCGAGATACGGCAAACAGTGCTCAAGGTCCTGACGGGTGTCCCTTTGCCGGATGAGTTGCCTAGGAAGAACTGCCTGCTGTGCCCGGATCCGGATCGGACTTTCCTTGGCGTGGAAGGCAAGCTTGGCGATACGGATATGTAGATCTCCTACCATTGTAACCGACTCTGTGTAACCCTAACCTATCCGATGTCTATATAAACCGGAGGGTTTTACTCCGAGGATCTAACAACAATCATACCATAGGCTAGCTTCTAGGGTTTAGCCTCCTTGATCTCGTGGTAGATCTACTCTTGTACTACCCATATCATCAATATTAATCAAGCAGTGAGTAGGGTATTACCTCCATCGAGAGGGCCCAACCTGGTAAAAACATTGTGTCCCTTGTCTCCTGTTACCATCCGCCTAGACGCACGCTCGGGACCCCCTACCCGAGATCCGCCGGTTTTGACACGACATTGGTGCTTTCATTGAGAGTTCCTCCGTAGTCACCGATAGGCTCGATGGCTCTTTCGATCATCGACAACGACACGGTCCAGGTGGTGAGACTTTTCTCCTGACAGATCTTCGTGTTCGGCTTCGCATCAAGGGCCAATTCGCTGGCCATTTGGAGCAGATCGAAAGCTTCGCCCACAGCCATCGTGTCAGATTTGAAGTTTGAACTATACGGCCGATATCCGTAGAGACTTGATCTTCGACGGATTCGAGCCGCAGCCAATGCTGCACAGACCTTTGTCTCGATGGGCATGATCTAGCTCGCAGAAATAACGGTGCTCGAGGCCGCACCAAAGATCCGCCCGACCCTTAATCCGGAGCCGGATTCCCCGATCGAGGACGAGTGGTTGGACACCGCCTCGGGGGCTACAATCTTTACGGCGATCGAGCCGAACTCCATCCCTGTCCTTTGCGAAAACCTCGGCTCCAGGGTGCCGGACTTCTCTCCGGACTCCGAACCCTCCGCGCCCCTGCCAATCGAATCCGATTGGGCGCCTGTTATGGAGTTCATCGCCATGACATCTTTCAAAGACTCGCCTTTGGCGACATTCTCAATTCGCTAAAGTCTCTCTCTTTATCCGAAGAGCCTCGGCCGGATCAGGACAGGAAGGTTGGGATACGGACGACAAAATTCAACGCCCGCCCACCACCCACTTTGTAGCCACTGTCGATGATTTAACCGACATGCTCGACTTCGACTCCGAAGACTTCGACGGTATGGATGACGACGCTGGAGATGACCAAGACCCAGCGCCATAGGCAATCGGAAGGCCACCTCGTCATATGACATATACATGGTGGACATCCCAAAAGATGGGAACGGCGATGGAACAACGGAGGATGACCCTCCAAGAACAGCCAAGCGCCGACGTCGGGCGCCGCTCTAAATCCCGCCACAATAAAACGGTGATTCCGCATGGGAGATAATAACACCCCTGGACGGTGCGAAGAGAACCCCCTCCAACAGGACTCAGCGCAGGAGGAGGGAAAAGCAAGTCCGCACGACAATGCGGCAGAAAGAGAGGTCAAGGACGATAATTATGCGCCTCCCTCTGAAGATGAGGCAAGCCTCGACGATGAAGAATTTCGCGTGCCTGAGGATCCCGCCGAACAGGAGCGTTTCAAACGCAGGCTTATAGCCACGGCAAGCAGCCTCAAGAAAAAGCAGCAACAGCTTAGAGCTGATCAAGACCTGCTAGTCGATGATGGATCAAGTCCTTGCAGCCAAGAGTATGAACTCGAACGCCTCCAAAAGCTACCCCAAACGTAGGCCGCTGCCTCGACTAGAGAAGGAAGCACCCAAGTCACCAACAAGACGACATGGCAGACCGCCACCCGTGGGTCATGACAGAAGCCTCTCGCCCTCCACTCAAGCCACACCCCGACGCTCAAAAGTACCCAGCACGGAAAACGCTACCGGACTTAAGTAGATATATTGGAGGATAAGGCAAAACATACAAGATCGATCTATGGATCGCGTGGGCGCCAACGACGGCGGGATGATTACCGTCCACGGATACAGCAAACCCGCCGAGCCGAACACAAGAGACAAAGCTCATATGAGCTACGCCGTGATATAGCCCAATATGTAGGCGCCAAGACACCCACTATGCTTTACAGATGAAGTAATGGATCATCAAATCCCGAGGATTCAAACCCGTAAACATCAAATCATACGATGGTACCACAGATCCTGCGGTCTGGATCGAGGACTATCTCCTCCATATCCACATGGCTCGCGGTGATGATCTACATGCCATCAAATACCTCCAACTCAAGCTTAAAGGACCAGCTTGGCATTGGCTCAACAGCTTGCCAGCATAATCAATTGGTTGTTGGGAGGACCTGGAAGCCGCATTCCTTGATAACTTCCAGGGCACATATGTGCGACCACCAGACGCCGATGACCTTAGCCACATAATTCAATAGCCAGAAGAATCGGCCAGACAATTCTGGACACGGTTCCTCACAAAGAAAAATCAAATCATTGATTGTCCGGATGCAGAGGCCCTTGCAGCCTTCAAACATAACATCCATGACGAGTGGCTTGCCCGACACCTAGGACAGGAAAAGCCGAAATCCATGGCAGCCCTCACAACACTCATGACCCGCTTTTGTGCGGGAGAGGACAGGTGGCTAGCTAGAAGCAACAACTTGGCCAAACACCCTGATAGTTCGGATACCAAGGACAGCAATGGCAGGTCGCGTCGCAACAAGAACAAGCGCCGCATTAACGGCGATAATACTGAAGATACGGCCGTCAATGCCGGATCCAGAGGCTCTAAACCCGGTCAGCGGAAGAATCCGTTCAATAGAAATACCCAGGACCCGTCCAACTTGGACCGAATACTCGATCGCTTGTGCCAGATACATGGCACTCCCGAAAAACCAGCCAATCACACCAACAGGGATTGTTGGGTGTTCAAGCAAGCAGGCAAGTTAAGTGCCGAACTCAATGACAAAGGGCTACATAGCGATGACGAGGAAGAGCCCTTACCACGAACAATAGAGGATGAAGGGTTTTCCTACACAAGTGCGGACGGTGAACATGATATACGGAACCCACATACCCAAAAGGGAGCGGAAGCGTGCACTAAGGGACGATATGCGATGGAGCCAGCCGCCCAAGTTCAACCCATGGTCTTCCTGCCCGATCACCTTCGATCGAAGGAACCACCCGACTAGCATCCGTCACGGCGGCTTCGCCACATTGGTTCTTGACCCAATTATCGACGGATTTCACCTCATCAGAGTCCTGATGGATGGCGGTAGCAGCCTGAACCTGCTTTATCAGGACACAGTGTGCAAAATGGGCATAGACCCCTCAAGGATTAAACCTACAAAGACGACCTTTAAAGGCGTCATACCGGGTGTAGAGGCCAGTTGTACGGGCTCGGTTACACTCGACGTGGTCTTCGGATCCCGTGATAACTTTCAAGCAAAGAGTTAATCTTCGACATCGTCCCATTCCGCGGCCGGGTTATCATGCATTGCTCTGACGAACCGCATTTGCAAAGTTCAATGCGGTGCCGCACCACGCATACCTCAAGCTCAAGATGCCAGCCCTCGAGGAGTAATCACGGTCAATGGAAACACGTAACGCCTTCTCCGAACAGAGGAGCACACGGCGGCCTCGCGGGCGGAGGTAAAAGCAGCCTCTCACAGCAATTCTCGAGTCCGGCCACTAAGCGTTCGGACCTTTGTCAAGCGCGCCGGAGTAACCTACAACAAGACCGCTGGCACGACTCAAGCACGCCAGAGTAATCCGGCTAACCCCGCCCTCGCGAAATTGCGAAGCTAGTATTACGCGTACATAATTACGCCCGAGATACCATGGGCATATGGGGAGGGGCAAGACCATGGCACGCCAAGAATGCGGCTCGACCGCACCAGGGGCTCCCGATTGTGTCATTCTTTTTATTTTTTTCTTTTTTCTTCCTTTTTTCTTACTTTCAGGGCTCCGTCTTTGAGAAGTCCTGTCCGGCACTTGAATCGCCGAACTCACGATGCAACAGCCAGGGAAGCAGAAAGCCACGTCAAGTGTTCAGGTGGTCTCTATTACGAGCATTATACATGTTTTACATACCATCTCGCAGCTTAGCCCTGGAGTGGGACATGTTAGATAGTCCCATCCCTTGCTTATTGCACTATTTGTATCATTCTGCTTTCATTGCAGTACCTTTTTGAATAAACAATACATAGCTTCAGGAGGCCCTCATAGTACATTTCGGGCGTGCGATGCTCATGGCCCTTCGGTGGCCCGTCCGTCACAAGCTTCTCCGCATCCATCTTGCCCCAGTGCACTTTAGCACGGGAAAGGGCCCGACGGATACCTTCAATGCAGACGGAGCGCTTGATGACTTCAATCCGTGGACAGGCGTCCACCAGACGCTGCACCAAGCCGAAGTAGCTCCCAGGCATGGCTTCCAATGGCCACAACCGCGCTACAAGGCCCTTCATGGCCTGTTCGGCGACCTTGTGGAGCTCGAACAACTGCTTCAGCTGGTCGCTTAGGGGCACCGGATGTCCGGCCTCAAAGATATCGAGACCGAACACCTTTTCCGCCGAGCTCCCCTCCTTGGCGCGGTAGAATGCGGCAGCATCAAACGCACGGGGCAAATCTGCGAACGCTCCTGGAGAGCTCCGAATCCGGGTAAGTAATAGGTAATTCACTTTCACATGCTTGCTTTGCATAAAGAATGCCTTACCCGCCGCTATCTTCTTTAATGATTCAATTTCTTGGAGGGCTTTTTGGGCCTCGGCCTTAGCTTTTGGCACTCTCAAGAGCCGAGGCAAGCTCGAACTCTCGAGTCTTGAGTCACGCCCAAACTCTCGTGTTTTTCCACGAGAGCTTGGAGCTCTTGCATTCTTGGCCAGCTGCCCTCCCCTTCTCTTGCTTTCGGTCCGTTCAGCCGCTTTGTTTTGACCCACGGACACCGCTTCCTTCAGGGTCGCCACCTCGTTCGTGTCCCCTGTAGTACCCAAGTTATTCCTTTTATTTTTTGCAACAAAAACCTTTTCTATAAGGTATTTCTTTAATAAGGTATTACTTACCTTCCTTGTCCTTGAGCTGCTTCTTGGCTTGTCCGAGCTCGTTCTCGGACCGCTCGAGGTTCTGCTTCAATGCATTGACCTCCGCAGCCAAGGCGGCAGAGGTCAGCCAAGCAGCCTGCATTCCCATATTGACATACTTATGTTAGACTCCTGCGTATATCTTTTTAGATCCTTAGTCCGCTTTTCTTTCCAACACCGCACTAAGCATCGGGGCTACTGTCTATGCGGTAATATTTTTACATATTCTAAACTTACCTCAAAGCCTGTTAGAAGGCTGGTATTAGCTGTCGATCCCGCTTGGCGGATCGAACTGTCCGGATCACCGCACTCATAACACTGCGGTGCTCCTTCCTCGATGGAGGCACTGTTAGCGCCTCCAAGAAGCTATCCGGTGCCTCCGGTTGGACGGAGGACACCGGCGTCTTACCCTTCTTGCGAAGGATCCGCTGGCCGGACTTCGGAACCGCTGATGGTTCCGGCATGGAGTCCGGACGAGGGTCAGGCTTAGAGCCCCTGAGGGTCTTGCCCCCCATGCGTCGGGAGTCTGGGAGGTTGTCTTGTGGCTCCTCCTGCGCCAACTCCTCTTGACCAAGCCCCCCTTGGGGCACCACCTCGGGGTCGTCCGCAGCGTGGGGCGAGGAGGCGGTCGGAAGCGAAGTACTCTCCATTTCCGACGACGAGCCTGTGGACCCGCTCGATGAATCGGCGAACTCGCCCTTGGGCGGGCTGCATGATTGTTCGGCATTAGAGAACACAATGCAATGATAAAAAAGCCATGGGTATCCGGACCCTTACGATCTCGCCTGGGGCTTGGCCCTTGTTGGCCAATCCTCTTCGTCGTCGTCGACGTTGGTGGAGAAGTCCGGAGGAAGGGTTCTTCCCTTCTTGGACCCTCCGGCCTCCCCAGTTGGGGTGGCCTTCCTTTTCTTCTCCTCTGCTGGGGAGGAGCTCTTATTCTTCCTCCTCGTCCTCGGGAGAAGATTCTGCATCGGGACCGACAAAGACTGGCGCCGGAGCTCCTTCGAGTGCCCGTGGCCTCCTTCTTAGCCTTCTTCTCCGGCACCACATGGGGCGCCGGAGCCAGCAGCCCGTCCAATCGGGCGTCCTCCGGTCTTCCGCAAAGGAGCCGGACAATTAATCTGTCCGGACGTCTTCAGCCAGTCCCACAAAGATTAGGGAATTTTAGATCCCACATAGAGTCAATCTATGAAAAAGAGTCCCTTAAAGGGTAAAATAACTTACCTCGCCAGCTTGATGTCATGAGCTGTATCCGCGATCTTTGTTAGCGGATCTTTGGGCTTGGCGCCTTGAACAGCACCTTCCAGCGTCTTCAGACGTAGTGTCGAAGAGCCGGCTCAAGGTTCGGTGTCAGGCCGGATCGAACTCCACAAATTGAAGGCCCGTTGTTGGCGGGGGAGAATCCGCCGATGAGCATCACCGGATTACGCCGACAAGCCTAAGATTCTTGTCCATCGTGTTTCGGACACATGTTTGGAGTCCGGATAGCTCTTCCGAATTCCCCATGTCGGGCCCGTCTCTTTCCATGACGAGAGCCGTGTGGGGAAGCCAGATCTAAATTGGGGGCCGCCACCCATTCGGGTCGCGTGGCTCGGTGATGTAGAACCACCCCGATTGCCACCCCTTTATTGTCTCCACGAAGGCGCCCATGAGCCATGGGACTTTGGCCATCTTGCCAACCATGGAGCCTCCGTGACTGGCTTGACGGCCGCCCACTACCTTCGGCCGGACGTTGAAGATCTTCAGCCATAAGTCAAGTGGGGCTGGATGCAGAGGAAGGCCTCGCACACCTGACGATAAACGCGAGATGTTGAGGATGAAATTAGGGGCCAGGTCGTGGAAGTCCGCATCGTAGTGGAACATCAGCCCCTGGACAAATGGGTGAAGTGGAAAACCTAGTCCATGGAGGAAGTGGGGAGAAACACCACCCTCTCATGGGGCCCGGGGTTGGAATAAGCTGCCCGCATCGGGCCTTTGTGGCGCTGATGTGGCTGGACAAGTATCTGGCCTCCTGCAATCTTGTGATGTGCCCCTCCGTGACGGAGGAGGCCATCCACCTGCCTCCCGCTCCTGACATGGTTGGAGAAGGTTGAGGTGGGATGTGCGGACTTGGGCGCTGGACCTCGAGTGCGCGGAAATGGATAAGCAAAGGAGGAAGAAGGCGTAGGTGAAAAGGTGGATCCTTATCCCCTTATATGGACGGACGAAGCTATGCGTCCCCCACCAGCTTGGTAAAACTCGCTTATCTCCCAAGCACCATAATCAATGGCGCGTTTGGGTTACCCACGTCTGTATTGATGAGAATCCCGGAATAAGGGGGGCACGATCTATGCTTTGATAAGACGTGCCAAGGAAACCGCCTCGCTGAAGACGCTGAGGTGGAACAGTAAAAAACGATTCATATAAAGGCCTGGCCGTGGTGTGATGTCACGCGAGAATCACGTCGGCAGATCTGTGCAAAAATTATTCTCTCTACGGTGTTATGTGGAACTTGTTTTGCGAGTCGGACACTATCCTGGTGTTCAAAACCTTCTATGAAGTATTCGGAGGAGGAACCCGCCTTGAAATGCCGAAGACAGTATGCGCGCCGGACTCGTCGTCATTGAAGCCTGGTTCAGGGGCTAATGAGGGAGTCCTGGACTAGGGGGTGTCCGGATAGCCGAACTATCATCACGGCCGGACTCCAAGACTATGAAGATACAAGATTGAAGACTTCGTCCCGTGTCCGGATGGGACTTTTCTTGGCGTGGAAGGCAAGCTTGGCGATACGGATATGTAGATCTCCTACCATTGTAACCGACTCTGTAACCCTAACCTATCCGATGTCTATATAAACCAGAGGGTTTTAGTCCCAGAGGACTAACAACAATCATACCAAAGGCTAGCTTCTAGGTATAAGCCTCCTTGATCTCGAGGTAGATCTACTCATGTACTAACAATATCAACAATATAAATCAAGCAGGAGAAAGTAATAAACTCAATCGAGAGGGCCCGAACCTGGGTAAAAACATCGTGTCCCTTGTCTCCTGTTACCATCCGCCTAGACGCACAGTTCGGGACCCCCTACCCGAGATCCGCCGGTTTTGACACCGACACCCTCCTTTGATGAGTGGGGGCTGCGGCGATCGGCCTGGTGGGGCCCCGCAAGAACCCCGTCGGCGTGGTTCCCTTCCTTTCTACCAGTGCCGAGCTCGCCCCAGGTGAGGGTGCAGGAGGGCGAGCCCCAGCGGAGGTTGGTGGCTCAAGTGCTGAGGAGCACATGCCGTGTAGTGATCCTGGGGCATCGTCCTCGGGAGATTGCATCCCCTCTCCTGAGACATTGGATGCTGTGGAGGCGCGGCATGTGGTTCCCGAGGCCAAGGCTCCGAGAGCCTCGGGAGGTTGTGGTGAGGCGGAGCCCGACTGTTCACCGCAGCCGGGCACCCCTGAAGTAGGCCCTCCGAGCTCCTCCTCGGCCTCGCCACGCGCAGGCCGCCACGTCCAACGCTTCGGTCAGCTCTGCATGGACTTCGAGGAGCTCCGCAAGAGGAAAGGATCCTCGAGTGGCAACAACATCTTTGGGCCGCTGAAGCGGAGGAAGTACATCACCGTCGACGTGTAAGTACCATATCGCTGTGGCTCCTTGTTTGCGGTTTCCATTTCCTGACGTTAGTTCTTTGATAACCCACAAGTATAGGGGATCAATTGTAGCCTCTTTCGATAAGTAAGAGTGTCGAACCCAACGAGGAGCTAAAGGTAGAAAAAATATTCCCTCAAGTTCTATCGACCACCGATACAACTCTACGCACACTTGACGTTCGCTTTACCGGAAACAAGTATGAAATTAGAAGTACTTTGTAGGTGTTTTTGGATAGGTTTGCAAGAAAATAAAGAGAGCATAAATAAAAAGTAGGGGCTGGTTAGATGAAGACACAACTAAATTAGTTTTAGTAGAGAGCTTTTTGTCACGAGAAAGTTATTTGTCCCTAGGTAATCGATAACTAGACCGGTAATCATTATTGCAATTTTATTTGAGGGAGAGGCATAAGCTAACATACTTTCTCTACTTGGATCATATGCACTTATGATTGGAACTCTAGCAAGCATCCGCAACTACTAAAGATCACTAAGGTAAAACCCAACCATAGCATTAAAGCATCAAGTCCCCTTTATCCCATAAGCAAATAACCTACTTACTCGGGTCTGTGCTTCTGTCACTCACGCCACCCACCATAAGCAAATTATGAACATATTGCAAACCCTACAGCGGGGATCCCTCATGCTTGCGCGACACGGAGAGCACCATAGGACATCACTGATACGTCTCCAATGTATCTATAATTTTTTATTGTTCCATGCTATTATATTATCTGTTTTGGATGTTAATGGGATTTATTAAAAACTTATATATTATTTTTGGGACTAACCTATTGACCCAGAGCCTAGTGCCAGTTCCTGTTTTTCCCTTGTTTCAGTGTTACGAAGAAAAGGAATATCAAACGGAGTCAAAACAGAATGAAACCTTCTGGAGAAGTTATTTTTGGCAGGAAAGCTACCAGATGGACTTGGAGTGCATGTCAGGAAAGAAACGAGGGAGCCACGAGGTAGGGGGGCACACCCACCCCCCTAGGGCACGCCCTCCACCCTCGTGGGCCCCTCGTGGCTCCCCTGACGTACTTCTTCCTCCTATATATACCCATATACCCTAAAACGACCGGGGAACAGAATAGATCGGGAGTTCCGCCGCCGCAAGCCTCTCAGAGCCACCAAAAACCAATCGGGACCTGTTTGGCACTCGCCGAGGGGGGGAACCCTCACCGTGGCCATCTTCATCATCCGGTGCTCTCCATGACGAGGAGGGAGTATTTCACCCTCGAGGCTGAGGGTATGTACCAAGAGCTATGTGTTTGATCTCTCTCTCTCTCTCTCTCTCTTTCTCTCTCTCTCTCGTGTTCTTGATTTGGCACGATCTTGATGTATCACGAGCTTTGCTATTATAGTTGGATCTTATGTTTCTTCTCCCCCTCTAGTCTCTTGTAATGGATTCAGTTTTCCCTTAGAAGTTATCTTATCGGATTGAGTCTTTAATGATTTGAGAACACTTGATGTATGTCTTGTCGTATGATTCTGTGGTGACAATGGGATATCATGTGATTCACTTTATGTATGTTTTGGTGATCAACTTATGGTTCCGCCCATGAACCTATGCATAAGGGTTGGCACACGTTTTCGTCTTGATTCTCTGGTAGAAACTTTGGGGCACTCTTTGAGGTTCTTTGTGTTGGTTGAATAGATGAATCTGAGATTGTGTGATGCATATCGTATAATCATACCCACAGATACTTGACGTGACATTGGAGTATCTAGGTGACATTAGGGTTTTGGTTGATTTGTGTCTTAAGGTGTTATTCTAGTACGAACTCTAGGCCTGTTTGTGACACTTATAGGAATAGCCCAACGGATTGATTGGAAAGAATAACTTTGAGGTGCTTTCGTACCCTACCATAATCTCTTCGTTTGTTCACCACTATTAGTGACTTTGGAGTGACTCTTTGTTGCATTTCAAGGGATAGTTATATGATCCAATTATGTTATTATTGTTGAGAGAACTTGCACTAGTGAAAGTATGAACCCTAGGCCTTGTTTCCTAGCATTGCAATACCGTTTACGCTCACTTTTACCACTTGTTACCTTGCTGTTTTTATATTTTCAGATTACAAAAACCTATATCTACCATCCATATTGCACTTGTATCACCATCTCTTCGAACTAGTGCACTTATACAATTTACCATTGTATTGGGTGTGTTGCGGACACAAGAGACTCTTTGTTATTTGGTTGCAGGGTTGCTTGAGAGAGACCATCTTCATCCTACGCCTCCCACGGATTGATAAACCTTAGGTCATCGACTTGAGGGAAATTTGCTACTGTCCTACAAACCTCTGAACTAGGAGGCCCAACAACGTCTACAAGAAGAAGGTTGCGTAGTAGACATCAAGCAGTTTTTGGCGCCGTTGCCGGGGAGGTGAGTGCTTGAACATATATCTTTAGATCTTTCAATCGAATCTTTTTGTTTCTTGTTTTAGCACTAGTTTAGTTTATAAAAGAAAACTATATAAAAAATGGAATTGAGTTTGTCTCATACGCTTCGTCTTTTTAATATCTTTCGTGAGTATGATGGAAAGGAAAATTGTGCCAAAGTGTTAGAAGAAGAATGTATTAAAAAATTTGGCACTAAATCTTTGAATGATGAGCATGATTGCAATGTTGTTAGTATGAACTCCTTGAATATCCATAGTACTAATGATGAATGCACTAGTTATGATGAAAATGTCTCCTATAATCATGTCAATTTTTGTGGAGTACATTGGGTTTGCAAGTACACGCCAAATAGGGAAGATAGATATTGCAAGAGGCATAAGTATTTAGAAACTAAATTGTTGCAAGAAAGGCTAGATGATTGTGCTGAAAATTTAAATTTTCTTGGCCGTACTTGTGAACTTTGCAATGAAAGTGGTCATTTAGCTATCCGCTGCAAATTGTTTCATGACCTAATCGTGTCCAAAAATTGTGATGAGTTGATTTCCCTTGCACATTATAATGAACTTAGCTTGCTTATGGGTTGCGAAGAAATGAAACATATAACTAGGCATCTTCCAGAATTTGCCCGTTATAAACTTCTTGGTTTTGATCTAGAGGAAATTTATATGTATTGTGCAGTGAATTGCATTGAAAATCCTTATATTGCCAATTACATAAAGAAAATAAAACAAATAGAAGATGAAGAGAATACTAACGAAAGGGAAGAGACTTCCCAATATTCTCCTATTGTTTCTTATGATGAATCAGGTAATGAGGAGGAGCCTTCTATTCAACCAATCTCCTTAATAAGGATATCAAAAAAGAGGATTGAACCCACACATGAGGTGAATAAGAAGAAAAGAAAAAGGAAGAGAGGTAAAAATATATCTCTCCCAAATAATGTTGCTCCTATTATTGTTGTACCTCATGAAAATGAATCAAAAATAATTGTGGAAGATGCTGCACTTGATGATGATCTAGTTATGCCTATTGCTTGTTGTGATGATTATGATTGGGAAGATAATGGTACTCCTTATGATCTTGAAAATCTTTTTGGCACTTTCTCGGAAGAATATGATAATTGCTATACTATTGGTGTTATCCATACTATTAATGATGAGAGTGATTATGCTTATGATATGAAAAGGCCCAAGCTTGGGGAAGCTATGTTTGATGAGGATGAAATATTTGAGAATATATTTGCTGAAATTAATGTTTTTTCCAAGCTTGGGGAAGCTATGTGTAATAACGATGATATCTTTCGCCTCCCAAGTTTTGATATGCAAATTTGTTATGATGATAGCATGCCTTCTACCTATGATGATTATATTGATGAAAGTGGGTTTGCAAGAGTGTCAACTTTAGGAAGTAATGATCCAACTATTTTGGAGGATGTTGTATCTTATAATATTTATTAAAGTGGATTTGAAGAGGTCATGACTTTATTTAGTGATGTATCCACTATCTTGGAAGAGGTTTCAATCGATTATGATGAGAACAAAGTTGCTACTTATAATGATTATTGTGATGAAACTTATGCTATAAAAAGTAGTGATTATTATATTTATAAAAAATTTCATGATTATGATTACCCTTTTTCTGAACATTACACTTTTAATGTGAAAACAATTTATAGTATTCAAGTCTTTTATTATACTCCCACTATTCCGAATGAGAAGAATTTTGCTTATGTGGAGAGTAATAAAATTTCTATGCAAGTAGATCATGAAAAGAATGCTTTAGGTGCTGGTTATATTGTTGAATTAATTCATGATTCTACTGAAAATTATTATGAGGGAGGAATATATGCTTGTAGGATTTGCAATAATATCAAGTTTCCTCTCTATGTGCTTAAAGTTTTGAAGTTATGCTTATTTTGCCTTCCTATGAAAGTTGATTCTTGTGCCCATAAGTTGTTTGCTCACAAAATCCCTATGCATAGGAAGTGGGTTAGACTTAAATGTGCTAGTCATATTCATCATGATGCTCTCTTTATGTTTCAGTTCTTATCTTTTATGTGAGCATCATTGAAATCATCATGCCTAGCTAGGGGCGTTAAACGATAGCCCTTGTTGGGAGGCAACCCAATTTTATTTTAGTTTCTTGCTTTTTGGTTATGTTTAGGAATAAATAATACATCTAGATTCTGTTTATATATGGTTTTGTGTTTTAATTAGTGTTTGTGCCAAGTAGAACCTTTGGGAAGACTTGGGTGAAGTCTTTATGATCATGCTGTAAACAATAGAAACTTTAGCGCTCACGAGATTTGCTTCAAGTTTTTACTGGCGAGTGATTTTTAGTTTATTCGTTTTGCATATGATTACTAGACAAATGCCCCAGGTCCACAAATTTATTTTAGAATTTTTGGAGTTCCAGAAGTATACGTTTGATACAGATTACTACAGACTGTTCTGTTTTTGACAGATTCTGTTTTCATTGTGTTGCTTGCCTATTTTGATGAATCTATGGCTAGTAAAATAGTTTATAAACCATAGAGAAGTTGGAATACAGTAGGTTTAGGACCAATATAAATAAAGAATGAGTTAATTACAGTACCTTGAAGTGGTGTTTTGTTTTCTTTCGCTAACGGAGCTCACGAGTTTTCTGTTGAGTTTTGTGTTGTGAAGTTTTCAAGTTTTGGGTAAAGATTCGATGGACTATGGAATAAGGAGTGGCAAGAGCCTAAGCTTGGGGATGACCAAGTCACCCCAATGTAATATTCAAGGATAACCAAGCTTCTAAGCTTGGGGATGCCCCGGAAGGCATCCCCTCTTTCGTCTTCGTTCATCGGTAACTTTACTTGGAGCAATATTATTATTCACCACATGATATGTGTTTTGCTTGGAGTGCCATTTTATTTTCTTTTGTTTTGCTTGTTGTTTCTATAAAATACCAAGATCTGAAATTCTTAAATGTTAGAGAGTCTTCACATAGTTACATAATTATACCATTACTCATTGATCTTCACTCATATCTTTTGGAGTAGTTTGTTGTTTGCTCTAGTGCTTCACTTATATCTTTTAGAGCACGACAGTGGATTTATTTTTAAAATAGATGAAATCTCATGCTTCACTTATAATATTTTGACAGTATTTAAAACAGCATGGTAGTTTGCTTTGGTTATGAAACTAGTCCTAATATGACGGGCATCCAAGATGGGTATAATAAAAACTTTCATATAAGTGCATTGAATACTAGGAGAAGTTTGATGCTTGATGATTGTTTTGAGATATGAAGATGGTAATATTAGAGTCATGCTAGTTGAGTGGTTGTGAATTTGAGAAATACTTGTGTTAAAGTTTGTGATTCCCGTAGCATGCACGTATGGTGAACTGTTATGTGATGAAGTCGGAGCATGATTTATTTATTGATTGTCTTCCTTATGAGTGGCGGTCGGGGACGAGTGATCGTCTTTTCCTACCAATTTATCCCCCTAGGAGCATGTGCGTAATACTTTGCTTTGATAACTTGTAGATTTTTGCAATAAGTATATGAGTTCTTTATGACTAATGTTGAGTCCGAGGATTATACGCACTCTCACCCTTCCACCATTGCTAGCCTCTCTAATACCGCGCACCTTTCGCCGGTATCACACACCCACAATATATCTTCCTCAAAACAGCCACCATACCTACCTATTATGGCATTTCCATAGCCATTCCGAGATATATTGCCATGCAACTTGCCACCATTCATAATTCTTTCATACATGTCACTCATGAGTCATTGCATATCCCGGTACACCGCCAGAGGCATTCATATAGAGTCATATCTTGTTCTAAGTATTGAGTTGTAATTCTTGAGTTGTAAGTAAATAAAAGTGTGATGATCATCATTATTAGAGCATTGTCCCAATGAGGAAAGGATGATGGAGACTATGATTCCCCCACAAGTCGGGATGAGACTCCGGACGAAAACAAAAGAGAAAAAAGAGGGGGGAAAAGGGAGAAGGCCCAAAAAAACAAAAAAACAAAAAAATGAGAGAAAAAGAGAGAAGGGACAATGGTACTATCGTTTTACCACACTTGTGCTTCAAAGTAGCACCATGATCTTCATGATAGAGAGTCTCCTATGTTGTCACTTTCATATACTAGTAGGAATTTTACATTATAGAACTTGGCTTGTATATTCCAATGATGGGCTTCCTCAAATTGCCCAAGGTCTTCGTGAGCAAGCGAGTTGGATGCACACCCACTTAGTTTCTTTTGTTGAGCTTTCATATACTTATAACTCTAGTGCATCCGTTGCATGGCAATCCCTACTCACTCACATTGATATCTATTGATGGGCATCTCCATAGCCCGTTGATATGCCTAGTTGATGTGAGACTATCTTCTCCTTTTTGTCTTCTCCACAACCACCATTCTATTCCACATATAGTGCTATATCCATGGCTCACGCTCATGTATTGCGTGAAGATTGAAAAAGTTTTAGAATGTCAAAAGTATGAAACAATTGCTTGGCTTGTCATCGGGGTTGTGCATGATTTAAATACTTTGTGTGGTGAAGATAGAGCATAGCCAGACTATATGATTTTGTACGGATAGCTTGCTTTGGCCATGTTATTTTGAGAAGATATGATTACTTTGTTAGTATGCTTCAAGTATTATTATTTTCATGTCAATATTAAACTTTTATCTTGAATCTTATGGATCTGGATATTCATGCCACAATAAAGAAAATTACATTAAGAAATATGTTAGGTAGCATTCCACATCAAAAATTCTGTTTTTATCATTTACCTACTCGAGGACGAGCAGGAATTAAGCTTAGATGCCGATACGTCTCCAACGTATCTATAATTTTTTATTGTTCCATGCTATTATATTATCTGTTTTGGATGTTTATGGGATTTATTAAACACTTTTATATTATTTTTTGGACTAATCTATTGACCCAGAGCCTAGTGCCAGTTCCTGTTTTTTCCCTTGTTTCAGTGTTACGAAGAAAAGGAATATCAAACAGAGTCGAAACAGAATGAAACCTTCTCGAGAAGTTATTTTTGGAAGGAAAGCTACCCGATGGACTTGGAGTGCATGTCGTGAAAGAAATGAGGGAGCCATGAGGTAGGGGGGCGCGCCCACCCCCCTAGGGCGCGCCGTCCACCCTCGTGGGCCCCTCGTGGCTCCCCTGACGTACTTCTTCCTCCTATATATACCCATATACCCTAAAACAATCGGGGAACAGAATAGATCGGGAGTTCTGCCGCCACAAGCCTCTGTATCCACCAAAAACCAATCGGGACCCTGTTCCTGCACCCTGCCGGAGGGGGGAACCCTCACCGGTGGCCATCTTCATCATCCCTGCGCTCTCCATGACGAGGAGGGAGTAGTTAACCCTCGGGGCTGAGGGTATGTACCAGTAGCTATGTGTTTGATCTCTCTCTCTCTCTCTCTCTCTCTCTCTCTCTCGTGTTCTTGATTTGGCACAATCTTGATGTATCGCGAGCTTTGCTATTATAGTTGGATCTTATGTTTCTTCTCCCCCTCTACTCTCTTGTAATGGATTGGGTTTTCCCTTTGAAGTAATCTTGTCTGATTGAGTCTTTAATGATTTGAGAACACTTGATGTATGTCTTGCCGTGCGTATCTGTGGTGACAATGGGATATCACGTGATTCACTTGATGTATGTTTTGGTGATAAACTTGCGGGTTCCGCCCATGAACCTATGCATAGGGTTGGCACACGTTTTCGTCTTGATTCTCCAGTAGAAACTTTGGGGCACTCTTTGAGGTTCCTTGTGTTGGTTGAATAGATGAATCTGAGATTGTGTGATGCATATCGTATAATCATACCCACGGATACTTGACGTGACATTGGAGTATCTAGGTGACATTAGGGTTTTGGTTGATTTGTGTCTTAAGGTGTTATTCTAGTACGAACTCTAGGGCTGTTTGTGACACTTATAGGAATAGCCCAACGGATTGATTGGAAAGAATAACTTTGAGGTGGTTTCATACCCTACCATAATATCTTTGTTTGTTCTCCACTATTGGTGACTTTGGAGTGACACTTTATTGCATGTCGAGGGATAGTTATATGATCCAATTATGTTATTATTGTTGAGAGAACTTGCACTAGTGAAAGTATGAACCCTAGGCCTTGTTTCCTAGCATTGCAATACCGTTTACGCTCACTTTTACCACTTGTTACCTTGTTTTTCTTATATTTTGAGATTAAAAAAACCTATATCTACCATCCATATTGCAATTGTATCACCATCTCTTCGCCGAACTAGTGCACCTATACAATTTACCATTGTATTGGGTGTGTTGGGGACACAAGAGACTCTTTGTTATTTGCTTGCTGGGTTGCTTGAGAGAGACCATCTTCATCCTACGCCTCCCACAGATTGATAAACCTTAGGTCATCCACTTGAGGGAAATTTGCTACTATCCTACAAACCTCTGCACTTGTAGGCCCAACAACGTCTACAAGAAGAAGGTTGCGTAGTAGACATCAAGCACCAATAATAAAACATGCAACTCAAACGAATCTTGATCATCAAATAACCCATAGGACAAAACAGATCTACTCAAACATCATAGCATAGCCATACATCATTGGGAAATAATATATAGCGTTGAGCACCATGTTTAAGTAGAGATTACAGCGGGTAAGAGAGAGGTTACACCGCTGTATAGAGGCGGGAAGAGTTGGTGATGATGGCGGTGAAGTTGTTGGTGAAGATTGCGGTGATGATGATGGCAACGGCAGCGTTCTGGCGGAACCGGAAGAGAAGGGGAGAGGGGGGCCCTTCATCTTCTTCTTCCTTGACCTCCTCCCTAGACGGGAGAAGTGTTTCCCCTTTGGTCCCGTGCCTCCATGGTGTGGAAGGGGCGAGAGCCCCTCCGAGATTGGATCTATCTCTCTGTCTCTTTCTGTTTCTGTGTTCTGTTCTGCTACCCTTTCACCGTTTCTTTTATATCCGGAGATCCATAACTCCGATTGGATCGAAACCTTCGGCCAGATATTTTTCCAAAAATCAGCTTTCTTGCGGCCAAAGTAGAGCATCAACCGACTTACGAGGGGCCCACGAGGGTGGGGGTGCGCCCTCTTGGGGAGGGCGTGGGCCCCACCCTCATGGCCACCTCGGGCACCGTCTCGCGTTGATTTCACTTCCCAAAAATCACAAATATTCCAAAATAATTCTCCGTCTGCTTTTTATCCTGCTTCGACTTGTTTGATATGGGGTTTCAAGGAAACATAAAACATGCAACAAACAGAACTGCACTGGCAATCGGATCAATATCTTAGTCCCAAAAATAGTATAAAAAGTTGCCAAAAAGTATATGAAAGTTGAATAATATTGGCATGGAACAATCAAAAATTATAGATACGACGGAGACATATCAGCATCCCCAAGCTTAATTCCTACTCATCCTCGAGTAGGTAAATGATAAAAAATATAATTTTTTATGTGGAATGCTACCTAGCATAATCTTGATCATATGTCTAATCATGGCATGAATTTTAAGACACGAGTGATTCAAAGCAATAGTCTATCATTTGACATTAAGACAATAATACTTCAAGCATACTAATAAAGCAATCATGTCTTTTCAAAATAACATGGCCGAAGAAAGTTATCCCTACAAAATCATATAGTCTGGCTATGCTGCATCTTCGCCACACAAAATATTCAAATCATGCACAACCCCGATGATAAGCCAAGCAATTGTTTCATACTTTTGATGTTCTCAAACCTTTTCAACTTTCACTCAATACAGGAGCGTGAGCCATGGACATAGCACTATAGGTGGAATAGAATATGATGGTGGAGGTTGTGAGGAGAACACAAAAAAGGAGAAAGTCTCACATCAACTAGGCGTATCAACGGGCTATGGAGATGCCCATTAATAGATATCAATGTGAGTGAGTAGGGATTGCCATGCAACGGATGCACTAAGAGTTATAAGTGTATGAAAGCTCAAACTAGAAACTAAGTGGGTGTGCATCCAACTTGCTTGCTCATGAAGACCTCAAAGCGTTTGAGGAAGCCCATCATCGTAATATACAAGCCAAGTTCTATAATGAAAATTCCCACTAGTATATGAAAGTGATAACTCAAGAGACTCTCTATATGAAGGATCATGGTGCTACTCTGAAGCACAAGTGTGGTAAAAGGATAGTAACCTTGCCCCTTCTCTCTTTTTCTCTCATTTTTTTATTTTCTTTTTTTAATTTTAATTTTTTTGGTGGGCTTCATTGGCCTCTTTTTTTTATTTGGGCTTCTTTGGCCTCTTTTATTTTTTGTGAAGTCCAAAGTCTGTTCCCGACTTATGGGGGAATCATAGTCTCCATCATCCTTTCCTCACTGGGGCAATGCTCTAATAATGATGATCATCACACTTTTATTTACTTACAACTCAATATTACAACTCGATACTAGAACAAAGATATGACTCTATATGAATGCCTCCGGTGGTGTACCGAGATGTGCAATGATCTAGCGTGGAAAAGATATCAAAAAACGGACAAGCCATAAAAATATCATGCTAGCTATCTTACGATCATGCAAAGCAATATGACAATGAATGCTCGAGTCATGTATATGATGATGATGGAAGTTGCATGGCAATATATCTTGGAATGGCTATGGAAATGCCATGATAGTTAGGTATGGTGGCTGTTTTGAGGAAGATATAATGAGGCTTATGTGTGATAGAGCGTATCGTATCACGGGGTATTGACGCACCGGCGAAGTTTGCACCAACTCTCGAGGTGAGAAAGGGCAATGCACGGTACCGAAGAGGCTAGCAATGATGGAAGGTTGAGAGTGCGTATAATCCATGGAATCAACATTAGTCATAAAGAACTCACATACTTATTGCAAAAATCTATTAGTCATCGAAACAAAGTACTACGTGCATGCTCCTAGGGGGATACATTGGTAGGAAAAAACCATCGCTCGTCCCCGACCGCCACTCATAAGGAAGACAATAAATAAATAAATCATGCTCCGACTTCATCACATAACGGTTCACCATAATGCATGCTACGGGAATCACAAACTTCAACACCGATTTGTCAATTTCACAATTACTCAACTAGCACGACTCTAATATCACCACCTTTATATCGCAAAACTATTGCAAGGAATCAAACATACCATATTCAGTGATCTACAAGTTTTATGTAGGGTTTTATGACTAACCATGTGAATGACCAGTTCATGTCATCTCTCTAAATAGATATAAGTGAAGCACGAGAGTTTAATTCTTTCTACAAAACATATTTCCACGCTCTAACAAATATAAGTGAAGCAAAAGAGCATTCTACAAATGGCGGTTGTCTATGTAAAGAGAGACAGGCAATCCAAGCTTCAAATGATATAAGTGAAGCACATGAAGCACTCTATAAAGCCATACTCAAAAGATATAAGTGAAGTGCAATGAGCATTCTATAAATCAACTAAGGACAATCTCATACCAGCATGGTGCATAAAAGAGAAGTGAAAACTAAATGCAAAAGACGCTCCAAGATTTGCACATATCGCATGAACGAAATGAATCCGAAAACATACCGATATTTGTTGAAGAAAGAGGGGATGCCTTCCGGGGCATCCCCAAGCTTGAGCTCTTGCCTCTCTTCCTTCTTCTCACATCGAGACCTTATCGACCATCGAACACTTCATCCACACAAAACTTCAACAGAAAACTCGGTAAGATCCGTTAGTATAATAAAGCAAATCACTACTCTAAGTACTATTGCAAACCAATTCATATTTTGTTTTTGCATTGTGTCTACTGTGATATAACTTTTTCATGGCTTAATCCACTGATATGAATTGATAGTTTCATCAAAACAAGCAAACTATGCATCAAAAACAGAATCTGTCCAAAACAGAACAGTCTGTAATAATCTGAACATTCACCATACTTCTGCTACTTGAACAATTCTTCCAAAATTATGACAAAATAAACAATTTGTATATAAAGACACTTCAAAAATAATCAGAACCATTTGACGTTCCAGTAAAAAACTAAAAATCGCGCACTACAGCCAAAGTTTCTGTCCTGCACTGTACAAACCAACAAGTATTGTAAACATCCTAAAGGCAAACCTTGGCACATTATTTTTATAATACGATGGAATTTTACAAGGGGATAATTATTTTTGTTGAAAAGTTTCTGTAATCAAGATTCACAAAGTTGTCGTGAGCATGAACAAAGTTCAAGGAGCTCTCCCACTTCAACAATGCTTGTCTTTCTCACTTTCAATTTCCTTTTTGAAAAGTTTTGGGTTCCCCTCTTTATTTTTGTTGTTTTTAAACTATATTAAAGCACTCAACAGAAATAATTGACTCTCTAAAACTTCCGGGTTGTCTCACTGGCAGCGCTTTCTTTAAAGCCATTAAGCTAGGCATATAGTGCTCAAGTAGTGAATCCACCTGGATCCCAAGGTATATCAAAGCCAATTTTAATTAGCAATGATTTGTAATTTAGTAGTGAGCACAAAGTAACATATGTAATGTAATGACGAAGTCTAACTCTCTTCCTATGCATCGGCATGTCATAAAAGAGCAATTCATGCACACATGGTAAAGGCCAATGCATAGTATAAACAGTTTCTTGCAATTTTATCGTAGGGAAACATAGAGAGGTGGAGATATAGTTCCTCTCTCATAATAATTGCAAGTAGGAGAAGCAAGCACATGCATATTATATTCATCAAAATCATCATGTGCAACGGTAAAAGGCAACCCATCAATGTAATCCTTAATAAGTGCAAACTTCTCCGATATAGTGTAGTCGGGAGAATTCAAAAGATAATAGGACTATCATGCGTAAGTGCAATAGCAAAAATTTCATGTTTAACATAAGGAATTATAGCAAGTTCATCTCCATAAGCATAATTCATATTGGCATCTTGGCCACAAGCATAGCAAGCATCATCAAAAAGGGATATTTCAAGAGAATCAATGGGATCATAATAGTCATCATAGCAATCATCCTTCGGTAAGCACAAAGGGGAATTAAACAATGTATGAGTTGAAGAGTTAATCTCATTATAAGGTGGGCACGGGTAGCTAATCCGCTCTTCCTCCTTTTGTTCTTCGCTCTCCTCCTCATCTTTTTCATCTAATGAGCTCACAGTTTCATCAATTTCTTCTTCCATAGATTCCTGCAAAATATTAGTCTCTTCTTGGACAGCGGAGATTTTCTCAATAAGTGCATTAATATCGGAATTGTATTCATAATTCTAATAGCAATATTTTAGGATAGCTAAATTTTCAGGTCTATAAGCAGCATCATCATAATTTTCAAACTCTTTAAACATAGATTCAATTTCATAAGCACCCATAAAAGCAACAAATTCTTCTATTTGTTCCACATCATAGTAATCATATATACCATTAGCATAAGAAGCTAAGGTTTTATTATCATTAAATTTGCATGAAAAGGGAAGGTGTGGAGCCTTCATCCTAGAGCATTAAGTATAATCATAACTCAAGCATAGTTGCCTAGCATACCACTTCACTATGTGAATTTGATCCCATAATAGTTTCCCTTTTTGAGTCAAGCGATAATCCCTAAAGTATTCACGTTGATCCAACGTTACTCCCATTACATAGTTGAATGGGGTGTTCTCAGGATTATCAAAGTAGTACATAATATCTTTCACATAACCAGCATCGAGGGTTTTAGGAGGTTCCCCATCTCCATGAGTAGCAAGTACACCTAAATTTTTTGGCATTTCGTGTTCCATATCCATAACTAAAGATAAAGAACAACTAAGAACAGCAAATAAAAATTACTTAGTGATAAAGCAAACAAGCACACACGAGAATATTCACCCCATGCTATGACTCCCGGGCAACGGCGCCAGAAAAAGGTCTTGATAACCCACAAGTATAGGGGATCAATTGTAGCCTCTTTCGATAAGTAAGAGTGTCGAACCCAACGAGGAGCTAAAGGTAGAACAAATATTCCCTCAAGTTCTATCGACCACCGATACAACTCTATGCACACTTGACGTTCGCTTTACCGGAAACAAGTATGACACTAGAAGTACTTTGTAGGTGTTTTTGGATAGGTTTGAAAGAAAATAAAGAGAGCGTAAATAAAAAGTATGGGCTGGTTAGATGAAGACACAACTAAATTATTTTTAGTAGAGAGCTTTTTGTCACGAGAAAGTTATTTGTCCCTAGGTAATCGATAACTAGACCGGTAATCATTATTGCAATTTTATTTCAGGGAGAGGCATAAGATAACATAATTTCTCTATTTTGATCATAAGCACTTATAACTGGAACTCTAGCAAGCTTCCGCAACTACTAAAGATCATTAAGGTAAAACCCAACCATAGCATTAAAGCATCAAGTCCCCTTTATCCCATACGCAAACAACCTACTTACTCGGGTATGTGCTTCTGTCACTCACGCCTCCCACCATAAGCAAATCATGAACATATTGCAAACCCTACAGCGGGGATCCCTCACGCTTGCGCGACACGGAAAGCACCATAGGACAGAACCAATAATAAAACATGCAAATCAAACCAATCTTGATCATCAAATAACCCATAGGACAAAACAGATCTACTCAAACATCATAGGATAGCCATACATCATTGGGAAATAATATATAGCGTTGAGCACCATGTTTAAGTAGAGATTACAGCGGTAAGAGAGAGGTTACACCGCTGCATAGAGGGGGAAGAGTTGGTGATGATGGCGGTGAAGTTGTTGGTGAAGATTGCGTGATGATGATGATGGCCACGCAGCTGCTCGGCCACCGGAAGAGAAGGGGACAGGGGGCCCCTTCGTCTTCTTCTTCCTTGACCTCCTCCCTAGATGGGAGAAGGGTTTCCCCTCTGTTCCTTGGCCTCCATGGTGTGGGAGGGGCGAGAGCCCCTCCGAGATTGGATCTATCTCTCTGTCTCTCTCTATTTCTGCGTTCTGTTCTGCTGCCCTTTCACCGTTTGTTTTATGTCCGGTGATTCGTAACTCCGATTGGATTGAAACCTTCGCCCAGATATTTTTTCAAAAATTAGCTTTCTTGCGGCCAAAGTAGAGCATCAACCGACTTACGAGGGGCCCACGAGGATGCGGGGCGCGCCCTCCTGAGGAGGGCGTGGGCCCCACCCTCATGGCCACCTCGGGCACCGTCTCGCGTTGATTTCACTTCCCAAAAATCACAAATATTCCAAAATAATTCTCTGCCCGATTTTATCCCGTTTGGACTCTGTTTCATATGGGGTTTTTGCGAAACATAAAACATGCAACAAATAGGAACTGGCACTGGGCACTGGATCAATATGTTAGTCCCAAAAATTGTATAAAAAGTTGCCAAAAAGTATATGAAAGTTGAATAATATTGGCATGGAACAATCATAACTTATAGATACGGCGGAGACGTATCATTCTTCAGGGCTCCTTCCGTCGAGGCGGCTGCGCCTTCAAAGAAACGGCCTCCTCCTTCCTCGACTCCCCCGTCGGCCTTGAGCGTTCCGAGTCCGCTTGCTGCCCCTGGAGCAGGGTTGGTTGAAGGAGCGCTCTTGCCTTCATGGCGCGCTGAACACGCGGTTTTGTCGCCCCTCCCCCACGGTCTGGCATGGAGCTTGCGGGCGTGCCCAAGACCCCTCCTTAGGTCATGGACAGTAGCTGGTTGGCTTCGATATTCGGTGCCTCTTCAAGTAGCGAGCCCCGATTGGCTTGGGCTCTTCGCGAGGACTGGTTTACATCAGGTGCAGCGCCAGCCCCCAGCCCCCTGCCGAGAGGTGGTGCGCCGCTCGATACCCACCCGCAGCCCTCGAGGCGATGGACGAGGTGGGCCGTGTGTTCGAGTTCAAGCGCGGGCGGAGCGTCGTTCATCATGAGCTTTTCCAGGAGGCGATGTGCGCGATGAGCCGGCTTGGTGAAGAGCTCGCAGGTGTCGACTCGCGCCTTGAGGCTGAAGGTCTCCGGTTGGCGGAGGAACGACGCAAGCTTAGGGTGGCTATCAACCTTGGCCGATACCAGCGTGATCTTGACAATGCAAAGGCTGAGGCGTCACTCAAGGTTTCCTGCGAGGCTTGCTCCCGAGCCTTGGAGGAGGCTCGTGAGGCCGACCGCCGTTGCAAGGCCGCGGAGAAGCGTGCGTGGGAGCTCCACGCCTAGAGTGCGTCCCTTGAGCGACCGGTGGAGGCGCAGAGCCGCCCGTGCGTCGCTGAGGGGGACGCCCGCCGAGGAGGAAGAGGTCTGGAAGCGCGAGGAGGCGTTGGCGCTGGAGGGCGTGGAACGCAGCCTCGAGCTTGAGCAATTGGAGACAAGGGATCGTCAAGTTACCCAAGCAGAAGATGCCGTCGTGCTTCGTGAGGCCAGGGTCCAGGAGGAGGTGGACCGCTAGGTGGCCGAGGTTCGCGCAGACCTGGAGGGAAGGTATGACTTGAAGTTGAAGCTCACAGGTATGGAGGGTGCGAGCAGGGCTGCTGCCCTCAGGCCTAGGTTGGACGAGGCTGAGAGGCATGCGGAGGCAACGGCTGCCGCCCTGGTCACGGCGCAGGCGGACTTGGCCTCCGCCCGTGCCGAGCTGCTTTCTCTTTGGGAGCGGGGTGATGACGCTGAGGCGGTCGCACGGCGAAACAGGGAGGAAGTGCTCCAACGTCGGTCGCTGGAGCGCGAGCATGCCCCTATGCTTCAGGATCTCCGGAACAATGCCAATACCGCCCTGGGCTACATCTGCACGAGAATGCACCTTCCCCCGCTCGAATGACTATGCCAACCACCTGACCTTCTTCGCCGACGTGGTGACACGCCTGAATACCCGGTCTGACAGGGCTCGCCAGCTCGTGGAGGAGAGAAGTCGGGGCCTGCTCAGGCGCGTGTTCTCTCATGTCTTCAGCCACCTCAGGAACACCTTCCCCGACTTCAACTTCGACGCCACCATTGCCCCTGTACCGCATGCCGTCCGGGGTGATCTAGCGTGGTGGGTGGAGGAAAACGTGGACGCACTGATCAGAGCCTTTGCCTCTGACAACGACGCAGTGGTGGTCGCCGTAGACGAAGGCAATATGGTTGACGACGGCGACGGAGGCGTCACCGAAGGCAGCGACGGTGCCGGCGAAGATGACGACGACGCGAGTGACGCGTCCGAGGGCGATGTAGCGAGTGACATATCTGGTTGATCCCATGTTCCCTTGTCGTTTTACCCTATACGCAAAAACTCGGGCATGGCGCTTGGAAAACTTGTCAGAGCATTTTGAGAGGGGGAGCCCCTCATGTAAGCAAGTTGCAGCCTTTACTTTCCTATGCGGTATTGAATTTGTGCCCTCGTGGACTCAGGAGTCCAGGGGCGAGTTTCCTGTTGTGGTTTACCTTAGTCAACACCAGCCTCGAGCTATGTCACGAGGCTATGAGTTTCTGAGAATCCTGCGGAGCTTGTTGGCCTGTCAGAAGGGGCCCCGCAAGAGGCAAGCGCCAGTTGCAGCGTTAGGGCGCGCTCGACGTGCGTGTGCTTCTTGCAGTCCCGCTCACGAGGGGCTTGTGAGGGGAAGGCGACGGACATGAGTCCCAGACAAAATGAAATCTTGAAAGCAAGAAACTACTCAAACGAGAAGAGGCACCCCCCGCGTGCATCGACAAAAGCTCGGCTTCAACTTAAATCCAGATCCAGAAAGCAAAGCTACAGAAAGAGAGATCCAAAGCAAATGGCCGCGTCCGGCACCTAGTCTAGTCTTCTGGTCTTCAAGTCTTCTCAACAGCGCAGAGCTAAGTACTGCCACTAGGCGTGGGAGGGAGCCCCAGGGCCTGAGGCCGGCACCCTTGAGACTCCGGGGCGGAGATGCCTCTCGGCCTCCGCTCAAGCCGCACCCCGGCGTCGCTCCAAAAATACCAAGGCACAGGGAAATGCGCCAGACCTGCGAGATATATTGGAGGACAAGGCAAGGCAAACAAGATCGATCTACGGATCGCGTGGGCGCCCCACGACACATGACGATAACCGTCATGCCGGATATGGCAATTCCGGCCGGGCCGAACACAGTAGACAAAGCTCATTTGAGCTACGTCGTGATATAGCCCAATACAGAGGCGCCGCACACCCACTATGCTTCACAGATGAAGTAATGGATCATCAAATCCACGAGGGTTTCAAACCCGTAAACATCGAATCATATGATGGCACAACAGATCCTGCGGTATGGATCGAGGATTATCTCCTTCATATCCACATGGCCCGCGGTGATGATCTACACGCAATCAAATACCTCCCACTCAAGCTTAAAGGACCAGCTCGACATTGGCTTAACAGCTTGCCAACAGAGTCAATTGGTTGTTGGGAGGACCTGGAAGCCACATTCCTCGACAATTTCCAGGGCACCTGTGTGCGACCACCAGACGCCGATGACCTAAGTCACATAATTCAGCAGCCAGAGGAATTGGCCAGACAATTCTGGACATGGTTCCTAACCAAGAAAAATCAAATAGTCGACTGTCCGGACGTAGAGGCCCTCGCAGCCTTCAAACATAACATCTGTGACGAGTGGCTTGCCCGGCACCTAGGACAGGAAAAGCCGAAATCCATGGCAGCCCTCACAACACTCATGGCCCGCTTTTGCGCAGGAGAAGACTGCTGGCTAGCTCATAGTAATAACATGACCAAGAGCCCTGGTAATTTGGATACCAAGGATAGCAATGGCAGGTCGCGTCGCAACAAGCACAAGTGCCGCATTAACGGCGACAATTCTAAGGATACGGCAGTTAATGCCAAACTCAGAGGCTCTAAACCCGGTCAGCGGAAAAAGCCATTTAAAAGAAATACTCCGGGCTCGTCCAGTTTGGACCGAATACTCGATCGCTCGTGCCAGATACACGGCACCCCCAAAAAACCAGCCAATCACACCAACAGGGATTGTTGGGTGTTCAAGCAGGCAGGCAAGTTAAATGCCGAAAACAGTGACAAGGGGCTGCATAGCGATGACGTGGAGGAGCCCCGACTGCCGAACAATAGGGGACAGAAGGGCTTCCCCCCACAAGTGCGGACGGTGAACATGATATGCGCAGCCCACATACCCAAAAGGGAGCGGAAGCGTGCACTCAAGGACGTATATGCGTTGGAGCCAGTCGCCCCAAAGTTCAACCCGTGGTCCTCCTGCCCGATCACTTTTGATCGAACGGACCACCCCACTAGCATCCGCCACGGCGGATTCGCCGCATTGGTCCTAGACCCAATCATTGACGGATTTCACCTCACTAGAGTCCTTATGGACGGCGGCGGCCTTTGAACCTGCTTTATCGGGATACGGTCGAAAAAATGGGCATAGATCTCTCAAGGATTAAACCCACAAAGACGACCTTTAAAGGCGTCATACCAGGTGTAGAGGTCAACTGTACAGGCTCAGTTACACTTGAGGTGGTCTTCGGATCCCCGGATAATTTCGAAGCGAGGAGTTAATCTTCGACATAGTCTCGTTCCGCAGTGGCTATCACGCCTTTGCTTTCGGACGAACCGCATTTGCAAAGTTCAATGCGGTGCCACACTATGCATACCTCAAGCTCAAGATGCCAGGCCCTCGAGGCGTCATTACGGTCAATGGAAACACCGAACGCTCTCTTCGAGCGGAGGAGGATACGGCGGCCCTCGCGGCGGAAGTACAAAGTAGCCTCTCAAGGCAATTCTCCAGTCCGGCTATTAAACGTCCGGACACCGTCAAGCGCACCTGGAGTAACCTACAACAAGACCGCCTGGCACGTTCCGAGCACGCGTAGCAATGCGGCCCCGACCCCAGCCCTCGCGAAATTGCGAAACCAGTACTACGCGTACATAATTACGCTCTGGAAATACCATCGGCATAGGGGGAGGGGCGCGACAACGGCATGCCCAAAATGCGGCTCAACCACACTAGGGGCTCCCGATTTTGTCATTCTTTTTTCTTACTTTCAGGACTCCACTCTCCGAAAGGCTTGTCCGGCAGTACAATCGCCGAACACACGATGCAACAGCTAGGGAGGCAGAAAGCTACGTCGGGTCTCAAGGTGGTCTCTATAACGAGCTAAATACCTGTCTTACATACCATCCCGCAGCTTGCCCCTGGAGGGGGACATGTCAAATAGTCCCATCTCTTGCTTATCGCACTATTTGTATCATTCTGCTTTTACCGCAGCCTTTTCGAATAAATAATACATAGCTTTTGTCTATTATTGCATTCCTTTTTTATGTGAATATGTTCAGTTATGACATTATGCAACCGTACACTTTGGTACGACCAATACACCAGGGGCTTAAGTACCCCAGAATATGGAGTGAGAAGTCCGAACACTCTCATGAGTGCGGCACCCCGAACTTATAGCATTATATGCATCGGCTCCGAATCATGTCTTGGGTCAATAGTTGGGTTTCCCCGGCTCCCATGTTTTGGTACCTTACGTTCCGTTATATCGGCTAAGGTAGCGCTGGGAGAACTACTGCGATTGTGCCCTGGTTCAGCTGGGTTAAGCACCTCAGTAGAGAAAGCTAAAACTGACCGTCATGATAGGGCGAGAGTTGGTCGCTGTTCGAGAGGTTTCGAGTCCGTAAAGACTTATGCCGCTTAGAGCGAGGAGCCGGCTTTGTCCATCCTAGGCATGGATAGCGCCCCGAACTCGGTCTTCCGAATACTAGGGGCTTCGCCGAAATTTAAAATTATAGAATTCTATGGCTAAGTGAGAGTGATAAAGCATTATAGTCCGATTTCCTTGTTCGTTGTGCTGAGCGCCTCCCTCGAAGGACCCAAGAATGGGAACAAGAGCGCTCAGGTTTATCCCGAACACCCCAGCACTCGTGGCATGGGGGCAGAAGCCGACGACTCGCCATCTCTCAGATCTAATAAACGGCCACACAAAAGGTAATATTTTAAATTCAAAAAGCGTTGCTTAGCACATATGAACAAGTTTTCAGCGCACAGGATAACACGAGCGAGTTTACTCATAAATTACATCCTTGGAACATTCATCCACCACAAGGCGGGCACCCTTCAGGACGCCCTCATCATACATCCCGGACTTGCGATGCTCCTTGCCCTGCGGTGGCCCATCTGTCACCAGCTTCTCAGCATGCATCTTGCCCCAGTGCACTTTAACACGGGCAAGGGCCCTACGGGCGCCTTCGATGCATACGGACCGCTTGATGACTTCAAGTCGTGGACAGGCATCCGTCAGCCGCCTCACCAGCCCAAAGTAACTCCCAGGCATGACCTACCTAGGCCATAGCCGGACTATAAGGCCCTTCATGGCCTGTTCGGCCACCTTATGGAGCTCGACCAGCTGCTTTAGCTGGTCGCTCAAGGGCACTGGGTGTCCGGCCTCAGCATACTGAGACCAGAACACCTTCTCCGTCGAGCTCCCCTCCTCGGACTGGTAGTAGGCGGCCGCGTCGGACACACTGCGGGGCAGATCTACGAATGCTCCTGGAGAGCTTCGGACTTGGGTAAGTAACAAGTAATTCACTTTCACGTGCTTGCTTTGCATAAAGAATGCCTTACCCGCCTCTATCTTCTTCATCGCCTCAACTTCCTGGAGGGCTTTTTGGGCTTCGGCCTTGGCAGATTTGGCGCTCTCAAGGGCAGAGGCAAGCTCGGACTCTCGAGTCTTTGAGTCAAGCACCAAACTCTCGTGTTTTTTCACGAGAGCCTGGAGCTCTTGCTGCACCGCCGCCACCCGCGCCTCCTGCTTTTCTCGCTCGATGCGCTCCATGGCCGCATTTTCTTTGGCCTTGGACAACGCTTTCTTCAGGGTTGCCACCTGGGTTGTGGCCCCTGTAATACTCACGTTGGTCCTATCAGTTTTTGCAACCACATCTTTTTTATATATTTACATAAGGCATTACTTACCTTCCTTTTCCTCGAGCTGCTTCTTGGCAAGGCCGAGCTCGTTCTCGAACCTCTCGAGGCTCTGCTTCAATACATCGACCTCCGCAGTCAGTGCGGCAGATGTCAGCAGCACGGCCTGCATTCCCATATTGACATACTTATGTTAGACTCCTGCGTATATCTTTTAGATCCTCGGTTTGGCTTTTCTTTCCGAACACCAAACTGAGCATCAGGGGCTACTGTCTATGCGGTAATATTTTTACATGTCTTAAATACATACCTCAAAGCTTGTTAGAAGGCTGGCACAGGCTTCAGTCAGCCCGCTTTTGGTGGACTGAACCTTCTGGATCACCGCACTCATAATAGTGCGGTGCTCCTCGTCGATGAAGGCGCCGTTAAGCACCTCCAACAAATTATCCGGTGCCTCCGGTTGGACGGAGGTCACCTGTGTCATAGGCTTGCCCTTCTTACTAGGGGGCCGCCTGCTGGACTCCGGAACCGCTGAAGGTTCCGGTGCGCTGTCTGGCCCAGGGCCGGACTTGGAGCCCTTGGGGGTTTTGTCCTCTTTGCGCCTGGAGTCCGGGAGGTCGCCTTGTGGCGCCTCCAGAACGACCTCCTCCTAGCTTGGACCCTTTGGGAACTCCACCTCGGCATCATCCGCAGGGCGAGGGGAGGAGGCGGCCGGAAGTGAAGTGCTATTCACATACGACGAGCTTAAGGAGCCGCTCGACGACATGCCGACCTGGGCTCGGGGCGGACTGCATGATTATATTCGGCGTCAGAAGATACTGTGGAATAAAGGAACGCCATGAGTTATTCTGGTATCTGGATACTTACGATTTTGCCAGGGGCTTGGCCCTGGATGGCCACTCCTCCTCGCCGTCGTCGGCGTTGGTGGAGTAGTCCGGAGGAAGGGTCCTTCCCTTCTTAGACCCTCCCCCCCCCAGTTGGGGCGGCCTTTCTTTTCTTCTCTCCCCCCGCTGGGGGAGAGACCTCTCTTTCCTCCTCCTCGTCTTCGTGGGAGGAGTCCGCCTCGGAGTCATCGGACGATGAGTCCGACACCACGAGGCGCCGGGAACTCTTTCGAGTTCCCGTGGCCTTCTTCTTGGCCTTGTTCTCGGCACCACGTAAGGTGCGGAACCAAGAACTCCTGTCAAGCGGGCGTCCGCTGGGTCTTCGGGCAAGGGAGCCGGACAGTTGATCAGCCCGGATGTCTTCTGCCAATCCTGTCAAAGGTAAGGGAGTTTAGATCCTGCATAGAGTCAAACTATGAAAAACAAGTACCCTGTAAAGGGTAAAATAGCTTACCGCATTGGCTTGATGCTGCGCGCTGAATCCGCGATCCTCGATAGCGGATGCGGGAGCTTCGGCGCCCTTGAACATCACCATCGAGGCGTCTTCGTACGTAGTGTCGAAGAGCCTGCTCAATGTTCGGTGCTGTGCCGGATCAAACTCCCACAACCTGAAAGCCCGTTGTTGGCACAGGAGGATCCGGCGGATGAGCATGACCTGGACTACGTTGACGAGTTTGAGCTTCTTGCTCACCAGGTTTTGGACGCAGGTTTGGAGTCCGGTCAGCTCTTCTGAATTACCCCACGACAGGCCCTTCTCTTTCCGGTGAAGTGAGCCGCGAGGGATGCTAGATCGAAATTCAGGGGCGCTGCCCATTCAGTGGTCACGCTGCCGGTGATGTAGAACCACCCGATTGCCACCCCTTTATTGGCTCTCTGAAGGAGCCCTCGAGCCATAGGACGTTGGGCATCTTGCCCACCATGGCACCTCCGCACTCCGCTTGGCGGCCGCCCACTACCTTCGGCTTGACATTGAAGGTCTTGACCATAAGCGAAGTGGGGCTGGATGCAGAGGAAGGCCTCGCACACCTAAGATGAACGCCGAGATGTTGAGGATGAAGTTCGGGGCGGATCGTGGAAATCCAGGCCGTAGTAGAACATGAGCCCCCGGACAAATGGGTGAAGTGGGAAACCTAGTCCGCTGAGGAAATGGGTGAGGAACACCATCCTCTCATGGGGCCTGGGGGTGGGGATGAGCTGCCCCTCATCTGGGAGCCGGTGCGCGATGTCGTTGGACAAGTATCCGGCTTTCAACAGCTTTTTGATGTGACCCTCCGTGACGGAGGAGGCCATCCACCTACCTCCCGCTCCGGACATGACTGGAGAAGGTTGAGGTGGGAAGTGCGGACTTGGGCGCTGGAGCTCGAGTGCGCGGAAATGGATAAGCGAAGGAGGAAGAAGGCGTAGATGGAAAAGGCGGATCCTTATCCCCTTATATGGGCGGACGAAACTATGTGCCCCCACCAGCCTGGTAAAACTCGCTTATCTCCCAAGCGTTGTAAATTAATGGCACCGTTGGGTTACCCACGCCCGTATTGATGAGAATCCCGGAATAAGGGGACACGATCTCTGCTTCGACAAGAAGTGCCAAGAAACCGCCTCGCTAAACGCGCTAAGGTGGGACAGTCAAACGATTCGAATAAAGGCTTGGCCGCGGTGTAGTGTCACGCTGCGAAATACGTCAGCAGATTGGATTTGTGTAAATATTATTCTCTCTATGGTGGTATGTGGAACTTATTTTGCAGAACTGGACACTATCCTTGTGTTCAAAATCTTCTATGAAGTATTCGGAGGAGGAACCCGCCTTGCAATGCCGAAGACAATCTGCGTGTCGGACTCATCGTCATTGAAGCCTGGTTCAGGGGCTACTGAGGGAGTCCTGGATTAGGGGGTGTCCGGATAGCCGGACGATAACCTTTGTCCGGACTCCTGGACTATGAAGATACAAGATTGAAGACTTCGTCCCGTGTCCGGATGGGACTTTCCTTGGCGTGGAAGGCAAGCTTGGCGATATGGATATGTAGATCTCCTCCCATTGTAACCGACTCTGTGTAACCCTGGCCCTCTCCGATATCTATATAAACCGGAGGGTTTTAGTCCGTAGGACGAACAACAATCATACCATAGGCTAGCTTCTAGGGTTTAGCCTCTCTGATCTCATGGTAGATCTACTCTTGTACTACCCATATCATCAATATTAATCAAGCAGGAGTAGAGTTTTACCTCCATCGATGTAACACCCCGGATGTAACTTTCCATATTTGTAACTCCAACTCTTGCCATTTTCGGCATTGTGATATGATATTCCCTCCGTGGTTGGGTTTTTCTTCATTTTGCTTTTTGTCCATGTCATGCATTTTTTTTATCATGTCATCATGTGCATCGCATTTGCATACGTGTTCGTCTCATGATTCCGAGCATTTTCCCCGTTGTCCGTTTTGCAATCCGACACTCATATCTCCCCCGGCGGCCCCTTTTACGTTTTTCCGTGTGCGGGTACTAAACCTTCTCGGAATGGACCGAGGTTTGTCTAGTGGCCTTGGTATACCACCCGTAGACCACCGGTCAAGTTTCGGTCATTTGGAGCTTGTTTGGTACTCCAACGGTTAACGCACTCTCAAGAAAGGCCTCTTTTAAGTTGCAGCCCAACACCCCTTCAAAACAGCCCAATAACCCATCTAAGTCACTTTCATGCTCTCCGTCGTTCGATCACGATCGTGTGGGCGAAAACTACACCTCATTTGGACTCTCCTAGCTCCCTCTATGCCTATTTAAGCAAACCCCATTCCAAATCCCGGATCAATTCCCCCCTAACCTAGCAAATTTCCCCCTCTGCGCCGCGGGCGTGTCCGGTCGGGCGGACACGTCCGCCCGTCGCCGCCGGCCAACCGGGCGTGCCACGTGGCGCCGGTCCCCAGATCGCCGCCTCGGCGCGCGTTCGCCCGGCCCAGCGAGCCCTCCCGGCCGTCGCCGCCGCCATGGCGCCGAGCCAGCGCAGCTCGCCGCCGCCGCCACCTCGGCAGCGCCGCCACACCCGCCACCGGCCGCCGTCGCCCTCGCCGGCGGCCGTCGCCGCCCGTAAGGCCGCCTTTCCGCCTCGCGGATCTCGCCGCCTCCCGCCGCCCGGCCACGGAGTTCGCTGCCCGCCTCCTCCTCCTCGCCCGGGGCGAGATCCGGCGACCCGCCGCCGCCGTCGCCCGGATCGGAGCCCGATCCGACCGGCCCGATCCCGATCCAGCCCGTTGACCTCTCTCCCTCTCCTTTTTCTTCTAAGTCTTTTCCTTCCGTTTATATTTTGTGTCTTTTTCTTCATGCTATATCTTTGCATCTGTAGGTCCATTTTGCGTGTTTAATATATCAAAATGTTAGCCTCGAAGAGTAGATCATTTCATCTCATTGCGTCATTTTCATTTGAGCTCATCTTGATGCCCTAAATGCTGTTGGAAGAGGGCTATGTGATGTTAGTTTCTGTTTCTTAACAGAACTTGCACTTTTGTTATTTTTGCCATGATTAATGTGTGCACCCTATGAATTTGAGTCCTACATGTGTTTTGTAATATGCCATTCCATGTTTCCAGGGGTGTATGCCATGTATTTTTGTGATCTATGTGGTGACTAGCACAAGCATGCAAAGTAGGTGTCCTGATGTTGCTGATTTCAGCCCTGTTTAGCTGATATTTTGATGCCATGTTAATTTGATGCTACCGAGAGATCTATGCATATTTTGAGATACTTCAGTAAGGATGTTTTGTTAAACAGGTCTTGCTCTATCCATCCATGCCCTTGTTTGCAATTATGGAGTGCCTTAGCTTGAGTCAATCGAGCTCTACGTTTGCTATCAAATGTTTCCTGGCAGATTGTTTACATGTTATTCATTTTTGCCAAGGTTGTTGTGGTTGATCCATTTATGCTATGTTATTGTTCTTTCCATGTATGTCTTCTATGCCATGTCTTCTCGATGTACGTATGCTTAGTTTATCTTTTAAGGCTCTGTAGTGAGTGCATTGAGCTTGTAAACATGCCTACTTGTTATCAGTTTTTGACATGCCATGTTGCTGAATCTGTTAACGAAATTTTCAATATTGACATGGGTGTTACTATATTTTCTTATCCTTTTTGGCTTATGGTCAGTAAGGGACTTTTGTTCTATGCTTTGAGTAGACTCATGCCATGCCTTGTTTTTCTATTTTAAATTCCTGTAGCAGGTAGTTTTCTTGCTCTGAACATTGCAACCTGATGCTGTTTTTGCCATGTCCAGCCTGATATTTTGTGCACTTTTTCCATGCTTGTTTGAACCTGTTATGATGTGATTTAGCCATAGCTCAGTGCTCATCTTTTGTAAAGCATCTTGTGTAGATCACTGCCATCTGCTTTGTTGGTACGTTTGGGTGCAGTAGCTTAATTTATTGTTGCTTGCTAAGTGGCATCATGCTGTTAATGGCAGATTTGTGCCATTCTTGTTTTGCTTGTCATTTGCAAACCGTGCATCCGATTCGGTGATCTTTATATCGATTTCAACTGAAATCATCTCATCTTTCCAGTGGCATACTTGGTTTGCCAAGTTGATGCCTGGTTCATCATTTACCTTCCGGAGCGCACATACGCATTGCATATCACATCTCGCATATCATGTCATGTTTTGCATCATGTTGCTTGTGCATTGCACCGTAATTTATTGTAGTTCCTTTGTTTGTGTTGTTGCTTTGGGTAGAGCCGGGAGATGAGTACGTGAATGAGGAACCTGTTGAGAACGCTTACGAGGATCAAGCTTTCGACAACTCTGAGAACATTGCAGGCAAGATGACCATACCCTCGAAATCACTTCTATCTTTGCTATGCTAGTTGCTCGCTCTTTTGCTATGCCTATGCTGCGATGCCTACCACTTGCTATATCATGCCACCCATATTGCCATGTCAGCCCTAACCATCCTTTCCTAGCAAACCGTTGATTGGCTATGTTACCGCTTCGCTCAGCCCTCTTATAAGCGTTGCTAGTTGCGGTGAAGTTGAAGTTTGTTCCTTGTTGGAACATGGAGATGTTGTTCTGATCGAACATGTTTACTTGTTGGGGATATCACAATATATATCTGCTATAATTAATACATCTATATACTTGGTAAAGGGTGGAAGGCTCGGCCTTATGCCTGGTGTTTTGTTCCACTCTTGCCACCCTAGTTTCCGTCATACCGGTGTTATGTTCCTTGATTTCGCGTTCCTTACGGTTGGGTGATTTATGGGACCCCCTTGACGATTCGCTTTTGAATAAGACTCGCCCAAAGAAGGCCCACCTTTGGTTTTACCATTTGCCACCTAAGCCTTTTTCCCCCGTGTTTTCGCGAGCTCGGGGGTCATCTTTATTTTAACCCCCCCCCCCCCCCCGGACAATGCTCCTTCGAGTGCTGGCCCGAACCGGGCAGACTGCGGGGCCACCACGGGGCAACTCGAGGTCCGGTTTTACTCAGAGGGCTGACCTATCCGGATGTGCCACGAGAACGAGATATGTGCAGCTCCTATCGGGATTTGTCGGCACAATCGGGCGGCTTTGCTGGTCTTGTTTTATTCTTTGTCGAAATGTCTTGTAGTCCGGGATTCCGAGATTGATCGGGTCTTCCCGGTAGAAGGAATATCCTTCGTTGACCGTGAGAGCTTATAATGGGCTAAGTTGGGACACCCCTGCATGGTAATATCTTTCGAAAGCCGTGCCCGCGGTTATGAGGCAGATGGGAATTTGTTAATGTCCGGTTGTAGAAAACCCGAAGTTGACCTCAAATAAAATACACATCAACGCGTGTGTAACCGTGATGGTCTCTTCTCGGAGTCCGGGAAGTGAACACGGTGTTGGAGTTATGTCTCGACGTAAGTAGTTCAGGATCATTTTTTGATCGCTACTAGCTTCACGACCGTGCTTTGCTCCTCTTCTCGCTCTCTTTTTGAAGTAGCCACCATATATGCTAGTCGCTTGTCGCAGCTCCACTGTACTACTCTGTCCTTCCTATAAGCTTAAATAGTCTTGATCTCGCTGGTTGAGATTGCCGAGTCCCCGTGACTCACAGATACTTCCAAAACAGTTTGGTGCCGGCGATGCGGTGCAGGTGACTCAACCGAGCTCAAGTGGGAGTTCGACGAGGAACGTGGTCGTTACTATGTGTCTTTTCCACGATGATCGATAGTGGTGCCCAGTTGGGACGATCGGGGATCTGTGTAGCATTTGGGGTATCTTCTTTATTTTGGTTCCGTAGTCGGACCTTGAGTGTACTACGAATGATGGATGTTTATTTATGTATTGTGTGAAGTGGCATCGTAAGCCAACTATGTATCTCTTTCCCTTATGTATTACATGGGTTGTGTGAAGATTACCTCACTTGCGACATTGCTTTCAATGCGGTTATGCCTCTAAGTCGTGCCTCGACACGTGGGAGATATAGCCGCATCGAGGGCGTTACAATCGAGAGGGCCCGAACCTGGGTATAAACATCGTGTCCCCTGTCTCCTGTTGCCATCCTCCTAGACGCACAGTTCGGGACCCCCTACGCGAGATCCGCCGGTTTTGAGACCGACAGGTATCAACATAAATGGATTGGGCTTCAACCCAACTAAATCATGTCAAGTCCTTTGACTTGACCCAAGTAGTCCTTCCCACTTATCCAAACACACACACTGGTTTGTAAACAAGTGGAGTAGCCCAAGAGCGGTTACCCAACTGTCCTTGACCGTGGACATGGCTATCCGAATAGTTTTACACTCTGCAGAGGTTGCACACTTTACCCACAAGATCCGGGGAACTTCCGTGTCATCCACGACCCGCGGTACCTCAAGTACCCGGGGTAAGCACCCGATCACTATCTTTCCCTAGACAACACTAACATAGAGTCCACTCGATTGGTAGTAACTCCCGTGCCCAACATTTCACATCTTAAAATCATGGAGCCTCGCTCCCATATTCATCACATACCACAAGCACGGGGTACCAATGGTGTGTCCGGTGCCCTATAAAAACAGTCATGGCCGCCCTACCTGGCACGACCCCGTCTAAATTCTTCGTCATCAAGTGGTTACCCAACTCATTATCTCCCTGGGGCATAAGTGGCACCCTATGGAGTTTTTGATAAGTTTTTAAAAACAATCTTGCTTCCATCACCATGCATATACCCATCCCCTTTTGCGTAGCTCTACTTAGCATCCTAGCTATTCCCACTTGCATAACCCTCATAGAAAGGTAGGGTCATGCATCATGCAAGTATCAACGAGAAAAGCAATGGAGTAACCCACCAAAGTGGTACCCTCTCATCATGATTCTGGTGCAACAACAACAAGTGCTATATGACATGCATAAAAAGGTTTCATGGTATGGTCAAAGGGCTGCTTGCCTGGCTCAGCAAAGTCTTCTAGTCCAATTCCTTCGTCAGCAACGCAATCTATCGTCATAATATAATAACAAGAAAAATAAAGCAATAATAAATCAGAAAAACCAAAGTGCTCAGAAAAATGTCAACTCATTTTTGTTAAGTACTAGGGTGAAAACTAAGAAGGGGAAATTCTTAGTTTTGGATTTGGAGTAGCAGAATGGGAGAAATGGATTTTCAGAGGGGTTTAGATATATTCAAATATGAATTTGAATATGAACAGTACATAAAGGTCTTTTGGACATGAGTGAAAGTTATATCATTAAATAGGTGGGATTTTTACAAGAATTTAGAAGCTAGAATTATTTTATTTGGATTGGATTATTATTTAATCATGTGGAATTTTTGCAAGTTTCTGAGAAAAAGAAAAGAAGAAATAGAACTGTGCAACTCGACCTATTCGGCCATAGTCCAGCAGGCCCAGGGGGAATCCATCCCGCGCGAGGCTGCCATGTCGAAGGCGTGTTTGGGAAATACGCCTCCAGCCGATGCAGCAAACCAGTGCGTGCGCGTGTTTTTTTAATCTAACATGTGGGACCCACACGTCAGGACGTGAGGCTGACAGATGGGCCCCACGGGCGTCGTCGTCAACCTCAAGCCAGAGAGGGCGCACGAGCTCATCAGCACCACTGTGGTCGACGGCGAGGCGATCTGAGGGCACCCACGTGCTCAGGACGGAGTCACCGTTTGGGTGGAGGTGGAGTTGGTCGCCGGGGTGCAGGGGTTCGCCGGCGACGAGGAAGCCGGCGGTAGAGCTTCGGGAGGTGGTTGCCCCGTTCGATTCCGGCTGCAATAGAGAGGGGAAGCAGAGGGGAAATGGTCAAGGAGGTGTGGCGGTTCCAGATCGAGAGATAGAAGAGGTGGAGAGAGCCTGTACCGCCAGATCGACGGCGATCCGAGGCGGCGGAGGTCGAGCTCGATCTCGAGCTCGGGTGCTTCTGGAGTTGAACAGGGGGTGCAGGCGGCCTATTTGGAGTGGGAGAGGACGAGTGGTGGAGAGAGGAGGGCTCGGGGATGCCTTATATAGGCGAGCGGCGGTCCACCGTGGGCTCGTGCGCCGGCGAGCTCGTGCTCGTCTTTACGGGCCTCGGGAGGGTGCTGCGCCGAGTCTAGGGCGTTTGTGGGGGTGGACTACGCCCAGGGGAAGAAGAGAGGGAGCGGGGAACGCGGCAGAGCGGGTCCCCGTCGTGGGCAGTGACTGGCGTGCTCGGGCGGCGCTTTGTCCGCACGCGAGGAGAGCCGGAGAGGGAGAGAGAGGAGGGGCCCAATAGTGTAGCGTGCTACAGACGTCGAGGTGCATTGTCTGGCGCGCTAGGAAGGCCCGAGGTGGCCGGGGTCATCGGGCATAGGGCGGCTACAGTGCGGGAGCACACTGTAGCGCGCTCCAAAGCACCCCAATGGCCGGCATGGCCATTTTCTATGCAATGTGGGCGCGGCAAAAAATGCCTGGTAGCTCTAGGGGGGAGTAAAGAAGTGGGCGATGGCCTTGGATGCCCTGGGTGGCTAGTAGGAGAAGAGAGAGGTAGAAGAAGAGGGAGAGAGGGGCTGTCCAGGGAGGTAAGTGGGGGTATTTTAGCCCTCAATCATTGAGCAATGGCCAGGGGAGAGTTACTGGAGATAGGAGGTGACCTGGGGCAGCTGTGGTATAAAGATAGGGTCATGGAGATTAGTGGAAGTAGTCAAAAAGGTGGTTTTGGAATTTTTGTAGAAGGTGTTTGTTGCTGGTTAGGGCAAGGAAATGGAGTCCATTTGGCATGAGAATCCACAGGGCGAAATGGCACATATAATTAGGTCCGTCCACCAATTTTGAGCTCATTTGGGCAAAGTTGTCAATGCAACTTTTGTAAACCCTAGAAATCAATAGAAATACATTCACCAAGATCTAGTCATGCAAAACTATTCCCCTTGATGCACCACTTGGTTTAGTATCATCATTTGGGATTGTGAGCATGAAGACAAAGTTTGGGGGCATTTGGAATAAGTTGGCAATGTAAAGTTGTTGAAATTTGAACCTGAATAGAGATCATTTTGGGGCACTTTTGTGATCCAAAACAATTTGGATTGAGTTGAAACTCTTTAATATCATCACATTATGCATATGTGACTTGCTAGAATTTTCCTGGATTTATTGGAAAATATTTCTTGTGGAAATATTTCAAATACTTGAAAAGGACAGAAATGGTTTTGCCCAATATTTTGAACATGACCATGTGTTGAAACTCTTATATATGGAAAATATATGTCCACTGAGTTCCCCTGATTTTTCTCAAATATTTTTGAAGCTTTTAAATAATTTTAACCTATTAAAGACCATTTCCGGCCTAAAGAAATAGCCTTTAAATAAAATAGGAAAATAACTTTTAAAGTTATATTTTTGTTGTTTATGGGAATCCTATACCTAATAGGAGTCAAATATACTTTTTAAAAGATTTTTCATACCCCAAATCAAGTACTTTTAGTGCGAACCTCAATTCTGGGGTTTCTGGAAAACTAATTTTTGAAAATACTATTTGGCCAAATTATTTTTGTAAGAAAATACTATATTTCTCTATACACATGGCATGATCATTGGGCAGAAGTTTGGGGCAAGGAGATGAAGTATAGAAGGTGGAGTTGTGTTGACTTTAAAGAGAACTTGAAAATCACAGAGAGAAAACCAACTCAAAAGGCAAAAATAATGCAAAAGTTTTTGTCAAACCACACTTTATCATGATTTATTAGCTTAAGTGTTGTGTCATGAAAATCAGGGTGTGACAATGACACAGGAACGATAAACATAGCATAGCAACTTGGAAATCCTTGTTCGTTGCACGCCCCTGCGGGGCCCCATACTTGTCTCTCTCTTAATGTAGGAAGAAAAGGAAGAATGAAACAAAAGTGGCGCGTGCCCCGCAGCAGTTCGCGAGGATGAGCTCATGGCGCTCTCCGGGCTCAGCCAGACCCCTCCTCGCGCTTCACTGGGGTGCGGCGACGAGACGACCCGCTGCCACCCTCGAAGCGAGCACGGCGGCGTGGCGGCTGGTCGTAGCCGCCGCTGCTGGAGCTATCACCGGAAGAAGAATTGTCGTAGCTGGGCGAGCCACGGCCGTCGCCGAGGACAAGCCCGCCTTCGCCCTCGTCACGGTCGTCGCCGAGGTTGAGCACCTCACCGCCGTCATTGTCCTCAGGGCAGCACCCAACGCGGCGACCATCTTCCCCGAACACCCTCACATAGAGGGTCGCGTTGCCATCGTACTTGAAGTGGAGGGTGCACCGCCGGCCCAGGCCGGGTGCGCAAGCAAACGTCTGCCAGCCGCGGGCCAGGGCTGCGTTGCCCGCGACGGAGACATCGACCGTGACCCACGAAGCCTTGCTGCAGCAGCCGTCAGCCTGCAGCCAGAGCCCACCTGGACCTGCGGCCGGCAGCTTGCCAGCGAAGAAGCGTGGGAGCTGAATCCAGGTGCCGGACGGGATCTCCGACCACACGATGAACTCCGGCAGCACCTCCGCGGAGTGGATGCACGGCCGGGGAGGCCGCGCGACCATGGCACGCCTCCCTTCATTGACAGGGTTGCCACGACCTGGGCGACTCCCACCATGCGAAGAGGCGCCGCGGCGGCCGCGAGGGTTCACGGTGGGGTTGCGGCGTGCTTGCGGGGACGGCCGCACCCCCTCTTGGGCGGTGGTGTGCTGGGCCCCTCCTGGCGGGCCTTCCCCTTTTCTGCGGCCGAGAACCTCTTCGCACGCGCCATGGGTGTCGCTACTAGCAATGAAGCAAGGAAGAAGAAGCGAGCAGAGCAGGAAGAGATGAGCGACGGGGGCTTGATACGCCTCCAACGTATCTATAATTTTGTATAGTTCCATGCTATATATTATGTGTTTTGGATGTTTATGGGCTTTATTAAACACTTTTATATTATTTTTTGGACTAACCTATTGACCCAGAGACCAATGCCAGTTCCTGTTTTTTCCCTTGTTTCAGTGTTTCGAAGAAAAGGAATATCAAACGGAGTCGAAATGGAATGAAACCTCCTGGAGAAGGGAAGGAAAGCTACCCGATAGACTTGGAGTGCACGTCAAGAAATAAACGAGGGAGCCACGAGGCAGGGGGCGCACCCACCCCCCTCGGCGTGCCCTCCACCCTCGTAGGCCCCTCGTGGCTCCCCTGACGTATTTCTTCCGCCTATATATATCCATATACCCTAAAACGATCGGGGAACAAAAGAGATCGGGAGTTCCGCCGCCGCAAGCCTCTGTAGCCACCAAAAACCAATAGGGGCCCTGTTCCGGCACCCTGCCGGAGGGGGAACCCTCACCGGTGGCTATCTTCATCATCCCGGCGCTCTCCATGACGACGAGGGAGTATTTCACCCTCAGGGCTGAGGGTATGTACCAGTAGCTATGTGTTTGATCCCTCTCTCGTGTTCTTGATTTGGGACGATCTTGATGTATCGGGAGCTTTGATATTATAGTTGGATCTTATGTTTCTTCTCCCCCTCTACTCTCTTGTAATGGATTGAGTTTTCCCTCTGAAGTGATCTTATCGGATTGAGTCTTTAATGATTTGAGAACACTTGATGTATGTCTTGCCATGCGTATCTATGGTGACAATGGGATATCACGTGACTCACTTGATGTATGTTTTGGTGATCAACTTGCGGGTTCCGCCCATGAACCTATGCATAGGGGTTGGCACACATTTTCGTCTTGACTCTCCGGTATAAACTTTGGTGCACTCTTTGAAGTACTTTGTGTTGGTTGAATAGATGAATTTGAGATTGTATGATGCATATCGTATAATCATACCCACGAATACTTGAGGTGACATTGGAGTATCTAGGTGACATTAGGGTTTTGGTTGATTTGTCTCTTAAAGTGTTATTCTAGTAAGAACTCTAGGGCTATTTCTGACACTTATAGGAATAGCCCAACGGATTGATTGGAAAGAATAACTTTGAGGTGGTTTCATACCCTACAATAATCTCTTCTTTTGTTCTCCGCTATTAGTGACTTTGGATTGAATCTTTTTTCTATGTTGAGGGATAGTTTGTCGGTGTAGGAACGACACCTATGGGATCACAAGAATCCCTACTACGGTTGCGGGGCGCGGGGTCGTGAGAAGAGCGGCTCAAACAGATAGCACATGGTCTCTTTATCCAGGTTCGGGCCGCGAGGATGCGTAAAACCCTACTCCTGCTTTGGTGGTTGGTTTATCTGTGTTCTTGAACTAGCAATGGGGCGTGAGGAGCTCCAAAAAGCCGAATCCTCCTCCTGGTCGCCTTGGGCCTCCTTTTATAGGGAAAGGGGTTGCCACAGTGGCACACAGGAAGTGGAAAAGGTACAGTGATGCGAGTTTATCCCTCGCATTACATGAGAAGGCGCCTTTAATGCGTCTTGCTTAGGTGTCCTTGCTTTATCGGGGACGGGGGAGAGCCTTGTCTCGTCCATCGCCGCTCCCTTTCGTGTCGACACGCGCCCTGGCCAGCGGTGCCCGTGGTGCCATGCAGGCAGGCAGGCAGCTGAGGTGGCGCAGTGGTGGGTCTCCACGAAGATCTTCTTGCCGCCACACAGGTGCCTGCCCAACTGGTTGTGTCGGCAGCTGCATGCGAACGACGGTGAAGGTTTGATTAGCGCGGGCCCGATGGTGGCCCTACGGGGGTTCTTGGCGAGGGCCTTGCCGGGGCCCCGGCAAGGGTCTTGCCGTGGTGCCTGCTGTCATCCCCGTCAAGGCTCTTGCCGGGGGCCTTGTGGTCTTCCTTGGCTGGGATCCCGCCAAGGGTCGTCATCTTCTATGGTGTGTATCTGATCTTGAATGTCTTCACAAAGATCTGCATGCCACCACGGGGATGTCTCCCGAATCCTTGCCCCATGGGGGCAGTGGACTCAAGGGTGATTCGCTCCGTAGGTGTGGTGCGAGCCGCCCCGGCAAGGGTCCTGCCAGGTTTGCTAAAACCGCCCCCCCCCCCCCGTCAAGGATCTTGCCGGGGGAGTCCGCTTCGTCCCCTTTGCTCTTTGTGGTCTTGGTCTTGGCATCGTTCTGTCATTTCGAGCTTCGGCCTTACCTTGGCTCACCTCCCTTGCCTTGCTCATTGCGGTGGTGCCTGCGGCTCATACTACCCGTGCACAGTTATAGGGGTACAAAGAGTGTACCCCTCTTTTTGTACACCGACAGGAGCCCCCGGGCCTGGGCCACACGTAAGCGCAATCGCGTCGTTGGGCTAGGCCCAAAAACGGTGCGCGGGCAGGCGGGGTGGTTTTTACCGCGGTAAATCTCTTCGCGCCCTGCGCTTCCCATGCCTCCCGTGCGTGGCTCGGCGTGGGGAGGCGTGCATAACGTGGGCGGCATGCGTGGGGCTGAGCTCTGCGCGCATGCGTCGCATCATAGTAAATGTGAAAGGAGGCGGCCCGCGCCTTCCCCATAAACGGAGGGAGGCGTGGAGGCGCGACCCATTTACTGAACGGGGCCGAGGCGTGGTCTTCAAGGCGTCCACTCCCCACGGTCACGGGGTGGGGAGAGGTCGCCTCACCCGTCGCCTCGGTCCCGCATGCCTGCCACGTGGTTCTCATGCGCTTGGGGTGGCGAACGGCGGAGGCGGGAAACCAGGCCGTCGCGGGCCGGGGCAGCGGGTTGGTCCCAGTTCCCTGCGCCTTCCGCGTCTTGATTGGCTGAGCGGGGCGGCCGAGCCCCCACCCCGTTTCTTTATAAAGAGCGGGGGGAACGGCGTCCCGCACTCTTCCATCTTCTCCTTCCTTCAGCTTCTGCTCCCCCCCCCTCCGTCCGCCATGGAGAGAGGGAATCCTGGCCCTTCAACGGTGGCGGCAAGGGTCACCGCTCGACAATGCGTCCTTCCTTCTCCTGCGCCTGCGGTGGCAGAGCGACGCGAGGAAGGGGAGGGGCGAGGCCAGGCGCCGGGAAGACGAGGACGGGCGGCGCGCCGGTCTCGCCTCCGCCAGTAGTTCCTCCCCCCATGGAGGGCCATGTTGGGGATGACCCTTGCGAGTTCTTCGTCAGGCTGCGCCGGCCGCCTCGCCGTCGCCTTCGTCTCCCGACTCCATTCGCGAGCGAGATGGAGCTGGATCCGCCGGAGTCATTGCGGCTGCACATGAGGGGCTGTTGGATCAGCGGTACGCGAGTTCGCGTCGACTTCCCAGTCCCTCACATGATGTATATTTGTCGAGGGTGGAAGAGGTTCGCTCATATCCACCGCTTGACGGCGGGGCTCACTCTCCATTTCAAGCTGATGGTGGGTGGCCTCCTCTCCGTCAAGGTCTTCGGGTGCTTCGGTACTCGGGCAAGGTGCTCCGTGGAGAGCTCTTCTGATAGCGAAGACTCCTCCTCGAGCGGGAGTGGCGAGGAGGACAGCGGCAGCGACGACGAGGGTAGCAGGCGGCAGGATGACGGGTCCGACTAGGTGTCGGGCGCCGCTCTGTGCGGCACCGGCGACCCCATCATCCATGTCGCCGGCTTCCTGAACTTCTCGGGGTCGTCTCCTTGGGCGGCTGGCGTCGGGAGGCTGCGGAAGAGGAAGAGGGCGGGCGGCAAGGCCGTCAAATCGGAGTACGCGGGCACCGACGCCTTCGACGCGTGTTGACGTCCTGCCGCCTCGTCTTCGAGCTCTGCTTCCGGCACCGCCATCACCATCCAGCCTTCGGACGGCCACCGAGATGTTCTCTTGGTGTCTCCTGCGACTCGTAGCTCGCCTAGGCGCCCCTTTTGCCCTTTCCGCCTCCTTGACCTGCCTCCTGAGGAGAGGGACAAGAAAGGGGTTACGGGCACCTTATCTCTTTTTAGTTTGTAAGCCTTTGGGCCTTAGCTGAATTTAAAACTTGTAATCCCATCATTCATGTTTTTCATTCCCCATGGACTGTATCTCGACCGGAATGTTTTAATAAAAAGGGATGCTTGTCGGGTCATTTGTTTGCGGGTAGAACCCACGACAAGGATTAAATCCTTGATATCCCTAAGATAAACATTTCCTTGCCCGCAACAGCCCCGCTGCCTTCCCACTTCGCTCGACCTTTCTCATGCTTTTGGCGGAGGCAGGGATGAGGTGGGTTCAAGCTCCTCGTTTCATCCTTTTGCTGCCGCGATCATTTATTTCAAACCTGGCCCTGTGAACGAGCCCTAGGGCCTAGAATTTTAGGGGAGCACGGTAGCTTTGGGAAGAAGAGAGGTTTCACATACCTCGATCCATAAGGGAATGCATGGTAAGGGATGAAGAACTTATCTGAATTGTAGCCCCCGGCAACTCTGGTGTGCCGTGGGGGAGTCTTTGCACTTGCAGCCCCCGGCAATACTGGCTTGCCGGGTTTAGATGTCGGTCTGCCCCTCTTCTCTTTTTCGTCCTCAGGTGATCCGGCAAGGATATCTGTGAGTCCTGCGAACCAAAGAAGACAAAAGAACGGTAAAGAGACGCACACTTGACCTCTAAGCTAGGGGTTAGTCGCCGCCAAGCACTATCAACCCTAACCAAGGACGAGACTTGACCTAGCATGCATGCTATAACTTAGGGCGCTAGCGCTTCATTTATTTATGCTCAGGGTCTGCGCCTGGCTTTGTACAAAGGGTTACATGCATCATCGGCAATGCTTGTACAAAAGGTGGATTGCCGTGGGGCCCTGCAAGCGCGCTTTACGGTAAAACTTTCGAAGATGCTCAATGTTCCAGGAGTTACTCACCGAACGGCATCTTGATCTCAGTGGACTGCACCGGGCCTGGTGACTCGTATTACCCGATAAGGGCCTTCCCACTTTGGCATCAACTTGTTGGAATTCTTGGTCGATTGAACACGCCGAAGGACAAGGTCACCTTCCTCAAGGCTTCTGGCATGAACCTTGCGGCTATGGTAGTGGCGCAAGGCTTGCTGGTAGCGTGCTGCTCTCACAGCCACCCGAAGACGATCTTCCTCAAGGAGCATTGCGTCATCTTTCCGCAGTTGCTCTTGCTCAAGCTCGTCATAAACGAGCACTCGAGGTGACCCGTATATGAGTTCGATGGGAGAACTGCTTACGCCCGTATACCAGGGCAAAAGGTGTCCGGCGGTGGCTCGATTTGGCATCGTTACGATCGACCAAAGAACCACCGCAACTCATCAATCTAGCGCCTTCCACTCTTGTGCAGCCTGTCAAAGGTCTTGGTCCTTAAGCCTCGCGAAGATTTCAGCATTTGCCCTCTCAGCTTGACCATTGCTTCGCGGGTGAGCAACGGAAGTAGATGACTTTGTTGCCGAGGTCTTGGGTATATTGCATGAAGGTGCGGCTTGTGTAATCGCGTGCGCTGACGGTGATAACCCTGTTGGGTACGCCAAAACGGCACACTAGTCCCTTGAAGAACTTGACGGCTGACTGAGTTGTGACCTTCCTCACTGCCTCGACCTCTGGCCACTTTGTTAACTTGTCGATTGCAACGTACAAGTACTCAAAGCCCCTGACAGCGCGGGGGAAAGGGCCCAGTATGTCGAGCATCCAGACCGAGAAGGGCCAGGAGAGAGGAATGGTTTGAAGGGCTTGAGCTGGCTGATGCAGCTTCTTTGAATGGAACTGACACGCTTCACACCTGGTGACTAGTGTCGTCGCATCCTGGAGGGCAGTGGGCCAGAAGAAGCCTTGCCGAAATGCCTTGCCGGCAAGGGCTCTTGACACAATGTGGGATCCACATATGCCTCCGTGTATCTCCGCCAACAGCTCCAGTCCTTCCTCTCGAGGGATACACTTCAATTTCACACCGTTCGGCCTCTTTCTGTACAGGACGTCATCGACGAACTGGTACATGGTAGAGCGACGGGCTACTTTTTCCGCTTCTTCTTGCTCCTCAGGAAGTTCCCCCGTTTGGAGGAATCGGACGACATGCTGTGCTCACGCTGGAGCCTGGGGCTCGACGGCGAGGACTAAAGGCATTTCCTCCGCTATAGGAGTGGCTGTCTCGACGGCAAGAGCTTGACGCTCCGCGGAGCCGATCCGTCCGTGGCGGGCTCAGTATCCTCGGCAACATCCTTGCCGGCGGCTCCGGGGAGCTCGGCGGGAAAGTACTTGCCGGGCCCTGATTTCCTCCTCTTATTCTGCTCTGTTGATGGATCAACGGATGGCTAAGTTAGCTGAAGCACAAAGGTACCTGGTTCCACAGGTAGCTTGAGGGCAGCGCATTTTGACAGGTAATCGGCGATATCGTTCTCCGCTCGGGGAACATGTTCAGCCTGTATACCGTCGAAACGCTCTTCCAGCTTTCTCACCTCATCGACGTAGGCCTTCATCAACGGGCTCTGGTAATCCTTGTTGACTTGCTTGAGACAAGCTGCGAGTTCCCCCTGATGATGAGTTTCTTGATTCCGAGGTCTGCCGCGATCCTAAGACCGGCAAGCAGCCCTTCGTATTCTACCGTATTGTTTGTTGACACCTCCCTGGAGAAGTGCATCTGGATCACGTACTTGAGGTGCTCTCCGGTGGGCGCGACAAGCAGTACGCCAGCCCTGGCGCCTTGTAAGAAAGCTCCAACAAAGTACATGATCCAATCACAACTTGCCTCCTTGCCGGGGAGAGCAGTCTCTTGGGCTTCTTCGTCGGGCGTTGCGGTCCATTCTGCAATGAACTCCGCTAGGACTCGGCTCTGAATCGTCGAAGTACTTTCAAACTTGAGGCCAAAGCTGGACAGCTCCAGTGCCCATTCCACAATTCTTCCCGTTGCATCCATATTGTGCAATATCCGTTGTAGAGGGAAGCGAGTGACGACAGTGATCTCGTGTGCCTGGAAGTAGTGATGCAGCTTCCTCGAGGCCATAAGAAGGCCAAAGAGCAGTTTCTGCACGCCGGAGTACCTTGATCTAGCCCCCTGCAGGAGGGAACTAACAAAGTAGACCGGGTGCTGCATCATTTTCTTCTTCGGCGGCACGTCAACTGGCTGTGTCGTCTCTGCATTGGTGGTGTCGTGCTCGCCGCTGCCATCACCCGTTGTCAACCTCTCTACGTGCCACTAGTGCGGCGCGACCACCTGGTCCGTTGCCGCGGTATATAGCGACAACGGCTCTCGTGGCCTAGGCGCAACTAGTATTGGCGCGGAAGAGAGGTATTTCTTCAAACCTTGCAATCTTGCCCGACTTACGGCGTCCACTCCATCGTGCCCGCCTTTTTCGGGATCTTGAAAAAGGGAAGGGCGCGTTAAATGTAGCGACCGACCGAATGGATCAAGTCTACGTGCTTTCGAGCGTCATCCACTGGATCGATGTCGACACCACACAGTACTTGAAGGATTTATAACAGAGTAGCAATCACACACTTATTACATCATTGCCCCAAAAGAGGACTTATTACAATAAATATGGCTTTAGGCCATCTAATAACGATAACAGCGGAAGACTTGGAAGATAAGTGAGTCCATCAACTCCATCGGCATCACTGAGTATAGAACCACGACCTAAAGCACCTTACTCGTTGTCTGAAAAGTCTGCAACATGAAAGTTGCAGCCCAAAAACGGGTCAGCACATGGAATATGCTGGCAATGTAACACATAGAGAATAATGAATGATAATCCTGTACTACATGCATATGTGGCTGGTGGAAACACTCTACGGTTACAGTTTTGCATAAAGCCAGTTTTTCCCTACTGCAAAAGAATAAATTTGTTTAACTATCATGGTGGTTGTTAAACATTGAGAATGGTTGACAGCATCCTCAATCCCAATTAAGAGTAATCATTAAAAACCCAACAATATTAATTAGGGTAACATGTTGAGATTCACATGATATTCAAGTACTAGATACTCAAGATGTCCATAACCGGGGACACGGCTAATCATGATTAGTTTATACACTCTGCAGAGGTTTGCGCACTTTTCCCCACAAGACTCGATCGCCTCCGCTTGATTTCTCGTCTTTGCAGGGTGTTTGAGAAGCGGATGACCGAGACATAGTCTTTCGTAAGCGCTTAGCACCTTACGACGGGTAGACCGGTACACCTACATCCCCTACATCTGCTAGTCCACCACTATAAGAGTTCGCACGACTTACTCAACTATGCCAGAGCCCATAATGGCTTGTGGCTGCACACGGAAGTTACTAGTTTGAATAATCTCATGATCCCTTTGAGCCCGGGTGGCGGTCCCAAAAAACAGGCAATCATCGGATACCCGGGTGCCTCAATCCACCCAGATGTGTGTTTAAGTTTCCACCTTAAATAAACCATTAATTTAACAATCTCACATCTGTCATGGATACACTCACCCAATCCACGTCTACTAGCATAGCATGGCAAATAAGCAAACGTAGAAGTAACTCCCAAGGTTTCAAGTAAAACAGGTAATAGGTACTACCTCAACTACTTCCCATCCCACAATTTAATTTGATCCTAATCATGCAAGTGTTTGAGGAATAGATCTAATGCATAAAACTGGGTAGTAGAAAAAGTATGATCAAGTGTTACTTGCCTTGCTGATGATTCATGAAACCTAGAGATTCGAAATAACAAGCGGCGCACTCCGGGTGATCTATCGCAGACAAACAACAAGCATACAATAAGTACTCATATAATGCACGGGTAAATCTCGAATAAAAGATCTAACCAGATTGTTCAACTTAAGGACTCCGGTTTGCAAAAAGAAGCAAAGCAATCAAAGCAATGGAGAACAAACGGCGAAAGAAAACAGCTCCGTTCTACAAATCTGGATCTAGGTCAAATTTTACTGTAGCAAAAACTTGTTCAAGTTGATTATTCGGAAAGAGGGTTTCGAGACGAAACTCCAGGCGCTTGAATCGCCTGATTCCGATAAACAAGCGAAAAGAAAAACTAAAACGAAAATCGGATCAGAAATCGCGATCAGAAAAATCGCGAATTAAATCTGAGAAAAAGAAAAACGACGAACGCGTTAACGAACGAACGTTCGTTAATAGAAACTAACCGCTGAACACGTTCGTTAAAACGAACGGATCGGTGAACGTTCACTAATTAGCTAAACCGAAAAAAAACCGATCTAGGGTTCGAAAAAAAAATCGAGACGGTTTTTGAAAAAAAACCGGGCGGCGAACGGCGGCGGCTATACCTCCGGCGAGGTCTCCGGCGGGCGGAACGGGGCTCCGGCGGGGTCGGGGTGGCTCGGGCTCGGCGGTCGGTGGCGGGGCTGGCGGCGGCGCAAGACGTGGCGACGGGCGGCGCTGGGCGGCTCGGGGTGGCGGCGGGCGGCTCGACGACTCGGGGTGGCGGCGGGGTGAGGCGAGGGGGCGGCGGGGTCGGCGGGTTTTAAGGAGGGGGGGTGCTGCCTTGGGGGAGGGGTCACGGCGGCGGGGCGGCGGCCAGGTCTCCCGGGAGGGAGACGGCTCGGCGGGGTGGGCCGTCGGCTGGGCCTTGGCCCAGTCGGCGCGCGGCGCGGATTTTTTTTGTTTTTTTTAAGATAGCGTGCAGAAAAACGAATAAAATAAAATCTAAACGAACTCCAAAATTTACAAAGTAAATTTTCCCCGACTCCTAAAAATGAGTCGAACAAAATGAACTTTTACTCGGGGCCTAAAATGCAATTTTTGAAAACACGCATTTTTCCCTAAGGCAAATAAACTCCGAGAAAAATCCAAAATTTGATTTATTTATTAAATCTTCATTTTTCCTAAATTTTGGGAAAGTCATATTATTCCTCTCTTATTTTTGATATTGGAAAAATATTTGAAGATAAAATAAATAAATCCAATGATCCTCTTTTTCATAGTTTTGAGAGAACTCAAATAAAAATTTCGAAATCTACAACTCTCCGAGGGTCCTTGAGTTGCGTGAATTTCTAGGATCAACAAAATGCAAGAAAATATGATATGCATGATGACTTAATGTATAACATTCCAAATTGAAAATTTGGGATGTTACAAACCTACCCCTTAAGATGAATCTCGCCCTCGAGATTCGGGTTAACTAGAAAATAGGTGAGGGTGATCCTTGAGCTAATCTTCTTCTCTTTCCTGTGGCTTCATCCTCAGTTTGGTGGCTCCACTGAACCTTGCAAAACTTGATAACCTTGCTGCGAGTAACTCTGCTGGCATAATCGAGAATCTTGACGGGTCTCTCCTCATATGTCAAATCATCCTTCAACTGAATTGCTTCAAGTGGCCTTTGTATCTCTTAACGGTACCTCGCCATCTCGGAGTGACATTTCTTCAGCTGAGAAACATGGAATACATCATGAACTCCCCGACAGTCCCTCCGGCAATTCCAGCTTATAAGCAACTTCTCCCATGCGTTGCAAGATCCTATACGGTCCAACGAAATGTGGTGCTAATTTTCCTTTAACTCCAAATCGCTTAACTCCTCGTAGTGGGGATACTCTAAGATAAACTATGTCTCCAACTTCATATTCTATCGCCTTGCGTTTTGAATCTGCATAGCTTTTCTGTCTGGACTGGGCTACCTTGAGCCTATCGCGAATCAACTTAACCTTCATTCGCACTCCTTAATCAAATCTGGTCCAAACAAGCGACGGTCTCCGGCTTAGTCCCATGATAACGGTGTCCTGCACCTCCTTCCGTACAAAGCCTCGAAAGGTGCCATCTTCAAGCTGGTTTGGTAACTGTTGTTATAAGAAAACTCTGCATACGGCAAGTTATCATCCCAACTAGATCCATAATCTAGTGCACGCGCTCTCAGCATATCCTCCAAAATCTGATTGACTCTCTCAGTCTGTCCATCGGTCTGTGGGTGGAAAATTGTACTGAATTCCAGCCTGGTTCCCAATGTTTCGTGCAACTGATTCCAAAACCTTGAGGTAAATTGGGTTCCTCTATCTGATACTATACTCCTCGGAACTCCGTGTAAACACACAATTCTGGTCATGTATATTTTTGCCAACTTAGCAATTGCTATAGGTAGTCTTGATCGGAATGAAATGAGATACCTTCGTCAAGCTGTCGACTATAACCCAAATCGAGTCATAGCCAGAACTAGTCTTTGGCACACCTGTGATGAAATCCATACCTAATTTATCCCACTTCCATTCGTGTATCGGCAATGGTTGCAACAATCCTGCCGCTTACGATGTTACGCCTTCACCCTTTGACATACATCACAAACTGCTACATACTCTGCAATATCCCTCTTCATTCCGGTCCACCAGAAAGTATTCTTCAAATCCAAATACATCTTGGTATTTCCAGGGTGAATCGAATATGGTGAATCATGTGCCTCTTTGAGAATCAACTTCCTGATCTCCGGGTCATTTGGCACATAAACACGGTCCTCAAACCATAGGGTATCGTGCTCATCCTCACGAAATACCTTAGCTTTTCCTTTGCTCATTTTCTCCTTTATAGAGGAAACTTCCTTATCTGCCTTTTGAGCTTCTCTGATTTTGTCCATCAACGTAGATTGAATCTCCAATGCTGCTACATAGCCTCTCGAAACTATTTCCAAACATAGCTCTCGAAGGTCCTCGGCTAACTCCTTGGGTATTCCTCCCACCATTAGTGTATTGACGTGGCTCTTACGGCTCAATGCGTCTGCTACAATGTTAGCCTTCCCGGGGTGATAATGCAATCTCATATCATAATCCTTAATAAGCTCCAACCATCTTCTCTGTCTGAGTTTTAATTCCTTCTGCGTGAAGATGTACTTCAAACTCTTGTGATCCGTGTACACCTCACAATGATTTCCAATGAGAAAATGTCTCCATGTCTTCAACGCATGCACAACAGCTGCTAACTCCAAATCATGTGTGGCATAATTTAACTCATGAGGCTTAAGCTGTCGTGAAGCATACGAAACAACTCTTCCTTCCAGCATAAGCACTGCTCCAAGTCCTCGGCGTGAAGCGTCACAATACACCTCATAATCCTTGGTCTGATCTGGCAAAATTAACACTGGTGAGGTAACCAATCTTTTCTTCAACTCCTGAAAACTTGCCTCACAATCCTCGGTCCATATGAACTTGGTATCCTTTTTCAGCAATTCCGTCATAGGCTTTGCAATCCTTGAGAAATTCTCAATGAATCTTCGGTAGTATCCTGCGAGTCCAAGGAAACTCGGATCTCTCCAAGCTGTCGTTGGTGCTTCCCATTTGATTACGGTCTCAACCTTTGTGGGGTCAACTGCTATCCCTTCTCCGGATATAACATGTCCAAGAAATCCAACTTCCTTTAGCCAAAACTCACATTTGCTGAACTTGGCATATAAGCGATGTTCCCTTAGTTTCTCCAAAACCAATCGCAAATGTTCCTTATGTTCTTCTTCATTCTTGAGAAAACCAAAATATCATCTATGAACACCACGCGAACTTATCCAAAAACTCCATGAACACTTTGTTCATCAGGTTCATGAAATAGGCGGTAGCGTTAGTCAGTCCAAATGACATAACGGTATATTCATACAGTCCATATCTCGTGGTAAATGCTGTCTTGGGTATGTCCTGCTCTTGAATCTTCAACTGATGGTACCCTGATTGCAAATCGATCTTGGAAAACACTTTAGCTCCTTGCAAACGATCAAACAGATCATTTATCATTGGTAGTGGGTACTTGTTCTTGATTGTTACTTCATTTAAACCACAATAGTCAACAACCATCCTTAACGATCCGTCCTTCTTCTCTACTAAAAGTACGGGTGATCCCCAAGGCGAAGAACTTGGGCGTATATAACCTTTATCCAATAGCTCCTTAATCTGCTTCTTGATTTCCGCCAAATCCTGTGCGGGCATCCTGTACGGTCACTTCGATAGTGGGCCTGTACCTGGCAAAAGTTCAATCAAAAACTCAATGTCTCTATCCGGTGGCATTCCTGGCAATTCCTCAGGAAATACATCAGGGAAATCCTTCACCACTGGCACCTCTTCCTGCACAACTCCGATAAGGAATTTACTTGATTTCTATTTGGTCCATGTCGCGATACATACTTAATCCTTCTTCCTTACGGTGTGGTGAGCAAAATCGTCTTACTTATGCATAATCGATGTTTCCCCATTACATCGACAGCCAATCCATACCGAGAATCACATCCAATCCTTGGGATTCCAAAATGATCAAGTCCGTCGGGAACACATGCCTTCCTATACTTAATGGTACTTGAAAACATCCTTGTCTGGCCATATATTCCGCTCCTGGTGAGCTTACTAGCATAGGGGTTTTAAGAATCTGAGTAGGCAGACTATAGTTTCTACAAATCCTTGATATGTATGAATCGTTGCACGGTATTGAAAAGAACTAGTGCGATAAATGACTTAACCAAAAACTTACCGATTCTTGCATCGGGCTGATCTTCAACCTCCTCCACATCAATATGGTTCACCTGTCCCTGTTGAAAGGGTTTGGCTTCTTTCGAGCTTCCATTTCCACCTTGGCCTTGGGACGATCATTTGCATAATGTCCGGTCTTGGAACACTTGTAACAGTGACATGGCTCAGGTCTTTCTTGGTTGGGGTTGATGGTGTGGTCCGGTTCGCCGTTGCTTCCTCCATTCCCATTCCCATTTTTGTGGCCATTATGGTTGTGCGAATTACCTCCTCCATGGGTATGCTGAAACCGAACTCCCCGCTTAGGGGTATAACGGGCTTCATTGGGCTCCAGAGTTCTACTTCCCCTGCCCATACTTCCTCTTGTGATTTTCAATTTGCTGTTGCTTTCCTTCAATCATGAGGGCACGGTCTACCAACTCCTGGTAGTTATTGAAACTTGCTACCACCAACTGCATGCTTAACTCATCATTCAGTCCTTCCAGAAACTTCTCCTGCTTAGCTGCATCTTTAGCAACGTCATCTGGGGCATAACGTGCTAACTTACTAAAATCATCGACATCTCGCCAATGATCCTTCCTCCTTGGCGTATGTTGCGAAACTCTCGCTTCTTCCTGGGCATAGCTCATGCTGAGACATGGGCGGTGCGGAAAGCTTGCTGAAACTGATCCCATGTGACAGTGTCTACAGGGTAAGTGGCTGTAAAATTCTCCCACCATGCTGCTGCGGGTCCTTCAAGCTGGTGTGCAGCAAACTTCACCTTCTCTCCATCTGTACATCCTGCAGTGATCAACTCCCTCCCTACCTTACGGAGCCAATCATCTGCTACTATCGGCTCGGTGCTACTGGAAAACACCGGCGGGTTCAGCCTTAAGAAACGAGCCAGATGGTCAACTGGTGGTGGTGGCGGTGGGTTGTTGTTGTTGCCTTGGTTACGTACCGGTGTTTGGATCAAAGTGTTCTGCTGCTGAATCAACTGGGTGATCTCGGCGGAAAAACAAACCCGAAATTCGCGTCTCGGAGGCATCTGAGGGGTTTAGAAAAGACGAGAAATTAAGAATAGAGTGAGGTCTAAGGAGAAACACTACCCAAATGTACATGAGCAATGCACACAAAATCACTTCATTCAATTCAAACAAAGGGCTTACAACGGTCTAACTATCGCAGTCGTGAACTAAAAATGTTACATGGAGGGAATACTACTAATAAGTGGGGTCATCTATTAATTTGAACCGGTGGAAGACTCCATGATGTCCGCTCCAGCCGTCTTCAAAGTCGGGTTCACTTGGATCCGAATCGGTGTCGTCGATGATGATGTAGTTGCTTTCGAAAAGTCGGCGTACTTGTCTTCATTCTTGAGCGCCAATTTCTTCTTGAGTTCTTCAATCTCATACTTAAGATCGTTATTGTGTCTTGCTACAGCTACGATCTCGTCCATGTAGTCCTTACGTGTAGACTTTAGTTCTTCTTCAAGTTCGATGATCCTTCCCTTCGCATCCTTCAATTCGATCATATCATTGCACATTTGGTTCTCCTGGCGTCGAATGTGCTGGTTTAACTCCTGGATGAAAGCTGCAATGGATCTATCCTTCTTGGTGCTGACTATCTCCCATTGTTCACCTCGGCGTCCACAAATCTGATAGATGGTGTCCTTGACGTCTTCTTGGTAAACTTCTCCAATGCGTCCCATGGTGATATGAGCTGCCATGCTCTTTCCCAGACTCCAGTTGGTGCACCGAAAACACTATCTATAGGCTTGGTGATTGGGGCGAATGTCCTTCTCGGAACGTGAGCTTGAATCTTCCAAAGCTCTTCTTGAGCAGAGTGGCGTTGAAAGTCCGGTGAAGCTTGGTAGTCCAATGTTCGGTACTTGGTGACTTCCTTCAAGTGAAATCCAAAGGGTGTGCCTTCATCTGGTTGGGCGTACTTGATCTTCGCGTCCTTCATCCTAAAGTGTAGAAAAAGATGAGGAGTTAGAAAATGTGAAGAGAGTAGTGATCTATGGCTTAACTTAGTGGTCGTGTCCTACAGTCAGCGTGTGCTCTGATACCATCTCTGTAGCGACCCGACCCGAATGGATCAAGTCTCTGTGCTCAGGCGTCATCCCTGGATCAAGATGTCGACACCACACAGTACTTCGAAGGATTTATAACAGAGTAGCAATCACACACTTATTACATCATTGCCCCAAAAGAGGACTTATTACAATAAATATGGCTTAAGGCCATCTAATAATGATAACAGCGGAAGACTTGGAAGATAAGTGAGTCCATCAACTCCGGCGGCATCACTGAGTATAGAACCACGACCTAAAGCACCTTACTCGTCGTCTAAAAAGTCTGCAACATGAAAGTTGCAGCCCAAAAACGGGCCAGCACATGGAATATGCTGGCAATGTAACACATAGAGAGTAATGAATGATAAGCCTGTACTACATGCATATGTGGCTGGTGGAAAAGCTCTCTGATTCTGAGTTTTGCATAAAGCCGCTTTTTCCCTACTGCAAAGGAATAAATTTGTTTAACTATCATGGTGGTTGTTAAACATTGAGAATGGTTGACAGCATCCTCAATCCCAATTAAGAGTAATCATTAAAAACCCAACAATATTAATTAGGGTAACATGTTGAGATTCACATGATATTCAAGTACTAGATACTCAAGATGTCCATAACCGGGGACACGGCTAATCATGATTAGTTTATACACTCTACAGAGGTTTGCGCACTTTTCGCCACAAGACTCGATCGCCTCCGTTTGATTTCTCGTACTGCAGGGTGTTTGAGAAACGGATGACCGAGACATAGTCTTTCAGAAGCGCTAGCACCTTACGACGGGTAGACCGGTACACCTACATCCCCTACATCTGCTAGTCCACCACTATAAGAGTTCGCACGACTTACTCAACTATGCCAGAGCCCATAATGGCTTGTGGCTGCACATGGAAGTTACTAGTTTGAATAATCTCATGATCCCTTTGAGCCTGGGTGGCGGTCCCAAAAAAAAGGCAATCACTGGATACCCCAGGTGCCTCAATCCACCCAGATGTGTGTTTAAGTTGCCACCTTAAATAAACCATTAATTTAACAATCTCACATCTGTCATGGATACACTCACCCAATCCACGTCTACTAGCATAGCATGGCAAACAAGCAAACGTAGAAGTAACTCCCAAGGTTTCAAGTAAAACAGGTAATAGGTACTACCTCAACTACTTCCCATCCCACAATTTAATTTGATCCTAGTCATGCAAGTGTTTGAGGAATAGATCTAATGCATAAAACTGGGTAGTAGAAAAAGTATGATCAAGTGTTACTTGCCTTGTTGATGATTCGCGAAACCTAGAGATTCGAAATAACAAGCGGTGCACTCCGGGTGATCTATCGCAGACAAACAACAAGCATACAATAAGTACTCATCTAATGCACGGGTAAATATCGAATAAAAGATCTAACCAGATTGTTCAACTTAAGAACTCCGGTTTGCAAAAAGAAGCAAAGCAATCAAAGCAACGGAGAACAAACGGCGAAAGAAAACAGCTCCGTTCTACAAATCTGGATCTAGGTCAAATTTTACTGTAGCAAAAACTTGTTCAAGTTGATTATTCGGAAAGAGGGTTTCGAGACGAAACTCCGGGCGCTTGAATCGCCTGATTCCGATAAACAAGCGAAAAGAAAAACTAAAACGAAAATCGGATCAGAAATCACGATCAGAAAAATCGCGAATTAAATCTGAGAAAAAGAAAAACGACGAACGTGTTAACGAACGAATGTTCGTTAATAGAAACTAACCGGTGAAAACGTTCGTTAAAACGAACGGATCGGTGAACGTTCACTAATTAGCTAAACCGAAAAAAAACCGATCTAGGGTTCGAAAAAAACCGAGACGGTTTTTGAAAAAAAACCGGGCGGCGAACGGTGGCAGCTATTCCTCCGGCGAGGTCTCCGGCGGAACGGGCAGAACTCGGCGGGTCGGGTGGCTCGGCGGGGCTTGGCGGGTCGGTGGCGGGCGGCGGGCGGCGGCAAAGACGGCAAGGCGGCGGCGTCGGGCGGCTCGGGGTGGCGAGGCGGCTCGACGACTCGGGGTGGCGGCGGGGTGAGGCGAGGGGCGGCGGGGTCGGCGAGTTTTAAGGAGGGGGTTGCTGCCTTGGGGGAGGGGTGACGGTGGCGGGGCGGCGTCCCCGAGCGGGACTCGGGCGGCGGCGGCGGCCAGGTCTCCCGGGACCCGGTTCGTCTTTGTTGGCCACCGCAACAAGGCTTCGGATAGTGGCTCTCCATTCATCGAGTTTCCCCGTAGTGGAAGGGAAATCGAGTAGCAGCTGCGCGCGCGCCAGGGCTTCTGCTGGCGTTGGTGGCAGCGAAACCTGCACGGATTGCGACGCGCTTCGACTTCTGACCATGTCAAAAGGAGCTCTATCACGACCCCGCGGTCGCATGCCATCTTCACCAGCGCCTCGGCGAGCGGGCAGGTCTTCTAAATCCCGGGAGTGGCACTCGGGGCTTTTTTCGCGGCGACGCCCGGGGTCCTCGGCGTGATTACGCCGTTCGTCGCGCGCCCTTGAGAGGAGCGCGCCGTCGGCGCCTGCGTGGGAGTCTTGGAAGCCCTTGCGTCGCCTTCGGGCGGGGTGGCAGCGATTTTGGAAGGCCCCGCGCCACCCGCGGAGGGCCTGGCTCCGTCTTTGGATTTGGCGGCGTGCGGCCCGTTACCAGGCGCACGAACATCGCCGCCTCCCAAACTTTGGCTGCTGGGACGGTGTTGGTGTTCGCGAACGGCGCCCCGGGTCCTTTCTACGACCGGTCCGCTGCTCGCCCGCATCGGGACGGGATGCCTGGCTTCCGATGGGCCAACCGCCACCGTCATCTTCTTCTTGGGCGCCATGACGATGAAGAAACGTCGAACTAACTGCTAGAGCCGATTCTCACAACTGCGCCCCCTACCTGGCGCGCCAAGGATGTCGGTGTAGGAATGACACCTATGGGATCACAAGAATCCCTACTACGGTTGCGGGGCGCGGGGTCATGATAAGAGCGGATCAAACAGATAGCACACGGTCTCTTTATCCAGGTTAAGACGCGAGGATGCGTAAAACCCTACTCCTGCTTTGGTGGTTGGTTTATTTGTGTTCTTGAACTAGCAATGGGGCGTGAGGAGCTCCAAAAAGCTGAATCCTCCTCCTGGTCGCCTTGGGCCTCCTTTTATAGGGAAAGGGGTTGCCACAGTGGCACACAGGAGGTGGAAAGGGTACAGTGATGCGAGTTTATCCCTCGCATTACATGACAAGGCGCCTTTAATGCGCCTTGCTTAGGTGTCCTTGCTTTATCAGGGATGGGGAGAGCCCTATCTCGTCCGTCGCCCCTCCCTTTCGTGTCGACACGCGCCCTGGCCAGCGGTACCCGTGGTGCCATGTGGTGGGTCTCCACGAAGATCCGGTTGCCGCCACGCAGGTGCCTGCCCAACTGGTTGGGTCGGCAGCTGCATGCGAACGGCGGTGAAGGTTTGATTGGCGCGGGCCCGATGGTGGCCCTACGGGGGTTCTTGGTGAGGGCCTTGCCGTAGCCCCAGCAAGGGTCTTGCCGTGGTGCCTTGCCGGGGCCTTGTGGTCTTCCTTGGCTGGAATCCCGCCAAGGTTCGTCATCTTCTATGGTGTGTATCTGATCTTGAATGTCTTCACAAAGATCTGCATGCCACCACGGGGATGTCTCCCGAATCCTTGCCCCATGGGGGCAGTGGACTCAAGGGTGATTCGCTCCGTAGGTGTGGGGTGAGCCGCCCCAGCAAGGGCCTTGCCGGGTTTGCTAAAACTGCCCCGGCAAGGATCTTGCCGGGGGAGTCCGCTTCGTCCCCTTTGCTCTTTGTGGTCTTGGTCTTGGCGTCGTTCTGCTCCTTTCGAGCTTCGTCCTTACCTTGGCTCACCTCCCTTGCCTTGCTCAGTGCGGTGGTGCCCGCGGCTCAGACTGCCCGTGCATAGTTATAGGGGTACAAAGAGTGTACCCCTCTTTTTGTACACCGACATAGTTATATGATCCAGTTATGTTATTATTGTTGAGAGAACTTGCACTAGTGAAAGTATGAACCCTAGGCCTTGTTTCCTAGCATTGCAATACCGTTTACGCTCACTTTTCTCATTAGTTACCTTGCTGTTTTTATAATTTCAGATTACAAAAACATATATCTACCATCCATATTGCACTTGTATCACCATCTCTTCGCTGAACTAGTGCACCTATACAATTTACCATTGTATCGGGTGTGTTCGGGACACAAGAGACTCTTTGTTATTTGGTTGCAGGGTTGTTTGAGAGAGACCATCTTCATCCTACGCCTCCCACGGATTGACAAACCTTAGGTCATCCACTTGAGGGAAATTTGCTACTGTCCTACAAACCTCTGCACTTGGAGGCCCAACAACGTCTACAAGAGGAAGGTTGCGTAGTACACATCAAGCTCTTTTCTGGCGCCGTTGCCGGGGAGGTGAGTTCTTGAAGGTATATCTTTAGATCTTGCAATTGAATCTTTTAGTTTCTTGTTTTATCACCAGTTTAGTTTATAAAAGAAAACTGCAAAAAAATGGAATTGAGTTTGCCTCATACGCTTCATCTTTTTAATATCTTTCGTGAGTATGATGGAAAGGAAAATTGTGCTCAAGTGCTAGAAGAAGACTTCTATAGAATGTTTGGCACTAAATCTTTGAATGACGAGCATGATTGCAATATTTTTAGTATGAACTCCTTGAATATCCATGGTACTAATGATGATTGCACTAGTTATGATGAAAATGTCTCCTATAAACATGTCAATTTTTGTGGAGTGCATTTGGGTTTGCAAGTATATACCAAATAGGGAAGATAGATATTGCAAGAGGCATAAGTATTTAGAAACTAAATTTTTGCAAGAAAGTCTTGATGTTTCTGCTGAAAAATTCAATATTTTTCGCGCCCCTTGTGAACTTTGCAATGAACATGGTCATTTAAATCTCCAATGCAAACTGTTTCATGACCGAATCGTATCCAATAATTGTGATAATTTGATTACCCTTGAGCATAATAAAGAGCTTAGTCTTCTTTTGGGGTATGAGGAAATGAAGCATTATAGCGAGGGTATTCCAAAGTTTAATCTTGGTAGATTTCTTGATTTTGATCTAGAGAAAATTTATATGTATTGTGCGGTGAATTGCATTGAAAATCCTTATATTGCCAATTACATAAAGAAAAGAAAACAAATAGAAGATGAAGAGAATGCTAACGAAAGGGAAGAGACTTCCCAATATTCTCCTATTATTTCTTATGATGAATCAGGTAACAAGGAGGAGCCTTCTGTTCAACCAATCACATTAATAAGGAGCTCTAAAAAGAGGATTGAACCCACACATGATGTGGTGAAGAAGAAGAAAATAAAAAGGAAGAAAATAAAAATTACGTTGCTCCTATTATTGTTGTGCCTCATGAAAATGAATCAAAAATAATTGTGGAAGATGATGCACTTGATGATGATCTCGTTATGCCTATTGCTTGTGGTGATGATTATGATTGGGAAGATAATGATACTCCTTATGATCTTGAAAATCTTTTTGGCACTTGCTTGGAAGAATATGATAATTGCTATACTATTGGTGCTATCCATACTATTAATGATGAGAGTGATTATGCTTATGATATGAAAAGGCCCAAGCTTGGGGATGCTATGTTTGATGAAGATGATGTTTTTGATAATATATTTGCTGCAATTAATGTCTGTCCCAAGCTTGGGGATGCTACGTTTAATGAAGATGATATTTTTAGTCTCTCAAGTTTTCATATGCAAATTTATATGATGATAGCATGCCTTTTACCCATGATGATTATATTGATGAAAGTGGATTTGGAGAGGTCATGACTTTATTTAGTGATGTATCCACTATTTCGGAAGAGGTTTCAATTGATTATGATGAGAACAAAGTTGCTACTTATGACGATTATTGTGATGAAACTTATGCTATAAAAGTAGTGATGATATTATTTATAAAACTTGTCATGATTATGATTACCATTTCTCTGAACATTACTCTTTTAATATGGAAACAATTTATAGTATTCAAGTCTCTTATGGTACTCCCACTATCCTGAATGAGAAGTATTTTGCTTATGTAGAGAATAGTAAAGTTTATATGCTTGTGCATCATGAAAAGAATGCTTTAGGTGCTGGTTATATTGTTAAATTCATTCATGATGCTACTGAAAATTATTATGAGGGAGGAATACATGCTTGTAGGAATTGCAATAATATCAAGTTTCCTCTCTATGTGCTTAAAGTTTTGAAGTTATGCTTATTTTGCCTTCCTATGAAAGTTGATTCTTGTGCCCATAAGTTGTTTGCTCACAAAATCCCTATGCATAGGAAGTGGGTTAGACATAAATGTGCTAGTCATATTCTCCATGATGCTCACTTTAGCGCTCACGAGATTAGCTAAAACGTTTTACTGGGATTGCTATTTAGTTGATTATTTTTGCAGATGATTACTAGACAAATTCCTCCGGTCCATCAATTTATTTTAGAATTTTTGGAGTTCCAGAAGTTTGCGTTAGTTACAGATTACTACAGACTGTTCTGTTTTTGACAGATTCTGTTTTTTTTTGTGTTGTTCGCTTATTTTGATGAATCTATGGCTAGTAAAATAGTTTATAATCCATAGAGAAGTTGGAATACAGTAGGTTTAACACCAATATAAATAAATAATGAGTTCATTACAGTACCTTGAAGTGGTGTTTTGTTTTCCTTCGCTAACGGAGATCACCAGATTTTCTGTTAAGTTTTGTGTTGTGAAGTTTTCAAGTTTTGGGTAAAGATTCGATGGAATATAGAATAAGGAGTGGCAAGAGCCTAAGCTTGGGGATGCCCAAGGCACCCCAAGGTTATATTCAAGGATAACCCAAGCGTCTAAGCTTGGGGATGCCCAGGAAGGCATCCCCTCTTTCGTCTTCATTCATCGGTAACTTTACTTGGAGCTATATTTTTATTCACCACATGATATGTGTTTTGCTTGGAGCATCATTTTATTTTCTTTAGCTTTGCTTTCTGTTTGAATAAAATGTCAAGATCTTAAATTATTAAATGGGAGAGTCTTCACATAGTTGCATAATTTTTCGACTACTCATTGATCTTCACTTATATCTTTCAGAGTAGTTTGTCGTTTGCTCTAGTGCTTCACTTATATCTTTTAGAGCACAATGGTGGTTTTATTTTAAAGAAATATATGAACTCTCATGCTTCACTTATATTATTTTGGGAGTCTTTAGAACAGCATGGAAATTTTCTTTGGTTATGAATTTAGTCCTAATATGATGGGCATCCAAGAGGGATATAATAAAAACTTTCACATGAAGTGCATTGAATACTATGAGAAGTTTGATTCCTTATGTTTGTTTTGAGATATGAAGATGGTGATATTAGAGTCATGCTAGTGGAGTAGTTGTGAATTTGATGATACTTGTTCTAAAGTTTGTGATTCCCATAGCATGCACGTATGGTGAACCGTTATGTGATGAAGTCGGAGCATGATTTATATATTTATTGTCCTCCTTATGAGTGGCGGTCGGGGACGAGCGATGGTCTTTTCCTACCAATCTATCCCCCTAGCAGCATGCGCGTAGTACTTTGTTTCGATAACTAATAGATTTTTGCAATAAGTATGTGAGTTCTTTATGACTAATGTTAAGTCCATGGATTATACGCACTCTCATCCTTCCACCATTGCTATCCTCTCTAATACCGCGCACCTTTCGCCGGTATCATACACCCACCATATATCTTCCTCAAAATAGCCACCATACATACCTATCATGGAATTTCCATAGTCATTCCGAGATATATTGCCATGCAACTTTCCACCGTTCCGTTTATTATGACACGCTTCATCTTGTCATATTGCTTTGCATGATCATGTTGTTGACATTGTATTTGTGGCAAATCCACCGTTCATAATTCTTTCATACATGTCACTCATGAGTCATTGCACATCCCGGTACACCGCCGGAGGCATTCATATAGAGTCATATTTTGTTCTAAGTATCGAGTTGTAATTCTTGAGTTGTAAGTAAATAAAAGTGTGATGATCATCATTTTTAGAGCATTGTCCCGATGGAGGAAAGGATGATGGACACTATGATTCCCCCACAAGTCGGGATGAGACTCCGGAAGAAAAAGAAAAAAAGGAAAAAAAAAGAGGCCATAAAAAAGAGAGAAAGGCCCAAATAAAAAAATGAGAGAAAAAGAGAGAAGGGACAATGTTACTATCCTTTTACCACACTTGTGCTTCAAAGTAGCACCTTGATCTTCATGATAGAGAGTCTCTTATGTTATCACTTTCATATACTTGTGGGAATTTTTCATTATAGAACTTGGCTGGTATATTCCAATGATGGGCTTCCTCAAAATGCCCTAGGTCTTCGTGAGCAAGCGAGTTGTATGCACACCCACTTAGTTTCTTTGTTGAGCTTTCATACACTTATAGCTCTAGTGCATCCGTTGCATGGCAATCCCTACCCACTCACATTGCTATCAATTGATCGGCATTTTCGTAGCCCGTTTATATGCCTAGTTGATGTGAGACTATCTTCTCCTTTTTGTCTTCTCCACAACCACCATTCTATTCCACCTATAGTGTTATGTCCATGGCTCACGCTCATGTATTGCGTGAAGATTGAAAAAGTTTGAGAACATCAAAAGTATGAAACAATTGCATGGCTTGTCATCGGGGTTGTGCATGATTTAAATAATTTGTGTGATGAAGATAGAGCATAGCCAGACTATATGATTTTGTAGGGATAGCTTTCTTTGGCCATGTTATTTGAGAAGACATAATTGCTTTATTAGTATGCTGGAAGTATTATTGTTTTCATGTCAATATTAAACATTTGTTTTGAATCTTATGGATCTGAATATTCTTGCCACAATAAAGAAGATTACATTGATAAATATGTTAGGTAACATTCCACATAAAAAATTCTGTTTTTATCATTTACCTACTCGAGGACGAGCAGGAATTAAGCTTGGGGATGCTGATACGTCTCCAACGTATCTATAATTTTTTATTATTCCATGCTATTATATTATGTGTTTTGGATGTTTATGGGCTTTATTAAACACTTTTATATTATTTTTGGGACTAACCTACTGACCCAGAGACTAGTGCCGATTCTGTTTTTCCCTTGTTTGATGTTTCAAGAAAATGAATATCAAACGGAGTCGAAACGGAATGAAACCTTCTGGAGAAGTTATTTTTGGAAGGAAAGCTACCCGATAGACTTGGAGTGCACGTCAGGAAAGAAACAAGGGAGCCACGAGGCAGGGGGGCGCGCCCACCCCCCTGGGCGCGCCCTCCACCCTCTTGGGCCCTCGTGGCTCCCCTGACGTATTTCTTCCGCCTATATATATCCATATACCCTAAAAGGATCGGAGAACAGAAGAGATCGGGAGTTCCGCTGCTGCAAGCCTCTGTAGCCACGAAAAACCAATCGGGACCCTATTCCGGCACACTGCCGGAGGGGGGAACCCTCACCGGTGGCCATCTTCATCATCCCGGCGCTCTCCATGATGAGGAGGGAGTAGTTCAACCTCGGGGCTGAGGGTATGTACCAGTAGCTATGTGTTTGATCTCTCTCTCTCGTGTTCTTGATTTGGCACGATCTTGATGTATCGCGAGCTTTGCTATTATAGTTGGATCTTATGTTTCTTCTCCCTCTCTACTCTCTTGTAATGGATTGTGTTTTCCCTCTGAAGTTATCTTATCGGATTGAGTCTTTAATTATTTGAGAACACTTGATGTATGTCTTGCCGTGCGTATCTATGGTGACAATGGGATATCACGTGATTCACTTGATGTATGTTTTTGTGATCAACTTGCGGGTTTCGCCCATGAACCTATGCATAGGGTTTGGCACACGTTTTCGTCTTACTCTCCGGTATAAACTTTGGGGCACTCTTTGAAGTACTTTGTGTTGGTTGAATAGATGAATCTGAGATTGTGTGATGCATATCGTATAATCATACCCACGGATACTTGAGGTGACATTGGAGTATCTAGGTGAAATTAGGGTTTTGGTTGATTTGTGTCTTAGGGTGTTATTCTAGTACGAACTCTAGGGATGTTTGTGACACTTATAGGAATAGCCCAACGGATTGATTGGAAAGAATAACTTTGAGGTGGTTCCGTACCCTACCATAATCTCTTCATTTGTTCTCGGCTATTAGTGACTTTGGAGTGACTCTTTGTTGCATGTTGAGGGATAGTAATATGATCCAGTTATGTTATTATTGTTGAGGGGACTTGCACTAGTGAAACTATGAACCCTAGGCCTTGTTTCCTAGCATTGCAATACCGTTTATGCTCACTTTTATTATTAGTTACCTTGTTGTTTCTATAATTTCATATTACAAAAACCTATATCTACCATCCATATTGCACTTGTATCACCATCTCTTCGCCGAACTAGTGCACCTATACAATTTACCATTGTATTGGGTGTGTTGGGACACAAGAGACTATTTGTTATTTGGTTGCAGGGTTGTTTGAGAGAGACCATCTTCATCCTACGCCTCCCATGGATTGACAAACCTTAGGTCATCCACTTGAGGGAAATTAGCTACTGTCCTACAAACCTCTACACTTGGAGGCCCAACAATGTCTACAAGAAGAAGGTTGCGTAGTAGACATCAGGGCTCCGCCCCCCCTCCTCATTTATAGTGGGAGAAGGCCAACCGGCGACCCCCACGATCACATGTAATGATGATTTTTCTTTGCATGCAGCAGGGACTCGTCAAGTCGGGCAGTTGCCGAGGCAGCATGGAGAATCGGAGACGCCCACGTCCAATCAATCGCCACGCGTTAAGCAAGACCGCAGGCTATTGGGACCTACGGCGCTCCGCACTTGCCCCTTGGCTTTGCCTCGAAGCCAAGTCCGAGCGCGTCTTGGGCCCGGGGGCTACTGTAGGCGTCCTGGGAACGGGGGTCCCCAGACTTGCCTGCCTGCGGCGCACTCTCCGGCGTCGTCCCGCTCTCTGCCTCCCCCTCAACCAGCCGCGGGCGACGGGGCTCATGGGATGCCTCCACCGCCTCAACCAAGGCGCGCGCCTCCGCAGCGTGATCCACCGTGCCCGGCGCCCGCGCGCGAAGAAAGAAGCTGCCAAGAAATCCTGCGGCCGTGAGAAGCTGCACCGGCGCTCCCCGCGCCACCTCGTTAAGACCGCGTGCCGCCTGCGGTGGCACAGCGCGGACCTCGCCAAGATCAGGCTCCGCCTTAGAAGCGGGCCCCGGCGACCACGGCCGGCTGCCGTGCCTTCACCCCCGAACTGCGTAGCGTCGCCTGGCCAGGTAAGTTCAAGCCGGATCGACCTCCTTGGTATGACGGCACCACCGACCCTGCGGAATCCCTGCAGCTCTACGAGCTGAGCATCAAAGCGGCCAATGACGACGAAAAAGTCATGGCAAACTGGTTTCCCATGGCTCTCAAGGATGGGGCCTGCTCCTGGCTCCTGAACCTGCAGCATGACTCGATCTACTCCTGGGACGAGATGCGTGACCACTTCGTCGCCAACTTCCAGGGCACTCGCGACCGCCCACCGGCCGCGGGCGATCTACGCCGCATCAAGCAACAACCAGGAGAGACCCTCCAGAAGTACATCCAGCGCTTCAACAACACCCACCTCAAGATCCCCAAGGTCACTGACGAAGCCATCATCTCCGCGTTCTCAGACGGCGTCCGTGACGTCAAGATGAAGGAAGAGCTGGCTATCCACAAGGAGCTTTGCACATCTAAGGAGTTGTTCAACCTAGCGACCAAGTGCGCAAGAGCTGAGGAGTGGCGCCTCTCTCTCCTTGAGCTGTCAGCTGCAGGAGTGGAGGAGAAGAAGGCCAAGGCCAAGGACGTGAAGCCCAAAGAGGCAGTAGTGCTCGCAGCGGAGCCCGAAACCATGCGAGGCAGAGATCAGCCTGAGTCGTCCAAGAACGGCCGACCGTTCTGCGCCTTCCACAACCTGAACACCCACAACACCAGCGACTGCCAAGAGCTCAGGGCCATACAGGAAGGACGCTATGGTCGACGCCCGAGCGCAACGACCGGGGCTACGACCACGGAGGAGGACGCGGAGGCGGACACTGGGACGACCGTGGCATGCGCCAGGAGTGGTGCGACCGGCCTCGTGAGGACTGCTGGCAGGACCAACCTCGTGAGGGCACCTGGAGGGACCTGCCTCGTGAGGATCGCCCCCAGGGAAACGCCGGTCTTCCCCCGTTGCCGCCACCAAGAAGGAACGACCACCACCACCAGGACGAGGGGGCTGGGGGCTTCCAGGAGCCGCGTGCGATCGCTTGCATCCTGGGCAGAGCTCAGGCCCCAGCCTCTCAGCGCATCTTCAAACATTTCACTCACGAGGTGAACGCGGCGCTCCCCAAGCTCGAGGCTACGCGCCCGCTCAGGTGGTCCCAATGCGCCATCACCTTCAACTCGGCAGACCAGCTCAAGTGCGCAGCCACCGCTAGCACGCTCCCTATGTTGTGCTCCCCAGTCATCAGCAATGTGCAAGTCACCAAGACTCTCATCGACCACGGCGCAGGGCTCAACATCCTATCCGTCGACACATTCGACAACCTCCAAGTGCCCTATGAGCAGCTCCAGCCAACCAAGCCTTTCTCAGGAGTGACTGACGGTTCCACCACATCGATAGGGCAAGTCCGCCTGCCTGTCACCTTCGGGGAGCGCAAAAACTACCTCACCGAGCTCATCGACTTCGACGTCACGCATATCCGCCTGCCGTACAATGCCATCCTCGGGTATCCAGCCCTGGCCAAGTTCATGGCAGTCACTCAACACGGCTACAACGTTCTCAAGATGCCAGGAAGCGGAGGAATCATCACAGTCCCATGTGAAGAGAGGGATGCGGTGTGCTCCCTTGAGCGCGCCTTCCAAGCCGCAGCAATCAACAACCCTGACAGCAGAAGTGAAGGCCCACCGGAGACCATCCCCAAGAAGAAGTTGTCGCGCCGCGCAGGACCCCAAGAAGATGGCGTCGCGTCAGGAGCCTCGTCAGGATCAGCGCCCGCTCCAGGGGCGCCTCCCTCCACCACATAGGAAAGCGCGCCTGGCGCCCTCCTCAGGTAGGACTCGGGGGCTCTCTCCTGGAGAGCCACAGACCTTGCCAACCTCACGGGGGAGGCACTTGGGCACCACTTGGAAGCGTGCTTCACGGCACACTTTCCTCAGGAGAGCACAGGGCAAGGAGTGCCCACCACCCAGGAGTTCATCACCAAGACCACCCAGGAACTGCAAGAAGCAAGAGCCATGCGCGGCCACAGCCGCTCACAAGGCGCAGCTCCCCATCCAGGCGAGGATGCCGGGCTGCGTGTCTGCGTCGACGTCCCAGGGCTCAACAGGGCCGCATCTCAGGAGCGCTTCTGGCCATCGCGTGTGGGCCGCTGTGAGGGCCCACCACACAGCTATGTTCGCATGCCCTTCGGCTTGCCAAGCGTGGCATCGGCCTATCAGCGCAACGTGCGTCAAGTCTTGGCAGCTCAGGAGGCCAGGTTCCACGCCGTTTTGGGCGAGATGGAGACGGTCTTCAGGGAACCTCCTGAGCCCCCAGAGCCTCCCGAGGTTCAGGGCCCCGGTGGCTCATGAGGAGCCATTCCTTCAACGCGTGGCTTCAGCTGCACCAACTCTACTTCGTCTACAGAACCAGGTGACATCTTCCAAGTTCGTTTAAGCTGGGAGCGCCCCTCGGGCTGCATTATTCCCAGGCCACATGGGTCCGTCCCTGTGGCATGTATCCCTTTTGCTTAAGTCTTCAGCTTACCATGCTGGGGGCGCCCCTCGGGCTGCATCATCCCCAAGCCGCTCAGGCCAGACCCAGTGGCATGTATCTTCCTGCATTTATCCAAGTTGATCTGCTCATAATGCTTAACCTAGCAACGGCTATCGCCTGCTCGATCATCGCCTCCCCCAGGGCCTTCACACAGGCACGACGCTGGTGCATGGGTCCGTCCCTGCCACGACTGACAAATCTGAGTGGTCGAGCTCTGGCTCGCGGCACGCGCCGTGCACGTCACCTCACCAGGCCCTCGGTGCCTTCACCTCACCCAGAGCAACCAGCGGCAGGCTAACAGCTGTAACGGTCAACCATGTTTCTTCTTGTGCCTGTTCACAGGGGTCCCGAGGGAAGGATAGCAGACGGCACCGCGAGTCTCCTTTTCCCTCGTGCGATTCGCTTGCGCGTTAAAAGGGGGGCTCCTGAGCATCGCGACTCAGGAGCTCTTACTGTCTCTCCAGCCCTCACCCCCTGGCCTTGACCACGGCATCGCAACCTGGCATACCAGCGGCGGCTGAGCTCGCTCGAGGGCCGGGACCTGAGGACGTAGAGCACTAAGGGGAGCACGAGGGGCGGGGAGGACTCGAATGAGCCGACCTGGCTATGCCGCACGAATTGGCGCACAACCCTAGCGCGACGTCAGGAATCGCCACGAAGTTAGCAAGATAAGCTTCGCCCTAGGATCGGCTAAATATCTGAGCCTAATGGTCACTTACACCATGTTGCAGCCCCGTTGCGGCTGAGTCTTTTTCCTTTCTTGCCTTACCATGGCTGCTTGAGCACTAAGGGGGACCTCCTGAGCATCGCGCCTCAGGGGCTCTTACTGGACCTCGGGCGGCACACCTCCTGGCCTTGACCATGGCACGCGACCTGGCATACCAGCGACGGCTATAGATTGCCTGGGGACCGGGACCTGTCAGCGTAGAGCAACAAGCCATCGCGAGGGAAGAAAGGAGGGGCCAAGCCTTAACGGGACATGCTCTCACCAAGTTCGGGAGAGTTGGCTGACGCCATCATCAACAGTGGGCCACGGGAGGCCGGCGCCAACCTCATCGAGATCAGCGGCGGCGGCCGGAAGCCGCAGCCCTGCTCCGAGTGCGGCGAGAGCTCGGGGGGGACGTAGATGTCGTTGCTCGTCTCCGGAGTATCGTAAAGCTTGGGAGAGTTGCCGGACTACCAAGAACTGCTGCTGCTATTGGAGCAGCCGTGATCGGGGCGCACGACAGCCTGGCGCTCCTCTCCAGGGCAGCACTCCAGGCGGCGGCCCTCGGTGTCGAAAACCTTGAAGGAGAGCGTGGAGGCGCCGTCGTACTCGAAGTGGATCGCGAGGGCTCCCCTCGCACGGCAGACCCGCGCGACCTCGCCCCAGCCGCGAGTCATGAAGATCTTGCCGGTGGGGACCGCTTCAATCTCTGCTCCGGTCGCCGGAGCACTACAGTCAGCATGCTACAGCTAGAGCTCAAGCGGCCCCCTCGGCGGCATCACGTCGGAAAAGAACCGCGGGAAGCGGATCCAGGAGCTTGGTGGCATCGGCGCCCACAGCACCAACTCGCGCAAGGAGTCAGCGGCGTGGACCCTAGGGGCAACAGCACGCGGCGCCGTGGCGCGGTGACCCTGACGCGGCGTGGGCGGCGCTGCTCGTCGCTCCTACCTCCCAAGCCCTCAGCTCGGGCATACAAGGGTAGCGGGTACCCCCGATGGAGGCCGCTCGCACCAAGGCCTCGCCACCACTTGCACAGCCATTTCGTCACGGCGATGGATCGACCTCTTCTTCGGCGGAAGTGCCCCGGATCGTCAAGGGGAGCTTTCCCTTTCTCTTCGGCGGAAAACCATCTGATGGGCGCCATTGTTGTCAGCACTGCAAGCAATGGAGCAGAGAAGCGAGCAAGCGAGGAAGAGATAGGCAACGGGGGCTCCGCCCCCCTTCCCATTTATAGCAAGAGAAGGCCAACCGGCGTCTCCCATGATCGCAGGTAATGATGGTTTTCCTTGCATGTCGCAGGGACTTGTCAAGTCGTGCAATAGCCGAGGTAGCATGGGAAAGCAGAGACGCCCACGTCCAATCAACCGCCACGCGCTGACCGAGGCCGCAGGGTTTTGGGGTCCGCAGTGCTCCGAACTTGACCCATCGCTTCGCCGCGAAGCTAAGCCCGAGCGCACCTTGGGCCCGGGGGCTACTGTCGGCATTCTAGGGCAGGGGTCCCAGACTTGCTCGCCGCAGCCCATGGCGTGTAGCAAAGAGCAGTCAGACGGCCCATCTTCGTAAACAAGGCACCCAAGACCCTCGTGAGGGTCCAAGCCTCGTGAGGCGAACGACCCAAGACCTCCTCTGGAGTGGCCTAGCTAGGCAGGCTTACGAGGAGCGGAGATATCAAGGCGGGGCAAACCTCACGAGGCTCTCGTGATGTGAGCCATGACGAACGGTGCCAGGCGGGCGCTGGTGCGCGCAGCGTCCTTATTTCCTCTTTGTTGCTATGGAGGCAAGCACAGGCGAAGAGTACCGAGGCATCAGGCAAAGGTTGCCATATTGGTGCAACGAGATCAAGACCAGGAGGACAGCAAGGTGGAGGTCATCGTGGAGCCCAAGACGGCGTCACCCCAGAGCTTTTTGTAGGAGAAGACCGCTTTTGTCAGGATAGCTTGTACTAGTTGTCCCCCTTCAAATTTGCCCGCCGTTGTTGGCTCCCTTCCCGCTCGATATTTGGGAAGAGGACCAGGGCCTCTATAAATAGGACTAGCCACCATAGTAGTAGGGATCAAGCAGTTCATTGAATCCGCACACCACAAGCTCATACGCACAAGAACACCTCAACCTCAGGAATCTGTTCTTCCCTTGTACTGTTCATCATCAGCCCAAGAGGCAATCCACCACCACCACACTGGAGTAGGGTATTACACCATAATGGTGGCCCGAACCAGTATAAACCCTGTGTCTTTCTGCGTTGTGACTTCGTCGAGTTCGTCCGCAAGATCTTAGCGAGCTAGAGTGTAGATCGGTAAGAGGGAAAGACTTCACGCGCACCCCAGTGTTCGAACCTTAAGGGTTTGCTGGAACCCCACATCCGACGGTTCACTATTCTTTGTATTGCAGTACCCTTGCTACACAAAGTGCACTGCCCTTGCGTTGAGCATACAGTGCGGAAGTATTATCAGAATAGTTATTCTTCTAATATTAGTAGAATAGACCGGCAGTATATATATACACACACACACACATAAACACTATTCTGATCACGGGATCAAAATAATATTCTGATCACAACCTGAACTGCCTGAGTTACGCGCCTGAACTTCCCTCTGTACGAACCCGACCTTCGTGCTATCTTCGCACCTGAGCCTTCCCCCGCGAATTATTCTGGTCGGTCGTGTTGTTTGGGGTGTAAGTGTAATCTGCAAATGGTTTTTAGCAACAAAATGCCCATTTTAAATAGAAATTCCGGTCATTGGCGAATTTGCTCTCGGGTCATGATGAACTTGCGTATTTTGAAGTTTAATGCATGTTGTGGATGTTGTCGAAGCTCTGGCACGATGGGAATTAGGTTTTGGTACGAGTTTGGTGCACGAATTCTTGTAATTTCAGCCTCTGCTTCTATTGATTTCTCGTTTTTTTGTAAAGTTTGGTGGCTGATTTGCGTACTTAAGTGAAATTCAAGGCTTACTAGGTCGTCAATTTCAATTGGGAGGGTCCATACGGTTTGATTTCTAGCGATCTGATGTTGGAAATCCCGCGGCTTTTTGCACATGTTGTTTTTGCGGTTTTGATATTTGCCCTCTAGTCATTTTTGTTGTTGAAAGGGAGTTGCCGGATCATTTCCAAGGGGGTGCGGATGTGTTCGAATCTTGCGCAGATGATTTTATGCTTTGGACGAATTCGTTCGTTCATTTTTTCTAGATCATCTAATGGTCGTAGAAAATTTGGACTTCTACGTTGTCATACTGAACTTCTTCTTTCCCTTTGTTGCAAGGTAATGCAGCAAGTCCTCTGTATTTCTTTCCTTTTTTCTATCATTTTTCATTCTTGCATTGGTTTTAATTTTTTGACTGAGTCCCATGAGCGATCATGGAATTAATTGGCCGATGGATATGCATATATTTTTCTATTTTTTCTAGTTTGTTTTCGTACTTCTAATAGTTTGTTAGACTTCACTTAATATCTATCCTAAACTTCTGTATGCTAATTGTTTTTAACATGTTAATTTGAGGTTTTACAAAACCCCGGACTTCTATAACATCACTATTTGAACTTTTTTATTTTTAATTATGTTTGTTATTTTAATTACTTATTTTAATCTATCTTCGGGGATAGTTTTTTGGATCATCCAAGGTCTATTGTAGAAGTTGGACCTTTATGGTACCAGTGATTGAACTTCTGGGTTTCCACATTTCAAGGCGGTGCAGCATTGTGCTCTATATTTCTATGTTTGTTTGTTTTTTGGTAATTTTCAATTTTTGAATTGGTTTTGAGTTTGTCCTGTTTGCAACCATGGGATTAGTCCCAAGTATGCATACATACTTTTTGTTTTTTTGTAACATGTGTCACATCCCTAGTTCTGGTATGCTCAACGCTAGCTAGACATGTGTGCATCATGTTTAAATTCCATTTAAGTTTGAAATGAGGATTTGTGAAACCTCAGAACCACTTTTTTTGAAATGACCCAGATAAAAATTGCTTCAATTTGGCCCAAGAAAATGTTCCTGTTTTCTCTAAAAATATTGGTTGGAATTTTAGAGAAAACAGGAACATTTTCTTGGGCCAAATCGAAGCAATTTTTATCTGGGTCATTTCAAAAAAAAAGTGGTTCTGAGGTTTCACAAATTCTCATTTCAAACTTAAATGGAATTTAAACATGATGCACACATGTCTAGCTAGCCTTGAGCATACCAGAACTAGGGATGTGACAACATGTTTACATACGTCGAACAGTGGTAGAACTTCGGGACGTATTTAACTTGAACTTAGTAGAATTTTTGTCCTGTTTATTTGCTTTTTTTACATTTACATATGATTATTTTTCAAACCCCCGAACTTCTGTGTCTTTACAATTTTGAACTTCATCAATAATTTTTCATATTTTTTGTTTTTAGAACAGTTAATCATTGATAACCGCATTACGTCCCGTCAAAACCTAGCGTGCAGCAATGCGGTAGCGCAAGGCCGAGAAGGGGGGAGGGGGGAGGGACCCCCCCTCCCCCTGTGAGGCCGAGACAAGAACGAGCCAGAGCAGGCGACGACGCGGCATGCCGCGTCATCGCATGCGGAGGCGAGTCCGTCACATCCGTGACCCACTATCTATCTTAGGGGTGTGACTCTGGGTGCGTGCAGTGGAGGTGGAAAGAAATAACTGCATTGCGTCCTGTCAAAACCTAGCGCGCAGCATGGCAGTGGCGCGAGGCCGAGCAGGGGGGAGGGGGTCCCCTCCCCCTGCGAGGCCGAAACAGGAACGAGCTGGAGCAGGCGACGACGAGGCGTGCCTCGTCGTAGCATGCGGAGGCGAGTCCGTCACATCCGTGACCCCACTATCTATCTTAGGGGTGTGGCTCTTGGGAGCGTGTGGTGGGGGGTGGAAACAGAGTAACCGCATTGCGTCGTGTGAAAACCTAGCGCGCAGCAATGCGGTAGCGTGAGGCCGAGCAGGGGGAGGGGGCCTGCGAGGCCGAGGCAGGAATGAGCCGGAGCAGGCGACGACACGGCGTGCCGCGTCATCGCATGCGGAGGCGAGTCCGTCACGTCCGTGACCCCACTATCTATCTTAGGGGTGTGGCTCTGGGGTGTGTGCGGTGGGGGTGGAAACAGAATAACCGCATTGCATCCTGTCAAAACCTAGCACGCAACAATGCGGTACCGCGAGGCCGAGCAGGGGGGAGGGGGTCGGGACCCCCTCCCCTCCATGTGCGAGGCTGAGATAGGAATGAACCAGAGCAGGTGAGGACGCGGCATTCCGCGTCGTCGCATGCGGAGGCGAGTCCGTCACATCCGTGACCCCACTATCTATCTTAGGGGTCTGGCTCTGGGGTGTGTGCGGTGGGGGTGGAAACAGAATAACTGCATTTCGTCTTGTCAAGACCTAGCACACAGCAATTCGGTAACACGAGGCCGAGCAGGGGGAGGGGGTCCCCTCCCCCTGTGAGGTCGAGACAGGAACGAGCCGGGGCAGGCGACGACGCGGCGTGCGGTGTCGTCGCATGCGGAGACGAGTCCGTCACATATGTGACCCCATTATCTATCTTAGGGGTGTGGCTCTGGGGTGCGTGCGGTGGGGTGGAAACAGAATAACCGCATTGCGTCCTGTCAAAACCTAGTGCACAACAATGCGGTAGGGCGAGGCCGAGCCGCATGTGTACTTTGTGTGTATTTGAATTTTGAACTTCTATATTGTTTCTAAGTTGTGTATTTTAGTTAGATATTGATTTCATCTATTTTTTTATTTGAACTTCTTCTTATTATTTCTTATTGTTTATTTATTCATATGCCTTGACTTCCCTGGTTAGTGTACATTAACTTCTGTTCTTTATTTTGTGAACTTCTTTCTCTTGTTCTTGTAGGTGTTTATTTGTGTATGTATTTTTCTTCCATCGGTAGTGTACTTGACCTTTTTGTTTGGCATCAATTTTTGGTTTTAAGGATACCAGCAGTGTTGTTGTGTGATCTTATCTTTTTATAATAGATGCTTTCAAATGGTGCTTTCATTTATCAATAGATGCATTTACTTTTTCAGTTGTTGGGGGGGGGGATAAAACTGTAATTACCCCGGCGATTCAACACCCTACTATAGGGAGGCATTAAATGCCCGTCTCCCTCGCCACCACCTGTCAGAAATCCCCTCCCCCTGTCGCTCGCTCTCTTCTCCCTCTCTAACGCTCCGCTGCTCTTGTCTCCTCCAACCTCCCCCGACTTCTCCGCCGCTGTCCCCTGCGCTCGTGCGTGGAGTAACCCCGTGCACCACGCTCCTATTTCTCCCCCACGCCCCGCTCTCTCTCGCCTAGCCCGCGCTCTTCTCCTCTGAAGCGAAGACGCAACTACCTGCACGGTTCCAAAGTGCGCGTGGCATCGTGGGGGTGGAAAACCGCCGCAGATTCGTGCGTACAGGGGTCGTTTGGAGAGCTACAAATGCTACCTGCCCCTAATGCTTGCTCTTAGTTTCGCCAGATCTGTCGAGGCCTGTCTGCTTCTTCTGTGTGCTCTCGCATCTGTCTCCTACCCCTTCTTCTGATGGTTGGGTGGCAGATTAGGTAGGGTTCTTGCACGTGTGGTCGGTGGATTCCATTCCCCCGTGGTCAGATTTATCTATGAGATGCTTGTGTGTGCTATTCCTCCCTTCAGACTTGTGTGGATTTCATTTCGCCTTTGGTGATTTCAGCAGTGAGATGCATGTAAGAGAGGGTGTGGTGTGATGGTTGATGCTGGATCTGATGTATCTAATTGCATTAGTGCTATTGATTTCGTAGTCTAGATTGTGTCTGTCACATGCTAGTTAGTTTATGGATACTTTTTTGTTGTGCTTGCCTAGATGTGCTACTGTTCATCTTTTCATAATTGTTGATCTGTTCTAGTTGTTTCATCTTAAGGTTTGATTTAGTTGCTTTTTGTGTTTGTTGTATGGTTTTCTACTTGCTAACTATATGCAATTTCTCCCTCGTTTTTTGTAGGTTTTTCTAGGGTTTGGAGTTCCATTCATCAAGGGGGTTGTGTTGTCATGACTTCAAAACCTTCTCCAAGTATTTAAATGTAGTTGCATCTTGTATTTTAAATAGCAGTTTTCTTATATATGTCTGCCCATATCTTCACTTTGTTGTCTAGTTGGACTGCACATTCTTAAAAGTGTGAACTTCTAACAAAGGTCATGTGTATGCATTTTACCCTTAGTTTAAGTTAGTAGAGTGTTGCTTAATTTTATTTAGATGAATTGCTGGTGCACTATGTCACCAAGTGTGGTTGGTCTTCCCAAATGGTTCATATTTATAGTGTATATCTTTGTTTTTTTGTGATCATTTTCATGGTATTGGTATTTTATTTTGCCTGTGAAATAGTATTTCTGCTCATGTTACATCTTTTTTATGTGCTACTTGCTTGGGTCATATAGTTGAACTTCTGGTTTTAATTATTGTTTGTTTATAATGAAATTTGGTTGAACTTCTGTTCTCCGCATTTTTTTACTGCTTTGTTATATATTGTTAAACTTCTGGACATTCATCTTATATGTAGTACCCCATCTGGTGTAGATTATTCTATATTTAGTATGTAATTTGAAGATTGTTCATTGTGTTTACTACTTTGTTAGGTATTGTTGAACTTCTGGGTATTGGACATTGATGTAAAAGTAGAACTCCCTTTGGTGTAGGATTGCGGATTAGAACTCAACTGCCTTTTTACTTGCATTTTTTGTAGTTGGTGATGAATTGAATAGTTGTGAAAACTTCAAAAGTTAATACTGATGCTCCAAGATCTAATGCGGCTAAATCACCTATTATTCCTTTGACTGTGATTGCTGAGGTCGCTTCGAGCCTTGAGAATAATTCAAGCCTCGAGGATCTTGCTTATGCAACTCTAGCTTCACCTAGTATGTGCAACTCCTTTTCTTTTTATTTTAAATTCTTGAGCCATGTTTTTTTAACTTGTTCCTATCGTGTGTTTTTGTTTTTGTTCCTGACTATTTTTCTTTTTTTCTATGCTTTTCGTGTGCTTGCAGATGTGTCCACAGTGGAGGAAGCTATGAACACCATCAATGATGTTCTATCTGAGTTGGGTTTATCAGAAAACACTGATGCTGCCGAGCAGGGGGCTCCGTCAGTCGAAGGTTGTGATTCTGTTCTGGTGCCTTTGTGCTCTCTTCAGATGTCAGAGACGCAGTCGCAGTCTGTTGATGGCACTGAACCTTTCACGCAACCTTAGGATGTGCCTCTTCAGCTTCTTCTGGAGGACCAACGCAAGAGGAAGAAGCAACAAGATTTTGACAAGAAGATGGCGGCCCGCCTTTAGAAAGGTTCTGATGTTCCTGAATTTGTTGATGTTGTTGAGCTCATGGTTGGGCATTGCTCTGTTGCTGAGGAAGATGTGACGTGTGGCACTGATGTCATGGTTGTCCCTGTGAAGAAGAAAATAAACAAGACCGCTGCGAGGAAGCATTTAGTTGGTGATGTTACTCCTCGGAGGAGCCCACGTGTTTCAAGGGCTGCTGAACTTGCCGAAGAGGAAGGGAAAGCCCTTGGTGGTACGCCACATCATTGTCCTCGTGTGCTTTCCACTGCGGCGCCTACACCTTCTCCGCTTGGTGCTAGTGCATCTGGTAAGGGCAAGAAATGCGGCGTTAAGCGTAAGGTTGCACCTGCAAAGGTTAACAAGGGTGCCAAGAAGTGTTCTCGTGTTAATCCAGAGGATAAGGATGATGCTGATTTCAATGTTGATGACAAGGATGACGATGATGATGGTGCTGTTGCTGATCAGGTATGAATCTCTCATGTTTACTGCTTTTGAAAACTTTTGTAGATTTGTTGTAGTTTTTGTGTTTGTTGCACTGCCTTGGCGTACATAGCTGACCTTCTGCTTGATATACACGAATAAATTAGCTAAACTGCTTGCCCTATATGGTATTATTGCCTTTGTGTACACAGGTGATCTTCTGGATATATACATGAGGAAATTAGCTTAACTTGTTGGTATACATGTTTTATTACTGCCTTGGTGTACATGATTGAACTTCTGCTATGTAAATTTCTAACATTTTGAAAGCATCTTAACTTCTGGTCATACATGGTTGTACTGCCTATGTAGGCATTAGTGGAATTTTGGTGTAGTTTGTGTATCTCATTGTTCTGCCTTTTTTCCTTGTCATTGTATTTTTTTCAGTATCAGCTTGTGGAGCGGCCTCAGAGGATGAAGAGAGGAGGCAAAGCGGCCGAAAAAGGTGACGAAGGAGGAGATGAGGCGAAACGTTTTAACAAGACGGTTAGCTGCTCACTGAAACAGGTCAAGACGTGCGCGAAATTGCTACAACTTATGCAGAAGGTGAGGGTTATCAAGGCTAGTTTTGGTTGTGTGTTTGACTTGAAGGTTGATTCCAACATTTCTCGTCCTTTGATGGGCAGTATCTACACGAGAATTGACCCTACAACCATGATTCTGGACATGGGTGAGGCGAACAAGGTTCTGCGTATTACAAGTGATGCTATTCACCATCTTCTTGGATCACCTCAAGGTGATCGTACCCCTCCTAGGCCCTGAGATGATGGGTTTGATGATGTTGTTATGAGGCTGAAGGCCAAACTTGGCTATGCTAGGCGTGACGACATCAAGACAAAGGATCTGCAGAATATCCTCGGGGAACTTGTGAAGGATGAGACGAAGGATGATCTGGCTCTGCAGGTGTTTTACCTGATTCTTTTCATGAAGGTGGTTATTCCTGGTACATCTACACGAGTGTCCAGGGAGGCAACAATGGCTGGGAATCTTGTCTTTGAAGATATGGAAGATATGGACTACTACCACTTGGTTGTTGATGATATTCGAAGGGTTGTTGTTAGGTATCAGGAAGGGACTAGTAGAGGAAAAGTTGTCACAGGCTGTGCCATCGTGCCGCTTCTTATGTATCTGGATTGCCTTATCATTGGCAAGACATCTAATCCATACTTGAGGACGCCTAGCATCAATTTCATGGATCAAGCCAAACTTCTTTAGCTTGCTGCGGCTGACTTGGTCAAGAAGGGCGATGATGAACCAGCCAACTGGGTGTTTGGGAAACTGCCTGTGAGTGTTTCTATGCATCATTCTTTCTTGTGTAGTTTAACTTGAACTTCTGGTACTGTCTTCTATATTTTTGTTTCCATGTTCCTTCAATTGTTTTCTGACGCGTTGACTTTTATTTTTTTTATGAAGTGGAAGACACAGGCTGAGGTTGTGTTCTTTAGGCGTAATGAACGTCCTGTTCTTATGCCCCGTGCCGCCGGCCTAGGGAGTGGAACTTCCCCAAGATTTGAATTCTCCCGGGATGTCAATACTGGTGCCCCCCTATAGATCCAGGAGGTTCTTCTGATCGTGTGAGTGTTGCAAATGGCGTGTCTTCCGAGGGTTTGTTTGATGCTGCCAATCTTTCCCTGGTTAGGATTGATGGTCTTCTGGAAACTGTTTGTGGGGAGATGGCCCGTGTTCCGACAACAGTTGAGTGCCTTAGTCACGTGGATGGGATTCTTCCTCCCTGCCGCGGTTTTGATGCTGAGTCTTCGAAGGAGGTTTTGTCAATTGAAGCTAGATTTCTTGCTGAGCTTCGTCAGAGCACTTCCCACCTCTGGACAAGCTTTGGGCTATTCAAGGAAATGTAGGATGCTCGTTGCAAGCCTTTTGAAGATGAGGCTAGTGTTGTTGTCAGATAGATTCATAGGCAAGATTCTGTTCGTTTGGGTCGTGAAGAAGGCCACGTGGCACATACCGAAGAGGTTTGTTTATGTTGGATTTTGATAGTTCTTTGCATTAATGTTCATTGTTAGCTTTCAGTTATTACTATTTTTTATTCATAGGTGACCCTTATTGATTCCATGTGTTCTAAACTTCTTCTTTTAAGTACTAGTGTTTCCTAGGTGACATTCTCTGTTTACAGTTCCTGAACTTCATGGGCTACAGCATCTGAACTTCTGAGCTTTCCACAACTGGCCCTTTTTGTTCCCTTTTGTATTATAGTAGTTTGATATCTGACCTTCTATGTTTACTGTATTTGGACTTCCACTACGCGTCAATGGTCATAGCTGACCTTCTTTAATTATGTAACCTGAACTTCTGTTGATTAGGCATTTGTGTTCAACATGAATTTTTTGTAGGCTGTTGAAGATGGTGCTAGGGTTGAGGAGGATGTTTACCTGAAAGCGCAACTGCCCATGTGCATGAACCTGCTCCCGTGAGTGATGTATTAGTTGATGAGGTTCAAGGCAGTGATAATAAATTACCATTTTTCTTGGCCATTTGTCTCATTTCTTATTTTACTTGTTTGTGCATTTAATCACTATGTGCCCATTTGTAATGACTTTATGCTCTTGCTACAGAATGATGATGCTAGTGTTCCTCCAGAGAAGGTTGCAGACAAGGCCGTGTCAGGCACCGGCTGCTCCGACAGGGTGGACCCAACTGAATCTCAGTCGTCCATGGGCGCTGGTGTTTCTGATGCTGAGCCATCAGTTGCTATTGATGCTGGTTCTCCAGCTCTTCCTAGTGCAGCACACCCAACGGTTTTTGTTGTTTCAGATTCTCCAGCTGCTCCAGCTGCTGCTGGTGTCCTTGCCGACGACACTGCAATGCCTACTGGAGATGAAGACGAAGAGATTGAAAGCGATAGCTTGGGAGAGGAGATTGATCATTCCAGTGCTGCGACTGGTCTGGGAAAGAATCCATAAAGAGAGGAGCATGCTTCTCTCTTCTTTCCCCATCCCCATCCCTTTTGTTGTTGGTTTTGGTCCATGACCTCCCTGTGTACTGCCAGTGTGGTGCAAGTTGAATTCTGGTTTGTGCTTTGTCCTGTGGTTTGTAAATAAAGTTAAGTGAACCTGTTTCTATGTGGGTGAAGGTTTGTAATGCATGGGTTGTGAAGTTTATAATCATGTGGTGTTATCTTTTGTGGTGTAGTAGCTGAGATGTGCTTTAGTTTTTTTTGTTGCTCCTGTTGTGATCTATGTGCTTGAATGTTGCTCTTAATTTCTATTTCTTTTGCTGAGCAGATAGTGAACTTGCTACCGCCGAAAGAAGGTTGATGACTTTTATTTCAGTGTAACGAGGCTTAAGAATGATCTTCACAGAGGTGAGTGCAGCTAGTCAGAATTTACATCCATCTACCCCTATGAACTGCCTATGGTTTCATACCTGAACTTCTTTACTCTATGTTGCTGAACTTCTTTTACTTCTCTGGTGCTGAACATCTAGCTTTTTTGAACTGCGTGTTGTGATGTAGTTGAAATTTTGTGCTTATATGTGTGATGAACTTCTTGAGTTCCTGAAGCTGAACTTCTTTTACTTTCTATTGCTTGTTTTAGATCAAAGATTATGTTCCAAAACAATGACTGTGAAGCTACTATTGAAGATGTCGCAATATCTTTTTCTGCTCGCGGAATGCTTCGATCTAATGTAGTTGAAATTGCAATGTATTGTCTACGTGCGAAATACCAGGGATCAGATAAACTCATCCTGTCGTATTGGGTTTGTTTAAGTCAACCGTATAGTAATTTATTTTCTGTTTTGTTCCTTACCATTTTAGTTAAAACTTGTTTGTCTCATTTGTATTTCCATATGTTGTTGTTATCTGCATTATTTTAGGACTAGATTTTCAGAGGTCAATTTGATTCCCATATGAGGAAGTACTTCTTGGCGACTGGTCCAGATAGCATGGATGCACATGATTTTGTAAGCAATATCTTGTTCTTTGTCTTTGTATTAATTTGCACTGCGATCCACTCTGTTTATATTGTTTTATTTTTCTTTGTACAGTTTGATATTAATTTTCAGTTTTTAATGATTTTTGTGTTTCTGTTGCTTCAAGTTGTTTTGCACACTTTTGAGACACCTGAAATTCCTGCTCACTTGGGTGGTGTTGGTCATTGGGTTTCGATATTTCTTGACCTGAAGAATTCAAGGTTCCAGCTTCTCGACTCCTACTATGGACCAAACGATGACTGTGCGGTACGCCTGTTTCGGCGAATGACTGATAACATCAAGAAGCTTTGGAACGATGCCAGCAACGACAGGGAGACACCCTTCAGTCCTCTCTCTATTGACCATTTCTCTTTTTTGTTCTAACACTATTTTTTATGGCAGTATCGACTGCGGATTCATCATGCTTACAATATTAATTCGTTTCATGAAGGGGTTCTTGCAAACTATACCCATGATTCTTCATGCTGATCAGAAAGACGTGGCTATTATCAATTCCTTCTTCTAACCTGTTTGAAAAAAACTGCCAAGGTCTGTTTGGCTACTATACATGTAAGTCTTGAAACCTGGACTACTTACATGTACTGCATCTTTTATTCTACATGAACTTGATTTTTATCTTTTTTATTTTGCTTGTGTATTTTGTTTCAATTCTTTTTTCCTTTCATTGCTTACTTGGACAAGAGCATTTCTTCTACTTGAACTTCAAAGATGATACCTGAGGGAGTCCTGGACTAAGGGGTCCTCGGGCGTCCGGCCTGTTATCCGTGGGCCAGACTGATGGGCTGTGAAGGCATGAAGGCCGAAGACTATACCCGTGTCCGCATTGGACTCTACATGGCGTGGAAGGCAAGCTTGGCAACCGACTATGTAGATTCCTTCTTATGTAACCGACTCTATGTAAACCCTAGATCCCCCCGGTGTCTTTATAAACTGGAGGGGTTAGTCCGGAAGGGAAACATACATTACGATAGTCATATAGGCTAGACTTCTAGGGTTTAGTCATCACAATCTCGTGGTAGATCAACTCTTGTAATAATCATATTCATCAAGATCAATCAAGCAGGAAGTAGGGTATTACCTCCATAGTGAGGGCCCGAACCTGGGTAAACATCATGTCCCCCGTCTCCTGTTACCATCTATCCTAGGCGCACAGTTCGGGACCCCCTACCCAAGATCCGCCGGTTTTGACACCAACATTGGTGCTTTCATTGAGAGTTCCACTGTGCCGATAACGAAAGGTTCGATGGCCCCTTCAATCATCGACATTGACGCCGTCCAAGGAGAAACCTTCCTCCCCGGACAGATTTTTGTGTTCGGCGGCTTCGTACTGCGGGCCAATTCGCTTGGTCATCTGGAGCAGATCGATAGCTACGCCCCTGGCCACCAGGTCAGATTTGGAAGCTTGAACAACGTCACGGACATCCATGGAGAGTTGATCTTCAACGGATTTGAGATCGCAACGATGGCTCCCCCTCGCCCCGATGAACATGACTTAAATCTGCCGTCGGATCACGTCCAGGAGATGGTTCCTATTGCTGCAACAGCGTTAGAACCGAAGCAGATCACGCCATCCGAGGCCACAGAGTCCGCGGCGTTGGAGCCGTACACGGACTCAACACCCCACAATATCTGCGTCCATGGAGCTCCGGACTCGTTTCCGGCTATAAGCTCCGGACCGGATACGCCAGCGGACACAGAGCTGGATCAGTTATTGATTTTCGAATTTAGCACCGAGACATCTTCCAGCACTCACCTTTGGGCGATATGCTGAACTCTTTAAAGAATTTTTTCTTGGAGAAGGATTCACAACTGAACTATGTTCGGTTCGAGTTAGAGGCTGATGATGGGGAATTTTTCTTCCCACCCGCCACCCACTTCATAGCTACCGTCGAGGACTTAACCGACGAGCTCGATTATGGCTCCGAAGACATCGACGGTATGGACGATGATGCCGACAAGGAGCAAGGCCAAGACCCGCCATTCACTGGACGTTGGACGGCCACCTCTTCGTACGACGTGTACATGGTTGATACACCTAAAGGATCTGGCGACGACAAAGAAGAGCCAGATGCGAATAAACCCTCTGAGACGCAGTCCAGGCGCCGGCGCCCTAAACGCCGCTCTAAGTCACGTCGCTCAAAAGACGGCAACACTGGCACCAGAGAGAATAGTACTCCGGGCGACGACGAACATATTGAAGACCCTATTGCAGCTGTATCCGAACAGGAGGAACAAGACAACGAGCAGGTTAACCCTGATAAACAGGCCACGCCCAATGACCCGGATGACGATAGTTATCGTCCACCCTTCGAGGATGATGAGAGCCTCAGCAATGAGGACTTCATCGTTCCTGAGGCACCCCTCGAGCAGGAGCGCTTCAAGCGCCAGCTCATAGCCACTGCAAGAAGCCTAAAGAAGAAGCAGCAGCAGCTCCAAGCTGATCAAGACCTTCTCAATGACAGGTGGACTGATGTCCTGGCAGCCAAAGAATACGGCCTCAAGTGCCCAGCCAAGAGTTACCCAAAGCACAGACTGCTACCTCAGTTCGATGAGGAGGCACCAGATCCCATACCTCCCTCGTGCAATGTGGACCGACCACCACGTGGTCGGGATAGAGCGGCGGACCGACCACGCCACGGTCGGGATAAAATGGCAACTCATGTCGAACAACAGACAGCCCCACCGCCTCGCAAAAACAGGGATAGAATAGCTCGGGACCATACATACGACCTTCGGCAGGAATTGGACAGCAGAGCATGACACACCAGATCGATCTACGGATCACGAGGCACTTCCCTACTCGGGATGACGGCTACCTATTCGGACGTGAAAAACCTAGTCACACCCGGGCCGATAACCGCAGACGGACTTCATCGGAGGTGCGCCGTGATGTGGCCCGATATAGAGGCGCCACACACCCTCTCTGCTTCACAGATGAGGTGTTGGATCATGAATTCCCCGAGGGGTTCAAAACGGTCAATATTGAATCATGTGACGAAACAACCGATCCCGCGGTATGGATCGAGGACTTTATCCTCCACATCCACATGGCCCGTGGAGATGACCCCCACGCCATCAAATACCTCCCACTAAAGCTCAAAGGGCCAGCTCGGCACTGGCTAAATAGCCTGCCTGAAAACTCCATCTGCAGCTGGGAGGATTTGGAAGAGGCTTTCCTTGATAACTTCCAGGGAACTTATGTCCGGCCACCAGATGCCGATGACTTAAGCCACATAGTTCAACAACCTGGAGAATCAGCCAGAAAATTCTGGACTAGGTTCCTTACCAAAAAGAACCAGATCGTTGACTATCCGGATGCCGAGGCCCTAGCGGCCTTCAAACACAGCATCCGTGATTTAATGGCTAGCGCGCCACCTCGCCAAGAAAAGTCAAGTCTATGGCAGCCCCACGGCACTCATGACCCGCTTTAAGCTGGTGAGGACATTGGCTGGCTCGTAGCAAAAACACAGCCAGCAAGGCAGGACCCTTCGAGGCCAAGAACAGCACCGGAAAGCTCTGGCGCAATAGACACAAGCACCAAAGCAATGGCGATAACACCGATGACACCGTAGTTAACGCCGGATTCAGCGGCTCCAAGTCCGGCAAACGAAAGAAGCCCTATAAAAGAAACAATGAGGGACCTTCCAGCCTGGACCGCATACTCGACCGTCCGTGCCAGATACATAGCACCCCAGACAACCAAGCCAATCATACCAACAGGGATTGTTGGGTTTTCAAACAGGCTGGCAAGTTAAATGCCGAAAACAAAGAAAAGGGATCACAAAGTGAGGACGAGGACGAACAGCCCCGGCAGCCAACACCGGGGGGCAGAAGAAATTTTCCCCTCAAGTCAAAACGGTGAACATGATATACGCTACACACATCCCCAAAAGGGCGCGTAAGGGAGCACTCAAGGACATCTACCGGTAGAGCCAGTCGCCCCAAAATTCAATATGTGGTCGTCATTCCCGATCACCTTCGATCATCAGGATCACCCAACCATCCGGCACGGCAGTTCAGCCGCACTGGTCCTCGACCCAATCATCGGAGGATTTCACCTCACATGAGTCCTAATGGACGGTGGTAGCAGCCTCAACCTGCTCTATCAGGATACAGTGTGGAAGATGGGCATTAATCCCTCACGAATCAAACCCACAAAGACTACCTTTAAAGGAGTCATACCAGGCGTAGAGGCCCGCTGTACGGGCTCAATCACGCTGGAGGTAGTCTTCGGTTCTCCGAACAACTTCCGAAGCGAAGAGTTAATGTTCGATATCGTCCCCTTCCGCAGCGGCTACTATGCACTGCTTGTATGAACCGCGTTTGCTAGATTCAATGCAGTGCCACACTATGCTTATCTCAAGCTCAAGATGCCCGGTCCACGCGGCATCATAACAGTCAATGGCAATACTGAACGCTCCCTCCGAACAGAGGAGCATACCGCCGCCCTAGCAGCAGAGGTACAGAGCGGCCTTCTCAAGCAGCACCATAATACGGCTGCCGAGCCCCTGGACATCATTAAGAGGTTCCGGACTACACTGCAACAGGACAGCGTGGCTCGTCAAGAGCTCGATTAACAATTCAGCCTCCGTGACAGTCCCGATGAAGTAGTGGCATTCGCACCACGCGTACATAATTACGCACTCAAAATCCCATGGACATCGACGGAGGCACAAGCTAGCCAGGGATCTACAGTTCGGCTAGACAGATTCCGGACACACATATAACTTTACTATCTCCTTTTGGCCTTTTTCGCAGGTTTCTCTTATGCGGGCCTCTTTCGACGGCCTGATTTATGGTCCTGTCAAAGGATAAATACACCGGATCGACATGGAGCACAGGCGCACATGGGCAGCCCTAGAGGCCAATCCAACGATTACTCCATCTGTTTTCAGGACCCACGTGCAGCTCGCCTTTCGTTGTGGCATGTCAAATAGCCAGTTGCTTATGGCATTACTTTGTACCGATGCGCTTTGACGCATTAATTCAACTATAATGGAAACAATTCATGGTCCAAGTTTAAGGGGCCCAGATACCATCTCTGTTCTCCTCCTGTTTTCCTTTCAATTACTTATTTCCTAGCAACCGTACACTCTGGTACGTTTCATATTTGCCAGGGGCTCCTCATCGCCCCATAACATGGCAACAAAGTTCGAACACTTCATATAGAGAAGTTCGGCACCCTGAATTTAGCATTATATGCATTGGCTCTGAATCATGTCTTTGGTCAATAGTTGGGTTGCCCAGCTCCTGTGCTTGCTACCCTACGTTCCGCTAAATCGGCTAGCGTAGTAAAGGGAGAACTACTGCGATTGTGCCATGGGCTTGACTAGATGAGCGCCTCTGTAGAGAAAGCCGAAAACTGACTGTCATGATACGGCGAGAGCCGGTCAGCTGTTCGAGGGTTACAAATTGTTGGAGATTTTTTCCGCGTTATGCGAAGGATTGGTAATTCCCGATCAGATGCTGACAGCACTCTGGTTCGCACCAGGGGCTACGCCCATGCTTTATTATAAAACTCCTATGTCTAAGTGAGGCGTTTAAGCCGCATAGTCTGATTGCCTTGTTCGTTGCGCTAAACAACTCCATCAAGGACCATAAACGACTCCATCCCGAACACCTCCGTACTACCTACGTGAGGGCAGAAGCCGACGACTGGCCAACCCTCAGATTACATCTAACACGGCCGCACAGGAGGAAACAATTAAAGCATAACAAAATTATATTGCAAATAGGCTTTGTTTTCATAATACAAGGCAAAGACAACACGAATTTTTTCATTCAAAAATAATGTCCTGCCCGCACTGCGCTGCTGCAAGTCAAGACCCTTCTATGACATCTGCAAAATATCGCTCGGGTGTGCGGTGCTCCTTGCCCCCAGGCGTGTCACGCCCAAGATGCGACCCTATCCTAAAGGAACTCGAAGGTCCCACCAAGGATAGAAGCGCATCTTGAAGACGCTTTTGCAAGGTGGATATCATTACATCAACATTACATAATAGTGGGGATACAACCAAGACATACAATGTCACATGAATACAACAATACACCATATACAAGATCAACATTCGACTACGGATGAAACATAAACAGAAACTCAAACGACATCCACCCTGCTAGCCCAGGCTGCCGACCAGGAACCTAACCCAAGATTGACGAATAAGAAGAAGAACTCCAACACAAGTAAACATCGCTCTCGCGTCAAGATCATCGCAATACCTGCACCTGCAACTGTTGTTGTAGTAATCTGTGAGCCACGAGGACTCAGCAATCCCATAACCATGGGTATCAAGACTAGCAAAGCTTAATGGGTAAGGAAGGGTAAGGTGGTGAGGTTGCAGCTGCGACTAAGCATGTATGGTGGCTAACTTACGCAAATAAGAGCGAGAAGAGAAGCAAAAGGAACGGTCGTCAACTAGTAATGATCAAGAGGTGATCCTGAAGTCCTACTTACGTCAGACATAACACAGAAACCGTGTTCTCCTCTCGATCAACCCCGAAAAGAGACACTCACGGTTACGCACACGGTTGGTGTATTTTAGAAGAGTTTACTTCAAGTTTACTACAACCGGACATTAACAAATTCCCATCTGCCACATAAATCATGGCACGGCTCTCGAAAGTTTATACCCTGCAGGGGTGTCCCAACTTAGCCCATGATAAGCTCTCGCGATCAACGAAGGATATTCTTTCTCCCGGGAAGACCCTATCAGTCTCGGAATCCCGGTTTACAAGACATTTAAACAATGGTAAAACAAGACCATCAAAGCCGCCCGATACGCCGACAATCCCGATAGGAGCTGCACATATCTCGTTCTCAGGGCAACACCGGATAGGTCATCCTACGAGTAAAACCAGCCGTCGAGTTGCCCCGAGGTGGCCCCGCAGTCTGCCCGGTTTGGACCAGCACTTAGAGAAGCACTGGCCCGGGGGGGGCTAAAATAAAGATGACCCTTGGGTTAATTACTCCCAAGGTAAAAGTAGGTGGTGGTGAGGCAAATGGCAAAACCAAGGTTGGGCCTTGCTGGAGGAGTTTTATTCAAAGCGAACTGTCAAGGGGGTCCCATAAATCACGCAACCGCGTTAGGGACGCAAAATCCGGGAACATAATACCGATATGACGGAAACTAGGGCGGCAAGAGTGGAACAAAACACCAGGCATAAGGCCGAGCCTTCCACCCTTTACCAAGTATATAGATGCATTAATATTATAAGAGATATTGTGATATCCCAACATAAACATAATCCAACATGGAGCAATCTTCATCTTCACCTGCAACTAGCAACGCTATAAGAGGGGCTGAGAAAAAGCGGTAACATAGCTAAACAATGGTTTGCTAGGAAGGGTGACAACGGTTAGGGGCTATCATGCAATTTGGGAGGCTTGATAAGCAAGTGGTAGGTAACGCGGCATAGTATAGAACGAAGCAACTAGCATAGCAATGATAGTAATGAGATCCAAGGTGACGGTCATCTTGCCTGAAATCCCGCTAGGAAGAAGAACGAGTCCATGAAGAAGACAACCGTACGTAGTGGAACGAATCCTCACAACTCCAGAACGAAACCGAAGCTAACGAGAGAAGAAAACCGGAAAGAAGCAAACAACATAGTAAACAACCATCACATAATCATGGCATGATGCATAACCAAGTATGATGCATGTCCTGTTTAAAGAGGCATGGCATGGCAAAGTGCAACAAACAATGCTACAAGTTAAGTGGAACTCAATATGCAACGAGTTGCATATTGACAAAACATCACATTGACATATTTAGTTTAATCTTGGTTATGTACTCAACAATGTTAAATGTTGTTAAACATGGCAAGAGGTGAAACAAAAGTAAACTAACTATTTAGGCAGATTTAAATGAGGCCGGAACAACAACCAACAATTTCGGAAAATCCTCATGAGCAATATTCGAATTTGGTACTGTTCTTCCCTAACTCATATTTTAGTGTTGTTAAACAGAAAAATAAAGTATACCACGTTAAACTAGGCATTTTTTCCACCCCATTTACATATAAAGTTTATTAAATTTGGAGCTACGGTTATTTAGTTATGAAATAAATCATCTTAACATGGCATTTATACAAATTTAAACAAACAGCATTTTAAACATTTTAAACATAGATGAAAGTGGCATATTATGAAACTAGATGAAATTCTAAGCACTTTACATATATAAAACATTTTAATTCGATGCGCGGTTAATGAGTTATCATATGCATGATGTGCAAGGACTTTTACGTAAAGCGACAAACTCTGGATAACTAGCAAATGCGTCCGTGTAAAAAAACATCTGAGGCGAATCTGAGATCTGGCCCTGTATGCTGGGGAGCTTCTCACATCGGGCCAGAGGCCAGATCTGGAGTTGGGCCGGTGAGGAGCTGGAGCAGGCTGGGCCTTGGGGCACTGGATGGGCGGCAGCGGCGTGATGGAATGGGAAGGATGGGACAGGATCCCTAGGATCTAGGGTTAGGCGTCTATTATGGACTAGGGGTCTATATATATATATATATATATATATATATATATATATATATATATATATATATATATATATATATATATATCTGAAAGGATGATTTGGGTCCTCCGATCGCGATCGGCCGGTCCGAAATAAATGGATTAGGGAGTCCACAAGAGAAAACGGAGATGTTTTATAGATGTTTGGGGATGAACTAAAACCAACGGTGATGACTGAGCAGGTTGGGTTTGGGTAAGTTTCGGACACGCGCGGGGGGGCTGCGAGCTGGCGTAAGAGGTTAGGTGGTCACAGTCAAGAGGGAAGCAAAAACCCGATTGGTCTTGGAACGGTCAAAGAAGGTAGGGGGAACGCGGCAACTACGAATGGGTGCAAGCTTTATGAAAACATGCAGATGCAATGCACATGATGCCATGAGATGAGATGCAAGACATGAACAAAATGCAAAACAAAAGACAAAACCCAACCACGAAGGTAAAATCATATCGCATCTCCGGAAAAGGCAAGAGTTGGAGTTACGAATATGGAAAGTTGTATCCGGGGCGTTACAACACTCCACCACTACGAGAGGATCTCGTCCCAAGATCTAGGATGGCACCGGAGGGAAAAGAAAGAGGAAGATAAGAGGTAAAACTAAGTTGCTTCTTCGACAAACGAGTGAAACCATGAACCTTGAGATGTTGAGAAATTTAAAAGAAAGAGTACAACAGAGATGAACGAGATTGCAAACAATTTGTTAGAAAAGAGGAACAAGGAGCATTACGAGAACTTGAAGGTTGAAAGACATGGAAATAAGAGCTTCACGAACGAACAGAATATGACCACCTCAGTATAATGAGATAGCGAAGGAACAACAATGACAGAATCTGGACAGCACTCCGGTAGAAAAGAGAAGAAAACTTGATGAGATGAAAAGATATTGAAGAGATGATACAACACTCCGGTTAAATGGATAAGCAAGAAAAGAACACGATCCTCACAAAACAAGGTGATGGGTGAAAAGAGCAACATCACCATGCCTCCGGAAGAAAGAATAGAAGATAGATCATTGGAATAATAGAATGGAGAAGAAAATGCCAACTTCTGCCACAAATGAACTTGGAAAGCATCCTTCCAAGAAGGTTACAACGGGGTTGTTGGAAAACCCACAACGAATCGAATAAGCTTGTAGTGGGCTTATGGAAACATCTCAAGAATATGAGGTGACAACCGGCCATTAACGGAAAACCATTGATTTGATTGGGAGCACCGAAGAGATGAAAAACTTCTTCACCGGGATGAGAAGGAGAAAATTGGATCATTGATAAGCACCACAAATAGCTACATTCCTTAGGGAAGGCTGTAGGTGAAATATAACCCAATATAACTCCAACAAAAAGATTGATTGGTTGAAAAGATCTCTTGAACAAAGAGAAAATGATGGATTTAAAATACTTCATTCTTGACAACATATGAATCATGAAACGCGAAGGGAATTGTCAAGAGTGACATAGCACCACCTCAAAAGATAAGGTAGAAAGAATTGCACTTTTGAATGCAAGATGAAGAATACTTGAGCTCCTCAAAGCAAAACATGTGTTGAACACCATGTTTATTTTAGAGTATAGCTTGGCGGGTCATAACTTCAAGAGAAATCTTGAAGAACAATTGAAGAATGAAAAGAAACCTTGACGAACCACCATGTAGAGCCTCCATGAAGAACTCCGGTAATAAAAGGATGATAAAAAGAAAGAGAAGTTGAAAACATAGGGTGAAGCCTTGCAATGATTTAGATGGAGCTTCGCGATTATATAATCAAGAGAACTTGGAACTCTGGAAAGAAAAGATGAACATCTTAGAATCGATAATTTATTCCTCATGAACAAACTCTGAAGGAAAGGATTAATCACTTGGATGAAACAAGAATAAGAATTATGTTATGCGTACCCTTCACCAATTTAAATTGATGACAAGCAACGAATTTGGCATACTACTTATTCTCGTAGAAAGGATTAAGATAGATATGGCGCAAACTTGAGAAGGTATTGATGGAACCACCGGTGGAACTGAAAAGAACGAATGAATTGATACGATAATCAAGGAAAAGAAATATTGAATGAACCACCGTAAGAATTGAAAATGAACGTAGCAAAGGCACAATTGAAAATGAACGTAGCAAAGGCACAATTGAAAATGAACCACCTAGGGGTCTATATATATGAAAGGGGATGATTTGGGTCCTCCGATCGCGATCGGGCGGTCCGGAATAAATGGATTAGGGAGTCCACAAGAGAAAACGGAGATGTTTTATAGATGTTTGGGGATGAACTGAAACCAACGGTGGTGACTGAGCAGGTTGGGTTTGGATAAGTTTCGGACACGCGCGAGGGGGCTGCGAGCTGGCGAAAGAGGTTAGGTGGTCACGGTCAAGAGGGAAGCGAAAACCCAATTGGTCTCGGAACGGTCAAAGAAGGCAGGGGGAACGCGGCAACTACGAATGGGTGCAAGCTTTATGAAAACATGCAGATGCATTGCACATGATGCCATGAGATGAGATGCAAGACATGAACAAAATGCAAAACAAAAGACAAAACCCAACCACGAAGGTAAAATCATATCGCATCTCCGGAAAAGGCAAGAGTTGGAGTTACGAATATGGAAAGTTGTATCCGGGGCGTTACATGGCGGCCCTCCGGCCACTTCAACGGTGTTCATCTTCTCCCACCACATCTTGCAACGGGCGAAGGCCATGCGGGCATCTTCAATACAGGCAGAGCGCTTGACGACGTCAAGTCGAGGACAGACACTCACTATCCACCTCACGAGTCCGAAGTAGCTTCCAGGCATAGCTTCGGCCGGCCATAGCCGGATTATCAAATCCTTCATGGCTAGTTCGGCCATCCTATGCAGCTCCACTAGTTGTTCCAGCTGATCGGTGAAGGACACGGGAGGCTCTGGCGCCGCATATTACAACCAGAATAGATTCTCCGTAGAACCCCCTCCTTCGGCTTGGTAGAACTCCACGGCGTCAGATACACTGCATGGTAAATCCGCAAAAGCCCCTGGGGAACTCCGAACCCGGGTTAGTAAAAGGTACTGCTTCTCCGCATACTTGCTTTGCATCTTAAATGCCTTACCCGCCGTGATCTTCTTGGCCTCCTGGATCTCCTGGAGGGCGACCTGGGCCTCATTCCGTGCTTCCTCCGTGCTCTTATGAGCCTTGGTGATTTCGGTCCCTTGAACCGACGCATCATGATCCAAGGCGTCGCATTTCTTCACCGCATCCTGGAGCTCCTGCTGGACTTCTTTGACCCGGGCCTTGAGCTTCTATCGGGCGACTTGCTGCTGGACAGCCTTCTCCTCGGCCTCACCTAGGGCCTTCCTCAGGGCCCCGTCCTCGGTCGTGGCTCCTTCACATGTTACGACACTATGGTCAATATACAGCGCCTACTCCTTCCGAGCACACAGCAAGTCGATACTCACCTTGCTTCTCCTGAAGCCGAACTTTAACCTCGCCGAGCTTGTTCTCGGTCCGCTCTAGCCTCTGCTTTAGTTCAGAGACTTTGGCAGCATGCAAGGTTGTGGCCAACAGTGACACCTGCTTATTAATACATATTAAGTTAGTCTTCTATAACAAAGGATTGATCCTCTGTCCGGTTCTTCTCGCCGAACACCGGACAGTGTCTCAGGGGCTACCGTCTACACAGGGCTTTTCTCTTTCTTACCTCGGAACCTGCCAACAGGCTACTGCAGGCTTCATTCAGTCCACTTTTGGCGGACTGAACCTTCACGATCACCGCACCCATAAGGACATGATGCTCGTCCACGACAGAGGCGCCTCGTAGCGCCTCCATCAGGTTATCCGGCGCCCCTTGTCACAACCCTAGAGTATTGCTTATAATTAGTTGCATTTGCATCCATGCATCATGTTTGAGCTTAAATGAATTTGAAATGGGGATGCTCAAACCCTAGCACATGATGAAATTAGACTAGGTTCAAATTCAAATCTTTTCAATGAACCAAAATGCCCTCCAGAAAAGTTCATGATTTTTGATTAAGGTGAAAACCTCTGAATTAAATGCTCTCATGATTCTGAAATAATTGAGGGTTGTT